>JAGWCC010000065.1:0-1213179 GCA_022651775.1 Drusus annulatus | reverse complement strand
TTTGAGCAGGTTAAAATGGGTTTTTAGCAAACAGCTTGCCTACTAGACATGCCACCAGGTTTTATCAAATATACTATCATATTATTGATGGCCTACACTGGTTTTCGATTGACAGATTCAGTTAAAATGTTACTTTTATGTGTATGAGGCCCTGGTCAGCCTAGCACCACCATACTTGTCTGATCTCTGCGCCTGAGCGCTCAGGCATCATTTATTTATTATCGTAGAAAATATAGCCTCTATTGAAACAAGTTTTTGATTAGGTACTGTAAAATCAAAATAAATCACCTTACCTTTCTTATGTTTAATCATTTATATTTTCTTCGTGGCCGCATGCAAAGAAATTTTGCACAAAATTACAAAACAACAATACCCACAACTAACCAAAACAGAATCTCACATGAAATTATAGATTAAAAATTCAACCAATTAATATAGCATAAACTGGCGTTGTAACCGCTCTGTGCGAACTGCTAAAAAGAACTACTTCATTTTGTGGCAGTTCACACTTCACACATTTTTTAGTGTGCAAATATTTCAATTGAAGTTAGACTACAAAGCTACAAATAATTACTTTTTTTTGCGGCAGTTCACACTTCAATTGAAGTTGAACTTCAAAGACTACAAAGAACTACTCCATTTTGCGGCAGCGCACACTTCAATTGAAGGTCGACTACAAAGATTTGGCGAGGAACTGGTTCTTCCCCAGGTCCATTTTTTGGCCGATTTGCTAATACTTTTTTTGGGGAGGAACTTTTGTCGATTTGCTATACTTTTTGATTAGAAATCTCTAAATAATATAAAAATGAATGTTTATTTTCTTTCACAGGTAGATGGCGGGGTAACCCGTCTACTTTCCAGCGTGATAGAACGCCAACGCCGCGGCGCGCGGATGGCCGAGAGATTATCGCAACTTCGCCCTCTGTCTCAACAGCTGACGCGCTGCCACTCTCTGCTCAATCAGGCCCTGCAGCTGATGACGGACATTGACCTGCTGCTACCCCCGGAGGATAGAATGGAACCGTTCGCCTGGACCACGGGATGAATGGCTGTGATAACAAGTTTATTCGTTTTGAATAATGCTATAATTGTATTTAAAATGTTGAAACTGCTGCGTTAACTTGCTTTGCGTAGTAAAGTTATGTTAAAATGCCGCAAAGAAATGTTAGATACTTGGAATAAGAATATACATGGAGAGGTACTTTTGCTAAACAGTGTAGTCAGTATTGTTGACTTTATACTGACAAAGATATATCAAAGAATGTTGGGTAGCCTATTAGTTACCGCCCACATGGAATTTGCTCATTTTTAATAAACATATTTGAAAACAACGTCAAAACACCATTTAAATAATTTATAATGTCAAAATATCACACAAACACTAATAACAGAAGGTTTGCCTAAATAATGACGAAAGCTTTTGTTGATTTTATGTCTATATCATTAAAAATGTGAAAATTCTAAAGTTTGGTCAAAAATATTTAAAACTGTTGAAATACCTCTGAAAAGTAATATTTTATAATCTTTGTTTGGTCTTATTTGAACATTCACGCATAGCACATATCACGATCATGTTTGATTTATTTGTATAACCACTGCAAGTTTTTTAATCAACACAAATAAATATGAAATAACCTCAAAATCTGTTGACGTAAGTTATACGACTCGATGATGTGAAGTTGCGCAGACGGAGAACATTCTTACACACTTAAAAGTGCTGCAATGTTATGTGACAACTTTTCTTGTCTCTTTCTCTCTAATGGTATACGACGTAAAAACCCGGAGAAAGTGATTTATCGCAAGTTTGTATAGGTTGGGTAAAAATATTTAGCTATCTCTCTATTTATATTCTTACTCCAAGGTTAGATACTAAAAATGCTTGTAATTTTTGTTTTGCAGCAATTTTATACAAAACTCTCTTGTAAGGTGTAAGTGACGAGAAAGCAGTCTGTGGCAAAGCCTTGTCTGTACACGGTCTCCAAATTAGGCCACATTTTATTGTAGTATTCCAAGGAGCGAATATATATATTGACTGTGTTTAGGTGAAAGGCGTTATTCCACATTTTTTTGCAAGCAAACTTAGGCCTAGTGATAACATAACAATCATGCTTGACACCTGATCAGAGAATCAGTGGTTGACGGGGCGATTATTTGAAGTGGCAACGGTAAAAAATTATAATGGGGCTAATCATTGATTTGCGACAGTGTTTAATGTGGCAGTGGTTCAAACCACTAGGCCTAAGTTTGCTCGCAAACCAATGTGGAATAACGCCTTTCACCTAAACAGTCGGTACTTAAAAACTTCTTACATGGGAACTTTGTGTGAATTTTACTATAGTATTTTGTTTTCACCCCAAAGAAATACGATTTTGTAATCATCAATATTTTCTGTTCCACGAATGGGAGACAATTTACAATATTATTCCCCTGTAATTAATGATATAATCAGGTTCAAAGTAGGCGTAAGTCACTTATGCTTTTACATAAATGTAGAAGTGCTCAAAAGATTATTATTATTGTTTAATACATTGTGATATTATTATTTTAATGTGTGCCATAAAAAAATATTTCCATCTAAATTATATTATACGCACTTTTCTTGTAAATTTATTCACATTATTGTAATTATACTATGAGAAAGTTCAAATTTTATTTAACTCTCTTATGAAAATAGTTGAATCATCACAGATTTAGAATGAAAAATCATTTAGTGCCTACCAGTATAATAATGGGTTTAGTTACCAGCCATATATGTTGTATTTTTTTTTCACTCTTTCTTTATAAAACTTAATATTATTCAGTCACAGCAACCACCAGCTTCCAACCCACTCTATATATAACCTAACTTCTTCCCATCCCCTAAAATTCCTCTCCTCAAACAGACGCTCCGCACAGCATTCCCCCAGATGACATAAATGTGTGTAAATAACAATAGTGATAATAAAAGGAAACTAGAAACCCTAAAATTTATAGAAGACCTTTTCTTTAACTGATAGTGAGTCACATCTTTTGCACACTGGACACTGTCAACTACCTCAATGAACCCGTATGGATTTAATATTAAAATATTGTAATATTGATAATTCGCTACCCCCTGGAGTTGATCTGCGACCCACACTTCAAATCACTGATCTAACTGTATAAATATAATATTTTTATTCTAATTTTAAATTATTGTATTTTAATTTGTACAAAATAAAATGAAAGTTGCATACAACCCCAAATATTACATTCATTTTTTAAATTCTACTAGCAACATGCCTGTAGATAACCTGTTCTGAAAAAAATTACCACAGCTGTTTGAATAAACCGTCCGGAAATTATCTTCACTTCGTTAGCTTCATCCAGACATCGGACAGGTGTGCACATGCACACACGGCAGTCTGTGAGTAGCAAATAAATCATTTCGCAGCAAAGGGGCAAAATTAAGCCTAGCTGCGCACTAGGTAACCAGGCTGCGGCAGCCACAAAAAGGAGCAGCCAATTCTTGTAGCAGCTAACAGCTAGCTATCAATCTCTTTGTATCAAAATGATGTAAAATTTGTCATAGAAACATCTGACTGCTGCAAGTGCGCTAGAGCTTAGGCAGCCATGTACATTTCGCATACATTTACCAGTTGTATTGGCTGCCTGTGCCAACGATTTGTGGCTGCCTAGTCCGTTAGCTTGAATACATTTTAATACAAATTTGAAGATCGCATTGGCTGCCGCAGCCTGGCTGCCTAGTGCATGGCCGGCTTGAAGGTAGTGCTGGTAATGAAAGAGGTGAGGATTGAACTGTATGACGAATGAAAATCTTGTGTCAGATGGTATAAATCTATTTATTGTTTATTCAGACGGTCTCCTGTACCGGGGGCTCGTAGCCTTCGGGACGCTCGGTGGGGCGGCCCTCGGGGTCTGCGCCGGCGATGGGGGCGCCACTCTCCTCGTGGAGCTCCTTCAACCTGCTTGAGTCCATGCGGGGCTTCTTCAGTACCTTTACCTGGAGACAAAGTTAATACAACAAATTTAGTACAAGTTCCTCCTGTGCTTGAATACAACTCAATGGGTTTGGGATGACTGCCCATCTAATAATCATTTGATCTGAAACACTATAAGCTTTTATAAAACCCACCAAAGTAACTGAATACTTAAATAGACAGTGCGTTCATATCAAATGCACTGAACTGTATTCCCTCCACTGCAAGTACTGTTGAAACCTCACTTTTTGTTACACCTATCTTTTATGAACTAAAATCTATATGCCTGCATTGTTGATATGCTAAATCTACTCATTGATAATGCAAGATAATATATAGAAGGATATTGAGCTGGACATAAACAAAATATCCATAATCGACTCTAGTGGCTGGTTTACGCGGAGACAGTAGAAGACAAGCTGTAAATAAACTACTTAAAAAGGGCACTGATGGCACACAAGTCACTTAAAATTAAGTTAACAGTTTTTTTGCAACTGCCCTTGTGTAAGCCTGCCCGGTGCAAAAATCATGAGTTTTTTCCAGTGGCGAGTGCAGCGCCCCAGCCAACTATCTAGCCACCGTAATTGCTGAGCTGCAGCAGAATTCACCACGACTTATGCACCGAGCCATGGAGGCATTTAGCTCAGCTAGAGTCAGGTTAGATTTAGCAGTAGTCATAAACAAAACTCTGGTCTTCATATATTGAGTAGCGGCTGGTATTATTAAAATCTGAAATTTTAACTGAATCAAATACTATTGTGATCTTGAAGGAACAATATATGGAGGGATAGCTAATTTGTTTTACCCAACCCATCCGAAATTGTAATAAATCACTGTTTCCGTGTTTTTACATCGTACACCATGAGAGAGAAAGAGACAACAAATTTCTTGGACGGCTTCTATATACTGTCGTAATGTTCTTAAGCTGGTTATTTTCGCTGGTTAACGGCAGGACTCCGCCCACATTTTTTATTTTGCCACTAAACTTGACACAACTAAACGGTTTTTTAGGTTAGGTGCTATATTTTTGTTGATAAAAATACTGTGAAAAAGTGGCTATACGAATACACAAAAACATTATGTCGATATGAATGGATGTATAAATACCGTAGCCTTAGTCTTAGCCACGCCCATTTGCGCCGAGTCATGTTAAAATCTTCAAAAACAAGTCCAAAACTGACTTCACTGGCTTTGGCTTGGGCTAGCTCTTGTATACTCTAAGATTGTGATAAAGGTGTAGCTTTACCGTCTATAGTCAGGGTTTTAATCTTGCTAAGCTTTTAAACAGAATTTAGATGTTCAGTGTGCTCAGACAAGAAATATCAAAAGGGAACTTTATTTCTCTTCATATTTGTATCAAAGCGAGCTGTGTGGATCATCATTACACACTGACAAACTAAATAGTTGAAAGGGGCAATCTTAAATATAATAATCAGCAGCCAAAACTCAATCCAATATGTGGATGACTTCTTACCTTCCTGATGTAGACGTCATGGAGTGGGTAGATGGTCTGGCACGCCTTTTCGATGTCCTTGGCGATTGAGTCGGGGAGCAATTTGCTCACGACTCCCTTCAGGTCGGTGGTGGTGACGTTGCGAGCGATCAGCTCACACATCTTCTTGCGGATCTTGCGCACCTGAGAACAATACGAGATGGGTTAGTCCTTGCGGAGAGAGAGGTAAAGAGGTGTCAGACAAGAAATATCAAAAGGGAACTGTAGTTCCCTTCATATTTATATCATCACAAGCTGAATACTTGGCTAATTTATATAGTGCCATTTTTGGGAAATATCACCTAATGTATTGCATCATTGTAGAATAATAATATGATAAATACTAGTGTTGTGACTGCTTTGAAAGAACTACTTTTGGCAACAGTTCCTACTTGATTCATTGTTCATTGAACAAATACTTCAATTGAAGTCGGTAGTTCATTTTAGCGTTCATTCATTTCAATAACTTCATTTCATTGAACAAATATTTCAATTGAAGGTGGTAGTTCATTTTAGCCTTCATTCATTTCATTGAACAAATACTTCAATTGGAGCTGGTAGTTCATTTTAGCTTTCATTTATTTGATTAACTTCATTCCATTGAAATAATACTGCAATTGTAGTCGGTAGTTCATTTTAGCGTTCATTCATATCATTGAAAGAAGTACTTCAATTTGCAGCAGTACAGCTGCGAAGGCATTAAAAACGAAGGAACCAGTTCCAGTTCTTTTGGTTTACAAAGTTCTACCGACTAGCATTTTTTATTTTGGCAAGGAACCGGTTCCAGTTTTAAAGCGCTACAGACTAGTACGTGATTTTGTTGGCGAGGAACCAGTTCCAGTTCTTTTTACTTTCTAAACTCTACCAATTAGTACGTGCTTTTTCGGCGAGGAGCCGGTTTCAAAAAGAACTGAACAAACAAGCGGATAAATCCAAATCTCTTTTTTTGCGAGTTCGACTTCAATTGAACGGTTCACTTCGAAGGGTTCATTTTAAAGAACTAACAATTCGTGAAGCATTCACAAAACATTGAAGTTTTTCCCAACGCTAATAAATACTAACAGCATGTTAGTTTGTGCAAGTGTCACAAATCTTCATTTTGAAGGTTTACAGTGTGAGATGAGATGGCTGGAGAGAGAAGTATTAAATCTGGTTTAACTTCTAAACCAGCCTTCTTAAGGCTTGGTTGTTTCATGCATGGTACCAGCTAAAGCCACGAGGTGGGAGGGGCGGGGGGGTGTACCTGTGTGTGTTGAGCGTAGCTGGTCTTGCGCTGGCTCATGGGATCCTTCATGGTGAAGCCGATGCAGAACACCCTGAGGAGGTAGCCATCAGTGGTTTTCACGTCAGTGCAAGCCTCGATGAGGGTCTGCCATTTCTTTACCATCGATCTATAAAAAACAAAATCATGGTTAAATTTTCTCAAGTAAATTCTGTGCGAAAAATGACAATGTTTAACTCTTTTTGTCCTAGTTGGGTCTTCAATCTACAACTTATGGGTTCAAAGTCAAGTGGCATACTGCTCTGCAAAAGGCTGCTCTAGAGAAATAATCTGTCATAATTGAGATGACATTATGCTTGTATTGTTGTTAAAATTGCTATGAACGGCTTAGGTATGTCAAAATATATGCACCTAAAAAAGTGATTTACGTGAAAATCGAAAATCATCTCAAAATTAGGGTAATATAAGACATTTCGATAAAATTGTTCAAATCAAGCAAGGTTTTGACAGTTTCCTTACGGAATTGACTTTAGACAATCATTCTTAGAATAAGTGCAAAATTTCATCTAATTCAGAGCAGTAAAAGCAGGTATATAAGAGAAAAATCAAGTATTTATGTAGATAGTATACATTTTTATAATCATTACCTGAGTTTATCGGTGGTAAGGTCCATTCCGTGGAAGTTGGTCAACACCTCACGGCCCTGAACGTCCTCAGCGACCAGGCGGAACTTGCGGAAAGACCTGGGGATTTGGAGAAGCACCAAACGAACTTTTAGCAAATCCTTATAGAAGCTTTAAACAGTTGGAGGGGGGGTGTACCAGTGTGCTCAGACAAGAAATATCAAAAGGGAACTTTATTTCTCTTCATGTTTGTATCAAAGCGAGCTGTGTGGATCATCATTATACACTGATATTTTTAGAAATAACTAAAAACAATTTAGTTTCAAACATAACCTCGCCGTAACGAAATATGTTAAGACAGTCACAGAATATAGAGTTCAATCAAAGAACTTCTAATATATTATTAAATGTCATTATCTTGACAATCAACTGCATACTATATGCAACACTAAGGTTAAGGTTGGGGGTTTCAAATTCCATCACACTTGGTGACCATTAAATTGATGATTGGCGCCATTTCAGATATTTTAGACATAGATTTGAGTGGTCCCCATTAAACGCCGACTCTTGGCCCAATTTAGCTTTCCATCAAATTGTAATCAGCTGACAACCATAGCATGACCGCTATGCTCGAGCTGATCAAAATGTGATTAAAAGCTCAAACAGGCCGAGAATCTATACTAAACGGGGATCATTCAAACGTGAAAAATTCAAAATAGCGCTGATCCTTGATTTGATGGTCACTAAATGAGTTTGAAACGTCACAACCTAATAGTCACTGTAATAACAAGCACATCAAAAGATAGACTTCAGATCTTGGTCACTAGTTATGAAACTAGCTATTTCAGCTTCCATTGCACTAATTTATTTACTAGCATATTGCAGAACTGACTGATAAGTATTTAAGAGCTGACCTTTCGGCATCCGATTCGTTCTGCAGATCAGCGAGGGACACCTCGAAGACGCGGCCCTTCAGACCTTCAGAGGCGATCTTGGTTCCCTGGACAACAAAACAAGAACATTAATAAGTTGGGATAACATGGAGGGTTGTTTAAGAAGTGGGCAATTCCCAATATCTAAATCAGGTTACAATAATATAAAAACTAATGTCATATTTGTGTAAAAGCTACCAGCCAGTATCGCTAAATGTTTACACATAGTTTTCTGTAACGAATGAGGTAAGCTTTAATGTGTTCAATTTAACCTCAAAAAGAAAACATTTGGCACCACATTTTCAATATGTTAAATAATATCACTGACTTAACTATAGTATTGGTATTAATTCAGTAGAATTTGGAGTAGGTTTTGTTATTGATTAAGATTGATTTGATAAGGGAAGTTCATTGGGTTTTAGGGGAAAAGATTATATATATTTAACTGTGAGGTGGGGTTGACATGCCCATAACTCCATTAAATGAAGCCAGAAATCAAATAAAAACCATGTAAGGTCGGTAATTTGAGAAATGAATGGTTTGTTTAGAGGTTATGAATTATTGGATTAACATTGAAGGTCAGAAAAGTGCGCTCAGACAAGAAATATCAAAAGGGAACTTTATTTCTCTTCATATTTGTATCAAAGCGAGCTGTGTGGATCATCATTACACACTGATCTGACATTTTGAGGAGTTGGGTACTTAATATTGGCGTTTTAAAAGGTTGCTTTGTTATCTCTTACCTGAGTACGATTGACCAGGGTCTTGCCGATCTCCCTCTTGGGGAACATGGATGGTGACTTTACATCGTACCAATCCTTACGAGTGAAAGGGTCGATACTGAAACAACATTTTTCGATTACAAAAACGAAACAAACACATGTAACAGAAAATAAAACATGTCGATTTTGATTAAACTCCCGTGTAACAGAGTAAAACTATCCCACGAACTATAAAATCACTTATAACCGGCCATTGAACACATGTTTAGGTTAAGACTTTGACGTGACAAACCGCGCATGAGACCCGATATTTCATCGCAAGTTATCGTGGCCATCGGGAAGATTTTTCACTATAAACTTTATAAAAACGATTGTTGAAGAGTTTAACATAACATTTAAAACATTAATTCACAACTTACATCTTCTTCTTAACTCCCTTTTTCCCCCCTTTTGATAGCCCCTTATTTTTACCAACCGCCATGATGAATGCGGAGACAAGAAAGAAATAGACAATAATAAATACGGAAACCGCTTTGACTTTTCAGTGTGACCATACTAAAAAGTTTTCTTTTAATAGAAATTTATTATATTAACTCACTGTTATTTATATATAACCAATTGATAAGGGCAATAAATTAAATTTTACCAACCCCAACAAAGATAAAATTGATATTTAAGGGTCCGGTTTCGAATCATTGTTTTGGTGTTGAAAAAATATTTAAGTATTTAATTTATAAATTCCAGAAAACGTTCATTCAACCAAAACAAATAAAATAATTTTATATTGGTTAGCGTGATTATCTTCTGCTCACCACTTTATCTTTTGATGCACTGATTATTCCACGATGGTGTTTTTGTAATTAAGCACATAATTTTTTTTAAGTACCTTGACAAATATAAGTATTTACTTGTGGGAAAACAAAAAAAAACTCACATTTGTGTAAAATCAAGTGTTTGATAGCTGTAACAATGCTATATTAATCTTTCATAAGAAAAATTTATTTTGATTATATTAGTAGGGTTCTCTTTTAATCTTGAAAAAATATTACTTTGAATATTTTCTTGTATTATACTATGCGTATTTAAAGCTATTACTAGTAATACAAATATTTAATCAATTTCTAAGACTTGTCAGCTGATCATCTTTTTTGACCGGTTAGGAGCCTAATTGGTAAATGCATTGGGTTCCTATCCAGACTTTATGGGTTTAATTCCTATGCTAGCTAAATCTTCCATAATTGCACGACATCGACTAATTGAAGAAGCAACATTTAACGCATATTATTTTAGTAATATGAAAATGTTTGAAAAATTTTGTCGTAGGCAGAAACATCTCTAATATCACACACTTTTTATGCTTAGCAAGCATTAACAAACTTTTTTTCTTACATGACTTAACTGTATACTCGTATGTCTTAATAAAACATATTAGCAGACTTACGAGCTTAACTGAAAAGGCGGCCAAAAGTGAATGAACTAGCATTGGGAAAAACTTCAATGTTTTGTGAACGCTTCACGAACTGCTAGTTCTTTTAAATATCCCCTTCGCAGTGAACACTTCAATTGAAGCGAACTCGCCAAAGAAGGATTTGAAATTAGAGATGAAGTCGATATCATAATTGGGTTTGTTGCGGTTCCAGTTACCGGTGACCAGCAAGGAACCGGTTATTTATCCAGTTCTTTTTGGAACTGAATTCTGGTATTTTTCGAAAAGTACTAGTAAATCGACCAGTCGGTAGAGATTTGAAAATGAAAAGAACTGGAACTGGTTCCTCGCCGAAAAAAACACGAAAAGAAAGGATCGACCGTTCCAGTGACCGGATAGGAACCGGTTCCTTTACATCGAAATACTTTGAAGTCGAACTTCAATTGAAGTATTTGTTCAATGAAATGAAATGAATGAAGTTTAAACTGCCTAAAAACGGAACGGTCACTACGTGAAAATGAACATATAAGCGGAACTGTCAACTTCAATTGAAGTATTTGTTCAATGAATAATGAAGAAGTAGGAACTGCCGCCAAAAAAAGTAGTTCTTACGGAGCGGTCACAACGCTAGAACGAACGAACAAATCGTCTCTTTTTAAATTCATAATGTAAACAATTAGTTGTTGACACGAAATAATTGTTTTTTTTTTGCACCGTACCCACAAAATCTACAAATGCAACACCATTAGCTACATACATAAGTACAGTAGCGACGCCCCTAAATGCATTGATGTGTTTGCAAATTCATTCGTACCATATTTTAAAGATTGGTGCTTCATTTTACAAGTTCTTACCTTACATATACATTTTTTTTTTATAGCAGGCAACTAACTGCAGCAAAATCATTAGCAAAATTTTCTAGTCTATGGAATAGTTTAAATTTCAAACAAAACTGCCAAAGTGCCAAATGTTTTGAACTTGTAAATTGCGCTTGTGTCACCGTCTTTATTTGGTAGGTTTCTAACTCATCTAAAATGATCAAAAGACCTTCAGCTTCAGCAGCGCAACGTTTATCTGAAATCTGTGATACGTTGAATCCAATCAAAAACAGGGGGTAAGCAAATAATTGGAATTGAAGTAACGAATTGTTTTTCCTGAGTGAATGTTCTAAGTGCCTGTCATTTCACAACTCTTATCAAATCTAACCCGTAAATAATTATTAACTGTATGATAGTACCTAGTATAACTTTGATGTAACCTATTTCTTTTTGTGCATTCGTGTTGTGTTTGTTGTTATTTGACGCAAGGCAATTTTTTAAGTTTATTAGTTGGTAGAATTTGTTGTTTTAAAACGGTTCGAGAAAAACTGTCCAACCCTCCAAACAATGAGTTTTTATCTAATTCCTCAGGAGGATATGGTTTCGATCGATGTTCCGAAAGCCTCTGACTTTACAACGATTGCTTCTAAAAAAAGGAAAATCGCAAAACTTGCTCTTATCTACAGCACGTATTTTAGCTTGCCCCGAACTATCAAAACAGCGCAATATAAAAATCAAAATGGCTGAGAAAAATATTTCTTATGCGGAAAACTTGAGAAAAACTGTAGAAAGGATCGCTAAGCCTAGAATACTGCGTAAAAAAATCACAAAACTTTTTTTTGGTTCCTCAATAGCCATTTTTCTTCCAACTCAGATGGCGCAGCGTACGCAAAAACGGCTGGAAAGAACATTAACAATAAAGAGCTTAACTCAACAGTAATATAACTATTTTTGCATATTCTCCAAATTATAAAAAAAACACTTTGAAATAGCGTCCCCCGTTGCAAAACAAATTAATCGCATCATAAACTCTACTAGAAACGATTCCTCTGATGAGGATTCTTCAGTGGAATTGTCCTAGCCTTAGAAAAAAAACAGAATAAATTTTACACACATCAATCTCGCACACAATTGCAGTGGTTGCCGTCCCGAGACTTAGCTCATTGTCATTTCAGAGTCTGGGAATACCACCGTCTTCGTGACGACCAGCAAGATAGGAAGGGTACTGGTGATTTTGAGGTTATTTCCTTATTTTTGTTGATTAAAATGCTTGCAGTGGTGATACAAACAAATCAAACATGATGGTGATATGTGCTATGCGTGAATTTTCAAATAAGACCGAAAAAAGATTATAAAATATCACTTTTCAGAGGTATTTCAACAGTTTTAAATATTTTTGACCGAACTTTAGAATTTTCACTTTTTTAATGATATAAAGACATAAAATCAACAAAAAACATCCATCATTATTTAGGCAAACTTTCTGTTATTAGTGTTTGTGTGATATTTTGTCTTTATAAATTACTTTTATGGTGTTTTGATATTGTTTTGTTTAATGTGTTCAAATATGTCCGAATTCCATGTAGGCGGTAACTAAAAGGCTATCCAACATCGTTTAATATATCTTTGTCTCTTTCTATCGACTCAGTATAAAGTCAACAATCCTGACTACACTGTTTCCCAAAGGTACCTCTCCATATCCTCAGAGGTTTTAACAGTAAAGGTATAGATACAAATCGGTGTTTCAATATTTCAGATTACTGTGCGGTATACCTTATCACCACAAATCTATCCATTCTGGAGGAACCTGCTTCATCGGAGTAGGGCTCACAATCTTCAGCAACGACTATAAGAAGAGATATCGCATAATATGCACAGAATCAATACAAGAACTTATTAACGAAATTTTGATTTAATTTTTTAGTCAAGATGGCGGACATAAGCTGTCGTTCATCCCGCGTCCCAGCGGACGTTCGCTGGAGCGGGTCTCGGGGGTGCACCCCTTTGAAGGTGCCGGCGGCAGCCACCTTCCGAGTACCTCGCGCATCGTGGCAAGGCACCGCAGCGCTGACACCAACAGGATGACTCAGATCCACCAGAGAAATAGGTCCGAGTCTGCTCAAAGACCTAGCACTCATGTAAGCATATTATATTCTAACACAATATGGTAATCCTGGTAGATAAATAAAATTATCTCATTGACCCGTAAATTAAATTATTTATTATTTTTTCTTATAACAGCTATAGACCCTCTTTTTGGAAAAATGGGTAGTGACTCTTCTGCTAAACAGGTTGGGCACCTCTGCCCTAGACAATCACTTAAAATCTTGAAGGAACAATGTATGGAGAGAGAGTTAATTATTTTTACCCAACCGATACAAACTTGCGATAAATCACTTTCTCTGGGTTTTTACGTCGTTCACCATGAGAGAGAAAGAGACAACAAATATTATACTCCACTTCTATGTACTGTAACAATGCTCTTGGGCTCCTGGGTCACCGCGGGGCTCCTCCCACATTTTTTATTATGCCACTAAACTTGACACAACTAAACGGTTTTTTAGGTTAAATGCTATATTTTTGTTGATATCAATACTGTGAAAAAGTGGTTATACGAATAAAAAAAAACATTATGTGGATATGTGATATGAATGGATTTATAAATACCCTAGGCTAGGTCTTAGCCATGCCCAGGTCCGTCGAGTCAGGTAAAAATCATCAAAAACTGACTACACTGCCTTGGGTAGATACCACTCTATATACTCTAAGCTTAAAATACATCCTTGTATTTTCTTTCTAATTTTTGTCTCATCTCCTCTCGCCTTTATCAAAAGTCTATGATTTGAACGACGTCTTTTAGTAAAAATAAAATATAATTTTGTTCTAGCAATCTAGGTCGCGGAGCACATTCATGACGGTGCGTGAGACGCCATCCCAACGCACTCCATTGGCGCGCCAACTGTTACACACCCCGATGTCTGCCATGGTGGGGGTAAGAAAACATTTTTAATAATATTAAATAAAGATATATATTTTAATTCCTTTTTTTTCCAGAATTTTTAAAAGTAACTTAAATTGTACAAGTACGGAAGTCAATTATATTATAAGATATTGTTAGGTGGAGGGAGTGGGGGTGGCGATTTGGAGGGGGAAAGGGGTGGGAGGACTCAAAATTAGGAAACACTGTTAGCAAAGGTGACATACAGGGTGCTATTTTTTTGTTAGCTGTGTTAATTTTTTATTTAATTTTAAAAAAAAACAACGAAATACACACTAATTAATGTAATGGGCCATCCTTTATCTTGGCGAGGTAAAAAATATAATATAAGGTTAAAGATAAGATAAAAAGCCACACATTTTTTTTAACTGACCAGCAATTTTTTAGCAATTGACAGGACGATAAAGATGAAATTTTCTCAAGTATTTTCATTACTAAAAATGGTAAAAATTTTGTTAAAAATAAATAAAAAGCTAGAAAAGTTGGTGTAACATATATGTTACACTGCCAAGACAAGGGTTAATAATAATATTTGGACAATTTGTATAGCGCCGTTTTTGTGAAAAATCACCTCAAGGGTTTGCTAACCATGTTTCCTTATTTTGACTTTTCCCACTCCTCCTCCCTATTCAGCGCCATCAGATTTTTTGACATTTGAACTCGCCTCGTTAAATGTGCCGATTCTCGGTCCATTTCAGCTTTTGATCAGCCGTCAAGCATAATTGTCACGTTGTTATGTTTCTCGGCTGATTATAATTTGATCAAAAGCTAAAACACGCCGAGAATCGGCAAAGAATGGAGTTAATTTTCGATTTAATGGTTATCAAATGTAACGGAGTTTGATAATATTTAATAATATTTGGATAATTTGTATAGCGCCGTTTTTGTGAAAAATCACCTCAAGGGCGCTGTGCACCCCAACCTAAATGTTAACGGATTAATTGGATAGGAGAGGATGTATATGTAATAAAATAAGAATAATGTTTAATTTTTTATTAATTCCGTTTGTTGGTAAAGTTCTTACTCAGGCATCACTGGTTCAATCATGTGCTAAGTCCTCCAGCCGTTGTTAAGCAACATTTTCTGCTAATAATATTGGTAGAAGGAGGTTTTCGAATATTGTCAGGTTATTCGTAACACTGGAATGTTTGTCTTTCTACAAAAGAAACAATAATTAAATACATAAATCATTTTGTGTTTTTGTAAAATTAAATGAAAATCTTCTAAATGTATTTGACTTTGTAGAGTCGACCCCGCACTCCTTCCACCGAGAGGCAAA
Source organism: Drusus annulatus (assembly GCA_022651775.1). NCBI lineage: Eukaryota > Metazoa > Arthropoda > Insecta > Trichoptera > Limnephilidae > Drusus > Drusus annulatus. The sequence continues at coordinate 1,197,708 of JAGWCC010000065.1, read as the reverse complement.
GAGGAAGATTTTCTGCGTTGGAGATAGCCTTTCTGTCTATGCCCGGCAAGGATAACAGGTGAGAGATGGAAGTGGACACATTGTCAATATTCCTTACTTCTGGTGGGATTAATCAAACATTTTCTAAAATAAAAATTCTTTCAGAAACAGATAAACAATTTCACTGGCCTGTTTGGGGCCTAGGAGTCCAAAGGTCTTTTGTAAATTGGCGACTTCAGTTTTCTTCTTTCATATCGGCATAAGTCTTTCTTTTAGGGATTATCTCTTCAGTGGCGTAGCCAGATTTAATTTGTGCTCAGTGTTCATTGACTTTGATTTTCTTGTTTATGTATTCTTTTCCTTGAGACGAATGTGCGGTAAAACCATGTATGACCGTATTAAAAATGTGGATATCCGGAAAGAATGCAAAGCTGATGTGAGCGTAATGAATAGGATCAAGAAAGGGACGCTTAGATGGTTTGGGCATGTAGAGTGAATGAACGAAGAAAAGAGTGTGAAAAGAATATATGATGCGAAAGAGAATGAAAGAAGAAGCCGAGGACACCCGAGAAAGACATGGCACAATCAAGTAAATCAAATACTTGAATCGGGTCATGTCACTTGGTCAGTCAGAATAGCAGAAGAGTATGTATGAGACGATGTATGAATGTGAACGAAGCAAGGAGTGTGTGCCAAGACAGAGTTGTATGGCGGTCCGTCCTCTCTGCCTACCCCTGCGGAGAAACGGCGTGATGGTTAGTTAGTTATGTATTTTTTTTATCTTGCAGAAAGATTGCCGATCCCGCCTGGCAGAAGAAGACTTGCGATCGCGTTGTGGCGTACCTCAAGGAGCACCCGCAGGCGTACGCCTTGTTGCCCAACGTCAACAATCCCCTGCGCCCCATCACCATCAAGCTGTTTGTGGACTTGGTGAACTGTCTGCTGGGGCTCTCCAACCATATCAACACGGGTAATTATATCCAAAAGGTCAGTTACTATTTTGTATATATTTTTTAAAGTAGGAATATGGCATCTCCTTTTGTGGTATATAAGAGAGTGTTCTGCCTGTGACTTTCTTTTTATTGCACATCAACGACCTTTGTTTGTGTGCACCAATACAATGTTAGGCGTACGACAGTACGGTTCATGATGTCTTTTTGTTTGACCAAGTTCTCAAAGAGCACAAAAACTACAATGGCCCGTAAGGCTTTGAAGCAGAGAATGGACGGTTACCTTAAGAAAGTTACCTCTTAGGTATGAATAACCTCGTTGAAGCTAATGTTTCAAAGACCCAATTGTGTCTAATTACGACCTAAATGGATCAAAATGCCAATCTAGTCGCTTTAATGATAAAAATAATAAATGGATAACTTTTATAGCGCCGTTTTCGTGGAAAAATCACCTCAAAGGCACTTCAACGGAGCAATCATTCTAACACACCTTCCTTAGAGTTCGTTGATGTGCAATAAAAGCGAAGTCGGAGACAAATAATCCCAGTGGGACGCCGCTCCCCACTCTCTTCAGTCTTACAACCTTGGAGTATCGATATAAGGAGGTATAGCTAATATTTTTACCCAACCTATATAGATTTGCGATAAATCACTTTCTCGGGGTTTTTACGTCGTAAACCATGAGAGAGAAAGAGACGAGAAAAGTCGTCACATAATATTGCAGCACTTCTAAGTGTGTAAGGATGTTCTCCGTGCGCGCTAACTTCACATCACCGAGTCGCATAACTTAGGTTGACGGATTTTGAGGTTGTTTCCTATATTTGTGTTGATTAAAAAACTTGCAGTGGTTATGCAAATAAATCAAATATGATGGTGATATGTGCTATGCGTGAATGTTCAAATAAGACCAAACAAAGATTATAAAACATCACTTTCAGAGGTATTTCAACAGTTTTTAACTCGCATTTTTAATGATATAAAGACATAAAATCAACAAAAAGCTTCCATCATTATTTAGGCAAACCTTCTGTGATTAATGTTTGTGTGATATTTTGACTTTATAAATCGTTTTAATGGTGTATTGATATTGTTTTGTTTAATGTGTTCAAATAAGTTTATTAAAAGTGTCTGAATTCCATGTGGGCGGTAACTAATAAGCTATCCAACATCCTTTAATATATCTTTGTCTCTTTCTATCGAGTCAGTATAAAGTCAACCGTCCTGACTACACTGATGCCATAGTTTTACTAGCTCCGGGCAGTGTCTGAAAAAATATTGTGTTGGTGTATTGTTTAACGTTTTTATTGTTTGTTTGTAGCTGCCTATTACAGCCCGAAAGATCCTGTACCCCGGAGTGATGAACAAGTCCTGGCTGAAGTCTGTGAACACCATGCACACCTACCCCAACATGCTAGCCTTCCTGGCCTACCTGGTGGACTTTTCCAGAATCAGAGTGAGTAAAAAGGAGAATCTCAGTAAAATAATATAATTTTTTCCATATAACCACCATAATAATAATAACAGTCAACTTATTTAGCGCAGTTTTGTGATATTTCACCTCAAGTGCGCTTCATATTAAATTAATTAAGCTAATAAGACTAACTAACAAGGAGAAAATAACATACATATAATATTTATTTATTTATTATTTTGCTTGAATATATATTTATTTATTGGTTGGTAAATTGCCCATCCCACTAGGCATAAGCCTGTGTTGGGATGGCAATTTGTAAAAGTATTTTTTTAGCTACATAGTAACATGTTAAAATCAAAAATATAGTACACCAAAGTAAAAATATTAACGTATTAAGAACTAAATTAAACTTGATTTCTAAGGTGAGTAATGATATTGCTTTATAATATTACTACACTTTGAAGAGGGAAAAATCCGTCATTAGAGCGGAATTCAAAACGCGCCTGTAGATAAAATAAGTATATACATATATATTGTATACAAATTAAAACTATTTAAAATCATGATCGCCATCATAAATCATGAGAAAAGACGTTCAGATATGGATATAACAGTGCATGTGTACTTTAACAGATTTAAAAAAAAAATTTACTAGAAGCTAAGGGTATAAAAATCCAGATGAAACATATGAATTCATTTTTAAATCAAAGAAAAGGAAATTAGATTGAGGACAGTAAACATATTGGTACTTAAAAACATTAAAATTCAAGTATTATAAGTAAACGATTCTAAAGATGCAAACAGTGTACATATAACAAGTAACAAAAGTAATTTAATATTCCCCCATCGGGAACACAGGCGGTATCTGCAACGATCCCCTTACAAGATTCTACCTGCAAGCAATGCCATTGCGTTCACGGATCCCAGCTAGATCAGCTGTTTTACTTATTTCTCCTACTTGAACTGATCAGCTGTAAAAAATGGCGCTAACCCCCACTTTGTAGATTTTTAATACAAGCAACACTACAAATGATTTTTCAGTAAGTTCTATACAGGTATATGGAGTATCGGCCAGAGTATTAGATACTCCAAGTAGAATATAACAGCACTAAAATATCTCAAAAAGTTCAGTTTTAAAGCATTCGAATGTCATGTTTTGAGAACGTACTATGTTTTCACCAAATATTTATGACGATATTTAAACAGATTGTTACGATAGATAGAAAGGCAGTAAGCTTGAAGCTTGACGAGGTCGCGGGTTCAAACCCGACGTGCGCAATCAACTTTTATTTAATGTACTTTTATATAGTGTATTTACCGCACGTTCCGAAGTATCGCCCTGGTGAAAGACTATCATTCAGAATCCAAACGTTGCTTTAAATGGCTTTAGCCGCGTTTGGTGACCACATCTGAATAGCCAAGTACTTTCCAACCTTCCTCTTTCCCACCTCCTTCCCATCCCCACTACCTTCAGCCTCACGACATACCCCGATTGGGGATGTCATAGTCTCACTGGCTCTAGACGTTTGGGAGCAGTTGGGACTCTTGTGTTCACTATAAAAAAAGTAAAAACGTACTAGCAGGTAGTTTTTTCTGTTAGGTTAGGTTAGGTCAGCCCTGCGAGTGGCCCTGACTGCTTATTTTAGGTGTTGGTGACCATTTATAGATAACTGATTTTTTAAATTAGCCTAATTTGGAACCCAAACATAATCTTTCCAATATTAGTATCGTATATGTATACACTGTACACTGTACAAAGCAAAAACCGGTTGGTATCAATTTTATGATGTTATTTGTAAGGAGGTTAGTTGGTGACTGGTTCACCCTAGGTTCTTGTTACAATAACTGGCGGCATCGCAATTGGTGGCCCAGCTTTATGCCCATTGTACATTATTTTTAATATTATTGTTTATTGAATATTATCAGGATATTACGGCCTGCAATATGTCCCTGTCCAAACTGAGAGGAGAGGAGAAGAGAGGACCCATCGCCACCATGAAGCAACAATACTATTTGGATTGCTGGGAAGTGTAAGATAGTTTTTACTTTACTTAGCATAACGCAACATTATATTATATATATATATATATATATATATATATATATATATATATATATATATATATATATATATATATCGGCTACAGATCTGGATTCTTCCGGAGCTTTGAGTATATCTTTCAAGCGGCGCGAACTGTCTATTGTAATTGCCCCACTTTACAATATACCTTTGTCTATAGAGAAGTAGTGCAGGTATGCATGACGTGTGGATATCCGGAAAGAATGCGCAAAGCTGATGTATAAAGAATAGTAGCGTTGGGAAAAATTTGAATGTTTTGTGAATGTTTCACGAACTGCTAGTTCTTTAAAATGAACCCTTCGCAGTGAACACTTCAATTGAAGTCGAACTCGCCAAAAGGAGATTTGAAATCGAAATGTACTAGAGATGGTCGATATCAGAATTGGGTGTAACTGCGGTTCCAGTTACCGGCAACCGGCGAGGAACCGATTATTTATCCAGTTCTTTTTGAAACGGGTTCCTGGTGCCAGAAAAGTTGCACAAAGGAGATTTTTTCGAAAAGTACTAGCAAACGACAAAAGTTCCTCGCTAAAAAAAAGTACTAGTCAGTAGAGATTTGAAAACGAAAAGAACTGGAACTGGTTCCTCGCCAAAAAAATTATTTAATGAGGGGGGGGTTGCTAGCGAAATTCTGAGGACGAGAAGAACTGGAACTGGTTCCTCGCCCAAAAAAACACGAAATGAACGGACAAGGAAAATTGATATTTTTATTTGCGAAAATTTGGAACCAGTTCCAAAAATATCGACAAAAATTTATCTCCGAAAAAAGTATGGAACTGGGGATGAAGCAGTTCTTCACCAAATCTTTGTAGTCGACCTTCAATTGAAGTGTGCGCTACCGCAAAATGGAGTAGGTCTTTGTAGTCTTTGGTCCAACTTAAATTGAAGTTCTTAAAATGAAGTACTTTTTGTAGGCTTTGATGTTCAACTTCGCGACTGAACTGCCGCAAAATAAAGTACTTCTTTGTAGCTTTGTAGTCTAACTTCAATTGAAGTATTTGTTCAATGAAAAATGAATAAAGTTTGAACTGCCTCAAAAAGAAGTAGTTCTTTGTAGTAGTTCGTACGGAGCGGTCACAACGCTAAAGAATAGGATTAAGAGAAGGACGCTTATATGGTGTGGGCATGGAGAGAGGATGAACAAAGAAAGGATGAACAAAGAAAGGAGCGTAAGGAGGATATATGATGCCAAAATAATGGTAGAAGTCGGGGACACCCGAGGAAGACATGGCATGACATAGTCAGAAAAATAGAAGAGTATGTATGAATGTGAATGAAGCAAGGAGTTTGCGACAAATAGATTTCTATGGTGGTCTATCGTCTCTGCGTGATGGTCAGTTAGATAGTGTTTAGAAAATTTCAGTAAAAATTTAAAAAATGAAAAACTGCTGTTGCTTCAGTTTTTTTTAAGCTAAAGCCCTCAAGAGTTAAAAAATTTAATATTTAATTACAAATTATAGTAATATTGTCATTTCTGAATTAAATCTATCAATAATGAAGCAAATTAAAATTAACGAAAAGCATTGATTAAACCTCTTACAATGTCCCGTGTAACATTTTCATTATTTCCAGATTTCAAAATCCGGGGGAACCAGATTTCGAGCCGAACCTGAACGCTTACATAAACAACCTCAAGGAAATCTACGGAGTCACCGATGAAGGCATCATGAAGCTGAATGATCAAATCACCGGTAAGTCTCCTCTATGTCATACTTCGCTACGTTATGTCTTGCCATGATTCATCACAATGGTATTCAGCTCGTTACGCCTAACATTGCAGTCTCTTTCTCCGTCTCCTTCTCATCCCATTTGAGATGCCATTGTCCCATCGGCTCAAGATAGTTGGGACTGTTGCGTGGTATTCACATAAAACACAAACAAAAGGTTAATCGATAATCTGCGAGGTTATGTGTATCAAGTTGTGCGTGCATTTGAGAATCATTGTCTGATATGTTTTTTCCGAGTGAATTTCTATTGTGAATTCGGCGCAAGTTCCAACTGCTCCTCCCGACCATCGGTGAGACTATGGCATCCCCAATTCGGGTATGTTGCGAGGTTGAAGGTAGTGGAGAGGGAAAGAAGATGGGGAAGAGGAAGGTTGGATCAGGTCACCAAATGCGGCTTAAGTAATTTTTTACGCAACATTTCGATTCCGAATGGTGGACTTTCACCAGGGCAATACTTGGAACGTGTCGCAAATATACTATATATTATTTAATATTAATTAAAGGTGTTATGATGCCTATTAATTGAATAAAATTTATTTGCGTACGCCAGGTTTGAACCCATGACCTCTGATTTGCTGTCGAGCGTTTTACCACTCGACCGCGGAGGCCGTCAAGTAAAAACGAAAATTTAATTTATTAGATTCTCCTTTGACCACCTGTGAAGTTAAGTGTGTCAAGTTGTACATGAATTTGAGAAGCATCGTTTGTTATGTTCATATTCAACCTCTTAAATGTTTGCCAACATTGTTAAAGTCGTTATTCTTCAAAAGTGTATATTTTGAATTCCGTAGTCGCTGTATGAGAACGCTAAACTAGACGATTTCAAGTGGTCATTGACCGTCCAAACCTCTTTCCAGAACTCAGGCTCCAGACGGCCAACCCTAACTTGGTGGCGGTTCGCAACCAGGAAGCGGCCCTGAAGGCGCGGCCCGCCCAGCTGGAGGAGCAGGCGCGCCACCCGCGGCAGACCAGCGTGGAACTGGAACGCCATCTGCGTCAAGAGCTGCAGCAGCAGCGCGCCCACAAGGACGCCGTGGACAAGGGGCGCGAGGAGACCCAGCGGCTAGAGTGAGTGATGCTTCTCTTGCAGGCTAGCATTATTATCCATAACTAACTAACCATCACGCCGTTTCGCCACAGGAGTTGGCCGAGAGAATTGACCGCCATACACCTCTGTCTTGGCACACACTCCTTGCTGCATTCATATTCATACATACTCTGACTCTTGACATGGCCCGATGTCTGTTTGATGCATCAGACTACTCCTACTGTACACCCCCTCACCCAGAGATCAGTCAATGATGATTGTGTCAGCCCGTTCAGTGCCTTATACACAATAAGACAAAAATTTGTAGCCAGTGTAGGCCATCACTTCGAAAAGAAGTGATATGACACTACATATTCGCCTCTAGAATGCCGGATTCCCGCAAGGTACAATTTCCGTTGCACCGACTGTAATTTCGTAATAACTCACTTGTGTTTTACAAATGATGTTTTTGTCAAATACGCTATCTTCTCAGATAATCTATTTGTGTTTTTTTTCAAATTGTATGTTATTAGCATAAGTCTTGAAGTAACAATATATGGAGGGAGAGCTAATTATTTTTACCTAACCTACACAAACTTGCGATAAATCACTTTCTCCGGGTTTTTATGTCATACACCATGAGAGATAAAGAGGCAACAAATTTCATAGACCGCTTCTATATACTGTCGCAATGATCTTAAGCTCCTGGTTCACCGCGGGACTCCGCCCACATTTTTTATTATGCCACTAAACTTGACACAACTAAAAGGTTTTTTAGGTTATATGCTATATTTTTGTTGATGAAAATACTGTGGAAAAGTGGCAATACGAATAAACAACAACATCATGTCGATATGTGATATGAATGGATGTATAAATACCGTAGGCTTAGTCTTAGCCACACCCAGGTGCGCCGAGTCAGATTAAAATCATCAAAAACAAGTCAAAAACTGACTTCACTGCCTTGGATAGATACTACTCTATGTACTCTAAGGCACAAGTGGTTTTTCTGGAATAGCAACTTATATTCGGAGAATAGGTGTTTTTCTCCCTCATGTCACTAAAAAAAGTTTGACTAAGAAATGTAAAGATTTTTCTGTTGTTTTACTGTATTTTTGTGTAGCTGAATAAATTTCATTCCAATTAAAAATAGTTGCATCAGGTTTTCCTGTAAATACAAACAGTAATGTCACTTTGAAAATCGTCTTTTTCTGCCGCACTGATGTTATTTCTCGACTTGTACCAAAATTTCTCTGGATTGATTACTTTGTTGACAGTCGATGACGGCTCATTTGAATATGCAAACAACAGGTTTTAAAGGATAAAAACTCCTGAAAAGATAATGATGAATGCCCGGTGACTATTGGCACCTCCGGCACACTAGAGGTTAGATGAACTGCTGTGTTGGACACCCTTGCTGTCTGTTCAAATGTGCATTAGACAGACCAGCATACCAACTTTTGCAGTAACCTGGAGCCTGCAAAAGCACTTGTGTATATTATGATAACCTTATTATATAGAAGCCTCGTTGGTGGAAGTCTATCTTGTCACTGACAGCTTTTCAAACAGACGGTACAACTTGATAGAACATTTGGTTCGTTGAATTCTTGTATTGTGTGATGATATGTAACACGAGGAATGACGTTACTAAAAGTTGACTGTTTCCACCACCAGGTCTGAGATTCAAGACGTCCAGCAGAATTTGCTGAACCAACGGATGACGGTGCGTCAGAGGGACGATATCCTGAACGAAGTTGAGACTATTTTGACAGCGGTAGAGTCCAAAAAGGAGCTGCTCAATTCTATACAGAAGGTTAGTTATTTGAAAATTTTTATTCTTATAATCGTATCAAACGTATTTGAACATACGAAATTTATTATTTGTTTTGTATTGTTTACTTTAGAAAGAATTGTTTCTTCAATTGCTTTAATCGTATCGTTATGGAGTACCAATGTATTAACGACTCCATACTAACCACTAAATTCTGTATTGAGTATTACTTATAAATTCTAACTAAACTATAAATCTCAAAAAAATCTAAAATGCAATTCAGCTAACCTAACATTTTTCTACCGATTTCCTAATTTTAATTTCTAATTTTATACTCGATAAATATCTTATAATTAGGACACTAGATTTGTTATTGTTTACCGATGGACAACTGGTAGACGACAGCAGTTGCAAACTGGTTGGCGACCGAGCTTATTTCACAACGCTACTCAAGTTATTACGATTTCAGTCATTATCTTATCTCCCAATGTACTGTTTCATTGTCATATTGATTTCGAAAATGTATATAAGGCCATAATCATATAGTAAATACAAGGGTATTTTCTACCTCCTGAACAGATTTAATGTTTTCTTGCTTCGGACGTGTTACAAATATCTGGAAAATGACTCATAACTATGGCGCAACTGGAAACTGCAAATCGCAGGCGACTAGCACGGCGAGTTGCGAGAGACTGGTTGCGTTGGCGTTGAAAAAAATATAACACCTGATTTCATCAGGGTAAATGATGTAATACGAGGGTCATCCAGAAAGTAAGGTTTCAAGGGCTCCTGAGGCCGGGAGAATTTTTTTGTTTGAAGTTGGTGCACCTGGCGTGTAGGGGGTATCCTAACGGTCAGTTTGTTTGGTCTCGTGTGTTTGTCGGTCATTTTGTTTAGTCACAGTATTTTTTCTTCCGATAGAGAAGACATCGAGCCTTCATTTTTAAAATCGTTTTGCACAGGAGGGAGAAGCTTTTCTGGATTCTATCGTGACGGGAGATGAGGCGTGGGTGTGTCACAACACCCCAGAATCCAAATGATAATCACTTCAGTGGCGTCATTCATATTCCCTAGCCACCAAATAGTTCAAGTCGACCCATTCAGCCGGAAAAGTCATGGCATCTGTTTTTTGGGAGCTTAAAGGGGTCTTTTCGGTGGATTTTATGCCTTAAGGTACTACCATTAATGCAGAAACTTACTGCAGTACCCTAAAAAACTCAGTAGAGTCATTCTAAACCGCAGAAGGGGAATGCTGACCCGGAGAGTTAGCCTCCTGCATGACGAACAACGCCAGGCTCCACACCGCGCGAGTTTCACAGGAGCTGCTGACATTGTTTGGATGGGATATTGTCACCCACCTCCCCTATTCACCCACCTCCCCTATTCACCCAACTTGGCGCCTTTGGACTATCACCTTTTCACTAAACCAAAGGAGTTTTTGGGTGGGAAACGTTTTTTCAACGATCAGGAAAGGAAGTGGCTGAAAGAGCTGGCGGCAGAGGTCTATGACACTGGCATGCTAAAGCTGGTGCCCCGGCTACAGAAATGTCTCGATCTCGACGGCGATTACGTTGAAAAATAGTTTAATACATATATTTGTGAAGTATTCTGTGAATTTCAATTAAATAGAAGCGTTTTTCGATTGTACATAAATGTTAAATAATAATCTTACTTTCTAGTTGACCCTCGTACAATAACTAAATATGTATCTAAAACATATCTCATATCTTTGTCTACTTTGCAATTAGGTACCGTCTCCCATTGAACGACCATTTCCTTTTGCAGATGGGCTACACCAAAGATCTGGAGCTCGGGCAGCTGCAGAAGCAGGCGCTGAAGGCCAGCATTGACTTCAACAGGTCCCTCGTGGCGGTGGGGCTCTCGGCTGGCTCCAATCTCAACGATTACACCATAGACGAGAGGTGACTATGCCACTTTCCTATGCAGACTCATGTTACTTTTCACTTAAGAGAAAAATAACCCTCAAAGATTATAATCGTGGCATGGGCTAAGGAAGGGGCTGTAGAAAGGGATTTGATACTGAGGGTCTTAAAGAGGCTTATAATCAAGTGAAATTTTAGTAACTTGTTTCAAATGCAAGCCATTTTGCATAAAAACAAATTAGAGAAAGAACTCGTTCTAATGCTGCCATATCAACTGCGATACTGTCCATTATTTTGACATATTATATCGATTTTCTACATTGAATAGATAACCTGATAGAAGTATGTTGGGAGCGTGTCTGTGTGCCCAAAGTAAGATAAAATTAACCTTGCTTTCAGCGATATTTACGAAACATTTTCAAATATTGAAATTCTTTCTCGAATCAATTTCATTGATCTGTCTAGGGCCTATTAGTCGAAAGGTCTTATGTAAATTGGCACACTTCTATGGATTATCTATTCGGTGGTTATATCATATTCAGGCACCTAACAACGTCACTCTTTCAACTTTTAGGAATCCTCCATATCAGACAGTTATATCTTAAAATAGTGTTAAAAATAACTCATTCTTCAAAATCTTTAATGTATATCACACATAATAAAAATACAAGGGCCAAACAACAAGAAAGACTTTTAGTACCTAAATACAATACAGCTTTTGCACAAAGACACCATATGCCATCACCAATATGTATTCTTTTAATCAAAAAATTACTAAATGGCTAATGAGTAAGGACCGCAAGGAAATTGAAGACCTTCTAAAATAGCACTTGAAATTCTTCACCATGACAAACTAGAACATTGTGTAACAAATATCATCATTTTTTAAAGATTATTCTACTTGTACTCACTGTCACTTACCTCAGAACAGGTTCTTATGACCTAGTGAGGTAGGTAATGTAAAAAAAATAATGTAAGAAACAAAAAGTTAATAAAAAAAATAAAAAAAAGTTGTTCCACTTGCATAATATAATAAATTAGGGTAACTAATGCAATGCAATTTGGCGACATTCATTTTCTTTGAAATTCGTATAGGTTACACTTGAAGGGATGTTCTGTTCAGTAATAAATACTTAATTTAAAAATAAATCATTTTATATTACAGAGACCTCTTGGCTGGTAATTCAATTGAAGATAACATGAAGAGAACGGAAGGTATTCTGGTCTCCATCAAGGGGAAATTCGAAGAGCGGTTGCAGCACGCTCGCCACAACAAAGAAGCCGGCGTTTGCAGGAAGCAACAGGTCAAGATTGAACTGGTAAGTTCGAACCCCCAACCTCTTGGTCCAGAACAACCAACCCAGAATTATTATATTTTTATAGTGAAGTTAAAGAGTTATTTTTGTTAAATTCAATTTTGTAGATATATTTTTTGTGAATGCCAGGAATCGGAGCGGCAGCGCGTGTCCACTCTGCAGTCGGAGCTCGCTTCCATGGAGGAGCAGTTCCTGGGCGCCAAGGCCTCCGCCGCCGACAAGGTGGCCCGCCAGTGGAGCGACATTCACAGCACCAGGCAGAAGACGGCCGAGAGGCGGAGACGCATCGCCGAAATGCTGACAGAGGCCAGGGACAACAGGGACTATTGGGAGAGTCAGGATGAAAAGTGAGTACTTGGAAGGGTGACTGATGATGCAGTCATAACTAGCAGTATAAATATACTGAATCCTTGGAATTAATAAGTTTGTGTACTTGAGAAGTATCCTCACAAGAAACGGAAAGACTGACTAGGACATTGACGCAGTGGTGAATGCAGGAAATTCAATTGATGGTGGATTGAATGTAGTAATAAAAATCTGTCAAGGAAAGCTAGATTAGCAGTCCACAATGAAATTCTGACATCAATCCTGATGTGTGACAGTGATACGTGAAGCAGACTAGAATGGACAGGGAAGTATACTGAATAGAGTAGAAATGATATCTCTGAGGCAGTTAGCTAATATATTGACAATAATATTCAATATATGTACATATTACCACATGACGGCCTCCGTAGTCGAGTGGTAAGACGCTCGACTACGAATCCAGAGGTTGCGGGCTCAAACCCGGCGTACGCCAATAACTTTTATCTAATTAATATGTGTCATAACACATTTAATTAATATAAAATATTACATAGTATGTTTGCGACACGTTCCAGAGTGGTAGATTTTCATAATATCGCCCTGGTGAAAGACCACCATTCAGAATCGAAACGTTGCTTGAAATGGAATTAGCCGTGTTTGGTGACCAGATCTGAATAGCCAGGTACTTCCCAACCTTCCTCTTTCCCATCTCCTTCCCCTCCCCACTACCTTCAATCTCACAATATACCCCGATTGGGGATGTCTTAGTCTCACTGGCTCTAGACGGTTGAATATTCATAATATCGCCCTGGTGAAAGACCGCCATTCAGAATCGAAACGTTGCTTAAAATGGCATTAGCCGTGTTTGGTGACCAGATCTGAATAGCCAGGTACTTTCCAACCTTCCTCTTCCCTATCTCCTTCCTTATCCCACTACCTTCAACCTCACAACATACCCCGATTGAGGATACTATAGTCTCACTGGCTCTGTTGGGAGCCGGTTGGGGAGCAGTTGGGACTCTTGTGCGGTAATCACTAAAAAAAAGTAAATATATATTAGGGAGAGGGAAAGGAGAAGAGAAAAGGAAGGATGGAAAGTCAAAGGAAGATGATTACGGCACAAGAAATATACACTCTCAATCAATTGTTTAGTGACAAATTGATCATTTTAAATTTAATTTCTCCTTCACAGATGGCGCACCAAGCTAGACCAACTCAGGAGCGAAGAAGATTTGGTGAGAAAGACGTGTGAGGCGCGGGCGGAGGCCCTCGTCGGACAATATTTGGCGCTGGCTAAAACCGCCGTGGAAAAAGGATCAATTCAAAACATATAAACACACACATGTATTTTTATTTTACGTCTACTTTTGTAATGTTGATTTTAGTTGAGCTTTATTTTATGTAGTAACTATGACAATACATTTTTATATATATAACTCCTTTAAGTAATAGAACTTTAAATATTATAACTTATCTTTGTTTTTTTTTTATAACCCTATCTTGAGGTATGTTTCGTATTTCCTGTGAAATCTGTGAGGGGAGGTAAGCTCCTTGCCTCTAGATCCAGAGGTTGTTGACTCAAAATGTGGCGTGCGTTATTTAACATGAAGAATTTGAATAAAATTATAAATTAAGGTATAAGTGCGCCTCATTCCTGAGCGGATGTTACTCTTAGTAACGCCCTGGTGAGAGACCACCATTCAGAATCTGAGAGTGGCTTTAAATAGACAGGTACTCTGCAACCTTCCTTTTCGTTTCTCCTTCTCCTCCCGTACAATATTCTCCAAATGGGGATGCCATAGTTCCACTGGCTACAGGAATTTGAAACTCTTGTACAAAAAAAAAATAAATTTAAAAATAAAACTTGTAAAAGTAAGCATTTTTTTTTCAACACTGAACAAAAATAATGCAAATAATGAACAAAGATAATGACCAGTGGCGGCTCGTGAGTTTTTAGTGTGCTAGAGTGCTAAGGTTGAAAAATACGACGTTGCTAGTGTTGTTGTAGCCGAAAATGTTTTTAATTTTTTTTTTGTATGAAGATTTTCAGGATTTTTCAGTTTTGGTGGTGCACTGCACGGATTTCTGAAAAATCTTCATACAAAAAGTTGAAATTTCGAAGAAAAAAAAAAATGTTTTCGGCTACAACAACATCAATGATGATGACGTTATTTTTCAATCTTAGCACTCTAGCACACTAAAAAGTCACGAGCCGCCACTGATAATGACTAGAAGTGAAAGCGGTTGTCGCCTATTTGCATAAAACCTTTGGACTCCTAGGCCTCAGACAGGCCAACGAAATTGACTACCGGTTCAAGAAAACGTTTCGATATTTTAAAATGTTTCATCAATTTCACCAGAAGGGAAAATTTTGCTTGATTCGGGCACACGGACACGCCCACAACACGCTTCTATCAATTTATTTCTTCAGTGGAATTTATCCAATATCACCAGCGATTGCAAAAATGTCAGCAATAAAAGGGTGATTCATAATTAAACCACCTTATCTAACTTATTGATGTCACGGAATTTCAACACACGTGTACTAAATGATAATAATAACATTATATTTATTGTGCAAATATCAATGACTAAATATTCAATGGGTAATACAAATATTTATTTTATAAAAATATTTGGATAATTTGTATAGCGCCGTTTTTGTGAAAAATCACCTCAAGGGCGCAAACATATAATATTTCTCACACATGCAATAGTATGCACTAGCGTTGTGACCGCTCTGAAAGAACTACTTCTTTTGGCAGCAGTTCCTACTTCATTCATTGTTCATTGAACAAATATTTCAATTGAAGTTGGGAGTTCATTTGAGCGTTCATTCATTTCATTAACACCATTCAATTTATTTCATTGAATAAATACTTCAATGGAAGTTAGATTACAAAGAACTACTTCGATTTGCAGCAGTTCAGTTGTAAAGTTGAACATCAAAGCCTATAAAGAAGTACTTCATTACAAGTACTTCAATTGAAGTTGGACTTCAAAGCACTTCGATCTAAAGAAACGTGATTTTTCGGGAGTTCTTTTCGTTTTTTTCTACCGACTAATACTTTTTATTTTGGCGAGGAACCGGTTCCAGTTCTTTTCAATTTGAAATCTCTACCGACTAGTATTTTTATTTTGGCAAGGAACCGGTTCCAGTTCTTTTCACTTTCAAAGCTCTACCGACTAGTACGTGTTTTTTTTTGAGTTCCAGTTCTTTTCGTTTTCAAATCCCTACCGACTAGTACGTGTTTTTTCGGGGAGGAACCTGTTCAAACCTTCTGTTATTAGTGTTTGTGTGATATTTTGACTTTATAAATCATTTTAATGGTGCATTGATTTTGTTTTATTTAATGTGTTCAAATATGTTTATTAAAAATGTCCGAATTCCATGTGAGCGGTAACTAATAGGCTATCCAACAACCTCCAATATATCTTTCTCTTTCTATTGAGTCAGTATAAAGTCAACAATCCTGACTACACTGTTTCGCAAAGATTCCTCTCCATGTCCTCGAGGCTAAAACCGAAGCATAAACATTCCCCAAAAGGTTTGTAAAGCCAACGAAGTAACTTTCCCTAGGGAAGTGTTTATAAATCATTAAAATAACTGCTAATTAAGCGGGAATAAGTTTTTTCCCAAAAATCATATGTTCAAATACTTACGTGCAACCGTCACATGAAGCAGCACAATCGGCAGCGTCCGCAAACCTCATGTCGATCCCTGATGATGAAACGCAGTTTAAAATACCTCCAGGGGTGGTTGATATCTGAAAAAGGGCGTCACTGGCGTCCCTGAGGCATATGTGTGGTAAAACCATGTATGATTGCAAGGCTGATGTAAACGTAATGAATAAGATTAAGAAAGGGACGCTTAGATGGTTTGGGCATGTAGAGCAGATGAATGAGGAAAACAAAAGTGACAAGAATATAATGACACGAAAGTGAATTGAAGAAGCAGTTGGGGACGTCTGAGGAAAACACAATGGCAGAATTAAGTTAATCAAATACTTGAGTCGGGCTATGAAACAAGTAGTGTGTGCCAAGACAAAGTTGTATGGCAGTCTATCCTCTCTGCCTGCCCCTGTGGATAAACGGGTGATGGTTAGTTCATAATGCAAAAAGTTCCCAGATTTGGAAAAATATCCTATTTTGTTTTTTTTTCCTCAGAACCAGGGAAATTTTCCCAACCATCATATTGCTGTAAACATACTGTCTATTTATTGCCATATTTGTTGCCCTACTGCCCCATTTGCGGGCTGTAATCAAATACTATACATGAAACTAGAGGAAACTAAGCCCCTAAATAGAATAAAATACAACTATCAAATTTTCTGCATTCTAAAACTATTACTACAATAAAAACTGTTGAAAAAAATATCTAAGATATTTTTTTAAATTGGTTTTATTTGTAGTTATAGTTTTATACAGCAGATGCCAGTAAAGTAAAATGTACGCTGTTATTTTGTATGGGATTAGAGGTGAGATTCTTATTATGTATCTATAGTATTAGAAGTGCTGCGCATGCGCAGTAATGATGAATGATCCCCAGGAACCGAAATATGGCGGTCGTATTTTTATGTCAAAATATTGTAAGGTGAAAATAAGTTACTTCTGTGCCCGAAAGCTATTCCAATGAACTGAAAACAGTCGTGTATATGTGTCTGCCGTGTGTCGATCGAAAACTTTAACGCTATCGTGTCTTGGTGCCCGCGAATTGATTTGTTTTAAAATGTGAAATATTTGTTTTTATCGCAAGGTGAGAGATTGTTTCTTTTTTTGTTTGTTTTTAGGCGAAAACCCACCATTTATGCCACTCTGACTAATTTAAATGTCAAACGAGCAAGACGTTCGCTTTTTAATGTTTGCCAAACGTCTAAATACGCGTTTGTCGACATTTTATTTTAACTGTCAGGCTCACCCGTCCGATATGGCATGAGTAAATATTTCGATGTCGTCTATTTGTTTTCGTCGTGTTTCTTGGCTATTTTCCATGATTCAGGACCTAAATCAGTCTGTATTTAGTCAATTAGTAAGTGGCAGTTAGATTTACAGGAGATTCTAATATACACGCGTGTTTATTGGTATTTTTTTTATAAATAGTTTGACATCATCATGCGTTGGTTTGTGCTGTCATTTTCTGGCAAGTTCCTGTACTACAACAAAATCAAAGTGTTGACGTTCTTACGTTTAGTAAGATAATAGTGGTTTTCGTTTACTAGTATAATCTAGACTTTTACATTAATAAAAATAATATGAACTAGTCACTTGGTAATCGCGAATATACGTACTCATAAAACATTATTTGTAATATCATTCATACACTAAGTAACCATCACACCGTTTCCCCGCAGGGGTAGGCAGAGAGGACGGACCGCCGTACAACTCTGTATTGGCACACACTCCTTTGCTTCATTCACATTCATAATAATAATAATAATATTTGGATGATTTGTATAGCACCGTTTTTGTGAAAAATCACCTCAAGGGCGTTGTACTCATACATCGTCTCATGCATACTCTTCTCTTAATTTCACATGGCCCGATTTAAGTATTTGATTCACTTGATCGTGCCATGTCTTCCTCGGGCGTCCCCGACTTCTTCCATTCACTTTCTCATCATATATTCTTTTCACACTCCTTTCTTCGTTTATCCGCTCTACATGCCCAAACCATCTAGGCGTTCCTTTCTTGATCCTATTCATTACGCTTACATCAGCCTTGCATTCTTTTCGGATATGCATATTTTTAACTCGGGTCATACAATTAGGACTTATGGCTAGTAACTAACTACTGAGACTTATAACTAGTGACTTACATCTAAGACTTCATTAATATTACTTCATTACCTCTTCATTATTGCTTTACGTTTTTATTACTGTTCAACGATTCTTTTCTCGTGTAACGACAGATAATAAAACAAGTTTCAAATTCTCCAAAATAGAGCAATGATAATGTATTTTATATATATTTATATAATGTTATTTATTAATGATTGACCTTACCACTATCTCATTTGTTATTTGTTTCCTAAATGAAAATAGATAATAATCTGTTTTTTTTAGGTAAACCTCAAAAGCATAAAACTATCTTATCTTTTCAACGCTGAAATTTTTTATGTTAATTTTTAATTCCTTTTGTTTCGTTGTTTTGTCATAATTTTCCCAAAATATTGTTTTCTTGTTCTAAATATGACGTTTTTAATGCATTTGACTTCTCCGATTTACTTATAACTTGTTTTACAAGACTCAAAATATATGGACCACCATCACACAGTACTTTCTTAAAAAACACGTGGAACATACCTTCATAACTTTTTTTGTTGTAATATTAAGATTACGATTGTTGCCAAATATCTTGGGACTGCAATTTTAAATGTATTTAAAAATAAACAAAACATGAATTGTTGGGTAAAGTGCATCGTCATCTTGAAAATCGATTGTTAGTGTGCATTTTGTATGTTTACTTGGAAATGGAGTGTGTTGAAATACTTGTATGTGATTGGTTCAAGGTCTGATTCTTGCGACGATTCATACTGCACAAAATAATTAGGCAAGCGGTAATTGTTGCACCGAGTGCAATATGTCATGGTATCAGCCATGACTGTATATACAAATATAGGTCAAAAGGAAAAAATTCAACGCCTTCTTATTGTCCTCTCCCCCTTGCCACCCTTCAATCCCCTCAGTTGCCTATGAGGCCACCACTACCCCCATTAAAACTCTTGAGTGCCTACTTTAGGAATAATTCTTTCATCTCTTAATTTGTTGTGCCAGATGTAAGCCGTTGCCATGGAAGGTGCCCACCGCAGTGGAGTGGACCCCCCACCTCCTCCCCGTAGCCCTCACGGCCACCCGCAGCGCTAGCACCCCCCATCCCTGGCCGACCTGCTCCTGCCCGCCACCTTCCTGGCCATCACCGTAGCGGGCATCCTCTTCGTGCTGCTCATCCTCATCATCTGGCTGCACAGCCTCGGCAAGGCCAAGAAATATGATAAACCAAGCAAGATCCCCATGGACCAACACCAAATCACCCAGCATTTCAAGGTCATCGTCGAGAATGCGGACGATTTCCAGTTCAAACTGCCCAGCGATCTGAAGTACATCGACGAGGAGCGGGACGGCAGCAGCCATGTCAGTCCCAAGCTGATGAACATGAAGAAAAGCGGAGGAAGCAGTCCCAAAATACCGGGGAAGGACGAGGAACTCGGAGACAGCGGAGACTCGACTCCCGGGAGTGCCAAGTCCAAGGGGGGCAACAGTAAGTTTGTCTTCCCGCCCAGCGATGACGGTGCTGGCACCTCCAAAGCTGACAGGAAGAAGTTGAAGGTCGCTCTGCCGGAACAGCAGTGGATCTTGCACAGAAAGCCTCCCCTCGATTGGAGAGGATACAATATCAACATTCCCAATAAAACGTTTGGCCTTTCCGGCGTGGTCAGAGTTGATTTGGCCGTCGATTCGGCGAGCAGTGCTGAAACGTCGAGGAAATACAGCGCCACGCGATCACCGAGCTTGGAAAAAGACGAGAAGTCGCCGTATCCTGTCGGGATGAAAAACGACGTGCCGAATGTGTTTGGATTCGGAAGCGATGTCTCAAAAAAGGTTTTAGATAGTTCGGGCGTCAACAGCGGAGACTCTAGCCCCATTGTGCAAGTTAGGGTTCAGCCACTGGCCACGGACTCCCATTGCGTTGCATTCGATGCGGAACAGTCAAGATCGAAGCCGGGAAAAGCGCCGGAGAGTAAAACAGTGATAAGTCGACGTTTCGGTCCATCTAATACCGGACTGCACATCAACACCACATTGGAAAATGTCAATCAGAGTTTCGGCACTGAGAAATCAGAAGTTCAACATTCTCCGAGGCTCTCCGACTCTGCCGTGGGAAAAGAAAACAATCCAAGTCCACGGTTTTCTTTCTCTCCAAAGTTTTTCGCGACTCCCGATTCGAAGTCTCCGTGTTTCTTCGGTACTCCCGATCAAAAGAGTCCAAAGTTTTTCGCCACGCTGGATTCCAAGTCGCCGGCGTTTTTCGCCGAGAACCAGAGTAGGAATGCTTCGCCGAGATCGTTTAGTTCTGACCGAATGTCTCCGCGGCTCATGAGCACCAGTAGTTTTAAGAGTGTGCAGAGTCCTCTCATCATCGGTAATGTGGACGGAGAGTGCTTCAGATTCGATCGGTCGGAACTCGATTCCAATAAAACGGTGACGCAAGAGGACGTAGACAACGTATTTCCAAATAAAAAAGAAAGTTACGACGATGAATCGCTAGAACCGTACAACCCAAAGACTGACTTAGAAAAACCCGTTGAGGATTCTGATAAAACTTCAAACGAGGACAGAATCTTAAATAATGTAGTGGAATCAACGGAATCTGTCCATTCTTGCCCAAGAATCATTAGTTCCATATCAATCCCCTCAGGCGACAGGGGATTTTTACACGAAGTAAACGACAATAAGACTGAACATTGTAACGAAATCACTGTAGACGCTTCCCATCTTAGCGCCATCACTGCCGATGAACAAGCTTTACAAAACACAAACAACGAACACACGGTACAAAAGAAACCAACGCTCAACACGAGGGAGGAAAGCACCGACAGTTTGGTCATTCCCAACTCTGGCAACACGGCTAATTACAGACGACAGAGGCTCAAATCTATATCGCTCGATTCAGATAATGCCAAATTCATTGAACAGAACTTGGGCATTCCCATCGTCAAACATTTGAAACACGAAAACTTATGCGACCCTTGCAACAATAGCAAAGAGGAGGAGTGCGCCGATTACAACATAGAAGTTACGTCTCCACGGATCATTTCGAAGGCTAGCTACTTCAAGTTTGATGATGACGAAGGTGACATCTATAAAGGATACGATAATGAAAATGATCCACGAATGGCTGTTGTTCATCAGACAGTCACAACTGTTATACAATCGGACGACCTAAGAGCCTCCCCCGATATCATTTCTCCGATCAAATTCTTGCGAGACAACTCTTCCGCCATTGCATTCAGCGAAATGCAGCCTAGATTTTCGCCAAAAGAATTTGACGCATTCAGCACTGAAGACGAAAAGATTTCAAAGAACAAAAATATCAGGAATCTAACGATTGATATTAACAAACGAGACTCTGAACTCGAGAAAGAATTGATGGAGTACGATTGTTTGGATTCCGGAGAGAAGAGATTAACCCCGAAAACCCCCACACTTAAAATTAAAGCCACTTCGTTAGATTCGTCGGAGAACTTGAATCTTTCCCTGCCCGTTACAAACACGCTGCAAATTCCACAGAATTCTATTTCCGTACCAAATACCCCGAAACGACAGATGAAGAGAACTCTGAGTCAGAAGACTGGGAAACTCATCAAATCCAGCCATTGTAATGTTCATAATTATGTCGGGAATTTAAGTGATCTAGGATCAAGGTCTTGCCAGGAGAATCAACAGCGAAAATTGTTCATGAGTGTCAAATGTCCCTCGACTTATGTGGATAGCGGAATCTTCCTCAGAGAGAACCACGCCAACCTCATGCTGTTCCAAGCTTCCAAATACCCGCTGAGTCGTAGTTTTAATTCTAATTCGTCCAACTTCAGTCGACGGATGGGCTCCTTTGACGAGAATATGGTGGATCTCTCCGAAGCCGGCGGGAATCTGACCAATCAACGGGAGTTTCTCGAAAACAGATTGAGTTTGCATAAGCCCTGCGATAGCAATCTTCTCGGGTCGAATCTCTTGGGCTTTAAGCAGAATTTAAGCGTCTCTAGCACCAATCTGAAGACTCTACCTGAAGGAGTTCCGTCCAATGATTTCGACACTCACCCCGCCAAGGAGAAGTGCTCCAAGAAGACTTTGCTGCAAAGACGCGGCTCCAACCAAAGTCTTACTATCAATCTCGGCGCCGCGGGCTCTAGTCTCAAGTATTCTACACTCAGTTTACAAGGATCCAACCTTTCTCTTGCCAGCTTCGGAGCATCGAGCCACAATCTAAACATCAAACACAGTGCTTCAAACTTCAGCTTAAACACGGACAATCGCCAAAAGAAAAACATCCTCGAAAGGCGCAATTCAAATACTTCCCTTACGTTGAATTTGGACTGCACGCCCCAACACGGGAGACTGTACACCGGTTCAAATTGTAACCTACAAGGGTCTCATTACAGCCTGACCAATAATGAGAATATAACAGTTGTGCCGGGCAAAAAGTGCTTATTACAACGAAGAGGTTCAAACACAAGTTTAACGTTGAACTTACAAGGATCCGTGAACTCAAACCTCGACAGATGTACAAGTAACAGTTCGTTGAATATTCAAAATGAAGCAAAAGTCGGTAAAAAGAAGGGCTTGCTGGAAAGGCGTAGCTCAAATACATCACTCACATTAAATATCAATAATTCTAATCCACAATTCGATTCCAACCGAGTGTTGAGTGTTTCAAATTATAATTTGGACGGGTCCGGGTGCACTCTCAGTCGGTACAACAGCAATCAAAGTATCAACAATGCGGAAAAGAAAGGTTTGCTAGAACGGAGAAGCTCAAATACGTCGTTAACGCTTAATCTGAATAGTTCTAGTTATAATCTGCCGGGATGTGTCGGAGATGTGATGCGAGACATTGAAATCGACGAGACTGTCATACAGAATAATTTAACCAGCAGTGCGAACCAACAGAAAGAGAAACATAGGAAGTCTCTCAGCACAGAGAATTTATTCCCCAAATCATACAAGTCTAGAGTGTTGCATTGTAAGAACTCCGATAATGTTTATTCCTTTGGTTCACATGATAATCTTTGGTCTAATTCTTACACCAGCGAAAGCTTTAGTGAACATGCCGAGATCGCCGGCGCTCAGAATCTCACTTACGTCTACGGCGATCAGGAGAACGAGATGATTTACGCGTTTGGCGATCGCCAACACTTGGAGCAGGCCGGCTTGCAAGGTTCCATACCGATTAAAAACATCACAACGAAACCGTTGAGCCCGCATTCGACATCGGAAGACTTCAAAATGTATCTGGCGAACATACAGCATCTTCAAAACGCGTCTAATACCCTGACGAGACAGCAGTTGAAAGATTTGAACACCGTGTTTCAAGATGGGTATTCGAAAGGAGTGTGTTCGCTCATGAATAAGAAATCGCCGACGGATATTCTAACGTCACAGATGACGCATTTGATGCTCGATCGATTGAATCCGGACAACGAATCTTCAAACGAAGGGGAATATAATCCCCAGCGTCTGCTTCCGGAGCCCGTTCTTCCGTGTCTCGAGTATCAGAAGACCCTGCTAAGGAATCTGCACCAGGAGTTCTGGGACCTGCCCACAAACTTCCAGGAGAAACCGATGGTGTTCGGTTCGCACCCCAAGAATAGATACAAGACGATATTGCCCAACGAACATTCGCGGGTGATTCTTAGACCAGAGGTCGGAGAAACAGACGAGGGCTACATCAATGCCAATTACATTAAGGTAAATATAATTCTTTATTACTATTTGTGAACACATTATTATGTTTAGATATCAGCAACTCCAAAAATGACATAAACTAAAATGTTCATTTATTGGAACTTAATTGGTCTAGAACAGTCATTCCCAAAGTGGTCTATATGGACCCCCAGGGGTCGATTCCAACCTGCAAGGGGTCCACGTCAATGAAAAAAAAATTTGGGGGTGCATGAGACGTAAATGGATTAAAAGGCAGGCCGTCACCAAAATGTTGGGTTAATTTTTTGGGGAGGATATTTTGTCTATTTGCTAGTACTTTTCGATTCTAAATCTCTACCGACAAGTGGTTTTTTTTCGGAGGGTAAATTTTGTTGATTTGCTAGCACCTTTTTGGGGAGTTTTTTTTGTTGATTTGCTAGTACTTTTCGATTTCAAATCTCTACCGACTAGTGCTTTTTTTTCAGATAGGATTTTTTGTTAATTTGCTAGCACTTTTCAATTTGAGATCTCTACCGACTAGTACTATTTTTTGGCGAGTCCAACTTCAATTGAAGTGTTCACCGCGAAGGGTTCATTTCAAAGAACTAGCAGTTCCTGAAGCGTTCACAAAACTTTGAAGTTTTTCCCAACGCTAAAAAAAAACAATATTAGGAAAGCAGGGGGTCTATACAAAACAGAAAAAAATCGGCAAGTGGTCTACGGGACAAAAAAGTTTGGGTACCTCTGGTCTAGAACACAGATTCTCAACTTTCTTTTGCCCACCGCCCACTTTGAGAATCTTTTTTTCTAGAATTATTTCTCTCAGGGCCTCCTGTGTGAAGTTAAAGCAAAAAAAATAATTCAATAGTCATATTTATTTAAATAATTTCATAAGAACTCCATCTGCCTAAATAGGTTTTTTTTCCATACGGAACTCCAAAATATATATTTCCTTTTCATGCTCTTAATTTAATTATGCTCACAATGTCCGATGAGCATGAACATTATTTCTTGGTAGTTTATTATGAAAATAATTAATTCAACCACTGTTTCCTCGTTGAGCCTAATATTCAATGAGAAAAAAGTTTTTACTAAATAAACGCAATAGCAATAAATAATTTCTTTTATGTTTTTTTAATATTTCCAGGGGCACGAGTATTCTAAAAACTGCTATATCGCAACCCAGGGCCCTCTGCAAAACACAACCTACGACTTCTGGCTCATGGTCTACCAGAACAGTTGCCAGTTCTACAAGGACGGCTGCACCAAAACCAACGAGGATCGCCACTTCGGCTCCCCCCAGGGCCGCGGCAAGAAGACGCAGGACAGCCCGGAGAAATCGCCGGACAGCCAGGCGGGGATACAAAAAATCGTCATGCTAACGAACCTCATTGAAAATGGACGGCAAAAATGTGAGAAATATTTCCCGTTGGAACTCAACGAGGAAATGACTTTTAAACAACTTGCGAATTCCAGTTATTCGTCCGCTTGTAGTGGTGGCTCGTTTTTCCCCGATAATAATAGTGTGGACGATAAGTTAGACGAATCTGAAGCTAATTCTTTCAAGATTAAGAATGTGGGGATTACGAACAAGACGGGATATGCAATCAGAAAACTCTTGATAGAGTATAGTAACAAGTTTGCCAAGACAATGAAGGATTGTGATAGTGAGAGAGGGAGAGTGATACCAAATATAAATAGTGAGCGAAGTAGAGTTAGTGAAAGTGTGGAGATTATCGTGAATGAACCTCAGACGGACATCAGTGGGGAGAAGAAGGACAGTTCAGACGAGAAGGTCAACTCTCTCATCGTCTATCACTACTGGTTCGACAACTGGGCGGATCACAAGTGTCCCAAGGATGTGACCGCCCTTCTAGATCTCAGCATGGACGTCGTCCAAAACCGCCTGTTGAACTTCCAAGAGTTTGACGCTCAATCGGAGGGTGCTGTCAGAGGCAACAACCGACGGTCTCGTTCTGATTTCGCCAAAGCGAAAAGCTTCGACAAGCCGGAAATCGCCAACCCACACAAATCCAATATGGATAAATCGATGACTTATTTTGATTTCTCTACGTATTCGAGCAACTCTGATTCTAATAAAGACGTAATCGATATGGACGGCATTCCGCGAGAAAGAAGACCTTCTGCTTTTCAATTGGCGAAAGCGTTCTTTGACGAGGTCGCCAAAGCCAATACGGAAGATCAGAACAACACCCGACCCTGCAGGAAGAACTCCTTAGCGAGTCGCTTGGATTTGCCCAAAAACCGACACGATCTCGCTACTAGAAGGGAATCCACCGGACGAATCGACTCGAAACTGCACCAATCGAAGAAATCCGCGCACAACGTCTCCAACGACAGCTTGAAACCGAACTTCGCGAACAAGGAGAATAAATCCGTCGCCGAGAAACCGAACAACGAGGAATTGAAAGAAATGCCGCCGATCATAGTTCACTGTTCGGCGGGCATCGGCAGGACGGGATGTTTGATCGCGATATTGAACGGAATCCGCCAAATGAAAGCCGACCAACGCGTGGACATCCTGGGGATAGTGTGTAACATGAGACTCAACCGGGGGGGTATGGTCCAAAACTCCGAACAGTACGAACTCATACATAAAGTTCTTTGTCTTTACGAAGAACTCGGTTTGCCCGACGTTGGTTGAAAGCAGAAATGAATGTTGTCGGTCAAATAAAATGCCATTTAATAATTGTAATCATTATTGTGTCGGTGGCCAAAAAAGTTACGTGTGAATAATTATTTTGTATGTATACCCTTTTTGAATACCTCTCTGAGTAATCATGGTTGTATTAATGTGTGTTGTAAAAAATATATATTAATTTATTGTATACATAATCGTATTAACCTCTTAGACAATTTTGTACATAAAACAATGTGAATTAATTTCGTGGAAGATTTTTATATTACGCCTACTCGATGTACGGTTACTTCCTAAGACGCGGCCGGTCTGTCCAAATACACGATGGTCAAAACTGTTTCGTCCAAAATTATTTTTAGTTGTTTTTTTTTTTTATTAAATTCTATTCATGTATTGTTCATTTTATTGTTATTTATTAATATGTGTGCTACCAAATATACAAGTTTTTTTTACCATCCTACTAAGAATATATTATTTGCGAGCGGTATTCCTTCTAATCTTAACAACTAGCATTTTGTGTGAATTTGTATTCACGTGGTGATATTAACTGATAATGTACGCATTGCAAAAATACGCAAAATAAATTGTCGTTACTGCCTTGCGCTATTTGGGCGGCTGCTCTAAACTACTGAGCTACAGAAACCTACGAACCCGCCGTGAATAACCAATTGTTTAATACTTAATGGTGTTTCATGATGCCTCCATCTTTATTTATTGCAAACGAGAATCTTTTTCACTCAGTTCCGCTGCTAGATGGCGCCGCTAAATTTTCTTTCCATTTTGTTGTGAAACGTGTTTGTTTCTATTGATTAAGGTTTTTCCCATATTGGTTTATAATAAAACTATATACTTAAGTTTTATATTCTCCATAAAGAATACTATATACTGAAATATTATAGTATACATTTGGTTTATTATAAACGTTAGTTAAGTTGGTATGTATTTATTTTATATTTTTTTGGACAAAATATTTGTAAAAAAAAAATTGTATCTGGACAATCTGTACAAGAGCCAACGAAGAGATAAACCATTAGAAGTGTGTTGCGAGCGTGTCTGCATGACCGAAGTAAGGTAAATTTTTCCTTACTTTAAACCGATAAAATATTGAAATTCTCTCTTGAACAAATCGAATCTTTTTCATCTGGGGCCTGTCTGGGGCCTAGGAGTCAAAATTTAAGCTGGCGACATTTATTTTCTTTCAAATCAGTATAGATCACACTTCTATGGATTTTCCGTTCAGTGGCAAAAGCCTTATTTTGTAGTGAATGTGATGTATTCATTTTCATATAATTTTGTTTTGATGGAAATTTTGATATTTTCCTACGTTCAAATTTAAATTTAGTCGTGTATCTATAAATTTCGTTTTGTGGAACCCTATTCTCTCTGCCTACCCGCTTGGGGTCAAAAACTGGCCCTAAGGTGGCAATATTATTTATTGAGTTAGTTCATAATACAGTGATGGGGGGGGTGATTAGTTGCATGCGCGACTCGTTGTTTTTGAGTTATTCAATTTAAATGGAAGTAGGTATTTGCATGTGCAAATTTAGAAATTAGCCAATGAATCTGTTTTTACCAAACGATAATGACGAAACAGCTATCTTTATGGGGAACATTGAGATGTGGTGCACTATATGGGACCAATGCTAGTAAACGGTGAATTATAAGTGAGTCCACTCAAAATTTTTGTTTATACGTATTTAAAACTATAAATTTTGCCGTCGTCAGTTTCCTAGTCGACTTTGTTATACACTATTGTGTTCTGGTGGCTCAGACTCCCTGGAAAGTAGTCGACTAATATTGTAGGGAAAGTGCAACGAGAGGTTTCCTTTAGAGGTCGCGAGTTCAAATCCTGGCATGCACAAATAAATTTAATTTAATTAAAATGTGTTATTTCACATTTAATTAGTATAAAATAAAATGTAGTATATTTGTGGCACGTTCCACAGTGGTAGTATCACCTGGTGAAAGACCGCCGTTCAGAATCGAAACGTTTGGTAACCAGATCTGAATAGCCTGGTACTTCCCAACCTTCATCGTCCTCATCTCCTTTCCCTTTCCACTACCTTCAGCCTCGTAACATACCCCGATTGGGGATGCCATAGTCTCACTGGAAGAGTTGGAACTCTTGTACGGTATTCACTATTAAAAAAAAAGACCCCTGTTTATTAGAAGTTTGAATTTCGTAGGTGCCTAGAGCCAGTGGGACTACGGCATACCCGATCCGGGGTCTGTTGTAATTCTGAAGGAAGCAGGGAGGGAAAGGAGACGGGAAAGACGAAGTTTGGCAATTACCCAACTGTCCAGATCCAGTCACCAAACATGACCAAACGCAATTTCAAGCGGCATTTTGATTCTGATTGGTTGGCTTGCGATGGGGCTGTTCTGAGAATATCCACCACTCTGATTTGTCTGGAGCGACCAACTGGACGTCTTTTCTCTGAAATAGCCAGGTTTCGATCCTACAGGCATGGTACAGTAAGTCACAGCTTTTATCGCTGTCCCGTTGAGTTCATCATCCATAAACATGATCTATACTAGGGATGGTTGATATCGGAAATTGGGTGTACCTGCGGTTCCAGTTACTTGTGACCGGCGAGGAACCGGTTATTTATCCAGTTCTTTTTGGAAACGATTCCTGGTGCCAGAAAAGTTCCACAAATTAGATTTTTATATTCAAATCGTTCCAGTGATCAGCTTGGAACCAGTTTCTTTTAACCGGGACAGGAATATCGACCATCTCTAATCTATACGCATTTTAGACCGGGTGTGATGTCGATTACTAATATTGATTCATTCACATTTGATTGTTTACTAGCAAAGTCTCACCTAGTGTGTCCTATGTGGTAAAGTGGATAGAACGCTTTAACCTTCTATCAGACGTGATTTTGATATTATTATTTCGACAAATGAATATTTTCATTTCTTATTTAAGCTTTGTAAGAATATTTTTCTCACCTAGCAACGATGAAGAAAAACGCGTGGAATGAAAATTGTGATTTTAGTAATATTTTAGTTAAAATTTAGCTGAATTCTAGTTTTATTAGTTAATCTAATTATTGCTTTGTCATCTGAAATATTTTCCGGGTCGTTACCAATCAAACTGAGCGAATGCTGAGCTGAAATTCG
The DNA here is from genome assembly GCA_022651775.1 of Drusus annulatus. Classification (NCBI taxonomy): domain Eukaryota; kingdom Metazoa; phylum Arthropoda; class Insecta; order Trichoptera; family Limnephilidae; genus Drusus; species Drusus annulatus. Next base: position 1,168,053 of record JAGWCC010000065.1, on the reverse strand, counting down.
GTGTCACCAGCACCATCAGACACTTGAAATCTGGTGGACACCCGGTTGTTTGAATTCAAGTCACAAACACCGATCAAATCCACTCCATTTTCCACTTCAAATAACGGTTGTGACGATTCTCGGCCCTTCGGCGTTTGTTCAAATTCTAATGACCGTTGTGTTTATAGGCTGATCAAACAACCCAACTCAAAATGAGTTATTATTGTTAAAAATATACAAATCAGATAACGTATTTTGGGGTGTTGTTGATGAATTCTACTTGTGAAATCTTTTCTCAGTGAGAAACCTTGAAAGACAAAATAAAGGCCAAGGAACTTGTTTTTTTTTCCAATAGTTATTTTGAAGAAACATCAAATCTGCACAAATAGTGGAAATAGCACACAGAAATTGAGACTTAATTTCAAAGTTAAATAAAATAATTTAAAAATTTCTTTTGCATTCCATTTTTTTTGCATTCTCTTTCATTTTAAATTGGAATTAAAAAAATATATTTACGTTGAAAAAGGGGCAAATTTAGTGTTTGTTCGCTAATGAATGTAACTGTCAGACCTAAAACCCTTACATTTGACTTGACACGAGGGAAATTATGTACAAACTTATCTGTACAGTCAAGGCATAGCATATACAGTAAAAATGGATTAAAAAAAGTGGTAATTTATTTTTTAGTTCCTATTTTGAATGCCTGTACAAATAAGTTTGTATATCTGTAGACGGCTCCAACAGTGTTATGATTCATGCACTTTTTTTTGAGTCAAGGGTTTAATTCTCGCCGCGGTGAAAAGAAAAAAAAGACATTGATTTTTTCTGGACATTTACCGACACCATTGATGTGATGTTGATTGCTAAATATGTGGAATCTTACAAAATGGCGTAACAGCTGTCATAAAGGTCTTATGAATAATTTATATATTTTAGAAAATCTTGCCTCTTTTTCACCATAGACAATATTTTAAAATTTGATTTTATTTATTATGGGGGTTGCCAAACCTCAGAAGTTTATTAGAAATGAGTAGGTACTTACATACATAGTATAATATTAACCAATTTCATCATTATTAACCAAGGGAAATTATGTTTATTTATATTTATAATAATTTATGGATCTTATTTTTGTTGTTTTTATAATAATTTTTAAATAACGATGACGTCATTGTAGAGGATGCATATTACGTTAATTGACCGTGGATGTGTTATTTTAAAGGGATCACCATTGGTTCACTATGATTGCCATTTTATTAGAAAACTTGGAAAATTGTGAATTTACCAATTTTTAAAGAGTTTTTGGTTTGATACATAATTAAGTAGCGTTTTTATTGAATTTAAAATTTGAAAAATACATAATCTAATCAATAATATGTTCCCTTGCATTGTTTACGATTGACTCCCAGTTTTCTGACGGATTTTCTATGCTATGTCAGAAAAAATCATAATAATTTTTTTTAATCATTTTTTGTAGTTGTTTATAATTATCGCACAAGAGTCAACTGCTCCCAACCGTCTAGAGCCAGTGAGACTATGGCATCCCCAATCGGGGCATGTATGACGTTGAAGATAGTGGGAAGGGGAAGGAGATGGGAAAGAAGAAGGTTGGGAAGCACTTGGCTATTCGGATCTGGTCACCAAATACTGCTGAAGCCATTTCAATTCCGAATGGCGGTCTTTCACCAGGGCGATACTTGGAGTATCTACCACTCTGGAAGATTAGAAAATATGTCGATTTTTGGATATTTAAAATTGGAACATTATCTGAATGTTCAGCCGCTCCTGAACTCGCTCTACTCTATTTCCTTCCCCTACCTAAAATCTTCTGCCATTCGATAAGCTAATTACTGGCTTTGGTCAGAGATGGTCTTGTGTGGCTTAAAAAAAAAGTTTATCTTTACGCAGATGGGGTTTTGGTTGTAATTTTCGTTTGTTTGGACGCATCCTCTGCAGTTCTTTAACCAATGTAATCACGCTTAATTATTGTTAATTGTAATCGCTGTTACCTGATTCCTTGTATTTTTATTTAGGGCCGATCTACACATTTCTGTCTAGCTTTATACCTGTTTATAGGTTCGCAATTAGAGTTGACACAAACACCGCATACATGTGTTTGTGTATATTTGTGCTCTTTCCATACATACAATTTGATGACCGTGTGATCCGATTGTATTGTGATTTGACTATCCTGGAATTTAATGATCATCTGGTCTGATGTCCATGATATTTGATACCGTGTGGTCTGATGACCACAATATTCAATGATCATCTGGTCTGATGTCCATGGGATTTGATAACCGTGTGATTTGATGACCGCAATATTCAATGATCATCTGGTCATATTCAATGTTAGTCTGGTCTGATATCCATGACATTTGATAACCGTGTGGTTTGATGATCATGTGATCTGATGTTCTTGTAATCTAATGTCCATCTAATCTGATCTCCATGAGCTTTGATGACCGTGCGGTCTGATGATCATGTGATCCGAAGTCCATCTGATCTGATGTGTATAAGCTTTGATAACCGTGTGGTTTGATGATTATGTGATCTGATGTCCATGAGCTTGATGACCATGTGATCTGATGATCAAGTGATCTGATGTCCATCTGGTCTAATGTCCACGAGCTTTTATGACCTTGTGGTTTGATGATCATTTGATCTGATGTCCATGAGATATGATGATCATCCGCTCTGATTATCGTGAGAATCGACGACCATGCCGTCTGATAGCCGTGTGGTTGGATGACCGTGTGATCTGACGACCACGTGGTTGGTCAATCTTTTCTCGAATGTTCTCGTATGACACTGTGTTTAGACGCCCTCAAACGACACAAATATAAAATCCACATAGACTTATTCGGTGCATTAATATCTCGGTTGGACATTAAGGTCTTTGTTTATTGTTACATGTACAAAAATGGTTTTGCAGCTATCGTAAGCGAGATAAATAATAAATAAAATCACAGGGCTCACATTATGTTAATTACTACACGGGGACATCTGCGTAGGAACTGTACCTTCTATATAAAGGATAGACACTCGCCTCCAAGTGTCGATAAAAGATAATTTCTTACACGGTGAATGTTTACTTATTAACTTAAATTCTTAACCCTAATAACAATAGTCAAATATGATATTTAAGCGATAGAAAATCCAAACATACGCATTTGTCGTGCATTGTCTGGATATTTATGTAGGCAGGTTTTGGTAGAACAGCTATGAGTTAAGAATGTGTGGAGAGGTAATTAGTGATTTGAACCAAATTAATTAAGAAAATAAATGTGCTGATTGTTGTTCTTGTAATGATTGTATAACTGTGTACATATTTTATAATTACTTATTACTGTGGTTAAAGTTCCAATTTATTTAAGAATCTACATAGCTAAATGTAATATTTTATATATTGTGTCTATGTTTGTGTGTCGCTAAATGTATTATATTATTATATATAAAGAAATTATGGATGGAACATTCTTTGACGCTATAAAATTAGCGAAAGAAGTTACTGAAGATTCAGAATTACAGATTAATAATCAAGGTCAGGGCTCTCCAAACTTTAGCCCGCGGACTGTTCAATTCCAAACTTTCAGAAAAAATAAAACAAAATCACCAACTCAAATGTTTTTTGAAGATATTTTGTAATGTGGAATACGTTAAATCATGTTGTGAATCCTCTAATTTTGAACATTTAAATTTTATTATAACATTTTTAACTTAAATTGATCAAAAACGTTTCATAATATGTATTATAAACAGAAAGATCTGTGCGTATGAAACAGCAAATGTACTGTTCCTTGAATTGTGGTGTAAAATGAAATTCACACAGATTTTTTCATCTAGAATTTCTGGGTCACTACAACTATTTTCAGTCCGTATTGTGATTTCCACCATGAGCTATGGAGATTTGAAATACTTATTCGATGATACAGTATTTTTTAAAAGAGTCTTATTAGACAGGATGCCATATTGATTGCTCCACATTTTTCATGAAATATTATCTGGCCTGCCGCTAAACAAGATTGGAGATCCCTGATGCCCTATGCTTTTTCAATGTGTATTATGCAGATCGTGTTGTCAACATGGATTTTTTAATGCGTATTTTGCAGATCATGTTGTCAACATGAATTTTTCAATGCGTATTATGCAGATCTTGTTGTCAACATGGATGTTTCATTGCGTATTATGCAGATCTTGTTGTCAACATGGATTTTTCAATGCGTATTATGCAGATCTTGTTGTCAACATGGATGTTTCATTGCGTATTATGCAGATCTTGTTGTCAACATGGATTTTCAATGCGTATTATGCAGATCTTGTTGTCAACATGGATTTTCAATGCTCATTGTGCAGATCACGTTGCCAACATGGATTTTCTAATATAATATGAGAGATAGCGGTGTGGGAATTGTTTATTTAAATGTACTCCATTTACTTACTATGTGAAATTAAGTATTTAAGGTTAATATCAAATTTAGACGTAAAAAACAATGAAAACACCAAATTATTATCTATCGTCGTATTATGTAAAAATTCAATGTACTAAGGTAGTTAAATGTATTTTTTTCTATATAAATTTGATACAAGCGTTTTCTGTGTAAAATTATCTAAGATCTAATCAATAATATCAAAATCTACTTAATAAGATTTAAATAATTACATTTAATGGTAATTTTATTATATACACAGTGTAAATCTGCGAAAGACGTAATAATATTGTTACACTTACATGGCCTCTGTAGGTAATGGTCTCCGCATTTAACTTTGAGTCCTGAGGTCAAGAGTTCAAAACTCGTTTCAACACAAAAATAAATTTACGTGGATTGTTCTATTTCACCCATCGTCAGGTTGCTGAAAAGGCTCCGACTAACTTTGAGTTGGTTTTTCTTTGAAATAAATATTTAAAAAATTATAATTTGTAGCTTTGCAGGCGCCGCACGCTACGGGCGCTTTCAATCTGGGTGTCGTGATGTTGATTTTAAATTTTGATGAACCTTACAGAAAGAACATTGAAAAAAATATGTTATAGTGTTAACATATTTTTTGGTTCACTCAATTATCAAGCTATAAAAGCACAAACATTGTTAAATCACTATGTTTTATGTCATTTTAACTACTTGGATTTACATAGTTATTTATTACTTTTGCAGTTTTACACATTGTAGTGTTTCATGTTTTTATTTTGCACAAATCGCCGCAGTGTTATCATTGAATTTCACATTTTTCATTCCGATCTCATCAAACGTATTTGCAGAATTTGCTTTTATTTGCATGTCACACAAGTTTTTATTTTATTTATATATTCAGTATAATATATTATAGTTTATTACAGGTATATATGTATTTGGAACATACAACCCAAGAGTTACCATACAATATAAGTGTTGCACTGGCCAAAGCCAGGTATATCTCAACTCCAATCGCTGCAGCAAAAAGTTTGGAATCAATCGTCCTACACAGAATTTAAAAAAAACACTTTTTTTACATAGTCAACAACGTAACTTCATCCAAAAAGTAAAGATATATCATGGGTCAGTCTATATTCCAATTGGTGGAAGGACAACATCCTGTACAAGACAGCTCTTTTGCCCTACACCCTGCGTCTGCATATCTCCCATAAGCATCGAGCCATAGGACCCCTTGTTAGCACAAGGGGTCTCTCGTGTTTTACCTCATTCCCTCGACAGAATTCAAGTCCCTTTAATGAAGTTTACCAGGGCTGTCTACCATGTGCAATTTAAAACAAATACAAATCAATTCCTCATCACCATTGAGTAATGTAGTAGTCAGTAGAGATGGTCGATATCAGAATTGGGAGTACCTGCGGTTCCAGTTACTGGTGACCGGCGAGGAACTGGTTATTTATCCTGTTCTTTTTGGACCCGGTGCCAGAAAAGTTCCACGAAGATTTTTTCGAAAGGTACTAGCAAATCGACAAAAGTTCGTCGCCAAAACAAGTACTAGTCGGTAGAGTTTTGAAAACGAAAAGAACTGGAACTGGTTCCTCGCCGAAAAAAAAAATTTCATAGGGGGTGGAGGTTGCTAGCGAAATTCTGAGAACGAGAAGAACTGGAACTGGTTCTTTTCGCCAACATGATTTTTCATGGGGGGGGAGGTGGTTAGTGATTTCCAAAACAAAAAGAACTGGAACCGGTTCCTCGCCCCAAAAAAACCATGAAAAGAACGGACAAAGGATATCGATATTTTTATTTGAGAAATTTTGGAACCGGTTCCTCGGAGAAATAATATTGACTGTTCCAGTGACCGGCTAGGAACCGGCTCCTTTTAACCGTTACAGGAATATCGACCATCTCTAGTAATCAGGGCTAATACGGGGTTGTTTTTTCAACAATTGCAATATAGAAGTGTTGTGAATCACAACCATTTAACAGTTGACTCTAATTATTTTATTTTTTATACATGTATTCATAAATTCTTTCCGACACTTAATTTTTTTTTAATATTAGGAGCGTGTTGTTGCCAAAAATTGATAAATATTACCATGTCACTTATTTTGAAAATAATCTTGATATTGTGAATATTTATGTAGCAGGGTACGCTGGCGTAGCATAATTAGCGAGGGTAAGAAATGAGCGCATAGGTCAGTTTGTAATAATAATAATAATATATACAATGTAAAAACCATTATATTTTATCCTCTGTAGAGATATGATGTAAATTTTTATTTATGTTTGGGAATTTTTTTTCAATAAAAAATTGATTTTCAATAGTGTATTTTATTATTGGCAGCAAGGATTGTCAACACCATTCCAGATATACAAACTTACCTGTGCAGACGGGCAAAAATAAATTATGTGATCGCTACGCAATCGATCGATCCCAACTGCATGAACTGGTAGAACTCTGGCATCCCCAATTTGGGGTATGTTATGAGGCTGAAAGAAATGGGGAGGGGAAGGTTGGAAAGTACCTGGCTATTCAGATCTGGTCACTGAACATGACTTACATCATTTCAAGCAACGTTTTGATTCTTTATGGTGGTATTTTACTAGGGCGATACTAAGTATCTACCACTCGAAAAAGGAATAATTTTTTTTTTTGGTAGCCCTATTATTTACGATAGTGACCTCCCCAACTGCACAGATAAGTATGTCAATTTGTACACCTAAGTAAAATTGATTCATCTCCCTCTTTACTTTATGAAATATTATTTTAAAATTTACGCCTCTTTTATTTGGGTAGGACTTTCCACAACACCCTCTTGCGACAATCTTCTTCTTCTAGGTTTTTCTATGGCTGGGTTTGTCTTTGGTTCTCTTGACTTTTTAACTTGTTCGTGTTGGCTGTACTGCTTGTGCACTATGTCTCTCATGGCTGCCAACCGTTCCGTGGCCGCGTTCTCTCTTATGCTCTTGAAAAACTCCATGTAGTGGTGTAAATTGTGTCTGTAACAATAAAACATACATACTTGATTATAAAGTATGATTGATATAGTTAAAGTTCACCTAACGTTTTAAAACTAACTGTTTTCGAGTTCTCCTATATAGATTTGGCGACCACCATGGTCAAGTGGTTAAAATCTTAATCTTAGGCTACAATTCCAGAGGCTGCAAGCCCGAATTCAGGTATGAACAAATAAATTTTATTTTATGTGGTATTTTTTACAATATATAGTATATTTGCGGTACGTTCCATAGTGGTAGGTACTCTCTATCGGCCTGGTGAAAAATCATCGTTCAGAATCGAAACATTGCTTAAAATGGCTTTAGCCGTGTTTGGTGACCAGATCTAAATAGCCAGCTACTTTACAACCTTCCTCTTTCCCATTTCCTTTCCTCCCTCACTCCCAGCAGCCTCCCAACATACTCCGATTGAAGATTCGTATGCCGTGTTTATATGAATATGAAGATTAAATCTTTAAAAAAAATACCTACCTAAAGTAGTTATTTATGTATTCGGTTACTCTACTGATAAAAAAACATACATTTATAGTTTTTGTGTTAAATTTGATGAACTCCATTATAATTATAATTCTTCCATATGAATAAGTTTTTTCCGTGTGACCTAACCACAGTTTAATAATGGCATTAAATGCCGAAACAGCCGTCACTTGAATTAAAAACTAAAACTAGTAACAATATTAAATACAATGATTAATGCCTACTGAGTGACATTGGTAAAAAAAAGCTCACATCATGATGAGAACGCTTGACAGCAGTTCTTTAGTCAGGAGGAGGTGGTTGACATAAGCCCGAGAGTATTTACTGCAGCACAAGCAGCCGCAGCCTTCGACTATTGGTCGGAAGTCTTCCGTATATCTGGAACAGAGACGCAAACACGTTAAAAAACATTGCAACAGTGCTGAAACACCGAACCATTATTAACCTCTAGTGTGTCGGAGTGTCCTATAGTCAGGAGGCACTCATCATTATTTTTTTATCCTAAAAACCTGTTGTTCGCAAATTTTAATGAACCGTAATCACTTGTCAACAAAATAATCAATCCATAGAGATATTTTGCATTGCATTAAGTTCGCTACAAGTTGAGTAATAAGTATTTTAAGTTTGCTTGTCAGTACAGCAGAAAAAAAAAGATTTTCAAAGCGACATTACTGTTTGTATTTACAAGAAAACTTCGTGCAATTTTGTTTTACTTCGGAAGGAAATGTATTCAGCCACACGAAAATACAATAAAATGACAAAAAATCTTCACATTTCTTAATCAAACTTTTTTTAGTGACATGTGGGAGAAAAAAACCAATTCTCCCAATATAAGTAGCTATTCCAGAAAAAACGCTCACGCCATTAACATACAACTTGAAAAAATATACACACATTATCTGAGAAGATAGCATAGTTGACAAAAACATCATTTTGTAAAATGCAAGAGAGTTATTACAAAATTACAGTCAGCAAGGTACGACGGAAATTGTACCTTACGGGAATCTGCCATTTCAAAGGTTAGGTTAGGTTAGAAATCACTTTAATGTGCTCCGGATACAGGTGATTTCCTGGTGTGAGTAGCTTCATACAGTAGTATTCTCATCACATAAAAAAAACTTAGTTTAGATACAACTTAATCATACTCTTACCTTGCATCGCTTAAATCTATTTCATAAAATCTCTCATCATCTGGATCGGCCATTTTATTTCCAAATTTTTGTTTTCCCTTCAAATCTTCGTCAGTGTTGCCATCATCGGAATGTTTATTGTCTAAGCTGAATGAAAACGAGAGGCCGCATCCCCTCTCGGTGGCCTGATAGGGCAGAGTGGAATCGAAAAGGTCCCACCCCAAAGCCACCAAGTCCAAAATGGCCACGGCGTTCCAACAGCCTTGCGTTAGACGCAGCTTATCTTGGGGGAGGCGGGCCTGGAATAATAACAAAAAAAAGTTGATAAGAAAGTACTGTAAATAAGTAGGCAGAGGATAAGCCTGCAATAGACGGATGATATTAGCCCCTTTAAATGACGGTCCTTGTTAAGCACCGGTACTCGGCCCGTCAGCGTTTGTTCAAATATTGATGACTATTATGCTTGACAGCTGATCAAAAACAGTATGCATTCTTTCAATCTTTGTTACTTTTATATCGATGATTACTGTCATTTTCAATTTTTCGACATTTGAGCGCTTCCCGATTCTCGGCTCATTACAGCGCTTGATCAAATTTTGACCATCCATCGAGCATGGCAGCACGACCATGACGCTTGACGGCTGATCAAAATAAGATTGAACGCCGAGACGGGCCGAGAATCGGCGGTTAACGGGGACCGTTCAAAAGTATAAGAATTCAATGTCTCGGCCCATTTCAGCGTTCGATCAAATTTTGACCATCCATCGAGCATGGTACCACAACCATGATGCTTGACGGCTGATAAAAATAGATTTAACGCCGAGAATCGGCTAACAAGAAGCGTTCAAAAGTCGAAAAATTCAATACGGCGCTAATCGTCGATTTGATCTTCATTCAAATGTGACAGGGGTGCAAACATCCAAACCTCCAAGTACCTGGCTCTCAGAGCAATAATATACCAGGAGGGAAAGCTTTGCGAAACAGTGTAGTCAGGATTGTTGATTCTTTCCTGACTCGGGCGTGGCTAGGATTTTCAAGGACACACCGTTTTACTTCCATTCATAGCACATATCGGCATAATGTTTTGTTTATTTGTATAATCACTTTTTCACAGTATTGTTATCAACATTAATATAGGATATAACCTCAAAAACTGTTGAGTTATGTCGCATAACAAAACGTAGCGGGCGGAGTCGCCGGAGACGGAAAACATGCTTACATACTTAAAAGTGGTGCGATATTATGTGACAACTAGTCTTGTCTCTTTCTCTCTCACGGTTTACGACGTAAAAACACGGAGAAAGTGATTTATCGTAAATTTGTATATGTTGGGTAAAAATATTTAGCTCTGTCTCCATATATATTCAAGTGACTAAAAGTAAACATGGGTAAATCTACTCACGGTAACTCCTTCCACTATGGACCTGATGCTTTCAACGTCTCTGTCTTCAAGGGAAGGACCGTTGGTTTCGACCCCATCTAAAATAAATCCACCGAGTTGATCCTCGTTCTCCAGCAATATATCCAACGACCTCATTCTTTGGTCCAAGCTGTGGCCGCCCTCGATCACACCTAGAAAATAATGCACATATTTTAAAACAAATTCAATAGACAGTGGTAGATGATGTAAGTTCGCCCTGGTGAAAGACCACCATTCAGAATCGAAACGTTGTTTGTAATGGCTGTGTTTATTGAGCAGATGTGAATATTTAGGTATTTCCCAAACATACCTCAATTGGGATTTGAGATGGTCGATATTCCTGTCCCGGTTAAAAGGAACCGGTTCCAAGCCGGTAACTGGAACCTGCCATTAATTTAGAGTATATTGTCAGCGACCAAAATAAAGAACACTTTTCTATCAACTCTAGACAATATTCTACCCGCATAGAATTAACAGATGAATCATTTCGTCGTCAACGCGAAAACACCTCCTATGTGGTCAACTCTACAAAAATGAGTTAAATATGACATTGCGTAGAGTTTTAATTTGTACTTCGAGTTTCAATGTTTTTATTGGTGAAAATACACTATTGCATCTAAAACTACAAAGCGTATTTTTGATGTCCCAAAAAACAATCTGTAACTCTCAAAAATCAGTTTTTAATTTCCTCCTGAACAATTACGCTTCTGACATGTAGGAGGTATTTTCGCGTTGACGACGATTTGTAGTATTGCTTGTAATAGAAAGCCAAAAGGTGTTTAAGTTTAGGTTAGATATTAAAACAAGTAATATAATACAAGGCAAGACTCACCGAGGATACTGCTGTTCCTGTTCAGGTAGTGCGATTGCCGGTGGCGCTCCAGGCAGCGGTGGAACATGGTGGCGCTGCGGTCCATGGACTTGCTGATGCGCTTCTTGGAGCTGGACGCGTCCGTGCAGCCGTCGCACAGCGGGGAGTAAATATCCGGCTTGTAGCACTCTACGATGTCCATGTACCTGAGGTTTAAGCAGTCTCGGCTATCAGCGAATTTAATTGATATAATTTTACCTGAATTTAAGTACGGAAGTTTGTTTTTTTGAAGCAGCAAAAACTCTAGATTTTGATAGTTGCGATAATCTAGTATTACTAGATTATCGCAACTATTTAAGTATGTCGATTGTGTTTAGGTTAAAGGTGTTGCGAGCAAATTTAGGCCTAGTGGTTTGAATCACTCACATTTTACACTGTGGCAAATCGATGATTAACGCTATTATGGTTTTTTACTACCGATTCTAGGCCGGATTTGATAAAATTATGATCAGGTGTCAAGCATAACAGCATGACCGTTGTTATCACCAAGGCATATATTTCCTTAGGAAAAAATATGAAATAATGCCTTTCGCCTAAATTACAATTATAACAATTTTACTTCATTTTTCAATCTCATATTTCTTTTACATTCGTGCATGAATAATATGAAACAATAATTTTACTATCGACATAAGGTTTGATCAAGACCATCGACCTAACCACAGCCCTTTCGACAACCTCCGTAGTTGAGTGGTTAAGATCCTCGGTTACGGATCTAGAGCTCGCGGGTTCCAAAAAAGGCGTGCGCAATTTTGGTTTATTTAATTAACATGTGCTATTTGCAGAAACGGGCGGTCCGTTTGATAGATTCTCCTATCTAAACAAACGGATTGCAATCTTTGGGGCACAGACGTCAGGCGGGAATGCTGTCCTTGTTCTACCGGTATTTCAATGGAAGATGCTCCGAGAAACTTCGCCAAACGCAAGCCCAGCATTTGTACACGGTTGAAATTCGATAGATGAGAACGGGTCGCTTCTACGACTCGCTCTTGTGTTCAACAGCTCGGCTGTGAAATGATTTGCCGGCCTGTGTTTCCTCCCTCGTACAATATGGGCCTCTTCAAGACCCAGGTTCACTCCTTCCTTTCCTCAAAAAGACCCTCCACACAGCCATTAGCCAACTTACATATCGGCATCAATCTCCATCTTCCCCATCCTGGTCCACAGCGGCATGGCATACTTCTCCAGCTTGGTGGTGGGGATGTTCAGCGTTGGATCCTGTAGCACCAGGAGGCTGGGGTGCTGCGCCATCCCGCAGAAGGAGGCGAGGCCCCCGCCCTGGGCAGAGACTCCCGCCCTCATCTGCAGGGTGCTCAGCAGGGGCAGCTGGACTGCGTGGGGGTCTTGCGATACCAGTTGGAGCACCTCGTGCGTTATGTGCGGGATGGAGCCGCCCTGATTGATTAAAAAATTGTGAACCAATTGAAAAATGTTGCGTGTGGCCGAATTAAGTTCAACTCTCTGGTGAAATTGATCGCATTTTTAAATATCTAAATTGTATGCAAAGTGAATGTATGAAGAAGTCGAGGACGCCCGAGGAAGACATGGCACGATCAAGTAAATCAAATACTTGAATCGGGTCATGTGAAGAGTCAGAATAACAGAAGGGTATGTGTGAGACGATAAATGAATGTGAATGAAGCAAGGAGTGTGTACCGAGACGCAGTTCTTTGGCGGTCCGTCCTCTGTGCCTACCCCTGCGGAGAAACGGCGTGATGGTTAGTTAGTTAGTTAAATTGTAAGCGCTTCAAAAAATGCCTTCTTGATGTGATATGAAACGAAAATTGGCACATAATAATTTTTTACTCAACCATTCTAAATACAAATCAGAGCTGTCATAACACATTTGATTAATATAAAATAAAATATAGTATATTTGCGGCACGTTCCAGAGTGGTAGGTACTCCAAGTATCAGCCTGGTGAAAGACCACCATTCAGAATTGAAACGTTGCTTGAAATGGCTTTAACCGTTTTTGGTTACCAGATCTGAATAGCCAGGTACTTCCCAACCTTCCTCTTGCTCATCTCCTTCCCCTCCTCACTACCTTCAGCCTCACAACATACCCCTATAGGGGATGAGACGGTTAGGAGCAGTTGAAACTCTTGTGCGGTATTCACGTAAAAAAAAAAAAAAAAGAATTTTGAAATCAAGGCCTTGATATGATCAGGATAAGCTATAAATAAATGTTGTACCTTGGTGTAAAGCATTAAAGCCGGTGTTTGTATGCAGACGTCGGGTAGACGAGGAATGTTGGAAATGACTCCAGTTCGGCCGCAGCCTTTGGAGGCCATTTTTTGTGCAAATTTCATAGTTTTCATTGACTTACTGATAGCATAAATAAACAAGATCACAGGAGAACTTGCTGCAGTTCTCTCGTTTTGTAATGTGTAGGTTATGTTTATTCACATTGTTTGTCAGAGTGACAGTCGGATAGAGATGTGCGATATTTGTCAGTGTCTCGAGTATGAGGAACCGGTGACACGGCGGTCACTGGAATAACAAATTATTTCTCTGGAATTTAGGTGAAAAGGTTAAATGTATTGATAACAATTTTTTAATTGTTCAGGAGAGGCAAAATTAATTTATCACCACCTTTATTTCATAAAACAAAACTTTATTGGTATTTTGTATGTATGAATTATAAATGCACAAAGTTTAATGCCCGAGATGTATCTATTTAATTTCTTTCGACCTGTTAAAGTATAGCTGTATACTTAACTCATTTTCAGATTTTTCGTGATATATACCTCTTCACCAGCATGTCACAGATTTATGGAATCAGTTCCTATTTTTGTAAAAAAAAACAAATATTTGGGAGTAACTGCTGGTTTTTTGTTGGAATTTCACGACGAAAAATATCCGATTCCTTTTTACTATATTTACTCTGGAAACCCCCCTCCCAGGAAATAAAAATATTTAACAGAAAGTAACTGGACAAATAACTGGATCTAAACTTTATTTTAGTTTTATAATCAATAATCATTGTAAGTTCGCAACAATTATTAAATAAGTTCATTTTAATACAAAATAATCGACAGTGGTTTGATTTTAATATTTACCGAAAATTTTTTTTACGATAAAATACGAATGTCCAACCCTATTTTTAGGTTGCGCATGCGTAGAAACCTGCGCTAATTGTTTGCGCAGCGAGCTGAGCGAGCTAGTTATTTAGTTTTTGACGCGTTGTTGGCTATATCAGCCGCAAAATCCACGTATCCGTAATAAACTTATCGGTATAAAGTTTTTTGAAGGATTACTGCAGTGTTTTACGACGACGTTAAATAATATCCAAGTTACGCGGCTGTTAAAGTTGTACGATATCTTAAATCGTGTTTTTAAATATTTTATTATAGTTTAAAAGTTAAAAGTCAGTATCCAAATTTTTCCGTCAAGAAAAATGCACCATATATGGAAATCACGTTTAAAAAAATACTTTTCGTTCCATTATCTACATTTTTTGCGGTTGTCCCTTCACAAGTGTTAAAGTGCTCACTTAAAAAAAACGTATTTAAGTTAATCGTTAAAATAAATAAATATAAAAAAAAATTGTGTGTGTTTTTTTAAATAACAATCAGATACGCTTCTGTAAAATTGTGTGTGATAATAGTGATTGGATTATCAGTGCTTCAAAGACACGGTATCTTCGAAAGGTAGGTCTTCAATCGAGAGGAATCATCAATCAAGTAGTGAGTGCTTTTTTCTGTAATTGAAAGATATTTTCACGATTCGAGAGTGCTTTAGAATTTATTTAATTATTATCATAAGCCTCACCATTGGATTAAAAGGTATTGGTATTTATTCATTAATTGACCTTTGACTGGTTTTCAACATTTCTAAAGTAATTTAAAGAATAATAGAACTTGTACATTAATTTGTACAGTTAAGTAAGTAGGTTTTAACAAAAATAATACATCTAAACGCAGACACAAAAAATAATCTCACTATCATCTCTGTTTGGGTGTTTTTCACAGTGTACGAGTATATCTCGCCAAAAACAGCGCACTACAGTTCTACAGGTATTTATTGCCTATAAACTTAGCTGAGCGCATTGCCTAACTGTCAGTCGCATATTTAAATTCAATTTTACCGCTTTTAATTTAACAAAACCTTCTTAAACGTCAGGAGATAATACGCATTATTATTGCATCGTACCTAGCGATGGGAAAAGCTTCACAGATTTGTGAATGCTTCACGAATTGATACTTCTTCAAAATGAACCTTTCACGATGAACCCTTCAATTGAAGTAACATATTAATCACAGCATTTCTCGTCGGGGGGTTGCTAGCGATAAATGTACCAAATAATAGTCACGTTTTTTTCTTAATAGTTTTATTCGGGACAGCTCTCCCAACCACATAACCCACTCCTACATTATTGGATAACAAAAATTATACCGTGTAGAAAAACTACTTCTTTCTTTCTTCTATGTGTGTATTAATGAATTGTCTATTACTAGTTTCTTGTCTATTGTTTCTCGATGACAGCTGCCCATATGTTTGAGTTGTTGGCCGTTGGCGGTATCATGCCTTAAAAGGAATGATGTACAATAAGTATGCATAGCCTTACAGAGAATTTGCAAAAAGCAAATGTAGTAATTGCGAAATTTTCAGTTTCTGTAAGAGCGATGTGAACGTTTTTCAGGGCTTGAAGTACAATTTGAATATTTCTTACTGTACACAGTTTGACAGTTTGCTTAGCAATAGGGTGAATATTGCGCAAATGACGATTCATATTACAGGCATTGCCTCCCTTTATGGATATAACTTTAGAACAAAAGTTGCATTTGGCCTGGTAAACCCCAACTTCCTTAAAATAAGCCCATATTTCACTTTCTCGTTGAACGGCCATCCATAATTTTAGGTAGAGATTATATAGTCCTATAGACAAAACAAGCACAGAAATCATAAGAAACTGTCACGGGTACATGCGAGGGAACGGATAACTAAAAAGATACTTCATTGCTTCATTGCTTCATTCATTCTTCGAACTAAAATCGAAGGAAGAAGGGAATGAACAATTGAACTGTGGATGATGCAATATTTCAGTCTTTCGAATGAATGAAAAATTGAAGTTCGAAGTAGATGCCATAGATTGTTCAATCGCAAGTACCAACTTAACCAACTTCAATTGAAGTATTTGTTCAATGAAAAATGAATGAAGTTGGGACTGCTGTCAAAAGAAGTACTTCTTTGAAACAGTTCTTTCAAAACTGTCACAACGCTAATCGTACCGTTTTGTACAAATACAAGCATTACTGCGCCTGACAAGCAATTTATCATCGTTCGCAAAAAATGGTTCAACGCCATGAAGAGATGAAAGCAAAATTCTTTTCTGTCGCGTAATTTCGCAAGATATTGCTACGAGGATTATTTTGATGTAAGTACGACAATTCAGTTTAAGTTATCCATTGAATATTTGCTGAAAATATTACATATTGTATACATAGACGTTTAATTCATCTAAGATTGTATAGCGGGTTATTTAATTAATGCACAATTTTCACCGTAAACATAATTAGTTTTTATTTGGGGTAGGTACAATCTATTTGCAAGTTTACTTCACAATAATTAGACACTTGACAGTCGTAAAATATATAATCTTTCCACCTTGCTATTGCGCAATAGCTTTGGTGTACTCGTATTTCCTTTCCTGGGTCCACCGAGAAATAAGTTACACCTGTATCAGTCCTCCCAAAGGATGCCTCAACTCTGAACTCACCATCCATCAAGCAACCATTAACCAAGGGTTCTTGTGTCAGATGAGGGTTAAAGCAAGGCCGTCACTCTGGATTCACTGTACATCTAGCAACCATTAACTAAGGGTTCTCGTGTCAGCCTTGACAAAGGAGGGTGTTTTTATCCTCAAAAGAAAGACAAACATTCCCGGGTTACGAATAACCTGACAATATTTGAAGGACTCCTACTACCATCATAATAAGCGGAAGATGTCGCTTGTACAATGGTGGAGGACTTAGCTAGCAGAGGAATTAACCCACCAAGCCCGGGTGAGAATCTGAGATGTTTGTCCACTCAGCTACTAACCGAACAAAGGCTAACCGGTTAAAGAAGGGCTGTCATTCTGGATTCACTGTACATCAAGCAACCATTAACTAAGGGTTCTTGTGTCAGTCCTGACAGAGGAGGCTGAAGGGCGTGTGAGACACCGGGTAGGAACAGGTCTCTGGAGCTGAAACATGACCTTTTATAGGCCACCACATCTGTGAATATCCCTTCCGGGGTCACATTTGTAATCTTAGAGCGGCGGGGGTGAACTATGACCAGCAGCATTCACCTCCCTAATTAGTAAGGGATGACGCAATGCTAGTACAAGAAAGAATTCGAGATTGAAGAGCTGCTCAATACGCTCGGAAATTTGAATATAAACTTAGAGGGTTGTTACAATATAACATTATATTATCCTAGTTTGCTTAAAGTGGTGTGAATTTTACGAGATTCACCAATCTTCTGTAAAATATTATGTTTGTATTGTAAGCCTCTCACCTAATATCGATGTAACCTCAAAATTACCTTGTTTATACTAAAATGTTTCAGTAACCATTCATTTTCTTTTTAGCTTCCGAAGGCCATGGATAATTTTATAAAGCATAACATAATGGGTCTGGGAAACTGGACAATAAAAGCAAAAAGGAAGTTTTGTCTCACATATTTGAATGTCAGGGCCCAGTATATTCACGCCCACTTTAAAATTAGTAGCCACGGCCCTTCAGGAACTAATCGCCTGGCCAGAAACACATTAAATACAACAACAAAAAATTGCCCCTTGCTTTTCGCGCAAGATATTCTCAAGTGCAGTCCATTATTGACTGTATGGGGATACAGATTGAGAAACCGAGTGACTCGGTAAGCCAATCTGCTGCCTGGTCATCATATAAAAATTGTAATAATCAGGAGCTTCCTCTATAATCTGTCCTAGTAGCGAAAATGCACCGATAGTATCTATGTATGCACCTAAACATACACCTACACCTTGTTCATCAGGAACTGGAGTTGATTTTGTCAGAGCTGCATCAGGATCACAATCACGCGACCTTCTACAGAGTCAGCTCGTCACTTACTTCCATACATACACTACACTACAACCAACCACTGGCAAAAAGAAAGGAGAATTGGACCTGTCGCTGATAAAGATGATTATCAAGAATTATCTCCCGTTCCAGATGGTCGAAAACTCCCTTTTCAAAGATTTTATCGGTAAGTTGTGCCCGGCGTACAAAATGCCTTGCCGGAAAAACTTTGTTGAATATTTTGATTCCTAAGCTCACAACGGAGAAAGAATCGCTAAGGAATAAACTGGAGGGCGCAACAGCTGTTTGCATTACAACTGACGGTTGGACGTGACTAACCAACGACGGCTACGTTGCTGTCACAGCTCATTACATTGTAAACGTAGACAATGAGCTTTAGTCCTGTCTGCTAGAGTGTTTTCATAATGAAAAAAAAACAGCAGAAAATTTCTCCACCAGATGTAATAATGGTTACGAGGGAATGGGATATACACGATAAATTTGTAGCCATCGTTACGAATAATGCCGCAAACATTGTTTCTGCTGCTAAGCTGACTGGTTGGCCCCATGTCTCGTGTTTTAAGCACACGATAAATCTTCTCGTTCAGACAGCAATTGGTGAAATTGGAAAAGACAAAGCTTAAAAAAATCGAGGACTCAAATGAACCTAACACCCCTGTCATTAAAACAGGATGTCGTCACGGTGGAATACATCGCACGACATGTACAAGAGGGTGGTAGAACTTAAAGAATCGATAATGTCTGTCACCGCATTAATAATTACAAAATATTGAAAATGTTAATGCCGATGACATTTCTGTCTTAACAGCGGCATGTGAAGTTCTTGAAATTTTCAAGGTCATCCCTGAGGAAATAAGTAGCGAAATAAGTAGATTCTTCTAAGCAACGATGCGAAGTTGGTGCACTTCTTTTTGCCAACAAAACTCACATACCTGTCTCCGTTACAAACTTGGCCAGTAAACTTTTCCCTCGATTTAAACTGAAGGTTTAAAAACATCGAGGACACAAAGTCATGGTGGTGTTTACATTGTTAGACCCTCGTTTTAAGAGACATGGTTTTATTCACGATTCTGCGTTTTGTTTCTGCAAAACAGGGCTGTTTTTCTGAAATTCGCTCGCTAGAAAGTCCATATGATCGTGAATTCCGAGTCACGCCGTTTCTCCGCAAGGGCAGGCAGGAGGATGAATGCCATACAATTCTGTCTTGGCACACTCCTTGCTTCATTCACATTCTTGATCGCCTCATCTGTTATGCTGACCCTTGACATGGGCGAAACAAATGTTTTTCATTCAAATGTAATAGTTAATAACTTTCAATGGCATTTACAATTAACTGCTATTTAAAATCCCACTCTGAGCTATTCCAGTACCAGGAGAGCAGAAGAATTAAACAGTCAGCCAAACGACAGTAACGTTGCAAGAAGAAAGTCTAGTGCCACCGCAAGAAGCATGAGCGATAGACAGTACATCACAGCCAGTGCACCGTGAAGTCAATTAACATAGACAATATAGCCATCCCATAAGCAAGTGCAAAGTGGATGATTACAAGACCAAGCTGAATAATTTATAGGGAGCCTGGGAAATGCAAAATCACCGAATTGATAATGGCTGCATAAAAGATTATTGGGTTGAGTAATGGTTTGTTTTTTTTTCGATATACGTATTGGTTAATCACGGCGAGTCTATAGGTTGCTTTGTAGCTCATGAAATTTGTTAGAAGTGTGTTTAAATCTCCTAATTGATAATATCTGCACAAAGATAAAAGAAAAATGATTGGTATACTGTTTTTTTTCAATCCTCCTGGGATCTCAGCGTTGTTTTGATCATAGCAAGTCTATAGATTGCTTCATAGCTCGAATAAGTGATGGCAAGTCCCCAGAATAACGCTGTTTCCCTACAGAGGCAGGCAGAGAAGATGGACCGTCACACAAAAAAATAATAATGTTTTGAGCATTTTAAAATCAGAATTTGCTTTGGAGGGAAGCGTTTATTATATTCAATATGCACGAATAAAATATAATTATTTTATTTAATACCCACGAAAAACTTTAGAAAACCTTATTATAATTTTTAACTAAAAATACATTAATTAAGTATGTAAAATAAGACATCGTCGCTGAAAAGGCAAAAGGGCTAAAGCGACACATTGGTAAAAAATTAGTTAAATATGCAGTTTTGATCAGTTATTTTTTAGTTTTTTTAATTTTATTTAAGCAATAATAATTATTATTTCAATTTTTTTTTTTTTTAATTTTTAGTTGAAAGCTCATAAAATAAACTTTAAAACCATAAATAAATTATCAGTTATGTTTTCTGCATCGAATGCTCTGACTTTCATTTGATTTTAAAGACTGTGTGGCCACAAGTATGGGACTTGTTTAGCTTTTTGTAACTCAGTTAACTTCCCAAAATGGCGCTTCAGCTCTTTTGCCTTTCCGGTGACGATATGCAACGTGAATTGATTATTGAGTTTTATATTGTATGCAATATGACATATCGCTTCAACACATAAGCAAAACATTATAATACGAGTAGTAGTAATATTTGAATACCATAGAAAAGAAAACGCGTAATAATTTCAGCAATAAAGTCGCCAGAATTGAATGGGAGAATGTCTTTTCTCTTTGAATTTCCTTGTGGGGAAGTCTCACAATATTATTAATGCCACGTGTTTGGTCAATACTTCTCCACATCCCGTTGTTTTGTTCTTATGGGCAAAAACATGGCTATTGTCTTGAGTCTAGAGGTTAAACGATTCAACACACTGATCTGAAGGTTTCTGGTCCAATTAACAAGAAAAAAATGTTCTTTCTAATTCAATTCCGATTCAAAGACTCTCAATGAAAGATTCTTGGCTAATTGAGATTGCTCCATTTTTGTGAAATATCTCGCTATCTAACTAAAAAAATATGTTATTACTCATACTAAATTGCCTTATAAGTACTAATAATTTAACAAGGACATGAATACCGGTACCTATTCATAGATATTAGTGGTTTTTAAGGGATTCCGATTTGTGTGATAAAAAAAACTGTTCATTTGTTTGTAACTATGGTTAAAACTACGTTATAATAGTGCTAAAATTCACATCAATTAGATCACAA
Source organism: Drusus annulatus (assembly GCA_022651775.1). Classification (NCBI taxonomy): domain Eukaryota; kingdom Metazoa; phylum Arthropoda; class Insecta; order Trichoptera; family Limnephilidae; genus Drusus; species Drusus annulatus. The sequence continues at coordinate 1,146,597 of JAGWCC010000065.1, read as the reverse complement.
ATGTGGTCACAATCTGGTGAGTCGGACGGTCCGAGTTCGACGTGTTAGACTTACTCCCTTTTTAATACAAATTATGCTTACGAAAAAAGTCTGTACTTAATACAAATCTCATAAAATATAGAAAGTAAACAAACAAACCTGATATTTACACCTGCCTCGGGCTGTAAAATGACCAGTTAGTAGACGAGCTAATAAATGCGTCGGGATCCCACCCAGAATTTGTGATTGCACAATAAACATTTTCCGCTTATTATGACGGCAGTAGGAGTTTTTCAAATATATTCAGGTTATTCGTATCCCGGGAATGTTTGTCTTTATTTTAAATTAAACAAAAAATTACTGCAACAAACAAGATAAAATGAAAATATCCCAAAATTTTTGAATCATAAAACTAAAATAAACGGGCTAGTTTAAATATAATGGTATTAACATTATTATTTATTTATAGACATGATTTTCTGAAGAAATTCAACTAATTAAGATACCTGTGTTTAAAGTATTATTAGTCCTTTAGTTATATACTGGTTATATCAAGTACCACGCACCAAACGGCTAATAGGCTTGTCTTCAGTACAGGTGCCAATAATCCATTTATTTATGTTCTACCTTGTATAATATTATTCATTTGCTTTTGTTTGTTATTCATTTGCTTTTGTATTTTTTTCATAAAATTTTACTTAATTACCTACTGTTGTTAAATATTCTAATTAAATAACCACTCATGTATTTATGTTTTGGGCATCATGCCTGTTATATGTACTAAAATAAAATAAAAGTAATCTCAATGCAAATCTGCACGTGTTTCCATCGCTAGAAATTGTTTAGAAAATTCCCAAGCACTTTAGATATGGACGCAGGAAGCAGAGAACCAAACGGCAATAACCGCTATTCCTTCCGATTTATATAAGCAATAAACAAGTAAGATTGCGCCATCATCTTGGCCTGCATAAGATCTTCTAAGTTATTGTCTCTGTCACGATATTGTAAATCCATACGGAAAGAAAACATATCTTTGGTGTGAAGGCTATAATTTTCAAGTGCTCGTAAAATTCTAAATATCAATCAAGAAGATGCACGCCCACCTCTACTTCCTGAATTGAAGTGAAATATTATTGTGAGTTTGTATGAATAATATCTGCAAGTCAGTGGATGAAGTAACTGTGCAATACTCTAACGTGGGTGTCCATAATTAGTATCGAATCAGCTACTGGTGTTATAAAATTCCACGTCTGTTTTATCGAAATCGGAATATCAATTTAATGCAGCTTGCGAATTTCACGCCTGAGTTGATTTTGCAGACTTAAACGTGGCAATTAAATTTTAACAAGCATCAATCATTGATTTCGCGAATTATCATTAACAAAAAATTGTAGGAGTTTGTAGATTTGAACGTGTGAAATAGGGATACATGAATTGAAGATGCAAGATATTTAATTGAGATGTAAAATAATAATTTATGATTGATGTATCTTTAGTGATGCGCATAGGTAACGCAATCAGACTTGACCTGAACACAGTACTCACACAGATGCATTACTTGCGTACATCATGTTTTAAAATTGTTATTCGACTTCTTAATGAAAATTTCACCGAAATTGAGAAAAGTTTATTTTTATTAAAATAAAAAGACCACACTGGATTACTTTTTGAATAGATGTGAAAACTTTTATAACAACTCTAAAATTATATTTTTAAGTACAAACACTTGTTGTCCCTAAGGCAAAAATGCTGTTTATCAGTGACGTTTGGGAAGGACATCACTGTCGAAAGTAAATAAATAATTACACCAATACACACAAAAATAATTATGTTCATGTTGTTTGGGTCAACTCTGATTACCCTACCTGTGACAATGAATCTTGTGTCATTCAATTGAAGCGACTGATGAAAGCCCACATAAAACTATTATCTTGTACTATTATTAATAGATCTTAACAGGTAATTTTGTTTATCATAAGTTTAGATTGTTATAAAAAATAAGGAATCGCAACTAAGAACTTTATAAAACAATTTATTTTTTGACTTCCGTTAAATAAAAGGTTTTCCTTCATATTTCCTTAGGAAACCCACAAGTCAAAATATTATTGAAACACAAGTCAAATAAGTTTTTGCGAAATTAATTCATCGGAATGCCACTTTTATTGACCTACATAATATCATAACATAATCAACTATGAACAGCTGTTCTGACCAGATGCGTATATTTATTTGTTTTGAGCGGCGTTTTTCCTTAAAGCTTGTTTATTATTTAAGTAGTTAGTAACTCTTCGTTTGTTATTGATTATTATGGATGACACACGTTATTTTGCCTAACCTAGCTAAACCTAACCTTACCTAACCATAACATTTTTATTACTTTTTTAAACCATGAAATTGGCAATAAGGCAACCCCCAAAATGCATGATTTTTAATTTAAAGCGGTAGGTACTAGTGACAGATATAGTATCGTCCTATTTTAATCACCACTATTCAGAATCGCATCATTGCTTCTAATGACTTTAACTATGCTTGGTGACCAGATCTGAATAGCCATGTACTTTTCCACCCCACTCATGTTCATTTAGCCTCACAAGAATACCACGAATGAAAATGCCATAGTCCCACTGGCTTTAGGTGGATTGGAGCTGTTGGAACTCTGGAGGTGTATTCCCATTTTTTTTAAATATATTCAAATATTAACTAGTATAATTAGTACTGTTTTAAGTATTTACATCGCACGAAAATTCAATACATTTATGCGTTTATTACAATAGCTGGCCTCAATAGTCTAGTGGTTTAGAGCAGTCACCGGTTGCGGCATAAACGAATTCCACAAATAGACTTTAATAATATTTGAATTTGGTTTTTTTTATGAAATCATGTTTGACATGTTCGTTTTTTATAAAATAATCGTACATTATTTTATTTTCCTACTCATCTCATTTTTCGTCGCTAGAAGCCACGAAGGTGGGAATAAACCAATCAAATTTTACGACCCTTTCATCTGGAGTACCCCAGGGGTCCGTTTTGGGCCCACTGCTCTTCATCCTCTTCATAAATGATGTCGCTCAAATAATCAAATCTTTTGGTCTTATCACATTGCTACGCCGACAACTAGCAAGTTTACTTTTACTGCTCATCGATAAAAATAGACAGTCTGAAAATTTGCATGACTGAGTGTCTAGAAGCGATCACTCTCTGGATGACCTCAAATAGACTGAAAATGAACGCTTCAAAGACAGAGTTTCTCTAGACTGCCACAAGCAGACATCAGCATAAATAGCTGTCTCAGGAATTGACATTATTCCAAAGACTGATTCTAGGCAATTTTAAATTTGGTCCACGAAAAAAGTTTCTTCCCACAAAATATTTACCATAAAATATACTCGTATACATACGGAGTGATCTACATTAAAATCCGTTTTAATAATATTTGCATAAGCAAACTACCACACCCTTTATAATTTATACGAAAGCCGCATTCCTAATGACGCTGATTATAAATAAAACTGTTGAATTAATCAAAACGCAAGTCAAGCCTTCGGAAGGCTCGATACAGGCATTATCAACGTCCACTGCCCGCAATCACTGAACTTTGACATAACATTTTTTTTACAGTAAGCACTGCTGATTCTAATTCACGTTTACCTTCACTTAATTACCCGTCATTTCCACCAGAGCATGTTTTACGACCTTTCTAATCTGACAATGCGGCCATCTTAGTTGCTTAAATATCTGGAGATCTGCAATTTCCGTCGACTAAATACCTTAATAATAATCAGCCTTTCTGACCTATGGAACAACCCAGACCTGGGTCAATGATTGAAGCCTGTGCATATAATTAGAGCCAGCCTTCATTCTCCATCACGTTTGGTCATATGAAAGTTGCGACATTATTGCACGAATTGTGAGGTTATAGATTCCTTGGTGATGCTCTAAATTCTATTTGACGGTGTGCAGGTTTTACACCGTCAGAATGAATAGAATCATTCTGCTTCAACGCTGCACGTAATAAGGTTTATAACTTACATAAATATGTGCCAAACCTATAGTATATGGAAGGTTTAAATTTGGAAAAGAAATCCTGTTTTGGAATTAAATACACCATTGCAGCGAATTGCTGTGTTTTTATTCGAAATTCGATATTTTCTGGAGTAGAAAGGTTTAATACGTATTTTTATACTGAAAAAGCTTTAAAATGAAAAAGTTCAATTTTCCTTTTTGTAAAAAACTTTATGAAACTGCGTATATATATATATATGCCTTGATGAAGGTATGAATGTGTCGAAAGAAGTAGCGTGTTAGTATAAATATAATTGCTGTCGGTAGCTGAGTGGACAAACGCGTCGGATTCCCAACCGGGCGTCGTGCGTTCAATTCCTCTGCTGACTAAGTCCTCAATCATTGCACAAGCAACATCTTCCGCTTCGTATGATGGCAGTAGGAGTTTTTCAAATATTGTCAGGTTATTCGTAACTCAAGAATGAGAAGAATATTTGTCTTTCTTTTTTAAAAGAAAAATAAAAGAAATAATGTTTTCTGTACTAACTGAACTAATAACTAAATAACTAACCATCACGCCATTTCCCCACAGGGGTAGGCAGAGAGAACGAATCGCCATATAACTTTGTCTTGGCACACACTCCTTGCTTAATTCACATTCATACATCGTCTTATACATACTCGTATATACATACTATGGCCCGATTCAAGTATTTGATTCACTTGATCGTGCCATGTCTTCCTCGGGCGTCCCCGACTTTTTACATTCACTTTCGCATCATATATTTTTTTCACACTCCTTTCTTCGTTCATTCGCTCTACATGCCCAAACTATCTAAGCGTCTCTTTCTTGATCCTATTCATTGCGCTTACATCAGCCTTGCATCATTTTCGATAATTGATAAATAAAAATTATATACACAACGATAGAGTATTTCGATAAATTATAATTGCTATGGTTTTATATGAATCCGAAAAAATAATTATTTATTTCATCATCCATATATCTCTATAGACAAACGAGTGTCTTCTTTAAATAGATTACGTATGTAACTCTGTACAAAATCGGACTCAATTTTACCTAAAATTGTATTTACGCTCTATTCAATAATAAAATGAACTTGGATAGAAGCAAAAGCCATAAAAGGTTAAACTGCTCAATAAATCCATACAACGCATAACGTACTACGTGTCACGTACACATGTAAAGCGCTTTCATTGGTTTTTGATCTTTATGTCACGAGTTACAGATTCAGGTCGCCAAATACCAAAATTAATTTGAGTTTTTATATTTTAAGGTAATCCTTAAATAATCATCTGCGGTGCAGTAAAATTCAAACAAAATGTATTACAATTTAAGACTGATGTGTTAAAATCGTATCGTCTGACTTGCACGATTCACTATTCTCGATCAATCGAGTTTGGGCATTACTTAACGAACAATTAAATGAGTGGAATTATTGGGATGAATTGTTAGTAATTTCACTTTGATAATATGAATCGAATCGAGGGCAAATGCTTCAGGGAGTCCGAAAATAATTCGTGCGGATAATCATGCCATAGGAATGGCTTCAGATGAACGTATCGGCGGACTGCAGCAGCAGGGGCGCCACATCTTTGTGTGCGAGATGTGCGACGCACCGGGGCGGGCGAGCCGAGGGGGTGGTCCCGTTAAATTTTCTACACCAGTGGTCACTTAATTCAACAATATTGTCGTTCTTAATTAGATATTTTATTTCATTTACAAGTGAGCTTTAAATTGACAGCAACGGTAATTCTTTTTTTATATGAATACCGCACAAGAGTTTTAACTGCTCCCAACCGTTTAGAGCCAGTGAGACTATGGCATCCCCAAATAGGGCATGTTATGAGGCTGAAGGTAGTGGGGAGGGGAAAAAGATTGGGAAGAGGAAGGTTTGGAAGTACCTGGCTATTCAGATCTGGTCACCAAATACGGCTAAAGCCATTTCAAGAAACGTTTCGATTCTGAATGGTGGTCTTTCATACAGGGCGATACTTGAAGTATCTACCACTCTGGAATTAAATGTGTTATGACACATATTAATTAAATAAAAGTTATTGACGCACGCCGGGTTTGAACCCGCGACCTTTTGGATTCGTAGTCGAGCGTCTTACCACTTGAACATGAAGGCCGTCAAATTATTGAATATACTCGTGTACAGTGTTTGTGTTAAATTTGTAGAACTCCATTTAAACTTTTATGGAATTCAGTAATTAAACAGTGAACTAAAATCATGAAAATAAGTTGTTTCCACGTGGCCAAGCCGCAGTTTGATTATAGTCTTGAACTCTAAAACAGCTGTCACTAATTTTTTTAATTAAATCAGCAGAACCAAACCATACTAATATTAAATTTAATTATAAAACAAAACGTTTGGTTTATAAGACAATATTATAAATGACACTCACTACGGTAAGTCATATAGGTACGCACTCCTTTCACGTGAAGGTATTTAACATGGATGATGTTTATGCACTGTTGATAGATTTTGAAAGCTTGCCAAGTTCGTAAAAATGTTAAATTTCAAAGTGATTATTTGTTGGATTCTGTTTGACCTCCATGTTTGTCACCCAAGTACCTACCTACCCAACCATTTCATCGCATCAAATTCCATATTCAGGAACACTTCATTCGAAACAATTTTAAATTAATAAATTTTGTGTGAAAATCCTGGTTACTTGTTCGTTTCGCTATTCCGTTGGTTTGTTGTTTGATCATCCGAAAGTATAAAATAAATGTGGTGTTTTGTGTGATTCGTTTCGTTAGCACAATTGTGTAAGGCAAATTCAAGGACTTCAACTTCATCGGTGAGTGAATGGTTTCCCATTTTTCCTTTATTCCATAATTCTTTCCCATTCAATTAGTATAGTTTATTGTTTACAGTCCACAATTTTTAAAATCCATCTGAAACTGGAAACAGATGTGGTGTTTCATCGCAGCTTCAGATCCAACATGTATTGTATTACTAATTTAACTTATATCTCATTTTTTACCCCTCGCGGGCCTGGAATTGCTCGCATTTGCAATGTTCTGTGTGAGTGATCTAGATTTCTAGATGTGAGAACTAATGCCAACAGTTTTACTTTCAGCTGAAGATTAATTCTGATGTAATTAGCGATCTGCATTGATTTTACTCTCACAGTAGTTATTCAGGTTCTCATTTTTTTGGGTTTATGAGAATGCTGTTATTGTTTGTAATTGTATCTAACAAGCTACACGCAACTTTGCTGAGAATTTATCACGATTAAAAAAACAATTATAAACAGTTAAAAAACTGCAACTTTATTTTAGTAATTTATTACCTACACGTGCATACACATCACAAACAATGATTACAATACATAATGCAAAACCAGTACATCATACAATATCAGGTAATTAATATAAGCCACACGTGTATTTTTAACAGTCCTAAAATGGAATAAATTCCAAGTATGACAGTCAAAGCTTTATTTCTTAAATCTGAAATACGAGTATATCTGTAGGTGCAAATTTTTTTTTTGTGTTCGTTGGATTCACTGTAAGATTTTTGGAACTTTTCAATTTTGCAGAGCAAAAAAATCGCTTGATTTTTTACACCATACTTTACACTCTCTTCTCTTCTTATTCACATGCATACCGAAAGGTTTATCACTAAAAAAAAAATAGAAAAATATTTAACTCGATTCGATCTTTTGTACGAATATCATTTTTACCTACAAAAAAAAGCGTTAGATAAATTGCTAGAAAAAAAAAATTGAATCCTTTCATTTAAGATTTTGAAAGGGTAAACTAATACGTTTATTTATTTATTTAAGTATATACCGCACAAGAGTTCAACTGATCCCAACAGTCTGGAACTAGTTGTACTATGGCATCCCCAATTGAGGTATGTTGTGAGGCTAAAGGTAGTGTAGAGGGGAAAGAGATGGGGTAAGAAGAAGGTAAGGAAGTGTCTAGCTATCCAGATCTGGTCACCAAACACGACTAATCTATTTCAAGCAACGTTTCGATTCTGAATGGTGGTATTTCACCAGTGCGATATTTGAGTATCTACCACTCTGGAATGTGCCGCAAATATATTATATATTATTTTAGACATATATATTTTTACAGTGAATATCGTACAAGAGTCTCAACTGCTCCCAACAGTCTAGATTCAGTGAGACTATGGCATTCCCAATTGGGGTATGTTGTGAAGTTAAAGGAAGGGGAAGGAGGTCGGGAAAAGAAGGTAAGAGAATATCTGGGTATTCAGAACTGATCACCAAACACGGCTAAATCCATTTCAAGCAACGTTCAATTCTGAACGGTGGTCTTTCGCCAGGGCGATACTTCGAGTATCTACAACTCTGGAACGTGTCGCAAATATACTTTATATTAAATTAAATGTGTTATGATACAAATTAATGAAAATTGAAATTATATGCACACGCCGGGTTTGAGCCCGCGACCTCTCGATTCGTAGTCAAGCGTTTTACCACTACGTATGCCTAAAATTAATTAATTTAATGTTAAATAATACATAGAAATTAAATCAAATTTGATTGCGCATTTCGAGATCTAAAATTAAAATTAGCATCTAGATTCGTAAACAGCATCTTAACCACTCGACCACGGAGGCCGATATTACGATAAACCAACATTTTTCAAGCCATCAACTATCACCGCACTAAAGTTAATCATACTACGGCTTCCATACAGCTTCTTTCAAAGCTCGGGAATCAGACTTGCAAAGTGTTTTGGTAGATTGAGATCGTTCGATGTTTATTCGGGGGGCATTATGAAACGGTGCCGATGAAAGGTGGAGAAAATCAATCAATCTGATAATAATGAACCGAGGTGTATTTTGCATTTATTAGAAATCTTTCATCAGAACCAATCATACTGTTAAATTTTAGGTAAACAAAGGGGCGATCGATTCTATAATCGATTCAACACTTTCATATTCCTACTTTGGATGTAACCTATCATTATGAGATGGGTGGGTGCCTTCAACGAGCTATTAAATCAATTGACTCTGAGGGTGTGAGAAGAACAAACATTTAAAGAAAAAACAAACTTAGTTACAATTTAAATGTTTTTTTTTCTTCTAACTATTCTTTTATTTTATTTCATATTGTGTTCTTTTTTTCTTATTTTTATTTTTTTATTTATTTATTTTCTTTGTATTTTTTAACGTATTATATAAAGTTGGATTATATGGAATTTCATCACCCTCCCTGAGATTTGTAATAAATATATTTACATATATATTACTCGTATATCCTCACATTATGTATTTTTGTTTAGTTTAATTGTGTACCCTGATGATGCTTTTTTTCTATTATTTTTTTATAGGAATAAAGCACAAGAGTCTCAACTGCTCCCAACCGTCTAAAGCCAGTGAGACTATGGCATCCCCAAGTATGTTGTGAGGCTGAAGGTAGTGGGGAGGGGAAGGAGATTGTTAAGATGAAGGTTGGAAAGTACCTGGCTACTCAGATCTGGTCACCAAACACGGCTAAAGCCATTTTAAGCAACGTTTCGATTCTGAATGGTGGCTTTCACCAGGGCAATACTTAGAGTATCTACCACTCTGGAACGTGCCGCAAATATACTTTTTATTATTTTATATGAATTAAATGTGTTATGACGCATATTAATTAAATAAAAGTTATTGGTGCATGCCGGGTTTGAACCCGCGACCTTTGGATTCGTAGTCAAGCGTCTTATCACTCGACCACGGAGGCCGTCAGACCAAGAATAGGTTAAACGAAACCAGTCGGTTAAAATGAAATCTGTGGTCTTATACTAAGTGTTTTCATTTCATTAAATATGTCAAACCACAAAGTAATTGCTATCTCCGAAAACATGTATAGTTTTCATAATACTTGATTAGTTTAAATAGCGCCATTTTTTGTGAAATAGCTCCTCAAAGGCGCTTTCAGATTTCAGTAGAAGTTGATATATGAAAAAGATGCGCCAAGAGAATTTATTTAATTATATACGCCCAAGTGGACTTGTACATATAAAAGTACACTTTACAGTGGTACAAGGATGCTTATACGAAAATAAGTATTCATCTTTGGTCAAAAATGAGTTAAATATGCAGTTTTGATCAAAAAAACATCTGCATCGAATGCTCTGACTCTCATTCAATTCTGAAGACTTCTGTGGCACTTAAATCATCTAAACTAATAATAAATCTTAGTTAATCTTATTAGCACAATTAATTTAGTATGAATCGCACTTGAAGTGATATACCACAAAACTGCGCTAAATAAGTTCACTGTTATTATTATTAAAATATGTATTTACCATTTGGGAGAAGGCTTGAGTTAATCGACAAAAGTTTTGGACTTTTTTTAGCTTTTTGTCGCTTCAGGTAAGTCAGTGAGAGCATTGAGTCACCCGAGTCAACTTTTTTTTTCAAAATCTAACTGGTACTGAAGACTTATGAATTTAATTGTAAAACAAAAAAATAAAGTGCTCTGGTGTAAGCTTTAAAAAATGGCACTTTAGTCCTTTTGCCTTTCCGGCGACAATTTGCATTACGAACATTTTATTTCTTTGATAACATTGTGCAGTTAAATACATCAGCCTCTTCTGTGTGCGTATTACCAACTACATGCAATATAGGTACAAGCACCTCGAGGTGATTTCATTTTTCGGTACATTAATCACCTTTTTTTAATCCACTATCAAGTGAATAAATTGGTATATTCGAGTCAAGATTTAGAATAACGTAAAAGTATAAATGAAACGATGTATGAATGTGATTGAAGTAAGAAATAAATAGCTAGGCAGATATGTAGTGCGTTTAACCTGCCCGCTTGACAAGACAAATATTCTCGAGACATGACAATATCTGAAAAACTCTAATAATAAGTGGAAGATGTCGCTTTTGCAATGATGGAGGACTTAGCTAAAAGATGAATTGAACCCACGACGCCCGGGTGAGAATTCGATGCGTCTGTCCACTCAGCTACTAACCGGTCAGCTGCTAATGGTGTAATGATCGGTTAGAAATATTTAAATGGCACATTCTTTTCATTTTCTTAAAGTTTTCGACTCAGAGCAATAACATACAGGAGGGATATCTTTGCGAAACAGTGTAGTCAGGATTGTTGATTTTTCCTGACTCAAGCGTGGCTAGAATGTTCATGGACACACCTTTTTACATCCATTCATGGCACATGTCGACATAATGTTTTGTTTATTTGTTCACTTTTTCACACTATTGTTATCAACACAAATATAGGATATAACCTCAAAAGCCGTAGAGTTTAGTCGCATAACAAAACGTAGTGGGCGGAGTCCCCGGAGACGCAGGAGTCGGAAAACATGCTTACATACCTAAAAATGAAGTGACAGCTTGTCTTGTCTCTTTCTCTCTCACGGTTAGTGACGTAAAAACCCGGAGAAAGTAATTTATCGTAAATTTGTATAGGTTGGGGTTAACATATTTAGCATTTTTTCCATATATATTCTTACTTCGAGGTCTTCGAACACAGTAAATAAGCATATCGCCTATTAATGTTTCAAACACCCTATACTTGGAATGGAAGCCCATAATACACGTTCAATATGCAGACGCTCTGCACATCTCGGTCATACGAGGTCAACGAAAGTGAATGGACCAAGGTTTGAGGTCGCTCGGCGGCTAACACCGTTCCATCTACCTTCTCCAGGTGATGTGCGGTTACACTATGATCAACGGGTAATGTCATGACGTACCATGATGTTATGTTATGTATTATTTTGTTTTTAGCGTAGAAGCGTGATTGTTCATTTTAACAAGCGTTTAAAGTTTCCGGTTCGAATTAGCAGCTAATAATATACCGTTTAATTAGAAGTAAAAGATTACAATATTCTGAATTAACAGAATAAACGCATTTTAATGTGCCGTGTTTAATAGAAATATATTATAAATATTATGGTACACTGTATGCAAAATCAATTATATTTTAAAACATGCTAAGATAATTATACTCTATATTTAGTAGAACTAATGTATTTTTTTTTATTTCAACTGTACGTTAGTACCTGTTTACTAACGTGCATGAATAAATAAAAGTAACACAAATAATACATATAATTCAAAAATCAATTAAGAATATTGCATAAAACAAAAGAAACTCGTACAATAATATGCAATAAAAAGAGATATTAAAGAAATAAAAATAAATTCCAAAAAACACTAATAATAATGGAAAGTTATATGCTGTTTTGAATATAAATAAAATATGCTGAGTGATGTATTAAACATAACTAATTTATTGTAATTTGCTGTATTCAATATTTTTTAAATGGATTATGATATGCTGTATTTGATAGAAATAATTATAACAGTACATTTGATGTGTTAAAATGAATTATTATAATAAAAATATATAATATTCGACTTAATTTAATTTTTATAAAAAATATAATAAAAGTTAAAAATATGTTGTATTTTCAGTTATCATTAGTTTAATAGAAACGTAAAATTGTTTTAAAGTCATTATGTATTCATCTTTTAGACGCCGAACGGGTTAAGCTTGATTTATTTTTATTGACAGTGTTTTTAAATGGTAAAGCTCGAGTGCGAGAAAAACCAGGTGAACGCCTAAAATATTAATATAGTCGTTTTTTGTTATGCTAATAGTTTGAATTACCTATGTAAAACTGTTATTTTTACATGTATTCTAATCGATCGATAGGTGCGCATAAGTTCAAAGAGGCTTAAAATATTTTTTAATTGTAAATACTGCACAAGAATCCCAACTGTCCGGAACCAGTAGGACTATGGCATCCCCAATTGAGTTAAGTTGCGAGGCTGAAGGTAGTGGGGAAGGGAATGGGAAGGTTGAGAGATATTTGGCTATTCATGATACTGAAAGTATCTACAACTAAATGTAAGCATCATACAAAAACTGTGTAAATACGTAATAGCAATCAGAATTTCTCAAATTTCTCAAAATGGTACCGACCGTATTTTATACCTATGCTGTTTAATTGAGATTCACGATTTCAATATATTAGATAATGTTATTTTCTATGTTCGAAATCTCTCCTAGCCAATCTTATCTAGCCTTAATATTTCAATCACTTGACCCAAGTTAAAATGGCCGAACAGTTTTCACCTAATTCTTTCACATATTATATCTATTTATATTTTATTTACTGTTATTAATAATGCCATAAGTTGTTGGAAAGAGATTGTAATGGTCAAAGTATTTTTTTCTAACTTTATTTGTTGATTTTGTTGTGTTAGTGAAGCTTGTTTTGCTTTCTTCTCCAATTTTTCGTACAACCTTTTGATTTCCATCATCAGTTATTATGTTGTAAGCTTATTTTTGTGTTGATGATACAGCGTAATAAATATTTTTCACAGCCAGAAAACTTTAAAACACCCATAATGTTCATTCACAAACAAAAAACCCATGACCAAAAGCGAATTTTCAGAAAAAAACGCACATTTACACTTCCAAATTTCCACCCTTCCAACTTTTATGTAGCTACCTTTTATGTCTGCTCTTTTTACATTCAGTGACAGCCTTCGTGGTCGAGTGGTAAAGACTCTCGACTACGAATCTAGAGGTCGCGAGCTCAAATCCTGGTATGCCCAAATATGTTTTTTAAATTAAAATGTCTTATTTCACATTTAATTTATATAAAATAATACATAGTATATTTCCTGCACGTTCTAGAGAAGTAGATACTCTCAGTATCGCTGTGGTGAAATACCATTAATACCATCGAAACGGTGCTTGCAATGACTTTATCCATGTTTGGTGACCAGATATGAATAGTCAAGTACTTCTCAACCTTCCTAGGAACACTTGTGCGGTATTCACTATAAACAAAATTAAAAACGAATCTTGAGATGAGGGAGACAGAGTGCTAACTCTTTACTCTTGAATCGCACAGTTGTTACATACATTATTATTGGTTGTTTAATTGGTTGCGCTCGTAAATTAGGTACACTATCGCAATCGGGCTTCTTTGGATAGTCTTATCAAGAGTGTAGAGCGGACAGTAGAGTTAAGAATTTATTTAAAAGAAATATCAGACCTGTTAACAGTAATTAAGTCAAATCACGACCTTTAATTTAATTAACATAACTTCCAAATAAGTTCATAGACATCAGATAACTCGAATGACATTATCACAAGATGCAAGCAATGGAAGCCGATCATTACATCAGTCACAAGATTTGGAACAAAATAACAACTGATAATCCATCAAATACCAAAAGATTCAAACTGAGTTTTCTTGGTTCATTACAATATAATTTATTCCGTCGGCACCTAGAGCTAATGCCAATACCAAAAGAATAAACTAAGCTTTTTGGGTTCATTACAATATAATTTATTGCGCCGGCACACGTTAGTGCAAATAATCTAAGATTAATGTTTTCTAGAGCCTCACGTGATTTGTGAGGTACGGGTATCTGAAATCAGCGACATGATGAAACCGTTTGGCAGTTTCAATTAAATAGACAGTAAAAAATCTCGCGCCTACATAACGTGTGCTATCATAGGTCATCCAGCCGTGCTCTGCACATAGACATAAAATACAAGACATGTCATATTCATATAAGACCGGTCGGTAGCTGAGTGGACAAACGCGTCGGATTCCCACCCGGGCATCGTGCGTTCAATTCCTCTGCTGGCTAAATCCTCAATCTGTTCACAAGCAACATCTTCCGCTTATTATGATGGCAGTAGGATTTTTACAAATATTGTCAGGTTATTCGTAACCCGGGAATGTTTGTCTTTCTTTTTAAAAATAAGAAAAATATTAATCTTACGAAAAATGTGACACCACTAGTAACGTATTGTATTCCGTTTCACCCGCTCATGAAAAGGATAGCCGTTCAAAGAATATGTGTGTACGGACGAGATAGCTATATGAACGTCCCACGCTACTGTTATAATCGGGTATCGCGCCACTAGCCGTGGTTGTCTTCCACACACTTATGTATTTCTGCATTTCCTATATCACACCGTTCCAGTACCTAAAAACCTTGTGAATAATTGTTTTATTGAATTGAAATAATAAGTGATTTATGGGTAATTATGAATGGAAAGAAACTCCATGAGATATGTTTTTTGCTTTTGAATGATTTTTACACCTCTCAAGGCATTTTTTTTCACAGAAAGGAGTCTACAGCGACGCGTTTGTGACAGGTAGTGACAGTTTGTCTGTCGAACGAATGTTTGTATGATACTAAACGCAGTAAATCTCAGGTATGTTTCGCGGACTTGGCTTGGTGCATTCACCCGCGCTGTCTAAGTAACGTATCTAGATTATTTAATTTATCTAAGGCTCTGCAGAGGAGATCTTCAGAGGAATTCCTTTTTTTGAATTGTTCTATTTCGTCACTTTTTATATATTCTTTGTCAGTATGTGATTCTAAAGGTGAAATTGCTGTAGAGCGTGTATACAACCAAAGAGTCCTGAGGCATTCAAAGTAGGGCGAAACTTTGGTCGCTCATAAACCCAGTACAATTTAGCAGTCCTAGTTTTATTGTGTTAAATGAGAAAATAATATACGATGCGAAAGTGAATGAAAGAAAAAGTCGGGGACGCCCGAAGAAAACATGGCACGATCAAGTGAATCAAATACTTGAATCGGGCAACGTGAAGAGTTAGAATAACAGAAGAGTATGTATGAGACAATGTATGAATGTGAACGAAGCAAGGAGTGTGTGCCAAGACAGAGTTGTATGGCGGTCCGTCCTCTCTGCCTACCCATGCGGGGAAACGGCGTGATAGTTAGTTAAATGAGTTTGTTTTCAAATTACCAGAATTAGTTCATTCTTAGACATTGTCAAAATCAAAAGGTAATTTCCTTCGATTTTGAATACAAAATAATAATTGGACACTAAACCAGGTTTAATTTAGAAGAATTAATTTAATTGAATTGTATGCAGTATTTTCTCACCATTCTGAAGAACTTTGTAGTCGAATAGTAACAGCTTTGATTCTGAACCCAGAGGTATCAGATTCAAGCGAAATTTTCACATTAGATACTTAAGTTTCAGCACTTAATAATGATGCTAAACGTCACCTTTAAGCATTCTAATACAAGCAATACTATGAATTAATTATCTGGAAATTTTCCAGTGAATACAATTTTTTAACTGTAATTCTTTAAATTCTATAAATATACTAAAATATCTGTAAAAGGTGGAGTTTAAAAACCAGCAATGGTATTTTTGAACGTTTTACCTAAAATTCCAAGAATTCACTGGAAACCTTAACATACTTTTTCACTACCCGTATATAATTAAAAGATAAATAATTTGTAGTTTTGCTTGTACTAGAAAGCCAAAAAGTGTGTATTTTGGGTACTGACCCTTAAATAAACATACATAAAAAAGTCGAAATATTTCTAATGAGGATCGAATTGCAAATACCAATGGAAAGCACTATTAAAAAATTGAACCGCTGCGTTGCTTGAAATTACTTTAGCTCTGTTTAGAAGCAGATAAAGGTAGTAAGTCACTCATCAACATTCTCTCCCTAACTTTCATAACTCCACAACAACTTCTGTTCTTGATATTAATCGATGACCTACAAGAATGCATCGAACATGCCACTTGCCTGCTTTTTGCCGACGATCTGAAGTTGCTCATGAGGATTTGCACCGGCAAAGATTGTATTAAATTACAACTAGACTTAGATGCAATAACTGCGTGGGCTGACTAAAATAAATTATATTTTAACACAAAAAAATGTGTGTCTATGACATATACGCGCTCAAAAAACCCTATCAAATTTAACTATAAGATAGGGAATGATTTATTGTCATCTATAAGGTCGATCAAAGACCTAGGAGTAGTCTTTGATCCCAAAACTTACGTTTTCAGACCATATATTGCAGTTATCCACATCGTGCTACAGACTGTTAGGGTTTGTTATAAGGTCTAGCAAACAATTTACCAAACATGCAGCGATGACTTCAATGTTCAACTGCATTGTAAGGTCCAAACTAAAGTATGCCTCTGCTGTATGGGCCCCATACCAAAATAAATATATACAATTATTAGAACAGATTCAAACAAAGTTTCTCAGATATTTGTATATGAGAATCCACGGCGAATGCCCAAAATTTATGCATCATAAAGAATTGCTCTCCGATACGCTTTATCAAAGTCTCCAGTCAAGAAGGAGTGGGGCCCTTGCAGTAACAGCGTACAAAATATTAAATAATTTGATTGACAATCCATACCTCCTGGGATGTTATAAGTTGTTTGTGCCAAACAACTACTGCCAGGGGCGACATCACGATCTGCTGTGCATTCCACATGGCAGAACAGACGTGTTGGCTCAGCACAGCATGACACGGGGTATGGTACTACTAAATAACATGTCTCTTGATATCTTCAACGTAAACCTTGAAGATTTCAAGAGACATATTAAAAATATCTCTTAATTTACTTTTGTTACTTTCTTGTGTTTTGTAAATGGACATATACAGTCTGTAATAGACAAAAAACTCAATTATTACCTAACTTAATATATTATTATTCGCCGCTCGGTCACTATGGTCTACTTATCACGATGCGAATAATTATATATGTCACGAGATAAGCGTTAGTAATTTACGAGTTAAGAGTGTTTGATAAAACTAATGAGCTGTAGGTAGAATCAAGCGAATGGAGGATGCGATAAAGCGATTCAAATAACAGATGGACCTTGGTAAAAGGGCAAGGTAGAAGAAGACGTGCAAACAGAAGCCTGTGAAAAAAATGGTTTTTTACCTTCGAAATCATTTGATTCGCTATATCGTAGAATTGAGTTTCACGATTTTTACTGACAACGCATACATCACACGAAAAAACACAAATTTTCTTTATTTTATAGGGAATACCGCATAAGAATCCCAACTGCTCCAACCGTCTAGAGCCGGTGAGACTATGGCATCTCCAATTGGGGTATGTTATCAGGTTGAATGTAGTGGGGAGAGGGAGAAGATGGGGAAGAGAAAGGTTGAAAAGTACCTGACTATTTAGATCTGGTCACCAAACACGGTTAAAGCCATTTCAAGCAACGTTTCAATTATGAATGGTGGTCTTTCACCAAGGCGATACGATGTGTCTACCACTTTTAAACGTGCCGCAAATATACTTTGTGTATTTAAATTAATTAAATGTGTTATAACACATATTAATTAAATAAAAATCATTTGCGTACCCCGGGCTTAAACCCATGACCTCTGGATTCATAGTCGAGCGTCTTACCACTGGAGGCTGTCAAAGGCTGTGTTGTACCGCGTAAGAGTTCCATCTGCCTAGAGCCAGTGGAACTATGGCATAAAAGGCATAGAAGGAAGAAAGGAAGTGGGACATGTTAGGGGAGTGAGAAAAGGATTTATTTTGGCCTAGTCATGTTAGGGTTGTTGAAAAATCTATTTTCATAGCTACTTTTCTACTATTAATTTTGGGTTTTCACTAATGCTATACTGAGAGTATCACGTTCTTGAGACAGATTTTTGTCAGGTAAATTCAACTAAAAAATCGAGACCACAACACCCACTTAAGAGCGCCCATAGATTAAATGGAAAGCTATTTTAACATATATTTGCACCGCGTAGGAATTGAACACGCACCCTCCCGACTCAAAGTCGAATGCATGGACTATAACTGCAAGTAGGCCGTATTTGCAACGATAAGATTGACATTATTACTAATTCTAAATTAGCAACGGTTTCCTAACAACCTAACCTAATTAACAAAAACAGTGATAATTACCGAAACACCTTCTTTCCTGGCAAAATTTCCTCATCTTTCTTCGCAGCGCTCTTTTAATTTCCCAATAACGCCTGGAAGATACGCGAAGTACCCAACAACGAGTACCAACGCCGCACACAATGCTACGTGTTATGATGGATGAAGTTATCCGCATTATTCACGTAGAAATTCACGTAGATATTCATGTAGATATTCACGTATACATACGTAGATTTTCTCTACCAGAAGTGACGGTCGGCTAAGAGTTGGCAGTACGTATGGCTTATACTGCGCTCGTATTTCACAGGCAAAGCTATTATCTTCGGTATTGGAAGAGAACACATCGACCGATTGCAAAATGACCCAGTTTTTAACCTTAGTTTAGCAGAGCTGGGTTTCGTCTGTTGTGCCATACAAGCTAGCACCATTAAACCGTGCAGGGGTGTGCAGGAAGATGCCACGCCTTTTGGTGCCATCACTAGTGGATATGTTTTCTTTGTGATATTTTGATAACATTCCTAGCTTGAACGATTTCATAGCTCGCTACTTATTTGAATATGTAATACTACCTTTTTTCTTAATAAAGTCTTGTTTGATTGGGAAGGTGGTGTTTTGAAAAGAATTTTAAACAAAATTAAAATTTCTAGCTTTGTAAAGCGCACTTACGGTACTAAACATGTCCTAATGAAAGAATTAAAATAAAATGTAATATCAAAATTGACTTGGTACATGTGTATAGTGCAGGAAAAACGTTCGTATTTCTTCAATTTAATACAACCTTGATCGATATAACACTATACAGTTTTTGTTTTGTTTTTAATGAGTTTTTTTAACTCAACCCTTTATTGTAGGTATGCACAATTGTTAGGAGTCAGTTCAAATTATCTAATTAAAACGATTTTAATTGATATATAACTATTTGATTATGACAACGTCATATAACAAAATAACCCCTGTCATAGGGTTTCAATGAACTTAAATTTTTTTCAAAGACAAACTTTTCTGGGTTACAAATAACCTGACAATATTTGGAAAACTCCTACTACCATCATAATAAGCTAGAGGAAGATGTTGCTTATGCAAAGATGGAGGACTTAGTCAGCAGAGGAACTGAACCCATGTCACCTTAGTAGGAATCCGACGCGTTTATCCACTCAGCTACCGATCGGTTATTACTCATTTTCATTACCTGTGTTTTTCCCTGAATCTATTAATTTAACTGTTTTATTTCTTGGCACAGCCCTGCTTTTAGCAACCCAGAAGCCGTGACATGACTCCGGTGAACCGACTAATTCATCTGTGAAAGATGAACTAGGAACTATGCCATCTCTTATTATATCAGCATTACAGAGATTTCCGCAATCATTAGGCGATCGAGAAATCATAAGATAATGGAAAATTCATAAGACCTATACAAAATAAGAAACAAAAATAACAACACACTTTCAACATAAAATGATGACCTTGCGAAAAATTTTATGCAAATTTTGTGAAAACATTTACGGAAACGAAAGATTTGCGAAATTAAATTGCAAAGAAATTATCGATTCGTTTAGGTAAATGCGTTTACTTTTTACAATGATACATACTTGAAATTAATAAATTTTATCTAAACGCTATTAAAATGTTATTTTTAATCAGAATTGAGTGCAAATGTTTACTTCCAATCCAATATTACATCCTGAAAAAATACGACGTGTAAATCAGGTAGTGTTTATAAATCTGAATCGATAAGGTTGTTTTCGAATATATGGTCCTATGCTGAGAAGGTTTACTTGCGTAATATATTATATGATCGTTGAAAAACACCGTATCTCTTTTATTACGAGCATATAAGTGTTTATGACTTCCGGTAATCTATAACAATGTATGGGATCCAAGCCGACAATTTACTACTGACCAATACCAAAATATCTCTTCCGTGGAATCTTAGACTATAAAACTTGTAGAAAGACAAATTTAATGAAAGTTAATGCACCTTAAAAAAATATACTACAATGTTTCGTACAGTAAGTAAATAAATTATATTCACGAGACAGTCCTTTGTGGTATAAAGATAATATCGTCGCTAGAAATGCAAAAGGGCTTAAGCGACACATTGGTCAAAAATAAGTTAATATGCAGTTTTGATCAATTTTTTTTCAGTATCGAATGCTCTGACTCTCGTTTGATTCTGAAGACTTTGTGGCTTTTCAGCCATCTAAAATATATTTGCCGTTTG
This sequence comes from Drusus annulatus, assembly GCA_022651775.1. NCBI lineage: Eukaryota > Metazoa > Arthropoda > Insecta > Trichoptera > Limnephilidae > Drusus > Drusus annulatus. The sequence continues at coordinate 1,125,689 of JAGWCC010000065.1, read as the reverse complement.
GGAGAAGGCTTGACTCAAGCGAGACAAGTTTGTAACTTTTTGTCGCTTCAGGTAACTGAGTGAGACCATTGAGTTACCTGAGTTAACTTTTTTTCCAAAATCCAACCAGGTACTAAAGACTTAAGAATATTATTGTAAAACAAAAAAACTTAAAGTGCTCCGGTGTAAACTTCTCAAAATGGCGCTTCAGCCTTTTTGCCTTTCCGGGGACGATATATATACTCTAAATTACAAAACTTGCTACGCACTTGATTAATTCACTTTAATTTTTAACTACATAATATAATATAAACAATACCAACTAATTTTGTTGAATCATCTTGATAATAATCATCTTTCAAATGCTAAACAACAGCTTAATTAATATTACAAAGAAATCGAGAATATGATTTAACCAAATCAATTGGAAATAATAATATGATATTCAAATCTATATTTATTTAAATATAAAGTGAATAAAACATAATCAATTATAACAAAGTGAAAATTCACAAAGAAAAAAATGTTAACAATAATTTCAATTAATAGTAATTAATACAATTTGTAGGTGGTCCTGAAGAAAGGAACTGTTATAAACAATAAAAAAAATACAATAAATTACAATTATGTTTGTTCTGCGGTGAACTGCATATCTAGTGGACCTAGTCAGGTGAACATTGACATCACACAAAATATGTTAAATCCAATTAAATTAAATATGATTGTTAACAATAATTGAACCCGTTGCCTAGATGTCTGTTCGACGGCCACCTTGGTCGAGTAGTATGACGCCTGACTATGAATCCAGAGATCGGGGGCTTAAACTCGGCGTACGCGAATAACTTTTATTTAATAAATATGTGTCAAATCAAATTAAATTTATATAAACAAAAAAAATTGCGGCACGTTCCAGAGCGGTAGATAGTCTAAGTATCGCCCTGGTGAAAGACCACAATTCAAAATCGAAACGTTGCTTGAAATGGCTTTAGCCGTGTTTGTTAACCAGAACAGAATAACCAGGTGCTAACCTAACCAACCCAACCTTCTTCTTTCTCATTTCCTTCCTCTCCCCACTACCTTCAGCCTCATAACATACCCCAATTAGGAATGTCATAGTCTCACTGGCTCTAGACGGTTGGGAGCAGTTGGGACTCTTGTGCGGTATTTACTATAGAAATTTAAAAAAATGTCTGATACTAACGACTCACATTTTAAAGGTTGTCTAAAGTTTAAAATGCACTTTTCACTTCGACGTGAGAGTTTTATCCTGCAGATCGAAGAAGAGATTTGCAGCCTCGGTTAAAGTTCAACTTTAAAATTACAAGACTCCAGAGTGACCAATTTATCACAAACCTAACCTACTTCATTGAGTTGAACAAATAATATGAAATCAGCCTCAATAATATCGTCGGTAATGCATCATAAATCAATATGTTATATTGGCCAATTAGCTTTGTATTATCTCTAGGGTCAGCCGAGAACAAAACCCAGGTTATAGTTAGTATTAATGCCAACAGTTTCCCAAGCTTCGGGATAGATCACATAGATGACACCATGTCCATACAAAGCGGTACCATATATTATTATAACACATTTGTATCTTATCTTTCTACCTATTTATTAACTACATTGAAGGTAGTAAATTACTATTGTTGAGCGGACTAATATGACGTGATAAGTGAATATTATTTCACAACACATATTTAAATTTATTGAATTTCAAACGCTTTATTTTAAATTGAATTTAATGGCTAAAAGGCAATGGAGGTGATTCATTTTCGATATTGTTTTCAAGACAAATTTCGTAAGACAAAATATGTTTTGCATTTTACTCGATAACTTCACTAATGTGGTAAAATTTGTATTTCTTATCTACAATCAAAAAAAGATTTATGAATCAATGAGTTGTCAATGTTAATCATTCTAGTACCCTCTCTTATCGGAGGTTGGAAATCATCAAGGTAATCCTTACCCCGTACACTGCAGTCCGGTACAACTTGCGTTAAAAATAAATAATAGTAAGGGGAACTGTTCTCGTACCAGTCACATAGGTTGAATAGTATTTCTTCCAACTACAACAGTATTACAGAAAATAACTTTACTAATGTAACACGAAAAGCACTACAGTTATTGTTAGGCCTCCGTGGTCGAGCGGTTAAGATCCTCTACAGGGAATCCGTACGTCGTGAGTTCAAATCACCGTGTGCACAAATACATTTTATTGAATCAAAATGGATTTTCTCACATTTAATTGACAAAAATAATTATTATTATATTTGCCATACGTTTCAGGGTGGTAAATACTGGTGAGAGACCAGCATCTAGAATCTAAACGTCGCTTGAAATGGCTTTAGCCGTGTTTAGTGATCGGATCTGAATAGCCAGGTTCTTCTCAACCTTCCACTTTCCCATCTCATTTCCTTTTCCGCTTTCTTCAGCCTCACAACATACCCTAATAAGGGATGTCACAGTTCCACAGGCTCCGGACAGTTAGGAGTCTTGTGCTTTCACATAAAAAATTATCTTCAAATTGAATTGATTGAGTTTCGATATATAAAAGAAGCCGAAATAAGCAAATTTCTTATTTGAATTAATATAGAAATCAATGAACGTAAAAAAAAAATCTTTTATTTTTTTTTACACATGTAGGTATGTATATTAATTTATTTTGATGTAGGCATGTCAACATTTTGTCATTTATTCACGAGATATATTTTCGAGATGTCTAAACATTTCCATCTTTGATAAACGTGACATTCACTGTGATGACAATGGTTATTAGCCTGTCAAGCGAATACGTTTTATATACCTCTCAACAATCTACGAATGAAATATTGTAACAGTTACCTGAAATTAACCAGAATATTCACCTTTGCGAGTACATACGTAGGAGTGCGATCTTTTCAAAATTGGAACTGACGGTGTGTTAGAAAAAATGTCAAATTAAAAAAGTATCTTTTTAAATTCCGACCTACCTAATAAAGTACGAGTACTCACTCACCTGTTATGTATTTTAGTGGACATTATTCTACATTTGAAATAAAAGTAATATTTTTCATGGCAATAACTAGTAAGTATTATAACCTTTAAAGATTTTTTTTTCTGCTGCGTCAGAATTATGCAGTTTTTCTTACTGATTTTTTTAAATATTTCATTCGCAATATTAACCACAAAAAAATATTCTTAACTAATAAATCGTTTAGTTATATTTCATAAACCACGTTATGAAGTGTCTTCTTAAAAAAGTTATTATATTCTTCTCGCTCTCGGACGGAGTCCGTGGTCGAGTGGTAAGACGCTCAACTACGAATTCAAAGGTCGCGGGTTCAAACACGGCGTGCGCAAATAACTTTTATTCGAACAATGTATGTCATAACACATTTAATTAATATAAAATAATATTTTGTATTTTTAAGTTCCAGAGTGGTAGATACTCTAAGTATCGCCCTGGTGAAAGACCACCATTCAGAATCTAAAAGTAGCTTGAAATGACTTTTGGCCGTGTTTGGTGACCAGATCTGAATAGCCAGGTACTTAGAAACCTTCCTCTTCCCCATATCCTTTCCCTCTCTACAATCTTCAACCTCACAATATACCTCAATTGTGGATGCCATAGTCTCACTGGCTCTAGACGGTTAAGAACTGTTAGGACCCTTCTGCGGTATTGACCACAAAAAAATATTTAAAAAAAACTCTTCTCTTCGTTCATACGCTCTACATTTCCAAACCATCTGAGCATCTCCATCTTAATCCTTTTAAGTACGCTTACATATTTAGACACTTGTAAACTTAAATGTACAAAGTAACTAATATAAAATAAATAAATAAAATAAACATCATCCTTGCCTTCTTTTCAGATATCTTCATTTTTAACACGGCACACATGGTTTTATTTCTCATACGGCTTAGGGATCGCATTTCTGCAGCATTCAGACGACGTTCATCTTTCCTCTGCCTGTTCCATGTCTCACTCCCATACATCAGGGTTGGTATAAGCATTCCATTGTGGCATGAAAATAGTATGTCATCTATTGTAAAAGTGTGCAGCCACACGAGTAAATTAAACAAAGTAAAAAATATCTGAGAATCATTTTAATCTGTTGCAATGCTGCAACCGTTGAATACCGAATAACTAACTATAAACACGAAACAGCATCTTATGTATGTACCACATTCTTTCACTTCACAGATTGGCGGAGATGTGATCACGCGGATAATATGATAACATAGAAACAGATGAGAAAGTGAACGAAATATTCTGTTAAAAATCCATTTTGACAGACAAAAGGTCTTGACTTGTAAAGATCGATACACATATCGTGTAAATGTGGGCCTTTATGTGATTAATGATACCAAAAAACTATTGAAAATATTCTCTATATGGTGTGGTTGGTATTTTAGTCTTTGGTATAGTACTATCCACGAGCGATGGCTCGGCCGAAAATCAAATTTCGGTTTTTTGATTTTAAAGAAAATATTTCTTAATTTGCAACAGTTTCAAAAGTCTCGAATGTATTATATCGGCGGTATCTGTTCTATTTAACATGAAAATTAAATGAAAAATAAAAATTCCATCAGTGAAAATATATAAAGCAAAATTATTTTGTTGCAGAAAAAAGTTTTTCGTTTTAGTTGTTGCTTACGTTTATTTGTAGAAAAAAATAAAGAAGTGAGTTGTTTTATCACACAATTTGTACAGAGCTTGAAATAGCATCGTGTTTCATGAAGTTTGTAATCCACTCTTTCCAATATTACAGCACAAATATATTCGTATTATCGTACCAATGCTTTCCGGTTCGTAGTCGGGAAAGTCGTCAAAGGCGCGCCCAACATTTGAACACGGTTTATATTTAATACATGAGAACGGGTCCCTTTTACGACTCGTTCTTAGGTTCAACAGCTCGGGTGTAGAACGATTTGCCGGAATCTGTGTTTCCTTTCTCCTTCAACACGGGTTTCTTCAAAACCCAGGTTCACTCCTTTTTTTCCTCAAAAAGACCCTCCACAGAGCATCCCCAAAGATGTCATACGCCTCAAGGGAGAAATATTTTCTCTGTGTGAAGTTAATGTAAAAAAAATGTTTTACTTTACGTGCTGGGAGTTTCTAATACTAAATAATGAGTTATATTTTATTTCTGAATATGAAAAAACCCTTTTATACTGTTGCCTTTATCAAGAACCTATGATCTCTGGACCCAGAGCCAAGAATATTACCCCCTTGCAACTGAATGTAACGCTATCATTCGTTATTTCGTCAAATTTCTAGGTTTTATTAGTTGAAACTATAATCGTTTAGTGAGTAAAATTGTGCAGTTTTGGTAGAAACCTTAAGTTTTTTTTTACTATTGAACATCAAACTGTAAATTTATTATTAAAAATCCCGCAAGATCTCCTGACATTTAATAGGCTACCTACGCGGCATAAAATTTCGGCTTCTGAGTAATCTTGTCTTTGCCATCCAGATTTATAAAATTAAAAGAGAGAAAAAGACTATTTAGGGTTATGACTGTTACTTTAGTCTGTGAAAAGTGTTCCTCACAATGCAGGGCGTCAGATATGACGTCACTGAAGGCCACAATGTCTTCATGTTGGACATGTGGCCGTTTCCACCTGTATAGGGTTTTCTATGGTTTTCCCTATTACCGCGGCGAATGCGGTGGAATTCCTAAACAAAGGCCATAGCCGACCCCCCCCCATCCTCACTCAACACGAACACACTTATGTATGTATGCCGTAGTGCTGTGTCGAGAGGGAGAAGACGTTGATGATCCGGTAATTTTCATGCTATTTTTGTAGGGTTTTTACAAACATATTTTTTCCCTACGTAAACTCCTGAACTTAAATTCAATAGTCCGTAAATGCATTTTTTCACCCACATGAGGTAACAAAGTAAGGCGCAATGCGCCGTCCTATTGGTATAAGGGACAAGAGTTAGAGTTAGAATCAGTCATTTTAAATGATTCATCACTTAATGATAAATAAGAATCTAGAAAATGAAAAAAAAAAATGAAAAAACTGTGAAAAGTGTTAATTTTTAAGCCATATTTATTGGATTCCACTATACGCCTAGTGAAAGAGGAGCCATCTATGAAATTAGTCACAGAACCGACATAATAGTTTTTTCTTCTGTTGAACTAAATCTGACTATTTCAGTCACGATTAATGCGCACGAACTCGGTGACCCCCGAGTAAAAACAACCGATACACCGAAACAACAACACACAAATAATGCCATTAATTAAAACCCTTTCGAAAAGGTGCCGCATCGTGAGTTGATTTTACACAATTTTTGAAAGAAGTCGAAAAAAAACATACAAAATAATGCAAGTTCTTTTTTAAAATGCGCTATTTACTAGTAAATATTATCAAATATGGTGTGGAAGCAGTAAGTGTGCTCTTACATAAAAATTAATTGAGATAATGAAAAAATTCCATTACTATAAAATCTAGAAAGTACGTTTGGCAGCTTCTAGTTTCACGATGGTAGAACATGATAACGTATTGCACAATGTTTAAAATCTCACAAATCTTCGATTGGCATAATCGAAGGTTGCAATTTAGCATTATTGTTGAAACGTCATTCTTTGATCTTTGAAACAATATGGGAAAGAAACAAGTTATGTTGCAGAATGCATGCTGAGATAAGCACATTTTTTTCTATAGTAAACTTCGTTAATACTTAACAGAAACGATTGCAAAAAAATTATGAACATGGCGACAAATTTATGCGAGGAGTTCCAAAAAAGGTTTTTTAGGATAAATCAGTTTATGTTTTCGTATAAAACAATCACTTTATGATTTGACATATTTCTATTTATTATTTTTATGTTGACCTTTGACTCTTTCATTATGTATTGTCCATCTCTTTCTCTGTATTCCTTTGTTATAATTTTAATGTCATTCTTTTGTTTTATTACTGTTCTATTTTTTTTTATTTAAAATTGTGTTCTCCCTCTGTACGTATGAGTATATACTCATACATACAGAGGGAGTATAAAAATACACTATGTATATTTAATAAATATATTTTTTAACTCTTATGTGACTGAAGAAAACTACACATATATAAAAATTGATTTGAAGGTTTCTTTTACAGGATATAATTTGCTGAAGTTTGCTGGACCACTTTTATGACGTAATATATTTTGACTCAGTTCAATACTTGGGAAAGTGGATAGGAATTTCACCCAGTACCGTCTTTTCTTATGTTTTTTAATCAAATAGGTGATTAAAATAGTATTAAGGATTCAAGAAATGTACTTTAAACATAACAATACATCATATTTATCATTTAAAATAAGATAAAATGATTAATAAATACGGACAAGCTTTAAATTCCATATAAAACACAGAGTACTCGGGTACTCTTTCAGTCATCAGAAGTTGTAAATTATTCCTATGGGTTTTCCGCTAACCTAACCTAACCTAACCACCCTTCATATATCCAACGGTTATGCTAAATTGCTTATTTTCACTATTGTGGAGAAGTCAGGAAGTTTCAGCCAGTTAGACTTACTGGAACATTATAAAAATCTATGATGAAAATCGAAAAAGGTACCCACAGGTACCCTTTCAGTCCCATAAAGGTTATAAATAAATATTTTACAAGCAAAAACAGACGATAGTTTACGCATTTAGCATTAGTTTTGAAGGCTGTGAATTTAATATCCGCCATATTGCGTGGTAGATACTCTCAGTGTCGCTCTGGTGAAAGACCACCAATCAGAATTGAACGGTTGCTGGAAATGGCTTTACCCGTGTTGAGTGACCAGATCTGATTAGACGGGTACTTCTCAACCTTCGTTTTTTTTTTCTGTTTCCTTCTCCTTTCCACTCCCGTCAGCTTCACAACATACCCAAATTGAGGATGCCACAGTCCCTCTGGTTTAAATATATTTGAGACTTAAACAAAAACAAAAAAACTTCATACTTTTGGTTCTGAAGTAAATAATTATCCACTGGGCGAGTGTCATGTTTGGGGATGCTGCGTGAAGAGTATTTGAGGAGAGGAAGGAATTAACCTGGGTCTTACAGTGACCCATGTTGTAGGAGGGAAACACAAGGTCGACAACTGATTCAACACAAAAAATAGTAGAAGTAGAAGCGACTCGTTCTCCAACAACGTGACAAACGTCAACTGTGTACAAATGTTGGGCGCGCGTTCGGCGTGTTTCCCGACGGTGCACCGGCGTCGCCGGATCAATGACTCTAGGTATTAGTGCTATTTAGTGCGCCCTACTGTTGAACATGGCAGCCACCTCTGGTCTGGAGCCCCTAAATACTTGAAAAACTCTTGACTCTGATAGATCTTTTCTATCTTAACAATCTTAGCAATCTTTGGAGCACAGACGTCAGGTGGGAATTCTGTTTTTGTTTTATCGGTATTTTAATGGAAGATCCTTCGAGGAAGTTACGTCTTGCATCCGATCGGCACCGGTGCGTAGTAGAGAATATCACCAAACGCGCGTCCAACATTTATTTACGGTTGACATTTAATAATTAAGAACGGGTTGCTTTTACGACTCGTTCTTATGTTCAACAGCTCGGTTGTGGAACGATTTGCTACCTCCTTCAACACGGGCCTCTTCAAGACGCAGGTTCATTCCTTCCTTTCCTCAGTAAGACCCTCCACACAGCATTCCCAAAGATGACATAGGCCTTGAAGGAAATTATTTCCTGGAAAGCCTCTTGTGTAGAGTTAATGTAAATACTTTTGTGATTTTTAAGTTTCACTTATCTAACATTTTTTTAGCTTTTCGCATACCACGAGTTACATCTTTAAACAAATTCATCTGTAAAAAACCATTTTATTCGCACAGCAAAAATCTCAGCTTCCATTCACAAATCATCCCGAGTTCCTGACCTACACACAAAGAAGGTCGTCGTTCAATTAGTCGTGATATAATAAATATGAATAAACTCCCATCTCCAACTCTCATATATTGTCTGACATTTGGTCTTGTCAAGAGATGCGCCATGGGAACCTTTGCGATGGCTAATTATAATGAGGTAATTATTGTTCAAATATGATTTTCACATCAAACTCCACAAGAATGGCGATTACTTAACAGATTTGAGATTACGGCCAATTATTTTGATTTGTTTGTATTAAAGTGTTTGTTTTTTTGATTCCGGATATATCATTTATATAATTGTAAGCAAAACGTATAAATAATATACTCGTACAGTTAATTTCTAAATTTACCCAATTTCCAACACGTCTAAATAACGTCATGTAATATCGCTTTTGCAGTCATCATTGACAGATTTTTTAAACTTTTCACTTTACAGTGAGTATAGAATACATCGCAGCAGCACTATGCAAGTAAACACAAAATATTTCTTTGTATAGTGAATACCGCACAAGAGTCGCAACTGCTCCCAATTGTCTAGAGCCAGTGAGACTATGGCATCCCCGATTGGGGTATGTTGTGGGGATAAAGGTAATGAGTAGAGGAAGCAGATGGGAAAGAGGAAGGCTGGGAAGTATCTGGCTATTCAGATCTGGTCAACAAACACGACTGAAGACATTTCAAGCAACTTAGTATCTACCACTTGAGAACGTGCCCTAAATAAACTGTTGATTATTTTATATAAATTAAATGTGTTATGAGTTATGACATGTATTAATTGAATAAAAATTATTTGCGCGCGCCGAGTTTGCACCCGTGACCCCTGGATTCGTAGTAAATCTTCAGTTGAATGGTAGTTGCTTTGATAGGATATCCGATCATTAAATTTTTACCTACTGGTGTTTTCAGATACATTTGTTGATGATCTGATAAATATTTTTTGTCGAAATTTTTCCGTGTTCAAATATATATATATATTTTTTTTTTACTAAGTACCATATTTTTTAGCGTATTTATTTCGGACAACAGTTGAAATTAATATACTTTTAAAATTAGAAAAAAAAAGTTGAATTTGATTTCATACTTTTTAAATGTCTATAGGCTATTCATGTCCTTTGGATATTTTAGTATTTATTTTTTCGTAGAAAGATATCACTTTAGGGTTTGACATATTTAGTAAAAATGAAATAATAACTTAAATTTTATTTTTTATGAGAAACCGGTTTCGCTTAGTATAAGCATCATCAGGGTACAAAATTAAACTAAACAACAACAAAAATAGTGTGTGATTAAATATACTCATTTTTAGTACTAACTTTATTCACTTGTCTAAAATTTATTCGTCACCATTACGGTGATTTTTACAAAAATGGTGCTGTAATTATTATTTATTTTCTCGTCTGAACAGCTTTGTATGTTAACTGCATATCCGCCAATTCGCTTGATCGCGTCTGTCTGACAAAGTAATCATATTGACACGATTTAAATTAATAATTTCGCAAACCTGTTACGCACTAGTGCAATATTCTCATAGTAGTCACTGTTTAAATACCAAAGAAACGGCTTTCCTTTCGTCTCACAAATTACTCATATATCAAAGGAGTCATAGTTCCACTGGCTCCAGGCAGTGAGAACTCTTACGTGTTCATTACATTAAATAGTTATTAAAGAGATCTTGGATATTTAACCGTACACTAAAGTAGAAATATATTTAAAGGGTGATTCATATTCATATTCTCCTCTCAACGAGCGATGGATGCAGATGATGCGGAGACCACCTTGAAGCACCCTTGATTAAAATGAAATTCACTACTAAGAGGAACAACTTATTCAGCTAGCGTTTGGATGGATCGAGTTTGAATCCAACAGCGGGATCCGTACCCTTTTTAGCACGTGGAAAGTAAGTTATTGCCCCCATCAATCTTAACGCTGCCAGGATGGACTCCCTCTTGATGGCGTTTTACAGAAATGAGACCTTATATCCTCGATTAATATTTCAATTTCATTTTTTATTTTTTTTTTTTCTTATGAATTCATGTTTATTTTTCTTTATTATTATTAATGTGTGTATTACAACTTTTGTATTATTATTATTATTAATATGTATTTTAACAATTATGGAAGATAGTGCATTTCACTACATACCTGCATACCTTCTGGAATAAAACTGTTTTATTATTATTATTTTTACTATTTTTTATTTTTTATTATTATTATTATTATTAATTTATATTTACTTGTTTACAGAATATTAAAATAATGCAAAAAATATTACTTGTTTTTTTTTAATGATTGAAAACAGTTTGACACGATCAAATTTTTAGGCGGCCAAAGTAGGAACCAAAGAATGAACGAACGATTTTTTTTTTAATGTTTAAAAAATAAAAACGACGAAAATCGTTTGACTTATTAGATGTTAATGCGCAGGTTCAGCGTTGGTTTAGTTACACCAGACGTAGGCCATTAAATTAGACGCATAAGCCGCGGTTATACACCACGCGTAAAATTTACACCGCGTTTATAAGTAAGGGGGATAGAGTTTTTGTATCCATTAAATCTACACATCTAACGCCACCGACTACAAAGTTAAGCGTGTCTAGTTGTAAACGCCTGCGATGTATTTGACCAAAGATTTGTGCACTTCGTTTGATTTAATATTTTTTTTCATCTCATTTAATATTGAAAAAGATAATTAAATACAGTCAAACTTGGTTATCGCGAAGGGACCAACTAAATTTGCTTCTTATAGCTATTACTCGTTATAAACGTAGGTAGGTTAAAAAGTACTTACCTACTAATATCAATATTTACACCAGGGTATGAAAGCTTGCATATTATAAAGCAACACATTTTTTTATTACGAAAATCATGCTTAACGTGATTTACGGAAAGTCCGCCGCCGCGCCGGACGGGCGGCTTTCTTTGTCTTGTTTATGACATTATTCGACTGTTTCGAGAATTGGGTTTTTTTCTCATACCCGGGCGCATTGAGTTGACAATATTATTTGGACGTTATATCAGTGAAGCGACCTCGTTATAACCCCACACGATTGTATGAAAATAATCCCGAACTAAAATATCGTTAATTAATTGCTCATTATAGCCGTGACCTCGCTATTACAGTGATCTTTATAACCAATTTTGACTCTATATACATACGAATATATATACAGAAACTTGGGTGTTTTTTTAAGGAATACTTGAGAATTAATAGAACAATCAAGAGGAGTCATTTTTTATGATAATGGGACACGTGGCAGCTTGAACTAATTGCAGAGCTTTTAAAAATCACTTAATGTTTTAAAGTCAACACCTTTCTATGTTATTTAAAAAAGTCTAGGCCTTAAACTCTTTTAAAATATTTGGCAGTTTATTTTGAGGTGATCGAACGGAATGAGAGTCTATGGCGCAAATAACTTTTTAGAATAAAATCGTTTTCACGAGTTCGTGGTACACGTACTTACATAATACGTAGGCGGAGGAAGAAAAACAGCATTACCGAATCAAACATTATCGATATTAAGTCATTGAAGTAATTGGCAAAAAGGTAATGAGATGAAAGTGCTGCATAATCGAATAACTAAATAATTATTTAACTATTAATTTGATTTTCAGTGGAGTATTTTGAAGAGCAAGTTAACACCGTGTTCTAATATAAGGCTGCCCACACTCAAATCGTCAAATAAAATATCAGCATTAATGCCATAAATGCTCCGAATAAACCATATTTTTTACGAAGTAACTCCAACTCTAGCTGAACATATACAAATCACATGTTTTTTTTATAGTTAATACCGCACAAGAGTCCCAACTGCTCCCAACCGTCTAGAGCCAGTGAGACTATGGCATCCCCACTTAGGATATGTTGTGAATGTGATGAGGCCATCAAATATGACATAATATTTATCGTTAAATGTGAAAAAATTAAATTTCAACATTAATGGCATAAATACTTTGAAAAAACTTAGCGTTTAAAATAAAAATTAAATGTAGTTAATTTTATATGTAGTGACTACTACTCTAGTTGAATATATACAAATCGCATGTGTGCTCTTCTGTTGGGTTTGGTTTTAAGTTCTATGTTAGCTGAAGAAATCCATAACCTAAGCGAAAATGGTCTATCCGTCTGATCGATTCCCTATCGTAGCGAACGGATGGCAACCTACACAGCCTCCGTAATCGAGTGGTAACACGCTCAACTACGACTCCAGAGGTTGCAGGTTCAAGCCGGGCGTTCGCAAATAAGTTTTATTTACTTAATATGTGTCATAACACATTTAATTCATTTAAAATAATATATAGTATGGACGCCCGAGAAAGACATGGCACGATCAAGTAAATCAAATACTTGAATCGGGTCATGTGAAGAGTCAGAATAACAAGAGTATGTATGAGACGATGTATGAATGTAAATGAAGCAAGAAGTGTGTGCCAAGAAAGAGTTGTATGGCGGTCCGTCCTCTCTGCCTACCCCTGCGGAGAAACGGCGTGATGGTTAGTTAGTTAGTTATAGTATATTTGCGGCACGTTCCAGAGTGGTAGATACTCTAAGTATCGCCCTGGTAAAAGACAACCATTCAGAATCGAAACTTTGCTTGAAATGGCCTTAGCAGTGTTTGATGACCAGATCTGAATAGCCAGGTACTTCCCGACCTTCCTTTTCCCTATCTTCTTCTCTTCCCCACTTCCTTCAGCCTCACAATACTCCGATTGAGGATGCCATAATCTCACTGGCTCTAGACGGTCAGGAGTAGTTGGGGATCTTGTGGTATTAACTATAAAAATATATTAAAAACAGCCTTATAACATAGTCGTCAGTGGAAACACTGTGTGTTTTTCTACCGGTTCACCATGGAATATGCACCTAAGAACTAGTGCATTTTATCCCTTCCAGTGCATAGCCAAAAGACAAGCAAAACCCGTTCATACAGGTCTGACATTTTCCAAATGAGAACAGATAATTTTTCAAACTCGTTCTTGTTTTCAGCCGCCAGGTGGCGAAACGTCTCGTTGACTTTTGTGTGTTCTTTCTCCTACAGCATAAATCTCTTCAAAACTCAGGTGCACTTATCCTTTAAGAACTCCTCCGGACAGCATCCTTCAAATGTCATGTGTGCCAATCAAAAATGGAAACGACGAATCGCTCTGTCGAACGGTTATACTAAAACTATTTTAAAAAATATATTTTTTGAAAAAAATGAAAAAATAACTTTGTATAAGACCACGGATATTGTTTATAACCGACCGGATTCGCTTGGCCTAAGCATCATCAGGGTACACAATTTAACTTAACAAATAATATTACGTTTATTTCTTATAAACTCATAAAATTTATCATTATTCTTTAAACGCCTTCTTAGTTGACGTTTTGTCTCTTGCAATTAATATTATCTGTCTATATTATTTCTCTCTCTTTCTTTGTTATAATTTAAATGTTATTCTATTGTTTTCTCGTTGTTATGTTATTTTATTTTTTATTGTATTTTCCCCCTGTATGTATATATATATAACCGCATACTTTATATTTTTTGTTAACTTTAATTTTGTATGCTGATGATGCTTAGGATAAGCGAAACCGGTCGCTCATAAAAATTTAAATAAAATCCGTAGTCTTATACTGAGTTGTTGTTTCATTTATTTAAAAATGTAAACCACAAATTGATTGCATTCTACGAAAATATTTATTATTTGCTATTTATCTGTTAATTGCCTCTCATACATTAACAACCCAGTGTTATGAGAATATCCGTGTCCAATGTGTGTACAAAAGTACAACTTAACATACCTTTCGCATGGTCATCATAATTACCCGTCTTAATTCATCGGACATTTATCTTTCCACAATAGAAAATCAATGATGTTATCCATCGAAAGTGTGGGAAAATCTTAGGATTAGTCGTGTCTTTTGAAAACTCAAGGTCCAATACTTTTAATGTAATTAATCATCGATTGATAGTTTCATTGAGGTTCTGCAAACATCAATTCTTATCTCTCAGAGATTTTCATTATTAACATCAGCTTCCCAAATACCCAGTGCGTATTTTTCCCCTTTAGAAAACGTGAGTTAACGAGAAAGTAACAGGGATTTTTTACCATCACGATCCGTTGTATTTATGCTGACTCATTTTTTTATCGCACTGCATTCTTTCATATTTTACTGAGAGTTTGACCTCTTTAACTCAACATCAAACCGCCCAAATCCAGAATCTCAGACACAGTGGCTTATTCACACGTTTTTCTTCAAACAATGTTTTTGTTCCTCTGATTAGATCACTTCCCTATCACTTCCCACCCCCCTAAAATGTTACGACTGACCGATGAATGTGAGTATATTTTTATTAATACGTGTTTTATGTTGAAAAAATATTTTTTTACACATGACCACAACACATACATACAGCAAAAACTATAACCGAATAACTTCGCACTAATTTTCTCCGATTAAATTCAAATATGAAATTTCCATACATACGGTATAACAAATAAAAATCTTTAGCTTTAAATATTGTATTTGACTTTCATCCTTGAAAGATGATCTTGATCAGCTTTCAAAGTCCCCGAATGTATTTTTAAATCTTATTGTAAAGCCGCTCCTGGCAGCCATAAAACAAAACCTAAAGTCACAGATGTTCACTATGAGATACTCAATAAGCGTCCATTCCGGACCTAATAGTATATATGGTACGCCATAGACTTACTATTACTTTTAGTAATTGTACCAGTCTGAAGATGCCCGTCATATGTTGAAACCGGTATTAAAATAAAGTTCCATTACGAACTAACAGTTTCAAAATTAGAAATAATCTTGATCATCGTTACAGAATTCAGAAAAAGGCCTCAAAAGTGCTTAAGTTGTAAAATGTTAATGTTAGTGGTATCTATCCAAGGCAGTGTAGTCAGTTTTCGATGATTTTTACCGGACTCGGCGGACCTGGGCGTGGCTAAGACTAAGGCTAGGGTATTTATACATCCATTCATAGCGCATACCGACATAATGTTTTTGTTTATTCGCATGACCACTCTTTCACAGTTTGTCATCAACAAAAATATAGCATATAACCTTAAAAACCGTTTAGTTGTGTCGAGTTTAGTCACATATGAAAACATGTAGGCGGAGTCCCCGGAGACGCGGGAGACCAAGATCATCCTTGCAGTACATAAAAGCGGTGTGTTCTTTTTGTTGTCTCTTTCTCACTCATGGTGGACGACGTAAAAACCCGGAGAAAGTGATTTATCGCAAGTTTGTATAGGTTGGGTAAAAATAATTAGCTCTCTCTCCATACATTTGTTAGTTCAAGGGTGAAAGGCAATCATAAAAAATCTTGCTGAAAATCAGGGTGCTTTGTTAGAGTTGGACAACAAAATAGTTATCTACAGAATTTCATTCTTATTAATAACATCGTGGGTACTATGTGGGGAGTCAAGAGCTTGAATTTTAAATTGGTGAGGTAGAACGACATGTCCAATTATTATGCCAATAAGAGTAGAGGTTTGGCAGAACCAATCATACCAACCCAAAGAAGTTGAATTTGAATAGACATTAACATATTATGTTACAAACAAACACCCAACAACTGCACCCAACTTATACAAATTGGTTGCTCCTCGCTGGTGAGTCTCTTGTGCAGTGAAACTTGTGAAATATTTGGACAATTTGTATAGCGTGAAAGAACAGCATTCTGAATTATTTTGACACCTCAGACCAAAATTATACAGGAGGGATGGCTTTGCGAAACAGTTTAGTGAGAATTTTAAATATTTTCCTGACTCGGGCGTGGCGAATGAACGAAGAAAGGAGTGTGAAAAGAATATATGATGCGAAAGTCAATGGAAGAAGTCGAGGATGCCCGAGAAAGACATGGCACAATCAAGTAAATCAAATACTTGAATCGGGTCAGGTGATCGAGTCAGAATAGCAGAAGAGTATGTATGAGACGATGTATGAATGTAAATGAAGCAAGGAGTGTGTGCCAAGACAGAGTTATATGGCGGTCCGTCCTCTCTGCCTACCCCTGCGGGGAAACGGCGTGATGGTTAGTTAGTTAGTTTTTTTTTTTCTGGCGTGGCTAGGGTTTTCATGAACACACCTTTTTACATCCATTTATAACATAATATGGCGTTTATTCGTATAGCCACTCTTTCGCAGTATTGTTATAAACACAAATATGGGATATAACCTCAAAAACCGTTGAGATTTGTCCGACAACATAACGTAGTGGGCGGAGTCGCCGGAGACGCGGGAGACGGAAAATATGCTTAAGTACCGAAAAGTGACAAAAATATGACAACTTGTCTTGTCTCTTTCTCTATAAGCCCGAAGAAAGTGATTAATCGTAAATGTGTTTAGGTTGGGTAAAAATATTTAGCTCTCTCTTCATATATAACCAAGTTTGACACCCACTTGTCTTAATAAATTCCATGCAGCCACTACACCAGCATGGTCGTATGCCAACGTAAACGTGTTGATTGTGAATAGCTTTGGACAGATATTACAAGCAGGCATGCAGAATTCGCTTCCTCCGTGGTCAATTATGCAAAATAATGAATGATAATACTCCTCGGTATGTGCCCATAGTTACCCCACGCTATGTTCTCCACACGCTACGGCGCCTTAGCCGAAATTATCATTGTGATATTATGTTATTATTCTGAATGGAAATATTGTGCTATTATTCATAGTGGAAATATTATGTTATTATCATATTACAATGTGTAGATGTTTGGTAATGTATTGATTGTTATATTACCCGCGGTGCTTGGATCAGTGCGCGTCGGCTAGAAGATTTTGCGGCTAAGCATTTTAGGTTAATTAATAATAACTAGTTTAGTCTTAATACACACGTCAAAAGGGACATAGTGAAAAAATCGTGAAATAACGTAATCGTAATAAAAATTCCAACTTTTTTACTTAGGAGCGAAAATTACCAGTTTGGTTTTTGCATCCGTTAGCGCACCACACGGTAATCCAACAAATCATGCACAGAAGACGGCTAAGCGTATTAATAATTCAGATAATTAAAACGTTCCAGATAATTATTTTTTCTATTACGATATTTAAATCTAGTGATTGGAAAATGCAAGTTTGAAGAAGCACTAATTGTATTATTTTCAAACAAATATTAATTTATTTATATACTAACGGACCATTGTCCAATTATAAAAAAAAAAAAACAAAAAACGAAATGGGAAAAAAGAGCAACAGAGGAAGAACAGCCTAACACAATATTTAAATACAGCAATGACAAAAATAGATCTAAAATATATTATACAATTGAAAGAACATTCAAGTCAAAGCCTGAACGAGGTTTTGGTAGAGTCGTAGAGAATGACAAAAATCATTTAGACTGGTACCAAAAAATTCAAGATTATGGATTCAGTTAACAAGTCTTGACATTCTGGACAGTAGAAAATTATACCCATAATTAGTAGAGTGATGATTGAGGAACAGCAATTCATTGTTTCTTAGTCTACGGCGAGGAATGTTGAACTGGATGAATTCCAACAACAAAAAATGAGTCAAAAATACAATTAATAATAATGATTAATCGTACACGATTCAAAGACATGCCAAACGTATGCCATTTTTTACCGCGTAAGAAGTAAAAACGACGTAATAAAACTAATGTAAAATATTCGCAGCATTCTTACTGTTTTTCAAATATTTTGGCTGTTATAAAACACGTCGTTTTATTTTGAATCTTCTGAATCTGTCATCAAGTTAATTCTCTGAGCAAAATCTTGTATTCAATATATTTTAGCGATGATTGTAGATTATATGAAATGATTAAATTCTACAGACATAAGATCAAGTGAGCTATCGAAAATATGTTTCCATTTTCTAGAATTATCAATCATCTGCATCGCAATAACATTCCCCCTATCAGCTACAACAGTAAACTGAACCTCAAAAATAAACTACTCATTTACACATCGACAATTCGATCAAAACTTTCATACACCTCACCCATTTTGGCTACATCAAATAAAAAAGACTCATATCATTTCAGAATGCATTGCTTCGACGATTCAACAAAAGTCCCTGGCCCGTCAGGAATAACATCATTGTCAAAGGCTCTAAAATTCTTCCACTCCGAAAACACATAATAGATTTACCCTAAACCTTTTATTCCAAATTAGATTCAAACCCGAATCCTTTAATTTCCAACTTTGGCCGCTGGACTCCCAGTACGGACCCCCTTTGTCTTTGTCTAAATTTCATCTTATTTCCTCCCTAACCTTGGTGAGTGGGCTTAAATAAAAGATTGCTAAAACTACACAAAACAGTCAGCGAAATTTTATTTAAAGTACTTGAATATAAACATATACACTAAAAAGCTCTACAGTAGCCAAAGGCAGACCGCTCACTGTGCAGAAAAGATTATCTCCTCATTTGCACCTCTAACCACAGTTAACACAGGAAGAGGGACAAATATTCCCTGGCACCGTTCAATTATTTTTTTTACAATACGATATATATCGCAATAACATAATGTACTTAAATACTTCACAAAGATCTTAAAAGCCATCTGCATAAAGCTCGTTTTCCAGAAGCTTCTTCTTCCCTTGGAATTCTTGCTTTATCTGACATTTAAGTATATACGTACTACCCATACTCGTAGGTCTCAAATCAGACAATATAAAGCTACAATTTCAGAAGCTGCTTTTTTGCCATTCCTACCTGATCTGACATTCACGTGTGGGAATTATCGGCCCAAGATGATTCACAAATAACAACAATCGATGCGGATAGCCTAAAGGTCGACCCAGCAGGCAAGGGACCTTGTGCGAGCCTATTTGGACTCGTTGGGCAACAAACTGTCCAGTGATTACCTCTCGTCGTGAATTCGATTACTGGACAAACAGAGCCGGCTTATTATTTTTGATTCTGAAACGTCTTTTTTCACAGTAATACAATGAATTGCTGTTCCTCAATCATCACTCTACTAATTATGGGTATCATTCTCTACTGTCCAGAATGTCGAGACTTGTTAATTCAAGCCATGTTCTTGAAATTTTTGGCGCCAGTCTAAATGATTTTTGTCATTCTTTACGACTCTACCAAAACCTTCACTTGACCTTGGCTTTGACTTGAATGTTCTTTCTAATGTATTTTCTGTCATTGCTTCATTCAAATATTATGTGTTGCTGTTTTTTTTTCCATTTCGTGTTATGTTTTTTTTTGTAATTGGACAATAGTCTGTTAGTATGTGAATAAAAAGTATGATTTTTCAATTGTATTTATGATAGGTTTAGCCATTTTTATGGTGAGTTCTTATAATACCCTGGGTAAGTGGGGTGACAAGTTCTTCTGTGAGTGACCAAAAATTTTATGATTATGTAAGCCATGAAAAGAATAAAACTCTTATATTCTGGCCAAAAATGAGAGGTACCAAATACATGATTACCCAACTCATAATTTAGGCGAAATTTGATAAAATCGTACCCCGTTTTATGCATTTAAATCTTATTAATATTGACAACGGCCAAACTCTCAAAGTAAAGGGCCCCCCTAAGAAAGGAAGAAGGAACGAGAAATTATTTTTCACGACTTGTTTGCTTCGAAGTTTAAAACCGTTTCTAATATTATGAAGCAAAATCATAAAAAGTGCCATTCCTCGAATTCGTTACAAAATTTATTAATTAACCCTGCTCTGATACAAAACATTAATCATTGTAAAGTCTAATCTATAATAACTAAAGAGAGATGATTCTTTCTACTAGAACAGTATCAATATCATCTCCTTTGATTCTGGAAATTGATTTCTGCTTTTTTTTTCCAACAACCTGAATCCAGTGGGACCCCCAGTAGAGGTATGTTATGAGACTGACGGTAGTGGCAAAGGCAAAGAGATGGGGAAATACTTGGCCATTCAGATCTGATCACCAAACACGGCTAAAGCCATTTCAAGCAACGTTTCGGTTTGGAATGGTGGTCTTTCACCAGGCCAATACTGAGATAATCTACCACTCTAGAGTATCTTAAGTATAAAGCAAAAAATCTTTAGCACAATGAGCTGCGGTTTCATAAAATTTGGGAATCTTGTTCCGTCTGAAATTATTAGTTTGATGCAATTATTTTTTTTTTAGCAACTATATTTCCGCCATAACTTTAGTGTAACAATATACTATATAAAAACAATAACATTATACAATATTGGAGATGAGAGTAAAAAACATGAACTCTTTGATAAATTCCTGTGAAAACTGTTTTCTTATTGCCCTTTGCTACTTCGGTTGAAGCTCTTGTTTATTGCACGTATAACCATATCGTTTTTTTGTATATTTCACTCAATTTTCGTAATTAATTCTATATTTTCGCACTTTCGACTGTCCATTCGTTTGACAGGAGTCACTAGTGTGAAGTTCGTCTGCGTCAAAAAGTGGCTACAAGCCGTTTAAGCCCGCCCAAAATCGATTGTTTTTAACAACAATTGTTCGTCTCTTTTTCTCATATGTTTAAACCGAGTATAGAGGGAGAGCTATATTTGGCGAGTATAAATATAATAAAATATGACCAATTACTTCGACATTCATCCGACCCTGTCAGCCATCAATACCAGGGTATCAAAAGTGGCAGCAGGTACGGGCCAGTTCCCACGGAGCCGCGTCCCGCCATGCAAATATTGGACGGCGTTAGCCCATCGCATCGCATCGCATCGCCATCGCTTCATGTTCTCCGCGCGCTTGCTTCCCAGTCCCAGCGGTCTCATTCCCAGAAATGACACAATTTCGACCAATTTGTTTTGTATAATTCAAACGAATCAATAAAAACGCTATTTTGAAATGCGATGCTAAAAATAATCATTGTTAATTCAAACTTTTGACTATCCTCGGGTTCTCATAGCTGCATTTTGAAATGTTTAATGATTCTTGTAGGTTAGAAATTAATCATATCTGATTTCTTGATACTAAAAATTAAGGTCAAACTTTATGGTAGAAATAAAATATTTTGTAATTTTTATAATTTATTCCAGATCGTGTCATTTTTTTCCAATACTAGCAACAATTCCTTGCTATAGAAAACTTGAGTTTACTGTTTACGTTGAAGTAACAATATATGGAGAGAGAGCTAATTATTTTTACCCAACCTATACTAATTTGGGATAAATCACTTTCTCTTGGTTTTTACGCCGTACACCATGAGAAAGAAAGAGACAGCAAAATCTCCCAAATTATCACACCGATTTAAAGTATTGTTAGAATGTTCTTCGTCTCACGCGTCTTTGTTAACTCCTCCCACACGTTTTGATACGCGAAATAAATGAACGTAACTCTCTCTTGTATATTATTGCTCTGAGGTTATAACAGCCCTAATACCCAGACCGAAATGCTTACATTTGAAATGCAAAAAAATATATTGAATACCGCACAAGAGTCCCAACTGCTCCTAATCGTCTGGAGTCAGTGGAACTATGGCATCCACAATTGGAGTATGTTGTGAGGCTGAAGGTGATGAGAAGGGAAGAAGATGGGGAAGAGGAAGGTTGGGAAGTACCTGGCTATTCAGATACACCAAACACGACTATGGTCATTTCAAGGAACGTTTCGATTCTGAACGGTGGTCTTTCACCAGGGCGATACTTAGAGTACCTATCACTCTGGAACGTGTAAAGGATATGTCTAGTACGCATTATTTTATATGAATCAAATGTGAAATAGCACATATTAAATTAATGAAATTTATTTGCGCATGCCGGGACTTGAACCCGAGACCTCTGTATTTATAGTCGAGCGTATTAACTATTAACCACTCGGCCACGGAGACCGTCAATATAGAAAATCAACATATTTCCAGAGATGCCCAAATCGTACAGGATTAAACACTTTAACCCCTTCCGTTTTCAGTAGACTTAAAATTTGGAAAAGTGTTTTATTCGTATCGAATTCTATACGTAAATACCATAAATAACCGAATCTAAAATACGATTCCTGTTTTTAGATCGCCGAGTTAGATAACGCATTAGATAATGTTAGAACCATGTGAGTAAACTGAAGATCGTGAGATGAGACTAAACTAAACGAGTTGGTCCGTTAGATGTAAGAGAGAGATGATTGCACGCTGAAGGTCGTCGCTGGTTGCCCCTTCGATATACATAGTTACTGTGTATGCATGGCTTGTATTTCTTATAAAACAGTTAATACCTCAGAGCAAATATATATTAAGAGGGAAAGCTTTGCGAAACAGTGTAGTCAGATTGTTGATTTTTTCCTGACTGTAGGATTTTCATGGAAACACCTTTTACATCCATTCATAGCACATGTCGACATAATGTAGCGTTTATATGTATCACCACTTTTTCACAGTATTGTTATCGACACAAATATAGGATACAACCTCAAAGACCGTCGAGTTATGTCGCATAACAAAACGTAGTGGGTGGAGTCACAGGAGACGCGGGAGACGGGAAAATGCTTACATATCTAAAAGTGGTGCGGTATTATGTGACAACTTGTCTTGTACATTTCTCTCTCGCAGTTTACGACGTAAAAACCCGGAGAATGATCGTAAATTTGTAAAGGTTGGGTAAAAATATTTAGCTCTCTCTTCATATATATTCTTACTCTAAGGTTAATACAGATTTTTTCCGATCTTTCAATGTGAATCGATTTATTTTACCAACGGTAGAAGTTTCGATATAGTATTTTTTAGTATTTTTTTAGTAATAATTTTTTTTATTTTGTTCTTCAACAAAATTCAAAAAAAGTACGATTTTAGCAAAAAATATAATTGTGGATAAAGAAATGAAGATTTTACTGAAAGAACTATTTGATCTTGAACAAAGATTTCCAACTGTACTCACTGAGGAACCCAATAATTCATATTTGCAACATCTGCCTGCGGATTGTTCAGTCGTAATCTCTTATATGATACAGCCGCAACTATCGACCATGCGTATTTTATCCCAATGAATCGGTTAATTTCAATGTTTGCATCGGGATATTTTCGTACTTTCAAACTCGTGCGTGACCTATACAATATATACATATAGCCAGAAGTGTGCACAGAGTTTTTGATCAGGGTAGGCAGTAGGAACAGGGAATTAATTGATTATAGATATAGGTACCAACAAAAATATCACTAATTGCTATTAGATCGGTTCTGTAAAAGCACTGCCTTAGACACTAACAAAGATACCAACACAAACGAGCTATTTGAACGGGCAACAGCTTACAGCATACATATATTGTGTAGTCTAGTGAACTTAGAGCAATAATATACAAGAGAGAGCGCTGTAGAGAGAGCTGTAGTCAGTTTTTACAAAGTTTGCCGGACTCGGCTAGACCTAGGCGTCGCTAGCACTAGGGCTAGGATATTTATACACATGTCGACATAATTTTTTGTTTATTCATATAACCACTTTTTCACAGTATTGTTATAAAAAAATATACAACATGTAACTTAATAAACCGTTGAGTTATGTCAATTTGTTTCGCGTATCACAACGTGTGGGCGGAGTCAATGGAGACGCGGGACACGAAGAACATTCTAACAATATTTTAAAGCGGTGTGATAATTCGGGGAAGTTTTGTTTTCTCTTTCTTTCTCATGGTGTACGACCTAAAAACTCGGAGAAAGTGATTTATCCCAAATCTGTATAGGTTGGGAAAAAATAATTACCTCTCTCTCCATATATTGTTACTTCAAGCTAATGGACATAGAATAATTTACTCTGACGTTGGCGGCGTTTGAGCATATGTAGTTACTGCTTTTGACACGTTCTATTAGTAAGGTCGGTGGGGCGCTGCGGCGGTACGTTAGCTACACTTTGAGCGTGTTTTTGAAAGTGTAGATTTATTTTGCAATAATTTCATATTATTTAATCCAATAGTATACATATTTTTATGCGAGTACGACAGGGTAGGCAGTGCTGATGTGCCTTTATGAAGTGCATGTTTCTGGTTGCACCTGTACATAGTTATCATGTTATAATGTTAATATTATTCGACCAATGAATCGTCAATAAGTGACAGTGGTGCGACAGGTAATCATAAAGTAAACAATTAAATTGTATCACTATGAGGAGACCTTCTTACCGCAGGTCAATATTCCACCACGATAATGATGATAGTAAGTATAATAAGAACGATTTTCAAATGTCTGCAGTATGTGGTATCTAACGTAGGTAATTACAGCATATTTGTAAATTAGACAAATCGATTATTGAACAAATCATATGAATCGGTGATATCGATTCTTGATTGATTCAAATGTCACTAGTTTAAATATAGGCAGGTATGAGGAATGAGCATATTAATTTACTCACTTTACTGATTGCAAAGGTGCTGTTCTTAACTTTTGCGGAATCTCGTTCTGTTAGTCAATTAAGTGGAGCGGTAGAGGCTGCAGGTAAATGCAAAATGAGAAAATCATCCTAAACTAGTTTCTATAATCCTTGATGGCAGAACCCACTCGACTAATTCTTTGCGTTTCACAATGCCAACAAAACACGGCTCACTCGAACTAGTTATCCGCGAGAATAAGTTGCACGGAAGATGTACCGAGAAATAACTGATCCACATTACTGAGTCCGGTCGAGTTATCGAACATGTTTAATCTTTATCTTATTTTTATGGTTAAATTGCGAAGAGTCCGGCACGTATGTTTCATAGGAATTTTTCAAAACGCTAACCGAAAATAATGTATCAATCAATGAAGTTATTTTATGATAAAAAAGTGGCATTATTTTTTTAGGTTAATGGATGGAGTGTCAAGGGTCATGCCGAAAATCAAAAATCGATTAATAAGAAAATAAAAATAACTAGACTACTTCTATAGCGCCATTTTCGTGGGAAAATTACCCCAAGGGCGCTTTGCAACTTAATGTACATGTATCTAACCTATAACTTATCAGTTTTAAAACATAGACTTATAAGTATTAACTTACAACGTATAAGTAATTACTTATACGGCCTCCATGGTCGAGTGGTAAGACGCTCGACTACGAATCCAAAGGTCGCGGGTTCAAACCTGGCGTGCGCCAATAACTTTTATTTAATTAATATGTGTCATAACACATTTAATTCATATAAAAATATAATATATATTTGCGGCACGTTCCAGAGTGGTAGATACTCTAAGTATCGCCCTGATGAAAGACCACCATTCAGAATTGAAATGTTGCTTGAAATGGCTTTAGCCGTGTTTGGTGACCAGATCTGAATAGCCATGTACTTCCCAACCTCCCTCTTCCCAATCTCTTACCCCTCCCCACTACCTTCAGAATCACAACATTCCCCCTTTGGGGATACCGTAGTCTCACTGGCTCCAAACTGTTGGGAGCAGTTGAGACTCTTGTGCGGTATTCATAAAAAAAATTACAGCTAAGATTTATTACTAATGGCTTACAACTAAGATTTTCAAGTAGTGACTTATAATTAAGACTTTTACAGCTAGTAACTCTAACTACTGAAACGTATAACTAGTGACTTACAACTAATACTTATAACTTGTATGATGTATGAGTAACTTATGTATGAATGTGACTTAATCAAGGAGTGCGTGCCAACCCAGAATTTTGCTACTCCATCATATCTGTCTAGCCCTGCTTGGAAACAGCATGATGATTAGTTAGTTATAACTAGATTATAAGAACGAGGAAGCACACAAGCGTACTGACTACATTATCCAAAGTACGAAACAATAAATATAGGTATAGATTTATCGACAATGTCGGTAATTTAGAATCGTTCCGAGCCTGACTACAGATCGCCAACAAACAAACGACAACTTACGTCGACTTAACGTGCTTGAGTAAGAAGAAGAAGATTTTTTTTAAATATAAATAAAACTCCTTGCAACACGTTTTAAAGACGTTTATTCACCAAGGACCGAATAAGATAAATACAATAATGGTATATTATTAAGAAAATCATGATGATGAAAACAATAGATAAGAAACAATTAAACTACAAAAATACGACATCTGAATGCGTCTCTAGTATACGCAGCCTTTTTTACACCATAATTATACACTTCTTGATGTTTGCTATTTTATCCCATTCAGCGTTACAAAAACAATACGCGGTTATCTGAAGCAACCTAGTACTTACTCACTGCTGGCATGTGGAAAACGAGAAAATAAAGAAGTTTGAATTTAACATTCGGATGAATAACCTGGTTTGTTCAACAAGGTTAACTAGACCACATTTTACTACCAGTTCCAGGGCGTGGCAAATGCATTTAACATAAATTTATATATCCTTTTGTATTGGATCCTGTTTTTTCAAGGATAACATTAAACTTGTATTTTTCTATTAAGAAGCAACGAGTATGTAGGTTTTCTGGTTTAAGTCGTTTAAAACTAGACCTTTTTTTAGTGACAAGCCGGTTTTATTTGAAAACCAAAAGAATGTTACTTGGTATTTTTGTTTTTTGTTTGAATTATTGTTGAGTCTTTAGTCAAAGCCTCAGGGCACCTTTTCAACAATTTAATGCCATTGTCCCACGCTCAGTTAGTGTAGTGTCACTAAGCTCTATGTTATTAAATGATTATTGCTCGATTAGACTTACAAATGTAAGAGAGTTTGGTGCAGGTTTCGCTTATCAGTTTATAAAGGGGTGTTTCTTTGATGTATTATAGAATTTATGATGGAACGATGAATTCTTATAATAAGGTTGTTTGAGTAGTTGTAGTTATGATTATGTGTATTTGAATAAAAGGTATTCATCTTTGCTAAAAATTTGGAAAAATAAGCTTTTAACAATTCTACCAATTTTATTCTTCTATCGTGTAATGGAAAGGTGGCTAATTCAAGATTAATAAATATAGTGTTAAAACACTAGAGCTTATAATTGAAATATTCAATCTTCGGCCCCTCAAATCGTGACATACTACTTCTTGTACATATCAAATCACACAATAAATTTGCAGTCATCTTAATTGCCATCTCAAACATTTACAAAGTTGTTCCGGGTTGCAGCTTGTGGAATATTACCTTAATGATAGTCAACCTTCGATAGGATATGGTATCAGAAGAAGACAAAAAAACTGATACGCAAACGCTAATTTACCAGCATGAAGACATGCACTGAAATAAACAAATCGATGATGAAAATAATACGAAAGTGTTTAATTTTAAATAAATCAATGGCTTCGTACAATATTAACCTTTTTATAATTTATACATGAGGCAAGAGTTTTAATTTGTATTTTAATTTTAAAACATATTCGTGTTTATTTTAAAGGTGAAGCGTTCAATAATACATGCTGTAATTTACCATTGAAAAAAAAACTTGTGTTTGTTCATCACACAAATTAAATATGCAGTTCGTATAAATTATTGTCTTCGAAAAAAAACACTTTTGATAAATTTATGCAATTAATCACTATTACAAATATAGGATAAGAACTTTGTAAATTAAGATCTTTAAAAAATACGTTTTTTTAAATTAAACTTCTATCAACATTTACGACCCCAGCAGAGGGCCGTCGTGAGTCAACGTCATGTTAATCATGCAACATTCTTCTATTGCTATCTTCCTTCTTACATGTTTAGAATGAAACCAAAACGGACAGAAAATACTAGAATGTTGAATGTTTTCAATCAAATACTCATGGCAATTGTTGAATATTGATGAAAAGGTCCGGATATATTAATATCGTCATAAATGATTTCACTTATACTTTATTTTCCCACTTTCACTGCTAGAATGTTTATTTGTTGGTTGGGAACTGCCTCGAATGCTCCCCGCGCGAAGTCTGAACGAAGACATGCGTTCTTTTAAATCGTTCGAGTTCGATTTATTCATGGTTACTGTTGAGAAAAATTATTTAAGTAAGGCTTACAACAGAATTCCCGTTATTTTTTCCATTGGTACTTTAAATTCAAATAAATAAAATCATTTAATATTGGACTTCATTTGCTTCATAGTGTTTTTTTTTTTATAAATAACTAGTTGCTATGAAAAATCAAAAGATGTAATTTGACTACCCAAGAAAACTGAAATGAAAAATGATTTTTTTTTTTGAAGTACGTTTTCCTTGCACAATAAAATTGTAAACTAAATTTATTTTTTCAGAGCTCCGTACAATTTCGAATCAGTTGATGTCACAACAGTTAACAATATCTCCACATCGCTTCGCAATGGCGCTGCGAAAAGACGTCAGTTTATTATTTGAACAAACCGTCAAACGATAAAACTTAGGTTTTCAGAATGAACGTTTGTTATTCTATCTGAATGTATTTTTCACTGGAGTTTCTTACTGTATAAGATTGACGTAAAACTCTTGTTAGATATATTATGTAGGTAGGTGCTCCAATAGTAAAGTAATCAAATTTTTGATTTAATGTATGTTTTACACGTTCTTGTAAAACGAGACAAATTACCAGACAAAAATAAATAATATTGGATATTATTTCCAGCATAGAAGTGCATTGGAGTAAGTTATTGTCCCATAAATCTTAACGCTGCCAGGATGGACTCCCTCTCGATGGCGTTTTGCAGAAATTAGAACTTATATCCTCTATTAATATTTTTTACATGTATTATTTCAATTTTTTATTTTATTTTTTATTGTATTTTGTTTTTTAATTATGAATTTATGTTTATTTTTCTTTATTATTATTGCTGTGTGTATTACAACTTTTATTTTATTTTTATTATTACTATGTATTATTATCAATTATGGAAGGTATTGCATTGCACTACTCCTGCATACCTTCTGGAATAAAACATTATTTTTATTATTTCATGTATAACTAGTTTTTACACATAAAAAACACAGAGTGTAACTTGAATGGTCAAGAAAAAATATTAGTTGTTTTAACCCACCAATCTCAAATATATAATAATGTCTGCTTAAATGCATTATAGGTAGGTAGGGTTTTGAAAATATTCTTTTAAAAATTTAAGCATTTCAGTCAGCTCTAAATCTTAAAGGTTTATACTCGCAAGTACCTCACAATGGGAAGGATTTAAAGTTGATTTGAGACTTTTTTAATCTAACAAAACGTCGGCGTCCACAGTTTATACAACAGTTCTCGGACATCCACGACGAGATGTTGCGGGTATTTCTCATTATTCCAAACTACATCCGCCGCCATAAAGAAGTCACGTCGTGATATATCAGCCATTGGTCAGAAGGTTGCGTAACACATCAAATTAAACGGAAAAAACACCCAACTAAATAAAATATTCTACACAGATGTAGAGAAAGGAGTACAACATTGAAGGATGTATAAATAAATTATTGTGAAACAATAAATTCATTATCAAGGAATGAATCAAATCAATTATGTTTAATATACATTAAATAATAAAATTTTATAAGCGATTTATGAAGATAGATGCCAAATATCGAAAAAAATGTAATTTAAAACAAGAATATCTATATTTTTTAAGAAGTATGAGATTTTAAAAAATGACAGTAAATGATTTGGTCGGAGTGGAAAATTTAGTTAATGCGCTGCTCCCAGATAGAGAAGAGGTCTCGAGTTCAAGTCTCTGTGACAAACTAATATTTTATTTTCTTTGTTTTTTTTTTATATTTTCATATTATTTTAAGATTGTTAATATTCTTTCAATAATCAAAAAAAATAAAAATTCTTTTATAAGGTGACATCAAGTAAAAGCATCACATGGATTTTAGTTTTTTATTGGTTTTTCAAACCATTTTAAGAAGTATTTTCCACTCTCACCTTTTCACATCAATAAAGTCAAAATTATTTATAAATGATTTATTTTTCTAAAACAACTATAAAAGCTGTTTTAGACGTCTTTGACACCATTGTAATCGTAGGAAAGTTAACAATAGTAGTAAGAGATGAAGAACCGAGAAATAGTAGTTAAAGAAAAACAGTTTAAAAACAAACAAAAAATAGGTTTCAAGTAAGTACATTATATCGTAAAAATTGAATAACTAGTTCCTGCTTAAACTTGTTGTAGGTCATGTGAAAACTATCTACATTTCCTGCGAGGCTGTTAATTAACATACTGAGTCTTCGCAGAGGCATCACCATTGGTAAGTTAGTTCTGCAACTAGGAAGAAACAGAAGCCTGTGCTGGCGGCCTCGCGTGAAATTATTAGAGACAAAGAATCCAATTTCAACCAGGATGTATGGAAAAAGATTCACTATTCAGGAGCTTGAGAGTGGAATCACAATAAAAAAACAGAATTTTTAGAATCCCCTGGGTAAAACGAACTTCTAAAACAAAGGTTCCAACTAAATTGTCAAACACTGCCGAATAACACAAGTTGTAACGCTTTACAAACAAACTTAGACATGTATTGCGAAATAAAAATAATAAATAAATCAAAATAAAATATAGTATTATAGTGTTTCAGAATTTAGGGAATGATTTGCAACAAAAAATATCCTGAATATAGTCGTTGATAAATTTCATAGCGGAGAAATATCAAGTAGTCTTTAGGCCACATCACAACATTTATATTTCTGTATCAAAAATGCTATATATCCCCCGAAAGGAAAGAGACTACGAACAAGAAAAATAAAATATAACACCGATCCGAGAAATCTGATATAATCTCAGAGCAATAATGTATAAGAGAGAGCGCTGCTGTAGTCAGTTTTTATGAGGTTTTCCGGACTCGATTATTTTGATTACCCTCTAAGAATCACAATACTCGATTAAGTATCACGATATGAAGAAAATGAACAAAGAAACACGCAACGTCCTATAAATTTATTTAATATTATAATTTAATCAAATGACCCCAACGAAATAGTTATTTACGTTCGTTAACTTTTGATACTTTGTTAAGGGCTAAAAACGCATTTTTCAGTAGCGGTTAAATCTCAAAGCAATAATATACAAGAGAGGCAGTTTTTATGAGGTTTGCCGGACTTGACTAGACCTGGGCGTGGCTATGACTAGGGTTAGGATATTTATACATCAATTCATGGCGCATGTCGACATAATGTTTTTGTTTATTCGTATAACCACTTTTTCACAGTATTGTTATGAACAAAAATATAGCATGTAACCTAATAAACCGTTGATATATGTTCATTTATTTCACATATCAAAACGTGTGGGCGGAGTCAACGGAGATGCGCGACACGAAGAACATTCTAACAATACTTTAAAGCGGTGTGATAATATGGGAGATTTTGTTATCTCTTTCTTTTTCATGTGATACGACGTAAAAACCCGGAGAAAGTGATTTATCCCGAATTTGTATAGGTTAGGTAAAAAGAATTAGCTCTCTCTCCATATTATACTTCAAGGATATAATACAAAAATTGACAATATCGTCGCCGGAAAGGTAAAAGGGCTGAAGCACTTTAAAGTTTGTTTTGTTTTACAATAAAATCCATAAATCTTCAGTACCTCATTAGATTTTGAAAAAAAGTTAATTCAGGTAACTCTGTGCTCCACTGCGTTACCTGAAGCGACAAAAAGCTTAAAAAAAGGTCCCAAACTCGAGTCAAACCTACTTCCAAAGGGTAAATATATTTAAGATGCCTGAAGGGTCACAAAAGTCTTCAGAATCAAACTAGGGCCAATCAAACTGATAATTTAACTCGTTTTTGAACAAAGTGTCGCTTAAGCCGATATGTTGCTGGCGGTCACCAACGTAACAGATATTTCCTCGAGTCTTTCACCACCTTAAAACAATAGTACCTACACACGACTCTCCTAACAGCTCAGCGAATTTCTCAATAAATACATCAAGACCAAAACGCCAAAAAAAACTACTTTAAAACAAAATTAGCAAGTTTTTTCTCCATTGGTCAATAGGTTACGGTTTAAAAGGCTGCTAATGTGGTTATTAGGCTGTTTATGAGGTGAAATTACAGGGACTTGGTGTGCAGGAGATTATAAGGTCGTTAAGTTATGTATTGAGATTTTTTTACCCGGTATCAATTCAAATATTTAATTTATTGTTTGTGTAAGTTTGCAGTTTAAGTTGTGGGAAAGTAAATAGGAAGATATATTATTACCTAGTCTTTAGCCAAACGAAAGTAACAGTAATTTCTACAAAGCGATTTGTGTTTAGAGATTAGATTTTATAATCTAATCTAACCATTATTTATTCATTTTTTACAGTGAATACATGAGTGCACAGCACAAGAGTCTCAACTGTTTCCAACCGTCTAGAGCCAATGGGACTATGGCATCCCGAATTGTGGTATGTTGTGAGGCTGAAGGTAGTGGGGAGGGGAAAGAGATGAGGCAGGGGAAGGTCGGAAAGTACCTGGCTATTCAGATCTGGTCACCGAACACGGCTATAGATTTCAGCAACGTTTCAGTTCTGAATGGTGGTTTTTCACCAGGACGATACTTAGAGTATCTACCACTCTGGAACGTGCTGCAAATATACTATATATTATTTTATATCAATTAAATGTGTTATGACACATATTATTTTTTAAAAATTAAAACCCGCTACCTCTGTATTCATAGTCTCACCACTCGACCATGCAGGCCGTCGCTAAGCAGAATATATGTTTGTGCGTCGCATGAAATTTCGCTAAGCATTTCTATCTTGATTTTTTAGGTCGTGAAAATGCTGTGCAACTTTAAAAATGCCATAGCTCACTGATCGAAAGTATTGCCACTTCGTATATACAGATCTGTGATTTTTAGTTTGAGATTAATTATGATTCTGT
Source organism: Drusus annulatus (assembly GCA_022651775.1). Taxonomy (NCBI): domain Eukaryota; kingdom Metazoa; phylum Arthropoda; class Insecta; order Trichoptera; family Limnephilidae; genus Drusus; species Drusus annulatus. The sequence goes on along the minus strand of JAGWCC010000065.1, from coordinate 1,092,282 downwards.
CTGTTCGCATATTATTCTTACCTCTTGTATACCAGTAACGAGTGTAGCATATTGTGATAAATGCCTTTACAAGATCGTTAGTTCAGTTATGACAGCTTACAATCGTTGTTTGTCTTAGTAAAACAACTGTGTTGCCATATATCAATGGTGACATGTGTAATGTAAGGAAATAACGAAGATACTGCAACACATGCTAATAAAATACAAGCAATATCATTCTCATAGCTTTATAACGATTTTATCTGACTTTCACCATTAAAATTTGTCTTAACCATCGATTAAAAGATCTCGATTGAAAGTTTTGAAATAAGGAAGGGTAGATTAGATCGTGCTAAATAAACCTTTTAAAAAATATTCCACACAGAAAGCATTCAAGTTCCCTTCGAGGTTAATGGCTTCTTTGGAGATGCTGAGAGGGGGGACATTTTAAAGAGAGAGGGAGCTTTTTTATTAATTGTGAACACCGTGCAAGAACCCCAGTCCTAACTGCTCCCGACCGTCTGAAACCAATGGAACTATGGCATCCCTAATTGGTGTATTTTGTGAGGCTGAAGGTATTAGGGAGAGGAAAAAGATGAGGAAGAGGAAGGTTAGGCAGTTAAAATGGCAAACACGGTTTAAGCCATTTTAAGAAACGTTTCGATTACGAAAGGTGGTCTTTTACCAGGGCAATTCTGTAGTATCTACCACTCTGGAGCGTGCCGCAAATATATTGTACAAAAAAAAGTGAAATAAAACATATTAATTAAATTTTAATTATTTGCGGACGTCGAGATATGAACCCGCAACCTTTGGAGTAGTATTCGAGCGTCTTAACCACTCGACCACGAAGATCGTCAATTACTACGAAATTCTCGTTTGGTTCTAAATTACGAGCAATTTAATGAATATATTTACTAGAAAGGCTTCATAAGTAAACAAGCATAAAGTTAACCATTCATTCGATGTTATGTAACAGAGATCTATCGATCGATTACTTACATGCGTGTAATTTTACATCGATTTGTATCAAATACTATATTTTATGCAAACTGTTACAGTTCGGCATCTCAACGTTAGTATTACTTAATTGGCTGCAGGCAAACTGAAAACATTATTATATTAATGCCCCTCTTATCTTTTAGAGCATTCAAGAACAATAGACTTTCACTCACAAGTTTTCTTTGAAATATATATTATACAGATTGATTATAAGATACCCCCATTACTCATCGGTATTCATATTATATGAACATACTTAAACAATATGTAGTTTTTGCATTGTCCGAGCTTGCGAGCTGTTGACCTATCGATTTTAATTTTAAAACCAATATCAACCGACCGTAAAATGTAACACCTATTCTAAAACTATGACATTTGAACTCAAAGATTGCTCGGAGCGGTTAATTATTTAAATATGTAAAAATATTATTATTTTTGTATGTCTGGTCAGTATTTCTTTTGTCCTGTAATTTTTGATCTGTTGCATGTTGTAACCTCTCTTTCGGTTACATGTGTCGTTGATGAGACAGAGAAAGAGGTTACAACGGATCAGCTAAGAATAATAGAAAGAATAGGCACGAACAAAACAATAAAAATAATTACTTCTTATTTTGACTAGATGCCAATTGTAACGAAAAACTCTTGTATTGTTTTTTTTTTAATTAAAAAACACACTATCGGAATCATGGCTTGTCCAGAATTGGTTATAGGTCGATTGCACTGTCAGTTTACAAAGCGATGGATGGATACTCAACTAGAGGTAATGCATTATTGCGCCAAAGAAAGGAAATAAATTAGGCAGCAGTTGAAAGAACAGTCATTGTGAAAGAATGGCCAAGAAAACGTCGATTCGTTGAGATTTCTTTCATGACGCATAAATAATGTATTTGGAGGAACTGGTTTTAAAATCCGTGCTAAAAGTTTGGATATCCGAAAATGATGCAAGGCTGATGTAAGCGTAATGAATAGAATCAAAAAAGGGACGCCTATATGATTTGGGCATGCAAGTGGATCAACTAAAAAAGTAGTATAAGGGAAATATGTGACGCGAAATTGAATGATAGAAAAAGTCGGGGACGTCCGAGGAAGACATGACACGATAAATTGAATCAAATACTCGAGTCGGGCCTCGTCAAAAGAAAGAAAAACATAAAAGTATATATCATACGATGAATAAACGTGAATGAAGCAAAGAGTGTGAGCCAAAACGGTGTGATGGTTAGTTAGTTGGTTTTAACTCTGGCATTATCATCATCAAAACCTTAAAAAAAAAAATTTAATGCTCTATGCTATTTTTTTCACATTGTGTTGGCACCATTGTGTATAAACTTCAACAAAAGAAAACAAACTCATACATAGAAAAAATAACACTCATATCGATTTCGTTTAATATTTATTAGTATTTTATATACTATTCTATTAGTATTTTGTGTGAACAACGATGGACCATCAAAATAATGCATACGATTATTTATTAACGTATAGCTTATCAAAAACATAATAAATTGTCCTTTGTACTCATTCAATGTTCAGATCCTCATGTAAACTATCTAAAAAAAACACAATTTTTTTCAAAAATGTAACACCCATGGAAAATCATTCCAGTGAGAGAGTTTTTTATTGCTTTCCATTTTTATTAAGATCTTCATTTTCTCCAAGCACAAGTTATATCTTTCAACTAATATATCAAATAAGTGGACATATATCAGTCTAAATTCTTCGTTTACATAGATACATGACGTTTTAAATAATTTGCATTAAACTTTAGATTTTCGTGAAATAGAAAATGCAAAAACGAAGTTGAGAAATACATATAGTACATAGCTAGGCAAGAAACACGTAAACGTAGTATAAGATAGAGACGCCCCTTATTGAAACGATGGATCCCTGACCCTACACAATTTCCGATAAGAATCAAAGCGTGAAAATCATTATATTAAACAATGATTAACTGGTAGGCAATAAATAATTAAATATATTAATGCCCTGATCTTAAGGGTCAATAAAGTCCCTACTGTTCATATTATATAACCTAACTAACTTCTATTGCATTACGTCCAACACAATTACCGTTATAATGTGTTGCAACACAACTTTCTTTCATCAGAACTTAACAGTTACGACGAACATAGCCAAATGATTCGACCCGCTGAACTTTACGCCTAAAGGGGGCTAATGTAAGGTAGTTTTTCTCATTAAGGCGATACTTCGAAGGAGTACAAAGACGGCCTATAACAAAAATGATTGCAATGCAATTAGAGAGATTAAACCATTAAAGCCTCCTAAACGAGACCAATGAAAACAAAACATAATATCATGGTTGTATTGCATTGTTCCCGTTTTGGCAAGTATTAATATTCTATTTAGCCATTATTAGATTGTGGTACAATGTAGGTTCATCATATTTCGATCGAGGATTTCGGAAGGCAGCGAATGCAAGGCCGACAATAAGTTTTTTGTGAGTTTGGTTGTGGATTTTATTTCACATATAAATTATCTATTATTTTATGATCCGTTATTGCGCTCTTTGCAGTATCATAACTCTTTGATTTTGATATGTAACTGTATTTTGCAAATAGATTATTAACATTCTGAAACATGGTGAAATTGTGTCAAGTTATCCATGAACATTTATGAAAAAAATATTGCACTATACCTACGTGTGATTTTTTATCGATTTGATGCACGAACATTCTAGTAAAATATTTATTAAACTCTTCATACTATTTTTTTGTTTTTTTTCTTCTTTTAAAGAAAGACAAATATTCCCAAGTTACGAATAACCTGACCATATTTGAAAAACTCTTACTACCATCACAATAAGCGGAAAATTTTGCTTGTCCAATGAAGGAAGACTTGGCTAGCAGAGTAATTGAACCCACGACGCCCGAGTGGGAATCCGACGGGTTTGTCCACTCTAGTAAGTCACAGCTACTAACCGGTCATCTAGGTATTTGTATATATATATATATATATATATATTTATATAAATGTATATAGGTATATTGTATTAGTTCTATAACGTTGGGAAATGTATTCGAAACTACTCAGTTTTTCAGTGGGAACAAATCAATGCATTATTTTTTTAATCTAGTTTTTTAACCCACAACATCTCAACTAATGGATAGATCTAACGCTTTAAAAGCCATGGTAAATTGTTTGTTGAAGATTTTTTTACACCTAAGATTGTATTTCACCACCTTTGGGTAAACTGTTACCTTCATAACAACTCGTCGTGTAATTTCAATCATAATATTAATATGGTTGCAAAAACTGGCATTTAATTAACAGGTGGGGTGTACTCAGGGGGGGTGAAACATAATGTACACTACTCGACAAGTAGCGCTACAGTTGTTAAAAAAACTTAACTTATACGTTGTTAAATACTCTATTACAGTGGTTAAATGTATCAAAAATGCTAGACGTGTTAGTGGCAATTCTATGAAACTTGAATTTAGAAAACCCACTTTGCTATTTTGTAAATAATTAAAAGTTAATAACTTATTTCGTTTGTATGTTACGTGGATATCTATACATGTATATCTCAGAATTGGCCGAAAATTGTAAGCTCTCACCGCTAGGGAAAGCATAACATCGTGGCACTTCAGTTCTAAAGTCAACCAGTCAAATTTATTATAAAGAGAGCCTTGTAGTCGTAAACGCCGGAAACCATAAAACTTACACCGATTAAAAAAGAAAAGTTAGTAAGAACCACATAAAATCCATTCGTATGTAAAATTATAAATATTTTTGGATAATTTGTAAAGCGCCGTTTTTGTGAAAAATCCCCTCAAGGGCGCTGTACAAATCTTAATTTCAACTTAATATTAATTCTTAGTTTATAATATTGAGTAGTATATACGTTTTAATAATTAGTTGTATTTAATATTTCCAAATAGTATATGAGTTATAATCAGTTATTTTGTAAACTTTAATGCACAAATAAAACTTTAAAAAATAATAAAAGTAATAAATAAATAAAATTATAAATTGTTAAAAGACTTACCTAGAAATATTTTCAAAAATTTGAAGCACAGACTCCCCCCTCCAGAACCTGAATTCGGATATTTCATTGTGGCTCGATCTGTAATCAAACAAAACACACGGATTAATAAAATTAATTAGCATCGTGTCCCTATCATTCTATCCAGTAATCTCTATTCCCTTATATGCATCGAGGTACGCCGTGTGTGCTCCATGTTCGAGATAATAGCTGCGTTCACCTTGATATTCAGAAGATCATTCTCGTCCCTATATAGGCATCTGTAATGCAGTGGGAAAAGTGTAAACATACAGGCCCTAGAATACCCGTTTGTGTTTATGGTGCCCTGGCATTTTCGGATAAGAAATCCTGAATCAAAACAACATACATACGTGTACAAAATAATAAGGCTCTTTAAGGATATCAATAAGCAAAAAAAGCTATACTTCTGATGGTTATCTATGTATCTATACTATAAAAGTTGCTTAGTCAAAAATAGTAACCTGAAGAATAATGTAATAAAATAGGAATAATCGGAATACTTGGCGTTAAACATTAAATGATATCGTAACTAGAATTGACCCAAAAAGTGTTGTCAAAAATGCATTGTTTGCATACAGCATGTTTCAAATTCGTTATTGGACTTTATAAAATAAAATAAAATTGAAATTGAAAAAAAGTTCATTTTTAATAAAACGATCCCTTAAAATAACAAGGTTCCATCTGAAACGGCAATGTCACGTGATAATGGGCACTTTAGAAAGCTAATTTAGAGATTATTATCGCATAACTTTGCGGCGTCAGATAAAACTTTATTATTCCAAGAGGTCGATAGTAAAAATAGAACACTAGAAAACTTATTTAAATATTATATTGTAACCTTATTTAAATATTATTTTTTCGAACATGTACACTTGTAGTCCCTTTCTCGCTGAAGCAATGAACAGGCGTAAACAAGGCAAAATGCTGTTTCTCAGTGACGTTTGGCAAGGACATCACTGTTAGAGGTGAATACAAATGCACCAATACACACAATCCTCAGTTTACGTTCTTTAAGTCAACTCTCTTGCGCTACCTACACGAAAGATAATATTATATTGTAACCTTATTCGAACATACATATTTGCTGTCCTTTTCTTGCTAAAAACAATAAACAGACGTAAACAAGACAAAATGCTGTTTCTTAGTGACGTTTGGCAAGTACATCACTGTTGGAGGTGAATACAAATGTACCAATACACACACTCTTCAGTTTGCTTTGTTGAAGTCAACTCTATTGCGCGACCTACACGAATAATTTTACATACTAACGAGAACTACTCGATATAATATAATTGAATTAAATTTAATATTATTATTATTAAGTTCTGCTATTTTCAGTTTTTTTATTTTTGGTGACAGCTGTTTCGGCGTTTAAGGCCATTGTCAAACTGTGGTTAGGCCACATGGAAACGACTTATTTATACGATTTTGGTTTCTTATGTGATTACTAATTAGTAATGTAGTATTAATGCTATATTCCTCCTCGAACTAAGACGGTGTACGAAAATGTCAAATCTGGTACTAGGCCTTTAGGCAGACCACAATAGAGCTTCATAGACAACATGTTGGTCAATTTGAGAAACTGGAAGAGACGAATTGCTGGGAGTAAAAACAACGGATCGTCAGAAGTTGAGTGGTATCAACATTGAGGAAAAAGCTAAAAGGTTGTACGAGTATGCTATCGGAAGTACGTAAACACGAATCAAAGTAAACGCGTAGAGAATATTTTGGCCAGAAAAAGCGGCGAGAAATATCTGAAAAGATGAATTTATAAGTCTGTCTTGAAGACAATAGCCGAGCCCTTGGCTACGAATTCAGAGGTCACGGGTTCAAATCCCGTCGTAAAGAAATGTTATTCAATGAATATGTGTTATTTCGCATGTAATTAAAATAAAATAGTAAATATATAAAAGGCTTAAGCGACACTTTGGTCTAAAATGAGTAAAATTTGCAGCTTAGATCAGCTCTTTTTTCTGCATCGAATGCCCTGACACTCATTTTATTATTATATTTAATCTCTATTTAATTTTTTTTGTTGCATAATATGTATTACAACTCTTACTTTTGTTTTATGTATTTTTATTTTGTATTTTTGTTTGTTTTTTTTTTATGGAATGAATTGCGTTGCACTATACCTGCATACCTTCTGGAATAAAATTATTATTATTATTATTTGATTCTAAAGACTTGAGTGGCCCTTCGGCTATCTAAAATATATTCACGATTCTAATACTTTAAACACTAACACAAAAATAAAATAAATAATATTTAATTGGTTCACTCATAACCGTATACAATATTATCTTCCAAATGCGATACATTTCTTTCTAAGAGCAGGTCAATAAAGTGAGTTATTACGCAATAAAATTTATGTACCAACGCTATCACAATTCGCTGATGAATTCGTACTACGATAAAACACGTCTCGGCAGCGCATTTAAAAGAATCTGATCCATTTAAATTCCAGTCCATATGACATTTTCAGATGAGCCAACCGAATTGAGGACGTTGCACATATTACAATGTGCGCTTGTAAAATTACATACATGAACAGATGTAATTTTTTGCTGAAATTAATGAGGCATTTGGACCATTATTTCTTTAACCCATATAGAATAATAACGCACATACCTTTTGCATACTCAACCATGTATAAAAGCAATCAATCATCTTTAGTGTAAATATAACGATTTGATCTTTGGAACTGTAATCCAATTTAGTTTTCAGATTAATCTGTTCGTGATTCTGGGTGGTACCTCTGCTGAAGGTGTTATTCTTCTTTTTAGCCTTGCTCTACACATATCTAGATAGAAGCCTTCTTCCTGTCTTTCCGATATTTCCTGTTTTGGACCATGGTTTGCTATTTGACCCTTCGCACCCTTTTAAATCAACTCTCCGTCCCTACTGCGATCTTCCTGATGGTATTTTCTTTATGAAATCAATTTACGACGAATAAACCTTAATAACTTATTCCTACTTATTTATTTTTGACCGGACTGGTGTCACCTTGTAATGGGCATCTTCAGACGGCCATTTTTTATAGTCTCCGGTTTGGCAGAATGTTACACCAAACATATCACTGTGCTAGTTCAATACTATAAAAAGTCTTGACGTATTGGTGTTTTCTGATTCCTTATAACTTCAAATCAAAAGACACCCATAAGTTAAAAAAAAATCTTATTTACTTGTTATAGTATTGAACTAGCACAGCGATATTTTTTATTCCCTTGCAGTTGGTTTGATATTTGCAAAATCGCTGAACTGAAAAGTTCAGATATTCTTTTGGGAATATCTTTCTGTCTCTAAACAATTGATATATTTGTTATGTGGTCAACTAGTTTGTGCTTGGCACCTTCCTCTCTATAGATTTTTTATTATATTGATATTGCTTTTAGTAAAAGCACAGTTTTTTGTGCCTTAAGTCATGAATCATGACTGATGAACGCACTGGTCAAGTATACAAGTTTTTGTTGTTGTTTTTGAGTTAGTTTCATTCCCATAATTGGCTTTATTTGACTTTGAGGGTATAATCATTGCAAAGAGTGGATTAATTCAATTGTGCTTACATAAGACGGTAGAGTAGATTACCATATTTATTTTAAAAATCAAAAGTTCAAGGAAATTACGTATTCACTCATCTCAAATTCATATCATCCAAATACGAGTTCAAAGTATAAAACAAGGTCCTGAGAAATATAATGGAGGCTTTTAATACAAAATAGATTAAATTGAATTAACGAATAATTTCTAGGAAAATATTTCGTCATCTTCCTGGCGAGCGCGATTTTAATTACGGGCATTATCAAGCGACAGCTTAGCACCTTTATCAAATGCGACATTGAACTATCGCTTTACGTTCTTCTATTTCTCCATTGACTCAATTTAAACTTTTAAGCGTCATATACGTGTAACGTGGCTCACATCTGGATCACTCTGCAATTACGTCGTTTCTAGAGAACCTACTTATTAAAGAAATGAGTTTGGCATTTAAAATGCACATAGAAAATTATTACGCATCGAAAACTTAACATTAAGCTTTTAAAATAACCTTGAAGTTTCGAGGTCAAATTTAATTTTTTTTTGGTTCAAATTCCTAGACTTTCTAAAGAAGTTTTATGTGTAGGTTTGTCTGACGGCCTCCATGGTCGAGTGGTAAGACGCTCGACTACGGATCCAAAAGTCGCGGGTTCGAACCCGGCGTGCGCCAATAACTTTTGTTGTCATAACACATTTAATTCATATAAAAATAATATTTGCGGCACGTTTCAGAGTGGTAGATACTCGTATCGCCCCGGTGAAAGACTACCATTCAGAATCGAAACGTTGCTTGAAATGGCTTTAGCCGTGTTTGGTGACCAGATCTGAATAACCAGGTACTTCCCAACATTCCTCTTCCCAATCTCCTTCCCCTCCCCACTACCTTCAGCCTCACAACATACCCTATTTGGGGATGCCATAGTCTCACTGGCTCAAGACTCTTGTGCGGTATTCATATAAAAAATATAAAAAAGGTAAATATAGATCACTTTAAAATGACTACTGGCTTATTGGAAAAAAATTATAATGAAAATTAAAATAATTTTAATAATCGTTTCGCTTATTGCTTTGTTTAAAAAAACATTTGGCATTCAAGTGGCATTAAACTTTCAATGCAACATTTCTTATTTTGATTGTATTCAACCTCCTGAGATGTCGCAAATTTGTGATTTATGATGCATCGTACCATTAATGTCATATTGGAAAAACCTTCCACAGTTGACTGGTGTTGCCATTTGATGAAATACGTTTATCTTTGGCCCTCTCTTAAAATGTTTACACTGCATTAAAAAAAACCTCTGACAACAACAAAAAACTGTTTCCATGGTGACTACGTAATATTTTAATCGCTATCCATGAGTTATTAACTTAAATCTTGATACATTAACATAAATATTTGAAATGCCACAACACTTACAAAAATTCAAATATGTTCGTAAATACATACACGGTACGAGATATTAAATTATCACACGCCTCCTATGACAACATTAACAACGTATAATGCGAAGCAACAATATTCTAACAAATTAATTGTTAAATGTCAAAAATAAATGCAACTTACGTTTATGCCTTCTTTCCTTTGCAATGAACTATAAAATAACATGCACACGCAATATTAATGGAGGACTGAACGCTGTTGGGGCAAATAAGAAATTGTCCAAAGAAGCGAAGCTAGCAGTCCACAATGGAGTGCTTATACCAACCCTGATGTATGGCAGTGAGGCATGGAACTGGCAGAGGAAGGATGAAAGTAGACTGAATGCTGTGGAAATGAGATCTTTGAGACGGATGTGCGGTAAAACCATGTATGACCGTATTACAAATGTGGATATCCGGAAAGAATGCAAGGCTGATATGAGCGTAATAGATAGGATTAAGAAAGGGACGCTTAGATGGTTTGGGCATGTAGAGCGAATGAACGAAGAAAGGAGTGTGAAAAGAATATATGATGCGAAAGTGAATGGAAGAAGAAGTCGAGGACGCCCGAAAAAGACATGGCACGATCAAGTAAATCAAATACTAGAATCGGGTCGTGTGAAGAGTCAGAATAACAGAAGAGTATGTATGAGACGATGTATGAATGTAAATGAAGCAAGAAGTGTGTGCCAAGACAGAGTTGTATGGCGGTCCGTCCTCTCTGCCTACCCCTGCGGGGAAACGGCGTGATGGTTAGTTAGTTAGTTAGTTAGTTACCAATAATGAGATAACCATTTTTCTAATTCGTATAATTTGATAACAATTATTTTTTTATATTGATACACGTAAAACACAATACCATTGTACAACAATTAACAATGAAATGTTTCGTTTATTAATTGTATTGCTAACCATCGCTTTAAAAATGTGTCATTGAATAATTAGTGTATATCTTTAAAAAAATATTATTTATTTTCTTTCTTTACAATAATACGAGTAATTCGGGCGTTGCACACCTAATAAATAGTGTTGTGACATTTTTGAAGAATGTTTCGGTTTGATATTTTAAAAAAAACTTACCGAAAGGTCAATTGTTTATCCACTTATTGCCGAACGTCGTGGTATATTTAATCACGCTGGGCGTGTTTATTACGTTACCGTATCAGATCCATCATTCCATTATACCGACAGCTAATTCGGCAATTAGGCCGTGTTACTTTCAGAATCACACATCATAATCTGTCACCAAGGACAACATAACATCTTTTTCGGTAATCTAAAATTGATTCATGGATTGTAAATCTGTGAGAACAATAGCATAAATATTTAACGTTGTATCGGTAGTTTTATATCATGACAGGCTGACAGGATACGTGTGGGATGTGAGATTTGCTTCATAATTTGCATAGGTATTTTTTTAATGGAAAGACCGAGAATTTAAATTTATACCACTCAAATTTATCGTTCATTGATTTTATTCTTCTGCTTATGAGTTCCTTCTTCTAAAAATATCTTAGTAATTATCTAATTGCAAGTCCAAGGCCTAAATTCTAAACCGGATATATGAATACTGTTTGTTTTTTCTCTCGTAAGGTATTTTTGATTGGTTATAAGATACGCTAATGTCAATTCTCTTTAATAGCCTCAGTGACATTAATGAATAATAAACACATTCCAATGAATTTTAAAAAACACTTTGTGATCCATACATTTTTTCTGGAAACCTTTACAGTGGAAGATTTTTATTGCTTGTTATACAGTGGCATTAGCAATGAAGGTTACGTCACCAAAATTACTGTTAAAAGTATGATTTAAAGATTGGATTAATAAATTACTTGAGTGGATATATATTTATATTTAAAATTCTATGTAAAGTAGCAATCTGCTGGTTTTATAACCCTTTTTATTACGTGCTTAAATATGTTTTTTTTTATGTAACACCACAAAACAATCGCACTCTCCGGAGCGATTTGAATAATGACCCCTTTACATAATAAGTATAAATATGATGGTGAGTTGTGAGATGGGAAAAGTTGGAAGGGCGTAAATAAAACGGGGTGTAAAGAAAAGGAAAGACAGGGTGTACTGGGATATTTAAAAGTGATTACTTAATTAAATCATTTTAAACAACGATAAGATTCGATTTTAATTGGTCGATTCTCACCAGGGCGATAGAAACAGCTGAGATAATCCGCTCTGAAGCGAAGTACTAATACACTTGATCGTATAAATGACATCGCGTGGTGGTACACTTATTTTACTTTTAGTTTCGAGGGTGAAGGCTTGATTTCCACCCGGAGCCATAATGCAGAAAGGTGGAATTTTATTTTAATGTATATATGCTGCCAGGTTTGGGTGTTATGATGTTGGCAATCAAATACTAAACTCAAACAATTAACTTTAATTAATACGTGGTAAAATATTTTAATAAATAAAAATACTGCATTTTACTAATGTATTGAATGTTTCGTGTAAAAACCTATATTACTTCATAGAATGTAGGGATATGTAAGAATATTATACCAATAATATTTAACAATTACTGCAGCAGTTGCAGATGTCGACAGAAAAGTGTGTATTTGGTAATATTTAATGGCAAGAGTGTGTAATTTTACCAGTTATTTTTTACTTGTGCATTGTGAAACCTCCTTACACAAATAATGGTTTTTAATCATAAATATACTGTGAAGTGTTTAATGAATTGGCACTGGTATATGTTGTATCTTTTAGTAGCATAATATTTAACAAGTCAGCAAGTATTTTGTATAAATATTTGCGAGTTCTTTATCGCGCAGTGATTTACGAAATGAATGAAAGACCACACATTTTTTTATCTCAGAACCAACTCCTTGTTTTATTCACGTTCATACCGCGTATCCTGCATAATTGTGTGTTATACAGACTCTTGAAATCACCTGACACCAGTTATATATATAATCCGTTTGATAGTGCCAAGTCAAGAAAATTAATTGATGTTTTTTTTATAAATACACTGACACCAAAACTCAAACGCAACAAACCAAAATTATTCTAGAAAGACTAACTAACTAACTTACTAACCATCACGCCGTTTCTCCGCAGGGGTAGGTAGAGAGGACAGACCGCCATACAACTCTGTCTTGGCACACACTGCTTACTTCATACACATTCATACATCGTCTCATACTTACTCTTCTGTTATTATGACTCTTCACTTGATCCGATTCAAGTATTTGATTCACTCGATCGTGCCGTTCCTCGGGCATCCTAGACTTCTTCTTCCATTCACTTTCGCATCATAAATTCTTTTCACACTCCTTTCTTCGTTCATTCACTCTACATGCCCAAACCATCTAAGCGTCCCTTTCTTGATCCTGTTCATTACGCTCACATCAGTCTTGCATTCTTTTTCAACACAATCTACAAAAACTGCACAATTTAACCTAATCTAACCTACCCAAATATACCCCTATCAAACGGTAAAATAGAAAACTCAACACAAACAGAGGCCAAATGAGGTGCAAAAAAATGGGCTAGCCAATATAAACAATAAAACAATTTATTTTCACTAACGAGATTATCTAAAACTACAACAAATCTCAAACCCACCCCCTTCCTCCCGTCACTCCCTCCCGGTCCATTGCAGATCGTTACGCCAGCCTCCTAATCTCGATCATAAATGCCGCAGTTAAGCAATTGACATTGTTCTTTAGCATTATTACTTATGTGTGAAAAACACAGTGCGCCGTGGAAACTTCGTTCCCCCCTAAGTCTGCTATATAATACGTCAGATACCACAGAGATGGTAAACCATCAACATTAATCATTTTTTTTTTTTTTTTTTTTTTCTTCGTTCTTTCTTACTGGTGTGGAAAGACTGGGTAGTATAGTCAGGATACCAAGGAGCTAGAGTTTATAACTACGACATCACAATGTGAAGGTACAAATAATATGCAATTTTAGTTTCCGCTTTCTAGCATGTCAGTTGAAAAATGTTTTTAAATTTAGAACAAAAACAATTTGTTTTACTCAACGAAAGTTATAATCTGTTCTGACTATTGATCTCCGTTTAAACATAGTAAAAAAAAAGATTTTTTTTGGTAAGCATGTTCGGTGGTAGGTATTTATTAAATATTCAAAAATTCCTTTCTGTGTATGAGTGTGAATTTTTCAAAATTGTGGTGAAAAAAATATCAAATCAAAAAATTATCTCGTCAAATCTAGACAAGCGACGAAACATCTATACAATGTTTACAATTGTTTTTGTTTTATATTTGAAATGGGTGGATGAAAGCAACTTTTTTTTTCTTGTAAGTTACATCTCTTGTTTTTTTACGGGTAACAACTTCTGCTATAATATAAGGTTTTTATTGTCAATTTGTTTTGTCTTTTGTATTTTTATTTATTTACATACTAACAGACCACTGTCCAGTTACAAAAAAAAATACATCACACGAAATGGGAAAAAAGGTGCGACGGAGAAAGAACAGCACATAATATTTAATGAAGCAATGACCAAAATAAATTTTAAATAAAAGTAACTTTGTTTTGACTCCACTTTATTAGATACATATACCAACCGGTTTCGGCTCTACCTGAACCTTCTTCAGGGTTGAAAAAATATGTATTTGAAGGTTCAGGTAGAGCCGAAACCAGTTGGTGTATGTATCTAATAAAGGGGTGTCAAAACAAAGTTAATTTTATTTAAATTTTAATTATGTCTTACCACAAAGTGAGTGCTTCATGTCAAAGACAAAAATAAACAAAAGAAAGAATATTCAAGTCAAAGCCTGAAAAAGGTTTTGTTAGAGTCGTAAAAAATGACAAAAATCATTTGGACTGGAACCAAAAATTTCAAGACCATGACTTGAGTTAACAAGTCTCGATATTCTGGACAGTGGAGAATGACACCCACAATTAGTAGACTGATGATTAAGGAACAGCAAGTCTACGGCAAGGAATGTATGTATATTTATGTGGAATGTTTGTTATCCCATGTACACACTCCGTCGGATTAAGAAGTTCGGCCAAACATTCGTTATGTGTTTTGTTGAATAAAAGTTATGCTTTATTCATTTCACAGTATTATCACGAGTTGAAATTGAGTAAACTTTCACTTGGTCTTCCATTAAGGGTATTTTTTTAATAGATAAGAGGTTCCATCTGCTCAGTTTTGATGGGTGAAAGCGGGCGTGAGATACTCACAATCCTATTAATTGTCTGTTCTAAATATACGTACATGAACGCAATACTGGATTCCATGATTTATCTCATTCTTCTGTTTCATAAGGTTGTATCTTGCGGCCGGAGGTGAAAACAAAGCTCATTCGCGCAGAGTATCATTTCATAAGAGTTCCGTAATGTTTTAGTGTCAAACAAAGATATTTAAACGAAAAATTAACAACACCTTAACGTCATTGAAATTAAGTTATTACCCCATTGTTTTTACGCGAGTAAAAAAAATAATATAATCAACGCCAGGCGTAAATAAAACGTTAAATGTCCTATTTGTGGTTTTTATGATTTTGCGTAATTTTTCATTATTTTTCGTGGGATGCTCGGATTTTGCACGGTCTTCATATTCATTGTGTCAAAATTAGTTTAATGGGGTTTCTGCGGAGACATTTAGAATGTTGTGCCGACATTTTTTTAAACGTTATTTTTTTTTTTAAATAATATGTCACCACTCAAGAATTATAACTTCCAGAAGCAAGTGGAACTATAGCATTCCCATTTTGGAAAAAAAAAATTAAAGCTGTAGAAATAGTGTAATTTGAGAAGTAATAAAGTTAACGTAATGAAACCGGCCGGTTTCGCTTGGCCTAAGCATCATCAGGGTACAAAATTGAACAAAACAAAAATACATGGTGTGTGGTTATATATACTCATACATAAACTATGAATTTGTTTAGTTTAATTTTATACCCTGATGATGCTTATGCTAAGCAAAACCGGTCGGTCATAAAAAAATAAATAAAAAATCTGTGTTATTATACAAAGATATTATTTCATTTTCAATAAACATGTCAAACCACAAAGTGATTGCTTTCTACGAAAATATAAAAATTAAGGTACTCCACAAGAGTCTTATTTCCAAGAGCCAGGGGAAGGGTAGTGGAAATATGATGGTTGGCTATTCATCAGAGATGGTCAATAAGCAGCCAAATCTATTTCAATCTTGCACTCTGAAAAATATTTTGAATATTAAATGGCTAAAACTTGGTCTAAACGAGAAAATCTGTGACAGTTGGCAATCAAATTTACTTATTTATATGAACATGTACGAGTATAGGTAGACTAATTATATTAGATGTTAATATTATTAGACTATAAATATATATGTATATATATATATATATATATATATATATATATATATATATATATATATATTTATAGTCTACATTTTTAAATTCCCGAAATATACTTAATCATTTTTTACATTAATTGTCAAGGTACGAATATAATACACGGTCAACATGTTAATGATTTATGTTTACGAGTAAAATTAATTCGACTCACGTTAAAAAATAAATTTTATTTAACGCAAAACACGATGAATTCATTTGCAAAGTGTTTGCCTACTAATTTCATCGTCTTCCCATGTCTTGATATCACCAGAGGCTGGCAACGCGTTCGTGGATCAGACTATCATAGAAAAAAAAAGTTAAGTAAATACCGTATAAGGGTCCCAACTGCTAAAAGCCGTCTGAAGCCAGTGAGATTATGGCATCTCCGATTGGGGTATGTTGTGAGGTTGGAGGTAGTAGGAAGGGGGAAGGAGATGGGGAAGAAGGTTATGAAGTACCTGGCTATACAGGTTTGTTCATTAAACACGGCTAAAGCCATTTCCAGCAACGTTTCGATTCTGAATGGTGAACTTTCACCAGGACGATACTGAGTGTTTCTACTCTCTTGAACGTACCGCAAATATAAACATGTTAATTAAATCATTTTTGCTTCCGCACGCCAGGATTTGAACCCGTAACTTCTGGATTCGTAGTCGAGCGTCTTAGCCACTTGTCTGCGGAGGTCGTCAAACGGATTTATTCATCAAGAGTCAATATTAGAGATGGTCGATATCAGAATTGAGTGTACCTGCGGTTCCAGTTACCGGTGACCGGCGAGGAACCAGTTATTTATCCAGTTCTTTTTGGAACCGGTTCCTGGTGTCGAGATTTTTTTGAAAATTCATCGCCAAAAAAAAGGACTAGTCGGTAGAGATTTGAAAACGAAAAGAACTGGAACTGGTTCCTTGCTGGAACGGGAACCGGTTCCTCGCCCAAAAAACACGAAAAGAATGGACAAAGGATTCTGTGAACATACAATATGCATGGTCAAACATCAAGCTATTTTATTATGAACCAATATAGATCAATGAGTTTACCATGTGAAACATACCGTCTATTTTGAAACACACATTAGCTCCTTTTTGGCTCGCATATAAATATATGTTTATCAATGTAATTACTAGCTATGGAGATATTTATAAATTGACCAACTTAATTGATACATCAATCAAACATCTCTTAGGGAAAATCTTATTATAATACGCTGTCGTTATAATATATTGCACATAGCTCCACAATGAGGCGGTAAATCTCACCTGGGCTTAACTCCAGCACTCTATCTACCAGCAAATGTCAAGGTACTGAGAATCACTTACCACCCGTCGGCTGTGGCCAGCGATCGCCGTGTTCACATCCTTGGGTTTGAAACCACAACTAGATCAATTAATCTCCCAAATCTCTTTCTTTCAACGATAACGCGGATGTACTCGTATTATTCACATCAGAAAGAAGTTCACATATCGAGGAGATATAAATCAACATAATATCTATGATTGCTTTTCCTACCTGATTTATCATAATAGTAGTAACCACACATTTGCGCATAGTTTTCGTTGTGGCTGCATTTTTCTCACGATCAGTGCAAAGTGGTCTAATGCATATTTAATCAATAAAAACAATTAATAACAGTTAAAAACTATAACTTGTGCAATTAATTATTACATACCTACCTTATAATTTATTGGTTAACTTTTTATACTATTTTCTACAGAAGACGTCTTAAATTTTTATAACTTTTTTAAACAGCACCAATATTACGTTTTTAATCTCAAGAAATCGTTTACCAGAACCACAAATAAGAATAATTTATTTGCAAAGATTTGTTTTTAAAACGCCGTGTTAAGGGTCAGCATCCAAAAATACACATATTTTGGTTTTCTACTACAAGCAAGGCTACAAATTCTGTATCTGTCAATTCTATACGGGTAGTTAGGAAAAATCCTAAGGTTTCCTGTGAATACAATTCTTAAACAGTAATCTTTTGAATTATTTATGAAATGCATACTGGAATTTTAGGCAAAACGTTCAAAAATATCTTTGCTGGTATTGAAACTGCACCTTTTACTGATATTTCCGTATGTTTTTCATAGAATTTAAAGGATTACAGTTTTAAAAAATGTATTGACTAGAAACCACAGACATATTTCTACGTACCCATATAAAATTTGCAGATAAATTATTTGTTGTATTGCTTTTATTAGAATGCTACAATGTGACGTTTGGCGTCATTTTTGGGTGCTGGCCGTAAGATAAAAGTCAACTTCGATAAAATTTTACCGACACCACCTTTAGCTGAATGACGAATTTGGTGATCCTAAAAGTGCAAATCTGATGTAAGTGTAATGAACTGAACGCTTAGATGTATAGGGCATGAATATTGATCAGATATATAAGAGAAGAAGTGTCAGAAGAAGAGATAAAAATAATATAATTCACGAAAGTAGATAGAAAAAGGAGTCAGGAACGTCTAGGAAACAAAATATGATCGTGTGAAGCAAATGTTTTATGGGGTCATGTGAAGAGTCAAATTAAATGACGAGTGAACATTAGTATCTAAATGAAGCAAGAGCATGTGCCAGGACAGGACGGAGTGGCTTTCTTTAATATCTGCTTAACTCTTCAGGTAAACAGTACGATTGCCAGTTATGTCTTATTAATGAACTAAAATACCGCTGCTGTAATATAACAAAAGGTCAATTGTCCGACTTTCTTGAAGACGAATTGAAAGTAGGTCCGTAATAAAAGAGATTACATATTATTAAATCCACATTATTATATCTTCAAAGCCTTGACACGAGTGCACACTATGCAATAAAAATCCCAAAAGTGATAAAAACAATGTTTCAAAATCTTAAAGTTCATTTTCTGTAGACGTAGTACCTACTGCAATCAGCAACATTCACAATATAATTATCTTGATTTCCTAACCTTTTCCATTGAAAAATAAAACAATAATTCTCTTCCTCACCAGAAGAAATAATACATGTTAATTGATGCCAATTGACGGGCGTATCGATAAAGCGAGTTAAAAGTCGTGTTGGGAGATGTAGCAGGGAGAAGAGATGCTGTTAAAGACGTTGTTCCCTGTATCTAGCATCTTGTTTGCAGCTTGATGCACGTTCACATACTTTAGAAAGTGAGAAGAGATGAAGGTAGCGTGCCTGTGCCTGCTTTGATTAACATTTTCATCTTATTAATTTGATTTAAGTGGGTAAATGGTTTTTAAGCACACCAAAATTTATGCGGTATGAATGACTAATTTTAATAATTTTATATTTTCGTAGAAAGAAAGAAAAAACATACCTTTAATAAAAGCACCGGTGCTCAAAATCTCTATAAAAATGGTCATGGCAACAGATTAAATAGTTTAGAAGCACTAGAAATTAAGAAAGCTATTAATATTAATGGTCCTATTCTAATCATATATTAGATACTTATAATAATAATAATAATAAATCTTTATTTAAATACAGTTTACAGCAATAACAGCAAAATAATAAAAATAAAAGCAGAATAATCATATAAAATACATAAGATGTAAAAAGGTGTAGGTATATTTATATATTTTAACAAGAGATCTATACATTGTAAACAGTAAATATATATATATTAGATAAACATTAATTAAATAGAAATACAGATCATTATTCGTATTTGCTTAAATACATATAAACTTAGTTTTCGTATATTTGTATACAGTTATTACTTTTGTTTTCTCGTAATCTGCCTCACTAGGCAAGCCTGTGTTGAGGCAGTAATTTTTGCCGATTGTTTTGGTTACTTCAAATTAAATTAATCTATGGTTAATGTTATTTAAAAGTGTGAATTTAATATTAATATAGAAATAGTAACATAAAATTGTACATATTTGAATAAGTAATTATTTGTTCTGTGGTTGGTTTATTCAATGATTTCGAATTAGGGTAAGTGCACCGGTAAATGCTCTGTCTTTGCTATTAATCCAATTTTTTATGTTATGTTTGAAATTATTTAATGTTAGACTTTGTTTTAAATTTTCTGGAAGAATATTGAAGATTCTTGTCGCAATGTACCTAAAACTCCGTTGACCAAATGTGGTAGAGATAACAGGATATTGGAGTAAATCTTTGTTAGTGTTACGAGTAAATCGAGTGTGTGGTCTTTTTTCATAATATTTATGTTTGTTTGTAAAAAGATGGGTGAGAATTGATTTTACATATATTTGTCGAACGTCAAAGACTTTCATTACTTTGCAACAAAGCTAAACAATGTTCTTCCACTGGCCATTAGACAGAACACAAATTACGTAAAATATAAATTGGACACCAAGATTTGGATCACCAGCCAAGACAGATCAAACACGAACGATTTTTTTTAAAACTTCCATATTAGTAGTGTAGGCATTCATAAATACCAAGCATAACGTTTTATTATTATAGTACAATGTTAATTTACTTTTTATTAATACCTTGTTGTAAACAATGCATTATGATATAATATACAATGGTAATGGTACAAATATAGGATGTAAAACTGTAAACTGGTAACTGTTAACTGTAAACTTTAAACTGTAAACTGCGCCTGCTCTCAACACAGGCATTCCTAATGAGACAGGTACAGCACTACGACCTATATATAAATATATATATATAGGTGGTAGTGAATAATAATAAAAAAATAAAAAATAATAATAATAAATCAGTTAAATTTGTCCAGTAGTCCAATATTAGGTATATTTTCAGTAAACGTATAAAATTCATCGTTATTCTTTAATAACCTTCTCAGTTGACGTCTTGCCTCTTTTATTTCATATTATCTGTCTCTTTCTCTCTGTTTCTTTGTTAAAATTTGAACGTTATTCTTTTCTTACTGTTCTCTTATTTTATATATTTTTTTTATATTGTGTTCTCCCTCTGTATGTACGAGTATATATAACCACACACTATGTCTTTTTTGTTTGGTTTAATATTGTACCCTGATGATGCTTAAGCTTGGCGATACCGGTCAGTCATAAAAAAAATAACAATATCTGTGGTCTTATACAAAGTTATTTTTTCATTTCGAGAGGATAATTATACAAGAATGTCATTCAAAGTTTGAATCTAAAGATGCGTGAGGGGGAAAGCAAACGTTCGCGTTAATAATGCGGAGACAGAAATTAGTTCCGCCATATAGCCGCTCTTCTTCGGGGAATCACGAAAGCATGACAAGTTATGTAAAGAACTTAAATCATCTATATATTTTCCAGTCATTTCAAATTGATAACATGTTCGTTTGTGCCGTGAAAAATATGTCACACGTGCATAAATTGATAATAATCTAATTATAAACGTTTGTATACATACTTGGAGTACATAGAGTGGTACCTATCCAAGGCAGTGTAGTCAATTTTATTATAATTAGCAATATACGAGTACTTACCGACAATATTACATTATTTAAATTCGCCCACTTTAAGACTTCTCGACATTAAGAACGAAAAATGTGACCTTGGAATTTTTTATCAGTAATATATGTTTCACGAACACTTATATAGTTCTAGACACCGATAAATCTAAAAAACTTACTCTTAAGCCTGTGTTTTTAGATTAAATGTGATTCATAGCTGCCGTGGTTTGAGTAAGACATAAATTTAAGTCAGAAATCTTACTAAGAGCAACCTGAAACACGTTAAGCTTAGTGTCCAAATTCTCTTAAACCGAGCTTTAGACGACTAAACTGGGACTTATGGTTATATGAAAAAAGGTATTAAGTCTTGCTCTTTTTTATTCAACGTTTTGCTTTTATTTTCGTTTTGAAATTTTGCCACCGCTTTTATTTTGTCTTTATATCTGTCCTATTCTTAGATCTGATCTATTTTATACATTTCGACTATGTTTAGGTGAAAGGCGTTATTTTACATTTTTTGCAAATAAATTTTGGCCTGTGTGATAACATAACGCTCATGCTGTGATGCTTGACACCTGATCATAATTTGATCAAATGCTGATACGGGCCGAAGGTTGGTGGTTAACGAAGGAGAATAACAATTGATATAGTAACGGTAAAATGTTCATAATTGCGCTAATCATCAATTTGCAACAGTGAAAAATGTGACAGCGGTTCAAACCACTAGACCTAAGTTTCCTTGCGAAAAAATTTAGAACAACGCCTTTGACCTAAACACAGTCAATTTGTATTATATTATCGAAGCTTTTTTCTGCTTCTACTTAGTCTATTTAAAACACACATAGCTTTTGTTCTTTGTAATTATTTTAAGGTTTACGTTGATTACCATTTTGAACTTTTGCTCCCGCTTTAAATTGTTTAATATTCCTCTTGACTAACTATCCATCACGCCGTTTCCCTGCCAATACAGGAGTAGGCAGAGAGGACGGACCGCCATATAACTCTGTCTTTGCACACACTTCTTACTTCATTCACAATGGTACATCGTCTCATAAATACTCTTCTGTTATTTTGACTCTTCACATGGCCCGTCTCAATTATTTGATTCACTCGATCGGGCCATATCTTCCTCGGGCGGCCCCGACTTGTTCTTTCATTAACTTTTGCATCAAATCTTCCTGTTAACTATTTTTATACACATGCTCTAATCTCCAATATCTTATCCAGCCAAATATTTTAATGAACTCATCTTCTCCAAACAAAGACAGTATTTTTGCAAGGCATATATCAACATGAACATTGTCAAATCGTTAGCTTCTAATTTCTACTGACTTCAGCGGTACCCATGTGCTTGTTGAACATTCGATCCATTCAATAAATCAACGGGGTCAATCAAGCAGGTAACTCCTGATACATTCACGGCGTACTAATATTATTATAATCAATAGACACCTTGTCTCCTGTCATATCTTGACACCGTCAAAAATCTCTCCAGACCGAAACAATCAATAACATCCAAGTCTATCCATTCATATGGTGATCTTATGAGAGGAATGATATGCATCCACAGCCTCTAGCATTTACCAGCAGCCAATACATTTTACTTTAAACAAATAACACAATATTAATTCTTTGCTTAAATTAAACTTTTTTAGCTTCCCACCCCACTGTCAAAAATATGTTAAAACTATTTTTTTTTACTAACTAAACAAACTAACCATCACGCAGTTTCCTTACGGGATAGGCATAGGACAGACCGCCATACAGCACTGTCTTGGCATACACTTTTTGCTTTATTCACATTCATACATACTCTTCACATGGCCCGATTCAAGTATTTGATTCACTTGATCGTGCCATGTCTTTCTCGGGCGTCACCGACTTCTTCTTTAATTTACTTTCGCATCATATATTCTTTTCACACACCTTTCTTCGTAAATTCGCTCTACATGTCCAAACCATCTAAGCGTCCCTTTATTGATACCATTTATTACGCTTACATCAGCCTTGCATTTTTTCCGGATATCCACATTTATAACACGGTCATACAGGGTTTTACCGCACATACGCCTCAGGGATCTCTTGTCCACAGCATAAAGTCTAATTTCATCCTTCATCTGCCAGTTCCATGCATCTTTGCTATACATTAGAATTGGTATAAGCACTTCATTGTGGACTGCTAGCTGGGCTTCTTTGTACATGTCTTTTATTTGTGCCAACAGCCTTCAGTCCGAAATTGTTTATAACCGAAATAATTTAATTGTGAAATTATAAATCAAGAAAAGGTGATATTACGACAAATAGGTGTTACTATGAGTTAATCTAAGAGAAATTTGGTCCTAAAGTATACTTCTTGTAAGAATGCATTAATCTGTATTGTTGTCAAGTGGAAAAATTATGAATAAAAAAACTCTTTTTTTTTTCAACACCTTGTTATTTTCCTCGACGCTGCCTTGCAACCAATCAATGTCCCATAAACCACTTCAGTGACCCTAGGGGGGGGGCGATATCTCAAAATTTGAGAAACACTGGTCTAATAGGTACATCTGTGACTCATACCATCGCGGGTAAGCGTTCGATTTTTTCTTATTTATTTTCCAAATAGACGTGTGTCGAATGACGACAATTTGCATAATAAATGCACAAAGGAATGGCGGTCACTGTTTTATTTCCCAAGTCACAGATGTTCCAAGAAAGAAGCAATTTCCCTCTACTTTTGTTAAGACTATAACATTGTCATCTTCTTTTGAACTAAAGGAGTTTCAAAAAATTTACATAACACTATGTTAAATATTTTCTATGTTTTATGTTTCACGAAATTAGTATTCAGAGTATTTCGTCCGTCTCCTTTTCTTCGTCATTGAACTTTCCTTCGGCACGTTTTTTATGCCTTGACGTCATTCCAATCTATTCAATAGGTTATCTTTATATGGCATTGGAAGAGATCATTAACGTTTGACAAATAACCACATATCTGCAAAAGAAAGCGAAAAGAATACGTAAGTTTAAAATATTTAAAAGTCACACGTGTCAACGTGTTTTCTTCATCACTTTACGTTAGTTATACAATAACAAATAATATTGTCAGGTTTATTTTTTTTTTCTTGAATTCGTCATTTTTATGATTAACCTACGTAACTGGAACGATTTATGTTACGCTGAATTTTTTTTTAAATTCATAAGAAAGACAAACATTCTCGGGTTACGAATAACCTGAAAATATTTGTAAAAATCGTACTGCATCATAATAGGCGGAAGATGTTGCTTGTGCAATGATGAAGGAGTTGGCTAGCAGTGGAATCGAACCAACGACGCCCGGGTGGGAATCCGACGCGTTTCTCCACTCAGCTACTAACCGGTCATTAATTAATCATTCATTATTTCTGGCTGCTAGCTGAGAAGGTGAATATTGTGCTGATGATTGACAACCTCAGATGGGAGAGGGCACCAGATGTAGTATAAGTTTATTCTTTTTTTTTTGAAGTGTATTTACTGTTTCCAGCCGTCTGGAGCCAGTGGGACTATGACATCCCCAATTGGGGAATGTTGTGAAGTTAAAGGTAGTAAGTAGGAAAATGAGATGAAGAAGAGGAAGGTTGAGAAGTGTCTGGCTATTCATATCTGCTCACCAAACATGCCTAAATCCATTTAGCCAGACGCTTAACTACGAATCCAAAGGTGGCGGGTTCAAACCCGGCGTACGCAAATAACTTTTTTTGAATTAATATGTGTCATAACACATTTAATTCATATAAAATAGTACATAGTACACTTGCGGCACGTTCCGGAGTGGAACATACTCTTAGTATCGCCCTGGTCAAACCCCGTCATTCAGAATCGAGACGTTGCTTGAAAAGGCTTTAGCCGTGTTTGGTAACCAGATCTAAACAACCAGGTACTTCCCAACTTTTCTCTTTTCTATATCCTTCTCTTCTCCACTACCTTTATCCTCACAACATACCCCAGTTGGGAATGCCATAGTCCTACTGGCTCCAGACGGTTGGGAGCAGTTGGCACTCTTTTGAAGTATTCACTGTAAACATAAATTTAAAAAATCCCCTGCTAGCCAAGTCCTCCATCATTGTGCACAAGCAACAGTTTCTCAAATATTGTCAGGTTATTTGTAACCGGTGAATATTTGTCTTTCTTTAAAAATATATTTTAAAAACTACAGATGCAAATCTTCTTTCACATCAATGTCACCTTCTCAGTTCACATTCCTCAGCCATTCAACTCGCCCATCTCAGCTTTACTGTTGGAGTCAAATGTCTCCGATGTTATCATCTTCAATATCTAATTTGTTTGCAACGTACAGGAAGCATCTGCGCGCTTCTCAATTGCACAATACAGCATCTCTATAAGTTGCAGCTGTAATATCTCCGACTTCTCCTGAGTTATTATGCTTTGTGCATCAGCTGAGATGACGGGTGATGAAACCTTTATATATGAGACAATATTCCTTATGACATTGCTAGTCTATTAATCCCGCAAGATGATGATATTTTTTGTTTTCCAACGATTTATTTAAACTGTGAGGCGGTTTCGAAAGAGTCCTCCCTTCGTCAGGACAAAATGATTTAGCGTTAAAGCTAATAATAATGATAATAAAAGCTCTTTTACTCATTTTAATAGCGCCATTTTCGTAATATATTTAATGAAGGGTGCTTTACAAGGTTATAAAATAAATTAAATTATTTTTCAAGTACCTTTAAAATTCAAGGTTCTTTTATTTGACGATGAGATAATTGATTTTTATATAACAGTTGCTGCGACTGTAAAATAGTTATGATTTGTTGGAGGAACTGTACAAATTATTTAAAATAGAAAGATACAATATATTGAAATTAACTTTTTTTGTTTCAAATTTAAGTATTAAGTTCTATAATTTAAGTACTAATGGCTAACTACAAAAATTATATTTTCCTCTGTTTAATACTTTCTGGATATAAAAGTAGTAGAAATAAGATCCCTGAGGGTTTGACTGTGTTAAAAATGTGGATATCCGAAAAGAATGCAAGGCCGATGTAAGCGTAATGAATAGGATCAAGAAAGGAACGCTTAGATGGTTTGGGCTTGTACAGCGAATGAACAAAGAAAGGAGTGTAAAAATAATGTAAAATGCGAATGTGAATGGAAGAAGAAGTGGGGGACGCCCGAGGAAGATAAGTGAATCAAAAATATTTGAATCGGGCCAAGTAAGGAGTCAGAATAATAGAGTATGAGCCGATGTATTAATTTAAATGCATCAAGAAGTGTGTGTCGAGACAGAGTTGTATGGCGGTCCGCCCTCTCTGCCCACCCCTGCAGAAAAAGCCGTGAAAAAGAGTTTTGACCTGATTTATCTGTACATTAAACATTGAATATTCAAGTTTTATTTTAATTTTGTCCATTTAATTGTGTTCAACCGCAGTGTAACTGCTTTTTACAAACACGTTAAGTGCGCGTCTGTGAAATTAATGAATGTAATATCAAAACTATAGAGCCATAAAGTCAACGCATCACCTTTGACCTATGAGGTCGTTAGGTCAGTACGAAAACATCTTAATGAATTGATTACCACGAAAGTATCAATTTCATCAACGTAAAATTTAATGGCCAATCAATACCAAACAAACGAAGGATGTATTTTTTATGTCCATAATAACAATACAGTTGTGTAACGCATTCTGAATAAGTAAAAATTGCATAAGAAATGTTACAAAAATATGCTTTCTTCTTCACTGAGAAGAAATTTTGCCACGAACCCACCCACGGGATTGCATAGGTCGATATGTCTGACTTCAGCACAAAGGTCGTGTGTTTTTATTGGATAATAAAAATGATAATTGCATTCTATTTTTAGTTTGATGCTGTAATATTATGCATAAAAGTTACTTCGTTTGGGTTCGGGTCGCGAAACTTTGCCTATAGAAATAGTTAACTAACTGACCAACCATCACGCCGTTCCCTCGCAGGGGTAGGCAGAGAGGACGGACCGCCAAACAACTCGATCTTGGCACACATTTACTTCATTCATATTCATGCATCGTCTCATACATACTCTTTTGTTATTCTGACTCTTCACATGGCCCGACTCAAGTATTTGATTCACTTGATCGTGCCATGTCTTCCTACGACGTCCCCGACTACTTCTTCCATTCGCTTTTGTGTCATATATTATTTTAACACGTTTTTCTTCGTTCACCCGCTCTACATTCCCAAACCATCTAGCGCCCCTTTCTTGATTCTGTTCATTACGATTACATCAGCCTTGCATTCTTTCCGGATGTCCACATTTTTCACACGGTCATACGCTTTGGGGATCTCATGTCTACAGCATTCTGTCTACTCTCATCCTTCTTCTGCCAGTTCTATGCCTCTCTGCCATGCATCAGGGTTGGTAAAAGCACTCCATTTTGGACTGCTAGCTTCGTTTTTTTTTTTTTAACAGCGTTCAGTCCAAAATTGTTTAAACTCGAAATATTTTATTTGTGGAATTATTAATCAAAAAAGATGATATTAGGTCAAATGGGTGTTACTATGTATAAATCTACATCATGTCTATGAGTTGATCACTTCACATTGTCTCTGTATCGTTTATCGCTTCCCGTCACTTGTAAACCCATTCTCAACTTAAATGGTCAAATAAATAAGATTGCAATATTATAACCGTCGTATCAATTATCACCAAAATATAACAATTGGTACCAATAACTATTCAAAAAAATCACACATACCGCTTGACACACTTAACTGTGCAGGAATCCAAAGGAGGAATCGACGAACGAGCAACAAATTTTGTAAG
Source organism: Drusus annulatus (assembly GCA_022651775.1). Classification (NCBI taxonomy): domain Eukaryota; kingdom Metazoa; phylum Arthropoda; class Insecta; order Trichoptera; family Limnephilidae; genus Drusus; species Drusus annulatus. The sequence continues at coordinate 1,063,841 of JAGWCC010000065.1, read as the reverse complement.
TCCGTTGATTTTTTATGTGTTTATAAAATCTACACCCACTACAAATTTAAGTATGTCGATGTGTAATTATAGCAAAGGTTTAGGTGTTGAATATTATATAAATTACAATAAAAGATTTTAACATATGACATTTTAACATTTGACATTTGACATTTGACCTATGAACTTAGTTCATTGATAAAACTCTTTCAAGAGATTTTTTTTTCATCTGAATTTTGCTTGAAATCATTTGAACAAAGTTCTATTGATTAAAATATTTTTTGTATTTTCTTCTTCTCTTGTCTATTAAACCCTCATTACTATGTTCAACTTTTTCTAATTTCTGTGCTTTCCTTTCGATTTTCTGCCTAAACTGTAATTCTCTGAAAATTTATCAGTCAAGCCCAATCCTTTTGTTATGTTTATTACGTTTACAATATGAAGCACAATCAAATATCAAGAGAGAAAAAACAACATAATACCTCTCATTTCGTTTCAAAATTTTGAGGTGTTTTGTTAAAATATTATGAGTAAGCATCTGGAATAAGCTTCCCCTTATAACTTGCCAACATACAGAACCTAGCAGAGTTCAAACGGTTTTTAAAAAACAATTTGTTTAAAAATCCTACATTCAAATTTCACTTCTTTAAAAAGTCCTTTATTTGCTTTGTGTCGGTTTTTTCTTCACTTGCATCCTCCTTACAACACAACGCCCTTACTGTCTACTGAAAACCCTTCACTTACTGTCATAAAATATCCATTATTCTTTTTTACTTGTTGTTGTTTGTTGCATTTTTTAAATCGTTTACTTATAATACTTATAATACTTCAATATTAATGTTTTTAAGTACCAACATGTTAACTGTCCTCAATAAAATTTCATTTTCTTTGCTTTAACCAATCTGTTAATTTTAATCCATACGTTTCATCCGGATTTTAAGACCCTTAGCTTATAGTAAATTGTTTTTTTTTTTAATCTGTTGATGTATACATCCTCTTTTATACCCATATCTGAACCTTTTTCTCTGACGATTTATGAAAACGATCATGATTTAAAATAGTTTTAATTTGTATACATATTATAAATTATTATCTCTTTGCAAGTTAGTCTAATTCGCTAAGTTAATTTAGTATAAAGCGCACTTGAGGTGTAATATCCCAAAACTGCGCTATATAAGTTGACTGTTATCATTCATTATATGTAACTCAATTTGAGGAACAACCCTGGTTGACAGACTACAAGAAATCTTTAATCTGTCAGCAAACCAGATCAACTGATTTCAGCAATCGTTAATTTCCTGCACAATCATTGGCAAATCCATTATCAAAGAGCACCGTCACAGAAGTAAAGCGAACTATGCATAATGATATCATTATGTTGACCGACTGTCGTAATAAGAGCAAAAATCTTTGTTAGAAAATTAACAAAGCTTAAAGATCGCTTATAAGCGTGTATTTTAATTCATCTTATAATTATTTTACGACATATTCTGGATTCTGACGCATGTTTTTATTGCGACACTCCGTAATACGAGCGTTATTTAATTACGTAAGGCCATTCTATTTAACAATTTTTTGTTTGCATCACCCGAGAAATGAATGAGAATGAACCTTTAAAACAATGCAGAATGAGAGCCCGGGTGATTAATGTGAACCCTAGTGACGAATGAAGCTAATTTATAACTCTGTTATGAATCATAGGTGAACAACTTAGCTTAGAGTGTAATATAAAAAACATAAGCCCTCGAAGAATGTTTAGTACTTATGCTTGTGAAATAAGTTGAGGAATTGAATAATTGCAACCGTTCATTTTACTATAATAACTAACTAGCCACCATATCATTACAGGTGTAGGCACAGAGGATGAAACGCTAAACATATTTGTCTCACACTCCTTCACATTTATATCGTCGCTGGAAAAGCAAAAGGGCTTAAGCGACACTTTGGTCAAAAATGAGTTGAATATTCTGTTTTGATCAGCTTTTTTTTTCTGCATCGAAGGCTTTGACTCGTTTCATTTCAAAAACTTATGTGGCCCTTCAACCATCTCAAATATATTTACCATTTGGGAGAAGGCTTAACTCAAGCGATCCAAGCTTGGGACTTTTCCTATTTTTTTGTCGCTTTGGGTAACTCAGTGAAAGCATTGAGTTACCTGAGTTTTTTTTTAAATCCAACCAGGTAGGACTGAAAAAAATATTGGAAAACAAAAAAAAACTTTAAATTACTCTGGTGTGAGCTTTCCGAAATGGCACTTCAGCCCTTTTACCTATCCGGCGACGGTATATCGTCTCATACTCACCATACTCTTTAGTAATTTCGAATAAGTATTTGATTCACTCGATGGAGCCATTTCCTCCGGTTTCTTTATCTGTCCACTTGTGCGAGACCCGTTAATTTGCTCTACATGTCCCTTCTAAGCGTCCCTTTCTTAATGTTTTTAACTAAGCTTACACCGGCCGGCCTTGTTTTCTTTTAAGATCTCAATCGCAATTAAATCATACGTAATACACCCACACTTAATTCGTACATAATATAAAATCATTTTAATAAACCACATATTTTACACAACATGCAGCTTCTAAAATAAAATCATCAATATGTTCACACATTAAGGTGGCATTAAAATCACAACACAACCTTTACATAATATTGGTGGTATTTAAAACAATTTCACTTCTAACCGTGTTTATTTTAGGTGGAAAAAAATTCTGTTTCTAATAATAACATAATTTTTGAGAAACCATGTTCCCACAGGATTCAGTATCATTATTATGTTTTATTCATCTATATCAGTGATTCCCAAAGTAGTGTATGTCGACCCCCTGGGGTCGATTTTTAGAATCCACAGATTATAGGATATCCATGTCAATGAAAAAAAGTTCAAGGGGTTAGTTAGTTAGAGACGGTTAAATGGGGGTCCACAAAAGTGGATTTCATTTAGGCAGGCCGTCACCAAAATGTTGGCTTCCTGCAAATGTAATAATCCACCTCACAGATAGTACCTATGTAGGTACTTACGTAATACTCTCTTATAATAGACATTAATTCCCTAATTATTTTAATTATAATATTTTTTTGTCGATCTGCTAGTACTTTTCGATTTCAAATCTCTACCGACTAGTGCTTTTTTTCGGAGAGGAATTTTTGTTGATTTGGTAGCACTTTTCGATTTGAGATTTCTACCGACTAGTACTATCTTTTGGCGAGTTCGACTTCAATTGAAGTGGTCATCGCGAAGGGTTTATTTCAAAGAACTAGCAGTTCCTGAAGCGTTCACAAAACTTTGAAGTTTTTCCCAACGCTAAAAAAAAACAATATTAGGAAAGCAAGGGGTCTACACAAAACAGAAAAAATCGGCAAGTGGTCTACGGGACAAAAAAGTTTGGGAACCTCTGATCTATATGATATAACACATTGGTCAGCAACGCTACATCAATTGATAGGTTACGAAGGTTGTGACATTTTTATGGCTCAACATTTTTTGTACAAATGTCAGAGTATTTTAGAATCCACAGATTATATGATATACCTATTTGTTCTATTTAAATCAAAGTTCAAGGGTATTAGTTAGTTAGGTACCGGTTAAATTGTTAGAAATGAAAGAAACCAACTGCAGAATGAAACAATCTACTATAAGATGTATTTGAAGATGATTTGGTCAAGGTTTGAGAGAAGCGGCGCGATGAACACTCACGATTTTAGTAAATTGATTGTTAAGGTACGATCCGTTCGTTTCTGTAAATTGTAGAGCATTATTTTAGCGTAAAATACCGTTTGTATTGTATTTACTATTGCGGCTTAAACTGCCAATTAGATGAAACCGTACATTTGCTCGCGTTTGAATCAGCGGATAGAGCGCAAAAACATCATCTATTTAAATTATATTTTTGTCACAAAAATAAACTAGATGTGTGAGGTGGGCGTGTCTTGAATGCCAAAGGTAGTCTTCTCTTTTTCGTGTGAAATTGATTAAACTTTTTCAAATATAGTTTTCTTTAAGAAATGAAAAAAATAATTTTGTACAAGGTCACGGATATTATTTTTTTTATGACCGACTGGTTTCGCTTAGCCTAAGCATTATCAGAGTACAAAATTATTTTAACTAATATATTATTTTCTCATTGTTCTGTTATTTTATTTTATATATTGTTGCTCTTTCTCTCTATATGTATATATAACCGCACACTTTTTTGTTTTGCTTAGTTTTATTTTGGATGATGCTTAGGCTAAGCGAAACCGGTCAGTCATAAAAATTAAAATAATATCCATGCTCTAATACAAAGATAGATTTTAATTTTTTTAAATATGTCAAACCACAAAGTGATAACTTTTTACAAAAATATAAAATTCTTTCTTAAACAGATATTTTCTTTCGTTGGCCTGTCTGGGGCCTAGGAGTTGAAAGGTTTTATGCAAGAAAATCTTTCGAAACGGGATAGATCAGACTTCTAGGATTTTTCCATTTGGTGGTTTTAATATTCTGATAGTCCATACCCCGGTAGATAGGAAGCTTGGCTGGCATTCGGGTAGATCTAGTTCGAAACCCGCAACGGGCTTATCGCAACTGACTTACTACTTTTTCAACATTACAACGACCTTAATAGTGTAGTTGTCTAAATATTTGAATTTGAATCGGGAGGTTGCGCGTTCACTTCCCGCCATTTGGCCACGGATTTTTTCATTTAATTTCACATGCAAGCTGCCATTTTGGATGTTATGATGGTTCCTTTTAAAAGATTGGTTTTTGGTCGGATTTTATTATTTTAGAGATATTTTGATGATTTTCTGATCCAGAGCTAAAAATGGAAAATTGGTAACAATCTGAAAATAATTGCATCTTTACAAATCTCTACAAATTTCATGTTGCCAAAAATCACAGTTCGAGAGTGTTTAGTAAGACCCAAAACAGATTGTATTTGATTAGTATTAAGATATAAATTGTATTCTTTTAATTATTAAAGACATAAATACGAGTATTATCATTGAAACGTACTTGTGTAGATTCATATAATACGAACATTCCGGCATCTTCCTCAGTTCTCAGTTGGTTATCTAACGGCGACTTTCTCACGAACGCTAAAACAAAATGATCTCAAAACGAAAATTATCCGCATAATCTCTGAACAATCTAATGTATACTTATTGTTTAGAAGCATTAGCATAACTAAACACGGAGATGTCTATCCGCCAGCCGAGAATCAAATATTTTAATCAACAAATTCACATAATTGAATGGAGATGCGTTTAAAAAATCTATTAAATTAATGGAAATATATATCTCAACTTAGTAAAATGGAAACTTCCGCTTGAGCCACCTACCGGAACAAAATGGCGCTTGCATCGCTTCCGGATTATTAATAATAATTATTACATTCTCAAACGTTTATAAAACGCTACAAATTGCAAGGGGCGAAATAAGAAATAATAGTCACACGTTGATTCAATGTGTAAACATACAAAAACATGAGCAAAAATATATTCATGTTTGAAAAATACACTTCACGATGGTTGTCTAAGTGTAGCCTTTTCGGTGATAAAGTAATGACAGTTTTTGTGTCGTTTTATGTGACAAAGGCGTCATGAAACATCATGACAAACTTGTACTTGTAAACTTTCATAATATGTTAATTAGACATTGATTATATTACTTATGCGTTATTTTATGTTTCCTTTACTTTCAACATATAATGTAGGCAGGTAAATATGATTTGTTTTGGATTAAGAATTCATCGTATGTAGTAAAGAACTGGATTCAGTAGCCACTAACATTTATTTTGTTTTGATGAAAATAAAACTTGAATTTGATTTAAGATGTTGGAAACGAGTTCTCAACATTGAGGCTTTGTTCAGAAAAAATGACGATAGTATATCAAACGAAATATGTTGTTTTAACCTGAGCCATGTGTTTGATGAAACCATGTACAGAATTGCTAAAGGGGGGCAGGCGAAGAATATAAAGCCTCTGCATGAGAGTAGAATAATATTAAGAAACGGATTTTTAAAATTGATAAAAATATCAATATCAGAAGAATACATTACGAGAAAGGGCATTTTATTGAATTGAATACGTAAATTTTATTAAGGAATTTATATAAAAAGAGGTGGTTTAAAATTAATAAATTAGAATTAAGGGGTTAAAATTAAGTCACGTAGTGCATATTACAAAGTTTTTACTCTGTGGTGAGACATTTTATGAAAAAGTTAATCAATATGTTTCTGATTAGTTAACTTATTAAATGAACAAGCTTCATTACTGAAAACTAAATGAATTACATCTACTTGGTTTTATAATTATCGTATCCATAAAAATATATGCAAATTAATTTCATGAATGCACAATGTAAGTCCTGATGAGTTTGAAGTAGAAAAACTACTCACAAAGCCCAGGATATAATAGAGGACACGATAATTGAACCTGGCATCTCAGCTATTTGAAATAGTTAATGTACCAGTCTGGCTGCGATAATTACATGCAAGCTATTCATGTTCACCGCTTTATTTCTTCACAACTGTTTTATATTTCTGTCAAACATCTCTGCCTTCATTTTTAGTTTCGAGCGATTTTCACAACAGTTAATTTGAGACGTTTCGTGAGCCATCCTGAAGAAATGCAATGCAAATAGAATAAACACAGAGCGGGTGATACCACTCTCGGTGTGAAGAACGCGAGGCTTGCGAAAGTTCGCTTTATTAAAACCAAATGTTGAAAAATGAGGCGTAAACTCGTCTTGCTTTATTGCGACAAATGTCAAAAATTTCGAAAAATGTGTACTTTTCGCCGAATGACGCGCTGTTGTATTAAGTTTTCATTTCTGTCACTTTCGCATTTCAACAATGAATGTGAACCAATTGCTTCGCACTTAAGTATGCATACTTTTCGTGCAATTTGATACGAGGAATCTTTTTTTGATGTTTTTTTTCACATATGTAAATGGACGGTATTGTTTATAATTCAATTAGCATGCCCACATGGCCAATGAAACGGTAGGGCGTAAAGTATTAAATGCTTTAAAAATCACAGCACGAATACAAGAAGCACGCAATACATTGTAAAGGCTTTGAATATTTTGCCAAAAAACATTTCCACAATATATTACTTGTATTATACGAGTCCAGGAAATATTTCTAAATATTTACGGTTTTACTCAGATGGTTTGAAGTGAGTTAAAAAGAGTTGTGTTTAAGGGAAAGGTAGAAATTTAAACCCTATTGCACATATTATTTAAAGCTTGGAAAATAAAACGAGGATAACCTTTGACGACCTTCGGGACATGGCTCGAATGCTTAACATTCAAATCCCAACGAGGGTAAATTTAAAGAATTTAAATTGATTTCCTTGCACTACCCTTCTAATTTATTTATGTATGTATGTACGGTCAATGACCATTTACAAACAATGTTAAATTATAATTTATCAGTACATATTCACAAACTATTATTCTAGAAACACATTAAGCACAGTTTTCCAGCAAAAAACAAACCAAAAAGCATGCAGGTAGGAAATTATAACACAAAACAGGAAAAAAGTATTATAATTAAAGTGATTCTCATATTAAAAATATGTTTGTTTTTAGTTTACTATGTCTCCGGGCATACTAATTTATCACAAATTATAAAAGAAAAACATTTTTTTAAATATCATTAGCTATATTTAGTAAACGTATTTTAGTAAGATAATGAAAGTTACGTGAAAGAAAATTAACATAATTAATTACGAAATTAGTTAATAAAATACTAACCAATGTTTTTTTAAAGAAATCTTGAGAGTATTTTGTATTTTTTCAGGCAATAAAAATATGTTGTATATTATTCATTGTGAGAACTCTTCTAAAAAAATAATTTAAAAGCCAATGATCGAGAAAAAAAATCGTCGGTAAATTTAAAAGAGTGTGTTACCGTGCAAGACATTATATTATTGTATTTTAAATCTTCCCATGCATAGAATATTCCATTCATAATTGAGATTTTTTTTGCTATTATCCCAGCCACTTTCACTGTCGCAAAAAATCGCTTAATTTACACCAGGTAATTTATCAGTGCACTGCACTCAAACAGATCCGACTTACACCGGTGCGATGTCATCAAATAAAACCTCACACATTTAAGAAGAGTGCAAAAAGGCTAGACTAAAGCACTTGTTTTGCTATCGAGTTAGAGTGTACTAAAGTGTGTACACAAATAGTGTTTACAGATGAGTATTCATATTTCTACACTATCTTTTTTAATAAAAAATAATTTACAAATCTACTCATTTTTTAAACTTTTATGCATCTTTTCATACAAGTTCATTTCTAGACCTACATCAAACAATTATGTTTAGTGTATCTATTGCACGTGTTCATTCACCTAATTATTGTTTTTTTCTAGTTGCAAAATCACATATATTGTTCACTTAGTGAAAATCCATTTATAAAATATACAGGCTTTTAAAATTAAGTATTTAATTATAAACATTCATGCATTCTAAGGTAGCTTTTTGGAATTCTTTTTCTTGCACTAAATTATTACAATAACTTAGTAAATGTTCCTTTATAAGGGCGTCTAGAATTAATTATGCGTAGATATTTATATGTGCCTACCTGCAATTTCCAAGATTTTTTGTTAAATAATTATTTATCGTATGAAATACCTTAAATTTATTGCGTTTTTATTCTAAAGTTAATACCTCACAAGATTCTCAACTGCTCACAACAGTCTAGAGCCAGTGGAACTATGGCAACTCTACTTGGAGTATGTTGTGAGGCTGAAGGTAGTGGGGAGGGGAAATATATGGAAAAGATGAAGGTTAAGAAGCACCTGGCTATTCAGATCTGATCATCAAACACGGCTGAAGCCATTTCAAGCAACGTTTCAATCCTAAATGGTGGTATTTCACCAGGGCGATACTTAGAGTATCATCTACCATTCTGGAACGTGCCGCAAATATAATATATTTTATTTTAAATTAGTTTTGACACATACTGACACGACGGCTTGATTGTACCAAAATATTATAATAAATACGGGCAACGAACCCTGGAGTATAACATGCCTAAATTATTCAACATGTTACCGAGCAACTATAAAAAAAAATGTGAATTATTTACAAGAGTCAGATATATGCTGAAAAAATGGCTCCTTAAGTAGAAATTATTTATATTAGGCGTTTCTATAATGTGTACTTAAGAAATTGATGTATTGTTGTACTATATTATGCTGCCCAGTGCATCATGGTATGGTGTAATAATATCATTTTCTTAAGATGTGCGAATTTTAATAACATGTTTTATATATTGACAAGATCATCTATATTTACCTTGTATTCAATATCCTGTTGAAAAACTATTTTATAGCAGTTTAACGGGGTGATGATTTTTCAAAGTACAATAAAAAATAATTTTTTTAAATCAGATAAAATTTACTTGCGTACGCCGAGTTTGAACCCGCGACCTCTGCTTTCGTAGTCGAGCGTCTTACCACTCGACCACGGAGGCCGTCAGAATTGCATAATTTTTCTGCTCTGCACATCGGTGTTTAATAATTAAGGTAAACAATAAAAAGGGAAAATACTAAAATCGCCCGAATAATATTTCATAATTGTTAATCGCCGTGATCATCCAATAAACAAATCATTACATACAGCGTAATTATAGCTAAGATAAATTAAATATCGCAATCTGTGTTTTCGTTTTATTGTTGGCGATATTATTTTCTTTGTAACGCAATGAATTAGAGCAGACAATCAAATAACTTAATTGAATGAAGTGATAAACAATAAAGCGTCGGTGAACAGTTCGCCCTAACTCACTCTTCGGCAGTTTCTTTCCCTAATGAAGGATTGCGACACTTCGTTATCAATTTCATCTCTCCCACGAGCTGATGAAATTTTCTGCGAAACGAATCTAGTCTCCAGCCGGTGATACGACGAAATATCAAAACTTAGAAAGATGGGCTTGAATCGGAGAATTATTATAATTAAAGATGTGGCCACGATAAGCCGCGAGACCTGAATGACTTGTACCAACTCTCGGGTAGGTGCCGCAGTTCTGAGTAAACGTATGTTAAGATTTTATTTCCAAATCATACACAGATCATCATTTTAAGTGCAAGCCCAAAATTTCAAAAGATTCAGACCCATAGAGTCGAAGAAATCAGGAAACTTAACCTAGCACAAGACTTTGACGACCTCCGTGGTCGAGTGGTAATGTGCTCGACTACGAATCCAAAGGTGGCGGGTTCAAACAAGGCGTGCGCAAATAACTTTTATTTAATTAACTTGTGTCAACAACCCATTTAATTCATATAAAATAATATAAAGTATATTTGCGGCACGTTCCAGAGTGGTAGACACGCTTAGTAAGTCGCCCTGGTGAAAGACCATTATTCAAAATCGAAACGTTGCTTGATTGAAATGGCTTTAGCCGTTTGTGGTCAGATCTGAATAGCCAGGTACTTTCCAACCTTCCCTTTCCCCTTCCCCATCTCCTTCTGAGCCGTTAAGCTATGAAATTATGACAACCAATCTTATTTTTTTATTAAATAGTTTTACCTCATATTTATTATACCTAACCTACTTAATAAAAAACAGTAACTAACTAACCATCACGCCGTTTCTCCGCAAGGGTAGGCACAGAGGACGGACCGCCATACAACTCTGTCTTGGCACACACTCCTTGCTTCATTCACATTTATACATTGTCTCATGGATACTTTTCTGCTTTTCTGACTCTTCACATGGCCCGACTCAAGTATTTGATTTACTTTATCGATCCATGTCTTCCTCAGGCATCCCAGACTTCTTCTTCCATTGACTTTCGCATCATATACGAGTATTCTTTTCATAGTCCCTTTTTCGTTTAGTCATCCTACATACCTACATAATATATCCTATATAAACCCATATGTTGGATTATGTAATATTTTTACTGTAAGCTTAGCTCAAATATTAAAATAATAATAATAATTAATCCTTCACTTTTCACTCTTTCAATCATCGCACTAAACACGTTCAGTTCTCAACACAGTAACCAGTTTTGTGACTCTATTTTTCCTCAAATAATGAAATCTTACCCAAATTTGTAATAGGGCAATGATATTGATATTCTTTGACTATTCAACTGTGATGGGATGAATATTTTCTTTTTAAATCGTGTTCTGCACTACTTTAAGCACACCCCTAAAGTTTCTTTTGATTCGGATCCTTTTGACCGAAGATATTAAGAGACATTAACTAGCCAAAGCCTCCATTTCGTCCATAAAATAGATCCTTTTTTTCAATAAACTCAATAATGTATTTATTTTATTATATACGTCCGAGAGGGCTTTTACATTGTTTGCAATTGACAGTGAAACAATGAGAATTATATGAATAAACAAAACAAGGAATGGTTGTAGAATAGTAGAAAATAGTGTTTTAATGCATAAAAAGATTATGATAAATTAAAGAAACATGATGTTATAGCCTTCTTGTATCTACATTCCGTGCAGTTAAATACATCAGCCACCTCTGCGTATGTATTACCAACTACATGCAATCTAGGTACAAGCGAGTATCTAAAAGACTCAGTCCTGATGTTATTGTTACAGCTAAATAAAATTTTGGATCGAGTAGTTCTCTTTGGTATGTAAAACGAAATAAGGTTCAATTAATCAGGGCTGTCTATAATACCATTGTCAATTTTATAAATGAAAGTCAAATCAAAAATAATTCTTCGATCTGAAAGTTTTAATAAATTTAATTCTTTCATCAATAAGTTATAGTTAATATTTTCAATAAGTAGATTAAGTTTATAATTTATGTATCTATGTTGAATTTTGTCGATGAAGTCGGAGTGGATTTTATAGTAAGGGAACCAAATAGAAGAATTATATTCCAATGATTTTTCGTCCAAATCGTCTTTATCCGCAACTTACATAGATTTTTTTTATGATTACTTAATGCAAAGATTATTCCGAAAATGTTTAAAACATCAACATATAATCAAAAGGCGTAATATTTTTGACCTGCAAAATTGTTAAAGCTATTGTTTGCACACATTTAGCTAGACCTAAGAGTATCTCAATCGAAAATCTTCAGTGCTGAAATATTCAAAGTACCTACAATTAAAAATTTCTTTCATAATTTTAAGGCAGCGGCGAACATTACGAAATCGATGCAAAATATGCATCCATTGAGTAAAAAAAAATAGCATTTCGTCAAAACTGTGAGGAACTGAAAAAGATTGCGATATTTTTTCTGTAGCTCTCGGAGCTGAAACAATGGAGAATCTCTGATTATCGGAAACAAATGCATATTCGTTAAATGCTAATCTAAGAGATCACTAAGTAGCGAAGTATATTTTAATTTTAATATTCTTGAATACGAGAGGTTAATCATACTATTTTCTAGCGTTTCTCGGATACCGTAGTTGCATTGTTTTATATCAATGTAGTCGCATAATTTTAAATGTTTTTTACAATTTTTTTATTAATAGTTTTTGTGTTCAATTTGTAAAACTCCGTTTTATTTTTTTATATAATTCAATTGAATTAAATTTAATATTATTATTTATTAAGTTCTGCAATTTTCAGTTTTTAGTGACAGCTGTTTCGACGTTTATTATGACTCATCACATGGCCCGGCTCAAGTATTTGGTTTACTTAATCGTGCCATATTTTCCTCGGGCATCCCAGACTTTTTCTCCCATTGACTTTCGCATCATACATTCTTTTCACACTCCCTTTTTCGTTTGTTCGCTCTACATACCTACATAATATATCCTATATAAAGCCATATTTTGTATTATGTAATATTTAAACTGTAGGCTTAGCTCATATACTCAAATGTACAAGTTTTTTTCAAAGTTTTACATGAAATTAGACACGAAGCTACTCGTATCACTTAAGCTAGTAAGTTAATATAAACTAGCCTGACTTCAAACCAACCGGCAACTTCCCACTGACTCCGCATGCGTTCCTGCCTAAACAATAATACTTATAATCAATCATCAGTATCGCCCTGGTAAAAGACTACCATTCAGAATTGATAGGTAGTTAAAATTAATTATTTGCCTTCAACCATGTTTGGTGACAAGATATAAAGAGACAGACTATCTTCATCATCACCCTCTCTTTTCCACTCCCTTCAGCTTTACAACATACTTCAATTTGGGGATGCCAAATTTCCACTGGCTCCAGTGTTTTTTTTTTAATTATGAGCTTTCTTACACAATAGTAATATTTTGATAAAAAAAATCCCCTTAAGGGCACTGCACTACAACTATCTTACTTATTGTCAATCAAATACAGTCTCTTTTATTCTCTGATGGTTAAGTAGGGAATTATTCAATTATTTTTCAGGTTTTTAGCGAAAAGTTAAAATAATTTATGTTGTAGTTTTAATTTTGCTGTGGCATATATTTAAACCTGGAGGCTTCAAAACTTCCGCAAGTGTGTGCATTATGTATCCGATTTATTTATTTACGTACAATAAATAAAAAATAGTAGTGAATAAGAGGTACATCCAGAGTTAAATGGTTTCATCAAATAAATTTGCTCTACTAGATGAAAAAACTTTACTAAGGTACGCTTATATTATGATTTTGATGTATTAAATATATCAACAACATTGGAGTGTGTGTTTCCCAGATGTTGAATTCGTCGCAAAGGAGCATAATATTGTGAGGTTGAAGTGGAATACATTTTGACAATAATATACGAGTATATTATCATATTATATGCGTTCAATGTAAAGCTACAACTAAAAACTACCTTTCAACAAAAGTTTTAAGTTCGTAACAGAAATATTTAGCAATTCATTTACTTGCTACTAATATACCGATATATTGAGTACGATATATTTCTCAACCGTTGAAATCGTCTTAAGCTAGATATGTCAATTGGGTCTAATTTCGAATACAATCATTTTTCTTACGTTAATCTCATTGCCCGCAAGGTCTTGTTGGGCAACAAATACCGCTCACATGCAGTGGGATAAATTACCGTATGTCGATCGTTTAGTCTTGCAGTTCTGATCTAATCTCAAATGGGTTAAAGAAAAAAACAATTTGTCTATTGTTCAAATTGAAATAATTGGCAACTACAGACAATATAAAACAGTAGCCTAAAATTCATTAAATGTCAATTTTTCAGAGAATGGAGTGTGTAGAAGTTAACATTTTTATAACAGCAAATAGGTCTGATACCATGTGAAAATCATGAGAACAGAAATAAAAAATTAGAGGTTAGTGTCATTAATCATTATTTTTTTATAATAAGTATTCAAGTCAAATTAAACGATGATTAAGACAAACTGCTGTTGCCGGAATAGCAAATTCTTAATGGCGAAAGGACTGAAACTGTTCAAACATAAACAAACAAACTTTGTAATTGTATTTACCCCGTGACAAATTATAAGATGAAGAATTAAACTCGTCAATCAAGTAACGCGTTTTTTCAATTACACGCTTTTTCGTCGCGGGTAATTAATTGTTTATAAATACATTTCTGGGAAGTACTGAACCACAACTATAGCATATAACATCTTAAACCTACCTTGAATTTCATATTCATGAACTTTATTTAAGAAACAACTAGTTTTACTAACCGGTGCCTCTCTGGACTTGAGCAATCTTTATCTAAATGTTTTTTTTCTAATCAAATAATTTAATACAATCTAAAAAAAATCGCATTTTAATATTTCGTAACTCATGATGAAAATGACGTAGCTATTTGAAAATAGTTACGCTAACCCAGGCAAAACTAGCTGCGCAAACTTCATGACTCCAGGGTTAAGCCAAATATAGTGAAGTTTTTAGTTTTATTTATTTTATATTAGTTATTTGTACATCAAAGTTTACAGAGTATCTAATTATTTCACATTATTTTTGACTTAATGATAATATTATAAAATATTTACTACATATTATTTTAATTTATATGTAGTTTAAATGGTTCCCACAGACTATTTTAAATTTATTAATTGGTATAATTTTGATGGTTTCCGGCACCGCATTATAACATTTCATTCCTTTATAAAATAAGTTATAAGACATATCTTTATCTATTTTTGTGCCTTATAACATATAACACATGTTACAATTTCAATCGTACTTTGCTGACTGTAATTTTGTAATAACTCACGTGTGTTTCAAAATGATGTTTTTTCAAATTATTGTGCTATCTTCTCAGATAATGTGTTGACGAATGTTTTCAAGGTGAATGTTAAAGGATAAATAGTTTTTTTTTTTGAAAAGCTATTTTTATTCGAAAAATTGTTTTTTTTCCTCGTGTTACTAAAAAACGTTTGATAAAGAAATGTGAAGATTTTTTTGTATTTTTGTGTGTCTGAACAAATTATCTTTCAAATAAAAATAAAATTGCATGCAGTTTTCCTGCAAATACAAACAGTTTTATCACTCTGAAAAACTTTTTTTTCTGCCACACTGACGTAGGCAAACTTTAAATATTTATTACTTGGTTTGTACCAGACTTAACGCACTGCAACATATCTCAATGGATTGATTGTTTTGTTGACAAGCGATTACGGTTTATTCAAATATGCAAACAACAGGTTTTAAAGGATTCTCAAAAGATAATTATGAATCTCCGGTGACTATTGGCACCTCCGGCATACTAGAGGTTAATCATCCTATCATGCTTTTCTTTTTTTCCCTTTGACTACAAATATTACGTTAAGTTCCGTAGTTCATTGTTCAACTATTTGTAAAAAAGAGTTTTTCTCGTAAATGCCCATCGTGGACATCGGCTCGTTATTTGGACATAGGTTTGGGTAATTGGTTAAAGTACTTTGTTCCCATAGCTCATAAAGCTACGAAAACTAATTGTCCCGTGCACAATTAGTTTGACCAAGGCCATTGGGTTTGTGTATGAGCCACGCCATATTATTTTATGATTGTGTTTGTATTATTTGACCGACAATTTTGATTCCCATGATTTAAAATATCCTAGACAATTAATTCATCGCCGCCTGAAGACCACGCAAGAGTTTCGGCAAATGTGAACAGTTTGGCATTGACGGGGAAATTGTTGAAATGTTAGGATAATTAGAGATAAAACCACATTCAATCATTTGCAATGGAAAAAAGTCGCATTTCAAAAATCAATTTAGATTATAACTTTTTTGCAAAAAACACATTTGAAAAATGTATTCATATTTTGAATATTGTTGACTTTTCTTTTTTCTGTTTTTTTTCGTATGAAATCCATCTCGCCCTTCAAATGCCGAACTTCAAACCATGGCTCATCTCAAAACAGTTTACTTATCTCTTTTGTATATTGAACATGAAATATAAAAGTTTTGTTGTTATTCTATTTGATTAAAATCCTAGAATATTTAATTTAACCTTATTTAAATGTTTTTTTTTTTCATATGAAGCAATCACTTTGTAGTTTGACATACTATTGAATAAAAAACACAAATTTATTATGTTGAACGCCAACCAGTTTCGCTTAGATCAAGCTTCGTCAGGGCCCATATA
The DNA here is from genome assembly GCA_022651775.1 of Drusus annulatus. Lineage (NCBI taxonomy): Eukaryota > Metazoa > Arthropoda > Insecta > Trichoptera > Limnephilidae > Drusus > Drusus annulatus. The sequence continues at coordinate 1,047,402 of JAGWCC010000065.1, read as the reverse complement.
ATAATTATTAGTCAAACCACAAAGTGATTGCTTTCTGCAAAAATATTTTAAAAAACTGTTTACTTAAGTTACTACTAGCTTAATCTTACGATTACAGCATCTAAAAAAAAGACACCGTCTGTAAATATTAGATTCATTTTTACCACGATCTAAGAATTAAGCTAAAATGTCATAAATTAGTTTAATTTATGTCAATCACGCTCTAATTTATTTTATTATTCCACGGTGTTGAGACTAATTTTATCTCATTGTACCATTGAAAACTAGTGAAAATGTTATGCAGATTTTTTTTTCGAGGCTTCATTGAAATTTTGTATGCACGTTAGCTCCAACGCGTAACTAAACACTAAACGTCTGCCCAGCTTTCTCGGTAACTTGGTACGTATTTATCACCATATTAGAGTTTTCCAAATGCAGATTCCAGTGTGGAATTTTTTTTTTAAATATTTTAAACCTATTCGTTTTCTATACTTTTTTGGTATTATATCTTATTGATATTTTAAACCTTTTGAAGTTTCATGCATATTTCGGAATAACATGATGTTGTTCCTCTATTTGATCTTTTCGAATTCCATGCAGATGCTGGAATATGATTTATTTGCTACACTCCACCGTTCCAAATTCAATAGAGATTTTGTAAATGCATAATCTTCCTATTTCTTTCAACCTTTTCAAATTCCATGTAGATTTTGTAATAGCATAATTTTCCTGTTGATTCAAAGATTCTAAAAATACATAATTTTCCTGTTACTTTCAACCTTTTCGAATTCCATGCAGATTTTGGAATAGCATAATTTTCCTGTTAATTTCAACTTTAAGTATTCTGTACAGATTCTGGAAATGCATAATTTTCCTGTTACTTTCAACCTATTCAAATTCCATGCAGAATTCGGAAAAGCATAATTTTCATATTCATTTCAACTTTACGAATTCTGTACAGATTCTGGAAATGCATAATTTTCCTGTTACTTTCAACCTATTCAAATTCCATGCAGATTTTGGAATAGCATAATTTTTGTTACTTTCAAATTTTACATTTCTACACAGATTCTGGATATGCATAATGTTCATGCAGCTTTCAATGAAATTTTCCGTGAAAACTCTGCAATAGCGTTCTTTAATTGAAATATAAAACCCTTTTCAAATTCTGAAACAGCATAATTTATTTGACATACTTTATTCAAAAATAAAAAGGAGTATCTGATCCATTACGATTGTTAAAAATTTGCTAATAAGTCAGTTATTTTCCGAAGACATTGTCAAACTGTAAAAATTCTGATATAGTATATATGCATTGATGTTTTAAAACTCTTTGAATTCCAAGCATGTAAGTATGAACCGTGAGTTCTTATACAAACAAAATTATATAATACGTTTTAAGCAACATTTACTCCGCCGTAGTGTAATTCTTTAGAACACCTTCGTTTTTATTCGCCTGAGACAAAAGGCCAATGAAATCGGCAACAGGTGAAGTTGAATGGAAACAATGGGTTCTCATTGCGAGTAATAGAAAATTACACTAGCCAAGTACCTGTCTACAATGTACCTAATCGACAAACAGAAAACGTATTTTTTCAGCGATTATAAATACATTTTTTATACACTCGATTTCATATAACAAATATAAAATAGTATTCACATGTCTGTCAATCGTCAATTAATAAAATTAATTAGTAATGTTTTATTTTTCTTAACCCTTTTGTTTTTCGCTTTCTTTGGAGGCAAATGTGTACGAGAAAACTGCCATTACTAAAAGTGACATGTCATTTTTATTTGAAATGTTATTTCAATTCAAATGTTTTTTTAGGTTATCTTATTATATATGTACACTTTATTTCAATAATACTCTCTCCGAACAGGCCAAGCTTTGTGTCTAACACTTTTTAGAAGACAAGTTCGAAAGTTATCTCATAGATGGCATTGAGGTGACATTTCATTTTCGATATGTAACCTTTGTAACAGGAAAAGTTTGGACGGAATAAGAAAGATGAAATTCGGTGACCTCTGCAGCATAATGCCCAACGCATCTGATTTGAATGGGAAATTAGCAGTTTTGATTCCTGTCGTAGCAAAATATACGCTGCCAGTATTTTCTTACCATTTCATATTCATTGTGCTTTACGATCTTACAGGTGGATTTTAAGTTGGTAAAGAGTATTTGTTAATTAATTGAGTAAGTGTAGATTATTTATTTATTTAAGCTCATTAAAGGATTTACACAAATATTTACGTTTAAAAAAATATATACTCATAAGCATTGCAAACATAAATATTAAAATATCAATATGAAAAGAAATAAAAGGGAGTATGAGATACATCCAGATTTAAATGTTTTTATCAAATAAGTTAGCTCTACTAGATAAATAAAACTGTACTAAGGTGTGCTTATATTATGATATTGATATACTAAATATATCAACAACATCGGAGTATTTGTTTTCCAGATGTTAAATTTGTCGCATAGGAGCATAATGTTTATTCCAATGACAAAAATATTGCTACTTTTCAATTACGCATTTTCACAAAATTCTGCAATACTACAATTTCTGTCATATTTCTGTTTCCAAATTAGTTTAACTTTGTCATACAACCTTTTCCATGTCTGTTCTTGACTATATGTCATATAATTTTGTCTCTAACGTACGGTACAAATACCTCCGATCGATTGCAACAGTAAAAGATTTATCTCATTCACAAATATCAGTAATCTTTATTAATGATGCAACTTAACTACCATTCAGAGCTGTTTGCTAATCCAGATTGAAACCGTAGTATTTTAAATGTCAAAAGCACGGAAGGTGGCATTTATTGTAACATCTTTTCTTTCGCATTGTACTATGTAATTTTAATAGCATTGCCAGTAAGTATTCTACGTTCTGCGTTTTCTATCAGTTTCCTTCATAAGCAAATTACCATTTTTTTTAAAAACTAGCCCGTATTTCAAAAAAAATGCATGCATTAGTTATTTTGGAATTAAATGCACACATTACGAGATTAACGTACCGTGTTTATATGCATACAGTGTAAACGCTAATGACCGGCTTATGATTAAATGATTAGTACACAGTATACAACGTTCAACAATTTAAAACGATTATATTAGTACTTTAATACTAGTTTTCGAAAATGAAAAAATCTGTCGGTAAGTGGGATTTTACTAGCATGGCAAAGACTTAATAAAAGTCATTCCCTTCAAAATTTCAATGAACAAAACTTTAATATTAATGTGTTGTTTACTTATGTCTCTCGGAACACCGGCGAATCACATCTTGTATGTGTTAATTCAAATAATTGTAATAATAATTTGCCGATTGATTTTATTCATTTACTTTTTTTGAAGTATGATGTTTAACGGTTTGCGTTTTGAGAGCACATCATTTCTTAAAAGACAACTTGTACCAGAGAAACACAAGCACCATTTGGTCGCTGAAACTAATCACGATCGTAAATACACCTTTTTTATATTCGTCTCTGTCAAGAACTGAATTTACATTTCCATTTCTGTGAATAATCGCAAAAACAGAAATCATTAATTTCCCGTAAGAGTGTGAAGAAATGATTTATTATTATTATTTTATTTATCTTTTCTTTTCAGCGGATCACGTACGAGACATTTTTAAATAAATTTTCGCCTGCATTGGAATCACGAGAGGCGATGTTCTTCTCAGTGAGTTTCTACGATTTAGAACGTTATCTCTTCCACGCTATCTCAGTCTTTAACATCTGTTGCGTGCTGCATCTATCGGTGGATGCTTATGGTTTCATTCGGGTATTCCACACGCAAGTTCTCTGCAAATTGTCGAGAGTTTCCCTTTTCTTCTCCGGCGTAGAACACACATCTTGCAATAGGTCCTCATACTAAAATGCGTCGACTGAGTCGATGGGAATAATTCATTACTCAATTGCGTAATTTTAATACGGAACTAACTAACTAACCATCACGCCGTTTCGCAGCAGGGGTAGGCAGAGAAAACGAACCGTCATACAACTCTATCTTGGCACAAACTCCGCGCTTTATTCACATTCAAACATTGTCTCATACATATTTTTTTGTTATTCTGACTCTTCACATGGCTCGATTCAAGTATTTGATTCACTTGATTGTGCTATGTTTTCCTCGGACGTCCCCGACTTCTTCTTCCAATCACTTTCGAATCATATTTTCTTTTCACACTCCTTTCTTCGTTCATTCGCTCTACATGCCCAAATCATCTAAGCATCCCTTTATTGATCCCATTCATTACGCTTACATAAGCCTTGCATTATTTCCGGATTTCAAAACAGAAACGTAAAAAAAAAAAAACAAAAATGTTTGCTAGAAGTTTCTGAATGAAGTTGTCGAAATACTTTAGAATAAGTCTTCGGAAAATCGTGACAAGGTCAATTATTACTGCAGTTCGGGTAAGCAATGAACTATTATAACGTCTTAGATGCAAAATTAGGAGCTATTTTGAACATAACGCTTTGATAAACGGATAAAACCGTAATTTATATAAATGCATGTATCGTGACGTATGGATCAATACGGGTTTGACCAAGTTAAAACTCGAGTGCGATGAAGGTTATCGTTTTATCTAAAACAACGGCCCACTTGGGAGATATTTTTGGAGCTTTTCAAACTTGTTACTTGTTTATTTACTTTTAGTTTTGAGGTCAAATTTGTCACCCTTGCAGATGTCGCGCTGGAGCTAAAACAGTTTAAAATAGAGCCTTAAGTGAAGACAGTTGAGTTAATTTGACCCATATTACAAAACTCAGATCAATTACGCTGTTTTTTACTTCCTATCTTGTAAGTGCAAATAGAAAAGAACGCAGATTGTTCAGGATTAAACGAAACCACGACCATTTTTTCTCACGAAACGAGGTAAAGGAAAACAATAGCCTAAAAACGAGCGTATTTTTGATTGGTTCCATCATCGTCGTATCCGCCTATAAAATAATTACTGCCGAGGCGTATATCGTCTATATTTTGTAGGTGAAGTATCATAATACCTCTGGGCGCGGAGATGTTAACGATTTTAATTGCACAAACACGATACACGGGCCTTAAAGCCGAGAAACAATGGCGAGATTCGTTTTCTTGCGAGAGTGAATCTTGGATTATTATTGTCAATGTTTCAATGAAAACTCGCGCCAGAGAATGAATGGAAAAAGTGTTATTGAATTCTTCGTGTCGTATTGTGCTGAATTTCCCCACTCGAAAGGAATGAAAACATTAACATTACGTTGTATATTACTATCTGACCGAGTGCAGTAAGTTAACATACAAATAAAGACAATATTAAACATTTTCGTGGAAAGCAATCACTTTGTGGTTTGAAATATTTAAGGAAATGCAAAAATAACTCTGTTTAAGACCACGAATACACGGGTATAAAATTAAACTTAACAAAAAATACAAAGTGTGCGGTTATATTTACATACAGAGAGAGAACAAAATATAAAATTAAAAAAAAAAAACAATGAGAAAACAATAGAATAACATTTTAATTTAATGTTGTACCCAGATGATGCTTAGGCTACGCGAAACCGGTTGGTCATAAAAAATAAAATAATAATCGTAGTCTTTTACAAAGATTTTTTTTCATTTCTTTACAATATAAAATGCTTTCCGATTAATAAATTAACTTAATGTGTTTGAAAACTGTACAGTTTCTTCATCAACGTTAAACTATGCAAAATTGCCATGGTAATTCAAAAAATGTATATTTTCCGAATCAATACATAGTATGTATTTAGTATTGTAATAGTTTTTTTATTGTAATTGTGGTAATAACACAACATATACAAAAAAATATCACTTATAATTTTAAATTAATTTACACACAATTTTAAAGATTTTTGATGCGACCTTATTAATAGAGACTTCCTTTTTTGTGTCAAAATTTATCAAAGATATAAACTGTGGTCAGTTATCAAAAATTATTTTTTTGAAAAAACAAATTATTTCGGATACTAATTTTTGTGAAGCTTTTAAAAACTTACCAAGCTTTCAAAGATCGTCAACTTCCCGCTCAGCACACACTGTCCCAAAAATTTTCAGCTTTCAGTAAAGTTTCAGGAACAAAACAATAACAACGCGTATCAAATCGTTAACACAACATGTCTTTCGAACCACCAACGAAACGAAACTCTGTACAACTGACTAATTAGTTAATACTGTCAACAAGTAGTGATGGTCTTGTTGACTCTGCTAACTGGTTGATTGCGACTTGTTTGAGGGGTGATGGCTGTGACGGAGGCTTCTCGGGTGTTGAGAGACGTTTGGATGCATCCACTGTCGGTAGATGACTGAGGATGCGGAGTGGACCCGCGCAGATGAGAGGAGCCAACAGTTGGAGGCGGTGGATTGGCTTAAGGAGATGGTGCGGATGGCTACTACACGGTGACTGGAAAGTGTGCATGTTCATTCACGTGTTTTCATTTTACTCTCACTTTTCGTTTTACTTTTGTGAAGGCTTCCGTGGTCGACTGGTAAGACGCTAGACTTCTAGAGGTTGTGGGTTCAAACCCGGTGTGTGGAAATAACTTTTATTTAATTAATATGTGTCATAACACATTTAATTCATATAAAATAAAATATAATATATTTGCGGCAAGTTCCAGATTGGTAAACACTCGTATCGCTCTGGTAAATACCGCCATTTAGAAACAAAAGGTTGCTTGAAATAGATTTAGCCGTGTTTGGTGACCAGATCCAAATAGCCAGGTACTTCCTCTTCCTCTTCTCCATCTCTTTCCCCTTGTCCTCGGTCGTTCGGTCGTTCAGTCGCTTGCCGCACCACTTGGTTTTTTTTTGTTTAATTTTGTACCCTGATTATGCTAAGGCTGAGTGAAACCGGTCGATCATACAAATAAAAATAATATACGTGGTTTATACAAAGTTATTTTTTCATTTTCGACCACAAAGCGATTGCTTTTCACGAAAATATATTAGTTTTTTTTATTCATATTTCAAAAGGCACCAAAATGCAACTTGTTGAAACTTATTATAAAATAAATCTTACAAGTCCAAAAATATTATAATACTATTCAAGAAAAAAAGAATAAATTTACAAAAAAAATGTTATAATTTTCAAGTTAACACTTCTGTAGTCGCAATGATCAATAATCTTATCTGTCTGAAGTAAGCATTAAAAACATATCTTAATATTTTTTGCAACAAAATACGTCCTATAAATATCTCTAAATTATATTTTTTTATCATCAAGAACGCTTCTGATTAGAACCTTCCTAGCCACCCTGTCGTTATTACATGTACATGCTCCCAAAGGTCCTCTCTCTTTCTCATTCTGCCGGTAGAGTTCTAGAGAATGCAACGGCAACCTTTCAAACTTTTATATCCGCCAAATAAATCCGTGTCATCTTATTAATTCACTAATCTACGACCTTAGTCAACTCCGTGATGGATGCCACAGAATTATAATTTACAATCAGGGAATAACGTGACTTTCATGGTTTTGTTTTTTCTTATTGTTACAAAATTGGGAAAACGTTGTTTACTTAATAAACTTTTGATAACGCCGCTGATTGTGTAGACATTATAAGATTTTTATTATGTGAATGACACTCAAGGTATGATTAAACAGGGGCGTAGTGATAAAAAATCACCCCAAAATAGGCTTTCAAACTAGGCCCAACTCGTCTGAAAAAAGTGATTAATTTTAACACACTTATTTTCAAAAAATTTAAAAAATTTTTGGTTGTTCGCAAATTTTCATTGCATCGCAGGCAATTTAAATTAAATTTGAACTTCTTTAATATTTTTATAACTGTAACTTTGTGAACATTTAAACGAAATGATCACTTTACGGAAACGAACACGCCGACCGATTTTGGCACAGCTATGCGTTTATCATAATCGACATAGAAATTATTAGTGATGAAGACGATGTTGTAATTTTGCATAAGTTTTTTTTAACCTTTGCCTGGCAAGCAACGCATTTATTTTCATCGATGCAATAATGTGATAGATAATTTTTTTGAACGGTTTCATATAATTTTGTCTCATTATGTCAAACATATTTTTTCAAAAATATCTCCTTTCAGGTCAAAAACACCTTAACACGTTCATTGCTAACTAAAAATCGTATAATATATAATGACGGGTCAATTTAAACTGACGAACAGTGACGGATTTCCCTGTGCCCTGTGGAACAACTCAAAACGACATGGCTGCGTCTGTTTTAGATCGGTTCAAAGCAAAGATGCGACACAGCGCGCATCGGCGCGTTGTGCGCATACCAGTTACATTTCTTTCAACGCGTGGTGTCAGCAATGAATGTTTTAAAATAATATTATTTGTTTAAAAAGAAAAACAAACATTCCCCGATTACGAATAACCTGAAAAAAATCGAAAAACTCCTACTACTATCATTAAAAACGTTAAACGTTGCTTGTGCAATGATAGAGAACTAGGCTAGCAGATGAATTAAATCCCCGACACCCGAGTAGGAACCCGACGCGATTGTTTATTCAGCTATTAACTGGTCAAAGAAATACCACTCTACTACATTTTTGTAGGGTTTGGAGGAAATTATAGAAAGGATGGCAAAGTTGTCATTGTATGAGTTATTTCATGTTGAAATATTGCATTTGAATAATGGTTTCACTAAGTAAAGAGAAATAAGAAACTGAAATTGAAATTAAAAGTGAAAAATAGAAGAAAAAACGCTTTATATCTTGACCATAGATGTCAAGACGGTGCCTACGCCACTGAATAACAAAGTTTATGAGCAGTTTGTACCGGATCGACAAAATTGATTTAAAGCGTCTGAGAGTGTTCTTTGAAATACCTTTCGTCCATTCAATTGACATTTAAACGCAACTTTCAAAGGTTGTTCCGATATCGCGAAGCCATAAACCATCGAATGTGTCATATCAAGAGATATTTATATCAATTCATATCAAAATATATACTTAAATATTTATTTCATATCAAAAGAAATTATTAAATATTTATGTCATTTCATATCAAAAGATATTATTAAATATTTGTGTCATTTTATATCAAAAGATATTGTTAAATATTTGTGTCATTTCATATCAAAAGATGTTATTAAATGTGTATGTCATTTCATGTCAAAAGATATAATTAAATATTTATGTCATTTCATATCAAAAGATGTTATTGAATATTTATGTCATTTAATATCAAAAGATGTTATTAAATATTTTTGTCATTTCATGTAAAACTGATTTTATTATTTATTTCAATGTAGACACAATAAAAGTATTTTATTGTGGTTTTAAAGTTAAGTAACGGTGTTATGAAATGCTTAAACAGTTCACTGTATTCGAGTAAAACAATGAATGGCTTGTGAAATTACGATATTTAAAAACAGTTTTGATAATTGAAAATTGGATTTATAATAGATGCTGTCAACTGCTGTGTATTATTTTTCAAAAAATCGTATTCGAGGTAAGATGACAAACTAGAATGACTGATTTTTCTACGTTCTAGTTTTGAGTTTAAATACAAATAATATAAACGTGTAGAACATTTAACAAAAATAGTGTTTTTTCCTTTCTTTTCTTCTTTTTTAAAAGAAAGACAAACTTTCCCGGGTTACGAGTAACCTGACAATATTTGATTAATTTATACTGCCATCATAAGAAGCGAAAGATGTTGTTTGTGCAATGATGGAGGACTTAGCCAGCAGAGGAAAATACCGACCGGTCAAGTGTATATATATATAGTTTTTCTCAACGAAAAAATATAGCCTTTATACGAACTTAAGCTTAAAAACATAAATGCGCTTACAACATAAGATGAAACCAAATTCACTGATGGAAATTTTATTATCAGCTGCCTGGTCATATCATTAAACTCGATACTAAATAAATCAATATTAAATGTAAGTCTGTGTAGATATATGTAGAATAAATGTAGGCGGCCTCCGTGGCCGAGTGGTTAAGATCTTTGACTTCTAATCAAGAGGTCGCGGGTTCAAATCTCGGCGTGCACAAATATGTTTTATTTTATCATTTGCATTATTTTTACGTTTATTAATAAAAAATATTTATAAAACATATTTACGGCACGTTCTAGTGTGGTAGATACTCTCAGTATTACCCTGGTGAAAGACCACCATTCAGAATCAAAGCGGTGCTTGAAACTGCTTTAGACATGTTTGATGACCAGATCTGAATAGCCAGGTACTTCCCAACCTTTCTCTTCCTTATTTCCTTCTCCTCGCCACTACCATCAGCCTCACAACATACCTCAATTAGGGTGGCTATAGTCTGTTGGAAGCAGTTGGGAATCTTGTGCAGTTTTCACTGTAGGCAACCACCAAAAAACTACTTCCAACCGTCCGGAGCTAGTTGTATGGGTATGTTGTGAGGCTGAGAGTAGGAGCGAGGTGGAAGGAGATGAGAAAGAGGAATATTGGGAAGTACCTGGCTATTTAGATCTGGTCACCGAACACGGCTAAAGCCATTTCAAGCAAGGTTTCGATTTTGAATGGTGGTCTTTCACCAGGGCGATACTGAGAGTATCTACCACTCTGGAACGTGCCGCAAAAATTTGAAATAACACATATCAATTCAATAAAATGTATTTGCTCACGCCGAGATTTAAACCTGTGACCTCTGGATTTGTAGTCGAGCGTCTTAATCACTCGACCCCGAAGACCATCGAATCTGTCACTAATTATTTTATTTTTTATTAAATTACGAGAAACATCAAACACTCAATTTCATAAAAACAATTTACAATACAAACACATTATGAAAACCAATTTAAATTACAAAGAAACTACAGTATTATCTTTAATTCTTGTAAAAAGTTAGCAAAAATTCTGAAAATAATTTACTTACTCAATCAAATCATCGTTCAATTGTTTCAAACACTGTTGATTTTGAATAGCTAGTCTATTACACACTAATAACCATTGAAAAAATTACAATAAACATCTTATCTTGATACACTCGACCATTATACACGATTAGAATAATTCTTTTCATTGTAAATTAAATGCCAAGCTTCTTGAATTTAAATTCACGTGAAAGAAGCCATCGGGAACGGTTTAATTGACACTTTAATTACCTTCCAAGATACGTAGCAGTACGTTTACGTCCGGTGACCTCAGAATAGCCCAAGACGCTACGGAATTTGTAAAAGCTCAATTTTATTTGGATCATGGTAATGCTCTAGTGACGGGTCAACATTGAAGGTCGAATTTTAACAATATTCATCTCCGTGAGTAATAGTATGTTTTGACTCATCAATCAAACGTCGACAGATTAATAAAAAAAAATATAAAAATAAATGAATGAATTTTTTTAATGTTTGTTAATTTATGTGATTACTTGTGTTCCTTGAATGCTTAAAATATACATACACCAATAAAAAATTAAAAAACATGTAAAAGTGAGTTCCATGTGAAAGTAAAGTTTCAGTACTGACCGTGCGTTTAATTTTAATACATTTTTTTTTCGTCAAAGGTTCAAACCTCAGGAGCAATAATATACTAGGAGGGATACCTTGTGTAGTCAGGATTGTGGTTTTTTCCTGACTCGGGCGTGGCTAGGGCTAAGTCTAGGGTATTTATACATCTATTCATAGCACATATCGACATAATGTTTTGTTTATTTGTATAACCACTTTTTCGCAGTATTCTAAAAGAATCTACAAGAGTGCAGCCTATTTTTTTTATTGACTAGAAATTTAAAAAAAAAATCTTATCTGTTCATGTAGATAGAATTCAAAAATACACACTTTTTGGCTTTCTAATACAAGATAAACCTTGTTTATTTTATACTGTAGTATTGCTTGTAATTATTTTAGAATGCCAATTTTGGGTAAAACAAAGTGACGTTTTTAAATTGCGTATGTTTTTCATTGAATTTGCAGCCTAATTAAAATTTAAAAAAATCTTAACTGTTCAAAAATTTAAACAAATATAAATTTGATAATTAAGCCTAAAATTTACAAATATACACGTATACAGGCAGGTCTACAAAGTATTAGTGCAGTTGAAGGTCGTATGTTACCCTATGGTAATAATAATAGGTATATTTTAAATGTAGGACCGTTTAGTGAAAAAGGACGTTTTATACTAAATGACCTCAAATGCGCTTTACGATTGATATATTGTAACCTTTGTAGATATTACGGATATTGTTAGTAATTTTTACAGATTTATTCAAATTTGAATTTCATAAGTACCTTAGTACGTTAGTTAGTTTCTTATGACCGTCTAAATGGATTTTTTTATTAAATTTCAACGTAATATTATATGAATAACCGTCTCAGTAAATTTAAAAAATACTCACGAAGTCTTTTGTTATTTTTTTTACATTGTATATTTCGTAAGCATACGATCGTAACTACATTAAATGTTTTTATTGTTTTTAGACAGTTGATATCGTAAGAAGTCTTCGTATTCTACTCACATGGCTTTAATTTGATGGTTTGTGGGTGATTCGATTCCAGTGTGGGGAACATTTAAAATAAATGTAATTATTATGAACGTAGGGGAAAAGTAAGATTCTTGTATCATTTGACTTGTGTTCTGTAATATTTGTTTATTGTATTGCAAAACAGTTACAAAAATATTGTAAATGAAAAGAACAAATAATATTAAATAAAAAACAGGTTTAAAAACATTGAAAAATAAAATATAAAAATATTTTATATTTCATTAGATACCGTTATTTTATTTTTTTTATTTTAACTTCTGCACTTTGCATTTCAATAAAAAAAAAGTTTTTCAAAATATATACTGTCGCTGGAAAGGCAAAAGGGCTAAAGCGCCATTTTGGAAAATTACACCAGAGCACTTTATCAAGTTTTTTTTTCGTTTTACAATAAAATTTTAATCTTAAGTCTCAGGTTAGATTTTTTTTAAAGTTAACTCAATGCTCTCACTGAGTAACCTGAAGCGATAAACAGCTTTAAAAAGTCCCAAACTTGTGTCGCTTGAGTCAAGCCTTTTCCCAAATAGTAAGTATATGTTAAATGGCTGAAGAGCCACAAAAGTGTTCAGAATCAAACGAGAGTTAGAGAATTCGACACAGAAAAAAGAAATTGATCAAAACTGCATATTCAACTCATTTTAGAACACATTATCGCTTAAGCCTTTTTGCCTTTTTGGCGACGATATAGTGAACAAAAGCACCACAGGTCACTGGATATGTAGATAGACAATTTGAATTGCAAACATAATTTGTATGAAAAATACCCACATTTTTTTATTTAATGTTAATTCGATTGAACTTTTCCAAAACAATAGCTTTTAAAAAAAGCCGCCTTATGCCCAAGTGGGTGCAATATCGCCTACTGTCTTCGATGAAGAAAGTTCAATCCCAACACTCGGTACTGCCTTGAAACACAATTATTTCACAGTAAAGGGCACCTGGGCCTAGTTTGGAGGCAATAAATAAAACACAAAGGTCTTCTTAATTAAGATGATAATTTTATCTTAAAAGCCTTCTTTTTGTGGGCTGTTTTTCCATTTTTGTACGGTTTATCGGAATTGGTACAGAGAAAAACAATGTTATTTTTTACTCCTTGTCCTAACTTTAAGTCAAATTTATAAACCAATGCGCTTTAAAGACCGTCATTACTAACAACGACAAAAACGTGCTAATAAGGTTTAGTTAATAAGTCTAATGATGGTTGATAACTCCAAATACGTGGCAGAATTCTTAGCTCTTTGGTTCGGGACCAAGTGAGCAATGCTATGAATTCTTGCAAAGGGTAATGGAAATAAAGGTATTTAATTGAAATGTTTTTTTTTATTTTAAATATGGAATTAAAAATGATTCAATCAAGTTTTTATGCACCTCATTTTAGAATGAAAGACACTCTCAGTATCACCCTGGTGAAAGACCACTATTCAAAATAGAAACGTTACTTGAAGATACAGATTCGTCTATTTAAGTGAGAACGACATAAAAACATATAAAAAGGGAAAATTTTCATGGACGATTGAAGATGCATTTCAGAGGATCTTTCTATTAAGTTCACTGATTATTTTTTTAATTGAAAAACTAGTAGAAACGACCCGCTCTTTTGGATCTTTTTCTTATCGTACTTTGGAAAAATATGAAGCGAACATTATGACAGCTTATCTGAGTTTATACTGTGACAGAAATAACATTTCTAGCTGAAAATATTTGCGTCGACCTAGAATTTTAAGACTGAAAACAACTTTTTGGGACGTCAGAATTCACTTTTCGCAACTTTTTGAGAGACAAAGGTACAGTCAGGTTTTCGTGAAAGACTCGTGAAATAAAAAATTAAAAAAATTAATATTTACGTGATATAGAATATTTGTTTTTTTTTTATTGACATGTAGAGCGAATGAACGAAGAAAGGAGTGCAAAAAGAATATATGATGCGAAAGTGAATGGAAGAAGAATTCGAGGACGCCGGAGAAAATCATAACACGATCAAGTAAATCAAATGTAACTGTACAGCATTAGAATCTACTCTAAAAAAATGAAACTCCAGATCAAATTGAAATCGAAATTCTAGAACAAGTAAGAGTTGGTAAACTGGGAGTAGAGGTTTCCGGAAAATAAAAAATAAAATAAAAATACTAATAACAGAAGAGTATGTATGAGACGATGTACGAATGTGAATGAAGCAAGGAGTGTGTGCCAAGACAGAGTTATATGGCGGCCCGTCTTCTCTGCCTACCCCTGCGGGGAAACGGAGTGGTGGTTGATTAGTTAGTTAGTTATTAAATCAAAATAATAATAAAAATACTTAGTTAATTTTAAAAGCTCGATTTTAGTGAAATATCACCTCAAGGAACTTTAAAAAAGCTTAAAATTATTATTATTCGCTGCCGGAAACTATCAAAATTATGCCTTTCAATAAATTTAAAAAAGCCTGTAAAAATTATTTAAAATGCATGTAAATCAAAATAATAAGAAGTGTTTAAGTTAAAATATTATTAGTCAAAAAGAAAATGAAATAATTAGATACTTGTAAACTTAAATGTACAAAGAAACTAATATTAAAAAAAAAAAAAAAAAAATTAATTAAAATAATCATAAAATACCTAAAACTATAGCTAGCTTTTATTTTTTCATATTTAAATATTAATTATTTACATGTGTCGCTGGCTGTTAAAAAAATCGGATTTTTTGTACAGCAGTAGATCGAGATTTTATCAACCAGTGCATGAAAACCTATTTATTATACGGTGAATATAGATACTAACATGTTAAACCTAGCTTTGAAAATTCTGTTATTTATGGATATGATTTTGTAAAGAGATTTCTATTTACCATCAGGATAGATTGATATATAGACCTTATTTCTAAAATTTCCTACTGGGTATATCTAAAAAAATCAGTCCACTGTATTTCAGATTTTAGTACGTAAAACGTCATTAGCAGCTAGAATTACTCTCGAAAATTGTCGTTTTGAAGTATTTTACCTACCTGCAAAGTCAACTCTTTCGAAATAATAATAGCATGATAGCTAGTGGGTACTCTGGGTAAGGTTTGTGCAATAATGTCATATCACAAGATTTAATGCCGAATGAATTTTGGAAACTTTTTCTCACGTTATTAATTTGGCCGGTGTGGATTCCCGCGATAAAATATTTATGAATGGCTGCCTGATCTGGTTCATTCTTTTGCAGAACCCAGAACAGCAAATATGAAGGATAATCTATCACTTTTACTCTTTGATTGTTATTTAATTGAAATTAACATCGCAACGATGAAAAGATAGGTTACGTTCATTTATTTGGTTGTGATGTAATTATACGTTTTGTTTAATTACTTTAAGCCAGCAGGATATTGTTTGTTTGCAGTATTAATTAACTAATTAAATATTACACAGAGAGGATGAAACGCCACACAACTTTGTCTTAGCATTCATGTCATGGTTTTATTCATATTCATACAAAGTCTCATTGTCCAATTGTAATATTATTTGTAGTGAATACCGCACAAGAGTTCCAATTGCTCCTAAACGTCTAGATACAGTGAAACTAAAGCATCCTCAATTGGGGTATGTTGTGAGGCTGAATTTAGTGGGGAGAGGAAGGAGATGAGGAAGAGGAAGGTTGGGATTATGTATTGATGTATTTCTGCTTCTTTCAGTAGGTACGAGTAAGTTGTTATTTTTATGAAGGTGTGAGTCAAAAAAGAAAACGTTTTCAAAAAACAAAACTGATTTGTGTTTCTTTTCGATCACAAGAAAATTACAAATATTTAGAAAAAAGATTAGTGACAGTAAAAAAAATATTTGTAAATTTAAAAAAAGACCCACTGTCTAAGTAAATATCAGTCTCTTTAACGCCCCTAGTCTCGATTTTTTACCTTAACTCGCCTCACAATAACGCCCAACCGTGTATTGATGGACAAAAGTCCCCTTGCTTTACACCGTACAGACAGAGGAAGCTCTGTTGAGGTGAACATAAATTTTGTAAGTACGACTTACATTCATTAATCCAATTTGAATGATCGAAACGATGCTTGAAACGACTTCAGCCGTGTTTGGTGACCAGATCTGAGTAACCAGGTTCTTCCTAACCTCGCTCTTCCCCATCTCCTTCCCTTCCCCACTGCCTTCAGTCTGATAACATACCCCGTTTGGGAACCCCATAGTCCCACTGGCTCCGGATGGTTGGGAGCAGTTGGGACTCTTGTGCGGTATTCAGTATTATTTAAAAAAAAATTAAATCACATTTCGTCGGAAAGAATTAATCTTGTTTTTATAATATACAAAACTGATTGACTTAATAATAGATTTCCAGAATTCCCTTCCTTCTGTCGGTGGTATGCTAACTATAGTAATCTAGCCTAGTGAACCACTTTCGTCGTGATTAGCACGTAATTAAAAGCGGATGGGATATGGTTCACACATTCTTCTTTCCATAAACAGTATCACATACGAATTAACAAAGAATGCCGGTTACATAATGAAAGTGTGCGTGTAACATAAATTGCGTACGTTTTTTCAAGAAAGTAAAAAAAAAAAACAATAATTTATGAGATTGAGACGAAGTGGCTTGTGATAGATGTCAACATTGTGGGAGCTACAGGTGTTGACGAGCTCATTTGAAAGGTGTCCCATGAACACAGCCTGCGAAGATAGTGGGAAAAAACTACTGTACTAGAAAACCTATTAGTTCGTTGTTACCTACCAGTAAGTCTCCGTGGTCGAGTGGTTGAGACGCTCGACTACGAATTCAGAGGTCGCGGATTCAAATCGTGGCATGCGCAAATAAATTGAATTTAATTTAATATCTTGAAGTAACAATATATGGAGGGAGAGCTAATTATTATTACCCAACCTACACAAACTTGGGAAAAATCACTTTCTCCGGGCTTTTACGGCGTACACTATGAGAGAAAAAGAGACAACAAATTTCTTGGCCCGCTTCTATATACTGTCATAATGATCTTAAGGTGCTGGTTCCTTGAAGTAACACTGGCGGGACTCCGCCCACATTTTTTTATTATGCCACTAAACTTCACACAACTAAACGGTTTTTTAGGTTAGATGCTATATTTTTGTTGATAAAAATACTGTGAAAAAGTGGCTATACGAATACACAAAAACATTATGTCGATATGTGATATGAATGGATGTATAAATACCGTAGCCTTAGTCTTAGCCACGCCCAACTGCGCCGAGTCATGTTAAAATCATCAAAAACAAGTCCAAAACTGACTTCACTGCCTTGGATAGATACTACTCTATGTACTCTAAGTTTAATATGTAACGCCTAAATACATAGCCAGCAACAGGGCGCTCCTAACAGCCTAGCAGAGGAAGGTGTTTACGGCGGGAAAGGGATAAATCACCCTTCTGCCACTTCCGTTTACCCTTCGTGACAGAAAACACCTCTTGTTTTGTGATTACTCACGTCAACGTGTTTTAATTTGTAAATAAACGTGATCTTTCTCACCCTAAAGACTATCATTTGACAATTACCTACTACATTTATTTATTATAGTTCCTTCGTTCTATAAAAATGTATTATTTCATATTTAATTACTATTTAATCATAATATGATATGCAATATTTGTGGCACGTTCTAGAGTGGTAGATACTACAAGTGTCACTCCGGTGAAACACTACCATTCAGAATCGAAACGTTGCTTGTAATGAATTCAGCCGTTTTTAATGACCAGATCTGAATAGGTAGGTAGTTTTTATCCAAAACGTTGGCTAAAAGAGAAGAAAGCATACCACGGCATAATAAACCAAACACCCATCACGATAATGTATGTACGTATTGATATATTCAACTGTACTGAATCTAGTTACAAGAAGGCTATAATAACATACCTCTTTCTAAAATACTAGTGTTAATTTTCTTGGGCGTAATCAAATCGTCGCATCAAATGTTTTTGGGCGCATTGTTATTTTTTATGTCATTGTTATTTTTTTTATGTCACTGTTATTTTATTTTATATCTATGTTATGTAAAAGCCCATGAGGGCGTATATAAATAAATAAATAAATAAATATTTGATATTACGCATATTGACGGCCTCCGTGGTTGAATGGTAAGACGCTCTGCTACGAATCCAAAAGTCACGGGTTCAAACCCGAAGTGCGCAAATAAAGTAACCGATCCTCTTCAATTATAAATTAAATAGTGTCTCCTTATCTACCGTCAGATCTATAAAAGATCTTGGTGTCACTATAGACTATAATCTTTCTTTTCGTGATCACATTAATAATGTAGTTAATAAATCATTAAAACTTCTTGGCTTCATCAATAGAATTGCATGTGACTTTAAGAATATAAAGACTCTAAAAACCCTTTACTGCTCATTAGTTCGCCCTCATTTAGAATATGCTAGTGTAATTTGGTCCCCTTTCTATACCGTTCATATTCATCATATTGAATCCGTACAACATCGCTTCTTACGCGGTATTGCATGGAGATTGGGGCGAGAAAGAGGCGATTATTCATATGATGAAATTGAACAATTATTGAAAATGTCTTCATTAGAAAAGCGCAGGAAAGACTTCGATTTAATTTTCATTTACAAAATTATTAATTGTTTTATTGACTCACCTTCTCTGTTGCAACTTATCCAGTTCAACATTCCTTGCCGTAGACTCAGAAACAATGAATTGCTGTTCCTCAATCATCACAATACTAATTACGGGTATAATTCTCCAATGTCCAGAATGTCAAGACTTGTTAACTCAAGCCATGGTCTTGAAATTTTTGGTAGCAGTCTAAATGATTTTCGTCATTCTTTACGACTCTACCAAAACTTTGACTAAGACCATGGCTTGAATGTTCTCTCTTATGTTTATTTTGCCTTATTTTTGTCATCGCTTCATTTATCTCAATTTATATGCTATTTCTTCTCTGTTACTCTTTTTTATATTTCGTGTTTTATATGTATTTTTGTAATTGGACTTTAGTCCGTTAATTTATAAATAAATATGTGTCATAACACATATAATTCATGTAAAATAATATATAGTGTATTTGCGGCACGTTCTAGAGTGGGAGATATTAAGTATCGACTTGGTCAAAGACCACCATTCAGAATCGAAACGTTGCTTGAAACGGCTTTAGCCTGTGTTTGGTGACCAGATCTGAATAGCAGGTACTTTCCAAGCTTCCTCTTCCCAATATTCTTCCCCTCGCCACTACCTTTAGCCTCACAACATACGTCAATTAGGGAGTCTCACTGGCTCTAAACGGTTAGAGGCAATTGGGACTCTTGTGCGGTATTCACTTAGTCATGAATAAAGAGTGTATTGAGACATTTATTTTCAATAATACCAACTCCTCCGTGATAAATAGGTACCTACTAAAAATAAGACACATCTTATCCAAAATTCTGACGAAAAATACGCGAACCTAGAAAATTAATACACCATCAGGCCCGTAAAATGTTTACAAGTGTCGAATTTACTAGCTAGGAACAGTTTTTTTTTTCATTAAATTTGGGCCTAAGTTGCATAAAATAAAATCAATCATCGAGACAGGCGGTCGCTACGATGAAGCAATTTCAACTTCATTACTACCAGCCCAAATAACATTTGGTCACTTTTGAATTTAAAGGTTATTTTAGAACAGGCAGAAAAAACTGTATAAAAAATGGTGCGGAGAATTTCTTATATAATACTTTATGGTTATTCATCTTGTTCCACGAATATTGAGTCGATCAAGCGGCAGATTCCATAAACTATTGAATTTGTAATACGTAATGCAAATATATTATCATGAGGCGCTAAACGCAGGCTGCAGACAAACGCATTGGAAAAGTGCAGCGACGGTAGGGGGCGATAAGTGTGTCATACAGAGGCACCGCCCCCCACCACCATTCGCGTGGAGAGAATATATTCCCACCGATATTATGTACTCAATTACCATATACATCAACTACCTGTAGCTATATGGACCATTGCATATTATTAGTATGACTAGTTTAATGAAATATTGGAGATTCAGCACGCGAGTGAAAATAAAATACGTAATAATAATACATTGGTTATTAGCAGTCAAGTACTTGCTATCCGCAAAAGAGTACTTCTCTCTTAATTAAAACAGAAAATTTATTAATGCAAAATGTAAGTATGTTTTCAACAATTCTCTATTATTTTTAAATTTTTAAAACTTATTCTGCTTTAAGAGTCTTCTGGTGTCCGGCTTTGAACATAGACCTCTGGGTGGCTCTTTTCAGTCTTCAAATCGTTAGCCCATCTCACATGTGGGTGAACTCTGCTTCTTTTTTTTATAGTGGATTCCGCACAAAAGTCCCAACTGCTCCCAACCGCCAGTGAGACTATGGCATCCCCAATCGGGGTATGTTGTGAGGCTGAAGGTGGGGAGGGGAAGGAGATGGAGAAGAAGAAGGTTGGAAAGAACCTAGCTATTCAGATCTGATCACCAAACACGACTAAAGTTATTTCAAGCGACGTTTCGAGTTTCGATTCTGAATGGTGGTCTTTCACCAAGGCGATTCTTGAAGTATCTTACCACTCTGGAACGTGCCGCAAATGTACTTTATATTATTTTTTTATGTATTACGTATGTTATGACACATATTCATTAAATAAAAGTTATTTGCCGCACGCCGGGTTTGAACCCGCGACCTTTCGACCATTCGTAGTCTAGCGTCTTACCACTCGACCATGGAGACCGTCTCTTTCCTAATCAAGACGCTATCCGATTATATTTTGGTTCCAACTAGTACTGGGCGTTAAATATAATTCGAAAAAAAGCCAACGCCGTTATCGTTGGCGATTGTTAACTGTTAAATATAACCGTTGAAAATAACGCCGACGTTGACTATTTTTTGGTAAACTACCAATATACTATATTTTCTAAATTACATATAAGTACACAAAGCGTCCTTGAGGTGATTTTCCCACGAAAACGGTGCTATAAAATGTATCCATTTATTATTATTATTAAGTTTGGACGTTGAATTATATGAGCTAATAATGCAAATTCAATAGTAAAAAAGTAAAATAATATATTGCGTCGTATTGTCTACTAAAACTTAATTTATTTGCTTACTCGGTATTTGCACTTTGGCCGTGAAACAAAATATAAACATTAGACAACTACACCATTAATCGTATTCTTCAATTAACAAAAACACATCGAATGCACGCGCGACGAGTAAAAACGCGCCAAACTAAACGAGTAGGAGATTGACATAAAACTAACTAGCAAAAATAATGAATAACGAGCCTATTGGTTTTAATAATAATAATCCCCTGTTGAAAAATAACAGCTCGATGAAAAGACATTGTCGTTATAATATATCTAGCTGTTATATATGTTTTACTTATCATTATTTTCGTCACTTGATTCTAGGCGCTACGTATCGGCCGTTCCGGATAGGAAAGTCCACAAATATGTTTAGTAAGAAGAAATATAACCAAAAGATTATTCCAAACTACGTATAATATTGTGCACGGCGCACACACTCTTTACACCTTTTTAAAGACTAAAATAATAGGTACATGACAATGTGATGCGTCGTTATAATATAACTAGCTGTTAGATATATTGACTTGTCATTATTTTCGTCGCTTGATTCTAGGCGCTACGTATCGGCCGTTTCGGATAGGAAAGTTCACACAGATGTCTAGTAAGAAGAAGTATATCCAAAAGATTATTCCAAACTACGTATAATATTGTGCACGGCGCACACACTCTTTACACCTTTTTAAAGAATAAAATAATAGGTACATGACAATGTGATGCGTCGTTATAATATAACTAGCTGTTAGATATATTTGACTTGTCATTATTTTCGTCGCTTGATTCTAGGCGCTACGTATCGGTCGTTTCGGATAGGAAAGTTCACAGAGATGTCTAGTAAGAAGAAGTATAACCAAAAGATTATTCCAAACTACGTATAATATTGTCGACGACGCACACACTCTTTACACCTTTTTAAAGACTAAAATAATAGGTACATGACAATACGAGGCGTCGTTATAATATATCTAGCTGTTAGATATTTTGGTGACATTCGGAGAATTATACATAACAGTTACATTTTAGGTGCCGTCATTATTTTACCTAGCCATTATTTTATTCGCTTGACTCTTGGAGCTACGTATCACGCGTTTCGGATAGGATATTCCACAAAAACGTTTAGTAAGAAAGTATAAAAAGATACACATAATGTCGCTTACGATGCATAAACTCTTACACCTTTTTGTTTACTTGGCGCTAAAGCTAATACAATAATAATAGCGTCGAAGAATATTCGTATGTAGGTACTAATATTTTTAGTAATAATATCTAACTGTTAGCGCAAATTTTCGTCAATAGCGTTAGACGTTGGCGGCATCTAGCTGTTATTTCTAACAGCTAGATATATTTTGATACAGTACTAGTTCCAACGGTCATTTATAAGTCACGCCACATACTCAGAAGAGTTCCATTTGAGGTTGAAGATTATGGTAGTTATGTCACCTTAGATTTGCTCCTTATCCACTTGTTCGTCTTTCTATCTCGCAAAGAGATAGCTAGCCTATCTTTTTTCATGGTTCTTTGTATGGTGGCCATTGGTCATAGTTTTTTTTTTGTTGAAGTCCTTTTTTACAACTCCTTTTCAAATAACTAATTTTCTTTTGTTTTTTTTTCTGAAACTACCTACTTAGGTTACCCTCAAAAAGAAATATGTGCATTTTTTTTAAAGTCATTATGAAATACAATATGTGCTCGGGTAGAGCTTTGGATACCATTACAAAGATGGCAGCCTGTATCGGAAGAAATTGAAAAATATTATCAATGATTTTCATTAAAGTATGAGATCGATCAAAATGCCGGTTTCTAATAAGGTATCGGCAACTCAATTGGCAGAAGCGTTACTCCCGGATAGAGTAGAGGTTCCGAGTTCGAGTCTCGGTCGCGACCGTTATTCTTTTTAGTTTCTGGCTTGTTCTGTTTCATATTTGTGTTGAAGATTATTGATATTATTCAATAATTAATATCATATATCAGTCAAGAATTCCACTACTTACAAATATTGCTCAAAGGAAGTAGTGTGGCGGAAGAAAAATCAAAGGTTGCGTGGCAACCGTAATATAATGGTTGACTTCTTCAATAGTTCAAGGCATTTCAAGAAAAGTCTAGCCTTGGAAAAATTTTCTTTCCCAGGACGATAAAGAAAATATTATACTGATTAAACGACGTGCAAATCAACGATGTATTTTTAATTGATTAAAATTTTGTATCATTCGAATATCATTGACAAACATCTATTTTATTCTTAGAGTAACAATGTTAAGAGACCTCACTTTGCGAAATGTTGAAACAACTTTTTGACCAAGCTTGACCAAGGAGGTATGGCCTATAAACTGCCGGCGAATGGAAGGCGAAGAAAACCGTAAAGATAAACATTATTACGTCTTTATCTGTTCGCCAACAATTTAGCGTTGGTACCATGAGAAATAAAGAGACCGGGATATATTCAGAAGCCGTACGAAAAGGGGTTTCTCGTTCTTAATTTTTTGCAAAATTCTCGTTTATCTCTCTATGTAAAACATATTAAAAATGCATTAAAACTCATTTCAAACGGAAGTTTATTATATTGAAACGAATATTGCAAAGATTGATTAAATGTTGGTTTAAGTTACTAGTTGCTTTGTAGGTTAAGATGTTAAATATTTGAGTACACACTAAAAAATACGAATTCTTTGATACATGCCTATGAAAACTGTTTTTTCGGTCCTTTTATTCTTCGGTTGAAGCATCCATCAACTACACATATAGCCATATCGTTTTTTTAAAGATTGCACTAAATTCATTTAAGTAATGATATTTTTACGCATATGTTACTGTCGGCTCGATTGACATAAGTAATCAGTGTGAAGTTCGTCCACATCAAAAACTGTTTACACGGCGTTTAGTCCGCCCCAAATCGTATCTTTTGAACAGCAATTGTTTGTCTCTTTTTCTCATACGTTTATAGAATCAAGAATAAAGAGAGAGCTGTATTTTGCGAGTATTTCAACGATTTGACTCATATTAGGACGGTCTTTTTATATTGTTACTCTAAGATTTCATTAATATAATTTAAACATTGCCTGATTTTTAATCATCCACCAATGTAACACATCATTTACCAAGCATATTTGTGTTATGAAGATAGCGATCACATTACGCCTGCGTAATCGACTCATGTGTTTGCTAAAGACCTCATTATTCATTTCCAATATTATTTATGTTGAATTCCCCGCCAAGATTAATGGTCTCTGCGTACAGTGCAATCTAGTTTTTTTTGCAGTTACGAACCCGAATGGCATGTAATAATGGAATTAGTTACAGCGTAATTGAAAGAAAAATAGATCGTATGAAAATTCATTGTAATCCTACAGTTTGAAGTAATGTGATTTTTCTTATTTCGCTTTTATAATACATCTGCGTAAATCAAACGTAATGCAATGTTAAGTCAATACAAGTATTATCTAAAAGTTACACGATTGAAAAAACTACATATAGTTCCTACTCGCGAGTAGGTAGGTCCTAACCCGTATGAATCTGTTAGGAATGCACTTTGCATAAAGAACAGCGTGAAATTTAGTGATTTGTAGTAATTCGGTTTAAATCATGCAATTTGTGGTTTTTATACTTAATTTTTAGAACTCAATTTTTTATTTTCATAATTTAATTTTATCAATTTTTTTTTTAAGTTCTGCATTTTTTAGTTTTTATTTTTAGTGACAGCTGTTTCAACGTTCGAGGCCATTATCAAACTGTGGTTAAACCACACAGCTGTCACCAAAAATATTACTTGAATCAAACGGTGCTTTTTAAATATTTTTTTATGGTGAATACCGCACAAGAGTCCCAACTGTTCCCAATTGTCTAGAGCCAGTTAGACTATGGCATCCCCAATTGGGGTATGTTGTGAGGCTTAAGGTGATAAAGAGGGGAAGGAGATAGGAAAGAGGAAGGGGAAGGTTGGGGAAGTACCTGGCTATTCAAATCTGGTCACCAAACACGGCTAAAGCCATTTCAAGCAACCTTTCAATTCTGAATGGTGGTCTTTCACCAGGGCGATACTTAGAGTATCTACCACTCCGGAACGTGCCGCAAATAAACTATATATTATCTTATATCAATTAAATGCTTTATGAGGCATATTAATTAAATAAAATTTATTTGCGCACACTGGGTTTGAACCCGCGACTTCTAGACTCATTGTCGAGCTCCTTACCACTTGACCATGCAAACCGTCAAAGGACATCGTTTAACATTTCGCCAAAAAGTTAATTCCATTTCAAAATTAAAATCATTGAATGATTGTGCATAATTTATTATTATTATCGCCCATCTTTACATCTTCAGGGGTATTTAATCCGAGTCCGGGACCCTCCCACAGTCAAATTATTATAGCTCGAAGCTCGCACAGCAATCGAGAGAAAGATCTGCCAATAAAATCGTTTTATTATTTATTATTCACCACCGACGGTGTCATGACTCTCAAATTGAAAGAGCAGAGCGATCTACGAGTGATTAGCATCGGTGCGGCCGGTGATATAATGCCTCGAATTGTCAAATGCTTTTGGAAAAATGGCGGCCCGCAGCGGCAGACGGACGGAAAAAAGATTTAATAAGTTTAATACGACAGTCGTGAAAGGCCGAGAACTCTCTTTTACAGTGAAACTATTGTACCTGAGAGCCAGATGGGTCTATGTTAGAATATGTTTTTTTTTAATCAATTGTTTCAAATAAACCGGAACTCTATACTTGTGCACTCTAGAAGCTACATCCATAGTTGAACGTTGTTATGCAGAAAGAGTTCAACCCACAATTTGTCAAAATTGAGTTTTACATGTTTTCCCATACTTAAATACGAGATTTATATCTGCTGAAAACATCCAAGCTCCAAATGCAATAGATTTTTTTTACTAACGCGCATTGCAGATATTTGACTTAAATTTAAGTTTAAAAACATTACAAAATGTAAGAAACATAAGAAATACTTTTTTTTTTTCAATAAACACATTGGTAGATTATAAATGACCTATTTATAATTATGCTCATAAAGAAAAAACACTGATATTCACTTTACCTGACGCTTTCTGCATAACCACGTCCAATCAAACATGTATACTGTTTTAAAATGAATTTAAAATGCATTTGATTCACTTGATCGCGTCATGCCTTTCTGAGACGTCCCAGATTCCTTTTTCCATACAAAGAAGTAAAATAAATTCTTCTGACACATTTTTTGGGATCTCACCGGGGCAGAAAAATAATTATCTAATAACTTTCAATTCAAATTATTTTTACACGACAGTTGACTTAGGCAGGTCTCCCTCCCACCCACTTCAGCTCATCCATTTATTCTTACGGCACTTTCATAATTTTCTTCGATTCCTCGGCAGAAAATCACATCTTGTTAAGTCAGTGTCCCAACGCTGAGTTAGGTCGGATTGCATCATGGCCAATTGCTCCCTTATTTGGTTCGAGCGATAATTTATATCTATTCGAGCAGCCATCTTCGTGAATGAGATGTATCTATAGGCACTGCAGACTCGTTCCGAGAATGCAAAAGAAATTGACAAGTGAATTCGTGATGAATACTTCAAAGCAAATTTCACGGTGAATTTATTGCGACTACTTAGGGAATTTCAACCAAGTGAGATTTTGAACTACGTAAGAACAGTGTGAATCGACGCTAATAAATTAAGTTTTTGGTTTATTTTAGCACGACAGCATAATGGCATATTTGCGCTAAAAGGCATGCAGACATATTTTCGTTACCTACTCGCAGTTGTAAATTTTCACTGACATTTTTAAGGCATTTAAACGGACGCATTCATGTTACTGCCTAAGGAGTTTGTGTTAGAACAATATATTGATTTATGTATTATCATTTCGTTTTACTTTGACTTAAAGATAGCACAGTTTGGCAGCTTGTCTGCCATGAGATTTTGCTGCAACGATTGCAATGCCTGATCTTCGGTGTTATCTTTTTCAATTTCTAACAAACATTTTTATCGTATTTCACCCAACAAAAGTTTTACTATTATTTATTCATTTAACAAAGATCTCAGTAAAATAGTTGTTCACCAAATACATTAAGAGATGAATGATATAAAATATTGTAGATACATGCATAGTGTAATAAAATAAACCAAATTTTTTTTTACAACCCACATATAGACAAGGTATTATATATCCGAAGGAGTTATATGAGTACAAACTGAAGTAGTGTGACGCATTGTATTTAATATAATAACGCAAATAATGCGAACAACGAAAAAAAAGATAAGATTTAAGAGAGGTTCATTCTTAGACACATGTTATGAGATAATCATTGAATTGACAAGTGTAAAAATATATTTTATTTTAGAGTATGTAGATCGTTATGTACCTAACGGTCACTCTTGTACGTACATCGAGAGATAGTGACAGAACTCTATATATGTGCATCTAAATATATCTGAGGTAGATGTAGCTTTATTGAATAGTTCCACCGTTTTATATTTTTGTATGAGGAAGATCTGACTTTCCATAGGTGTGTAAAACGTCGCATGGTGCCTCGCACTACCTAGCACTACCGTCGATGCTATTTCTCGAGAAAAGAATTGAGAACTTCTCAGATTTTAATACTTAGAACAAAGGACCATGGGTGAAGTCTAAGAGAACATTTTTACCCAGGAGTACATTTTCTTAACACTTTGTTGAATAATAATAGATTATAGACGTTTACAAATAATGAAAATTACTAGAACATTCTAGGTTTTTTAAACTATTTTATCAACCAATGTCTAATTCTAAGACGTATATAAGTACTTACTGAACTTACACTGTTTAATCACGGTTAATAACTTGTTGAATTTAATAATAGTAATGAAGGTAACGAGTAGTGTTGATACTGGTGTGCATAATCGATGTTTATAAAGTAAACATCTAAATAAACTTTGTACACAAAGCCGTTTTGTTTCAATAGCCATCAGTACTACATAAATTTAATTTGACTCCATGAAATTTCAGCAATCGTTACGAATGTAATGTTTTTAATCCGGATAAAACATTCTATCAACCCGTGAGGTCGTGTTATTCAATCGAATGCATGCATGATTTAGAATGTAATTGAGATGAGCTGGGCCGCTAAGTAGCAGCCGCGAGTAGCATCCGAACTCCGTTTTGGCCCACATACAAAGTTTGGAAGAAGGCAGCCGAATGTACGAAATAGCCAATTTATGCGTGGGTAAAAACACGACTCCGGCTTGCATAAGAGCAGAGGAGATCGAGTAATCTCATTGTTTCGCCACGGCTGACTTCCGGACCAGAGTCACTGGCGGCGTGTAAAGTGATTGTTTCGTGGATGGGAAGATGGGAAATCGGAACTCCCAAGGGCAGAGATGGATTTCTATTTCGATTCGTTAATCTCTGTTCATTTTAATTAAGACGCATTCGCATTTTAATCCACCGAAAAACCAAACAACTATTTAAGCAAATATGTGATAGTGAACAAAATTTTGCACTTACCCTGCGAAATCCTGGAGGCGGCTTTGTTTGGAGCCATCACCCCTTTTTTCTGTTTATACTCTCCATCTGGGTGTTGTGATTTTTATTACAACGTTTGATAGACCTTGTAGGGCATGGCAGCTGCTGTAACAAAATTACATTGTTATTATTGATAAAGGAAATTAAACGCTGCAACTCCGAGCTGGTTACCGTCTGCAGAACTGCCCTGTTAGAACTAGATACCATCAATAGAATAAACCTTATCTAGGTTCCAGGACAGAAAAAACATTGAGGGTAATGAGCAAGCTGATATGCTAGCAAAGAAATTACTACTTGCTGGACATGAACTGGCTGTAGAGATGGCGGCCTACCGCACTAAACTACATATTGAAAAGGGAGTCATATCCCAGCACTGGAAACACTCCTAAAAAGACAATTGAAAGTGGTTAGAGACTTCTCAAACCTCAAGGGAGCTAAGCAATCTCAAGGTGGTAGAAATTCACTGGTGAGGGAGCTAGTAAGACTACCAATAGGAAAAACATACAGCAGTTAGGAGTAGAAAGGAGCAATACCTATTGAAAATATGGAGAAGACAATAAAATACTCATCTATGGTGCTACTGCACCGCTTTCACAGAAAAAAAGACTCTGCTAACAATGATGCCACACAAAAATTCGAATAAGGATTTATACTTTGTTAATGATGTCATATAGAGCAAATGAATGTGTACAATTCCTGTTAGAAAGTAGGTTTTTTTTTTAAAGGAGACGGAATACATTTGCGTATAAAGTCTCAGTTCGAACCTGGTTGGAGGAAAGTGCCAAAGGTCAGATTACCGAATACAAAAGCGTGGACTGAAATTCACATACACAAACTTGCCGCATTGCACAGCTTCATTCCAAACTACATAATACATAATACACGTTATACGGTGGTAGCGTACAATAAATTCCCAAATGGAGAAAAATATAATTTTCTTGGGTAAGAAAAATGCACATTCCTTTCACAGAAAACACTTTTAAGAATAATGTGGGTACCTATCAAAGAATTTGGTATCATTGAAGAGATTAAGATAACGTACTGTAATTATTAATTTATTCGTTTTTCATTAAAAACATCTGTGTTGTATTAGAAGCCCTAAAGTTTTCCTCAGGGCCTAAGTCATCTTTGAGGGTGCTTTCTGGAGTGTCTTTATAAGGAAATGAAAGAATAAACCTTGATCATAAAGAGACTGATGTTGTAAGAGGAAGGAAATCAAAACGCAGGGAATTCATTATGGAGTATTAGAAAGAGACGTAAAATGATTCTTGTCAACTGTGTACAAATGTTTGACACGCGTTTGTGTGTATATGTATGCACTGATTCTGTTAAGACCTTTTCCCTTAGAACTCACTAATGTAAACTTAAATTCAGTCAATTAAATGCAACCATCAGATGGTGATAGTAATAAGGCCTAATGAGCCGTAGTACTAGTTAGATAGACATTATGAGGGGTATTTGTTTAAGCTCCAGCTCGTTAGCAGAGGATTACGAAAGAATCCATAAAATCAAAATCAAAAACTGATTTTAGACGGATTGTTTATTTAGAAATAACAAAGGTAGGTTTTTTTAATTTAGTTTAATGAAATATAATATTATTACTATTACGATCTGCTAATTTTAGTTTATTTTTTTTTATTTTTTAGTAACAGCTGTTTCGGCGATCAAGGCCATTATCAACTTTGGTTAGGTCACACAGGAACTGCATATTTATATTATTTTATGGACTATTTAATTACCGATTTCGTAAAAAAAACTAATATGACTTTTATTAAATTTGACTACATTGAATTATTTAACATTTTAATGAAGTTCTACAAATTTAAAACAAAACTATAAAGGCGTAACTTTGTTTATTAAAATTTCACAACTAAACTGTTACATACCAGTCAAACAAACCGCATTTCAAAGGAAATTTGTGATTCACACATAATATTATTTGCACCACAGTTCACGCTGTCACAAATACATACCTACTTATTATATGACAATAATATTGTCAGTCGGAAGATATCTACCGACAACACAATCGCGTATCTCAACACGACGGCGTATTATAAAAGCGAATATAATCTAAGTAGATAATTTGTTGCTTTACATCGGAGACTTTCTCGCATATTTGAATAAAATCGTAATATCTTTTCCGCCATGCTTTTGGGAATTTACATGCGTGCGAGTATTTGTAACGTTGCGTATATTTTTGGCTTATTTTATTTAGATAATCGTGGATGTTTGAATCGAGAAATATATCTCTGTAAAACCAAATAAATCTGAACGGTTATCGTATTCATTTTTAAATGCTTTGGTAAGGTGTTAGTTTGGCATAGTTGCCTACACACTCGAGAATCGTGATCAAGCAAGTACGCTGGAATACTGGCTATTTCGTGTTCATACTTGGTATCATATTAATTATTTGCGAAATACATTCCTTTTAATATATATTGTAATTAATATTCCCACATTATTATGTATTACTTACCTATAAAATAGTAATCATTACAGCACAGTGAAGCTTGTAAACTGTGGCACATTCTGCCCGTAAATACAATCACTTTTTAATTACGAATATAATTATATATTTACATAATCGTAAAAAATCACAAGACACCTAAATTCCACTTTTTAAAATGGTCAGTAAAAGTAAGGAATATGGACGCACATTTCAAATATAGAATAAAAATACCTATCCAAGGTAGTGTAGTCAGTTATTGATGATTTTTGCCGGACTCGGCAGACCTGGGCGTGGCTAGGACTAGGGCTAGGGTATTTATACATCAATTCATAGCATTTGTCGACATAATGTTTTTGCTTATTCGTATAAACACTTTTTCACAGTATTGTTGTCAACAAAAAATATAGCATATAACAAAATATGTGGGTGGAGTCTCCGGAGACGCGGGAGACCGAGATCATTCTACAGTACATAAAAGCGGTGTATTATTTTTGTTGTCTCTTTCTCTCTCATGGTGTACGACGTACAAACCCGGAGAAAGTTATTTATCGCAAGTTTGTATAGGTTGGGTAAAAAAAATTAGCTCTCTCCATACAGTGTTCTTCCAAGGTAGGTACTTTATCGCTTGTCTGGATTTGAAAAGATTATTTTTAAAATTTTAATTAATCATTTTTTTTAGTTTCAATCATTAAATGTCACTCTTGTACGTACGCACAAGGTAATTATTTTTTTGTTTAATAGTCCTTCCGACTTGTCATGTTCTGTTTATTATCATTTAAATATACTTGGTGTTCTTACGAGATATAAACGCGCAACCTCTTGAATCAAAGTCAAAGATATATTACACCATTACAGGTCGAGTTTTTAGTAATGGAATTTTATTAATGTATTTTGTACTGACACACGCCATTTTATGTGTGAGAGCTTTCTTTACGGGAAAAGGCAAAGTTATATGATCACTTTGCGGTAGAAAGTAATGCAAATATGTATACTTTTGGTAAACAACATCTATTTTATTTCAGTATATATCTATCTATCTATCAGATTAATTCACGTTTAATTAATAAAAACAATATATAGTATATTTGTGACACGTTCCAGGATAGTTAATACTTCAGTATCGTCCCGGTGAAAGACCCCCGTTCAGAATCAAAACTTTCCTTGAAATGGCTTTTGCAGTGTTTGGTTACAAGATCTAAATCATCAGGTACTTCTCCCATCTCCTTCCCTTCCCTACTCTCTTCAGTCTTACAAAATACCTCAATTCGGGATGCCATAGCCTCATGGCTCCAGGCAGTCGTCTGTCGTCTGTCGTCTGTCGTCTGTCGTCTGTCGTCTGTCGTCTGTCGTCTGTCGTCTGTCGTCTGTCGTCTGTCGTCTGTCGTCTGTCGTCTGTCGTCTGTCGTCTGTCGTCTGTCGTCTGTCGTCTGTCGTCTGTCGTCTGTCGTCTGTCGTCTGTCGTCTGTCGTCTGTCGTCTGTCGTCTGTCGTCTGTCGTCTGTCGTCTGTCGTCTGTCGTCTGTCGTCTGTCGTCTGTCGTCTGTCGTCTGTCGTCTGTCGTCTGTCGTCTGTCGTCTGTCGTCTGTCGTCTGTCGTCTGTCGTCTGTCGTCTGTCGTCTGTCGTCTGTCGTCTGTCGTCTGTCGTCTGTCGTCTGTCGTCTGTCGTCTGTCGTCTGTCGTCTGTCGTCTGTCGTCTGTCGTCTGTCGTCTGTCGTCTGTCGTCTGTCGTCTGTCGTCTGTCGTCTGTCGTCTGTCGTCTGTCGTCTGTCGTCTGTCGTCTGTCGTCTGTCGTCTGTCGTCTGTCGTCTGTCGTCTGTCGTCTGTCGTCTGTCGTCTGTCGTCTCAATTCACGTGAGATTTACCACAAAATGATGTCCGAAAACCTAGTTTGGAGACTTGCTTAAATGAAATATTTTCTAGTTATACAACTAAATATTAATGAAGAATTCACCTCATTAACTATTCATGTCCGAGACTCACCCACTGCGTGTGTAAACCGTTTAGACAACTTTCTTGCTTACTAAATGAGATGATTGTTTATGTAAATGTCATTCACGTATTATAGGTGTTTATAAGGTGTTCAATTTAAAAAAATAAATAAACATGTTCATTAACAATAGACGTACCAGATGTTGAAGCTTATATAATTATAATATGATGGTCGTCATTATCATGTTACCGGCAGATTATGTTTGATGTTTAACTATATAATCACCACGTCATTTCGCTGTAGAGGTAGGCAGAGAGGATTGTTATATTTGAATACCGTACAAGAGTCTCAACTATCAGAAGTTAGTGGGACTGTTGTATCCCTAATTGGCGTATGTTGTGAGACCACCATTCAGAATCGAAACGTTGCTTGAAATGACTTAGAAGAAGGTTGGGATGTAACTGGCTATTCAGATCTGGTTACCAAACACTAATCGTCGAGACTTGTTAACTCAAGCTAAGATCTTGAAAATGTTGGTACCAGTCTAAATGATTTTTGTTATTCTTTACGGTAATAATCTTCGAAGAATACAATTTATCATGTCTAACATCTTGACGCTACTACTCGAATGTTCTATCAAATGTATATTTTGTCATTGCCGCATTTAAATATTATGAATGTGCTGTTCTTTCTCTGTTGCTCTTTTTTTCTCATTTCGTGTTATGTGTTTTTTGTAAATAATAAATAAATAAATATTCTATACATACTTTTATATTAATTAAATCAAATGTATTTACGCACGTCCGAATTTCAATCCAATCCAAACCTTTGGATTTATAGTCGAGGATCGAGGTCGTCAGAGCATAGAGAATCGACCTCCATACTTCGTACTCCGTCTCATACGAGTACATACTATTTTATTATACCGACTCTTAACATAACTTGACTTACATTATTGATTCGCTCAATCTGTCTACTTTCAACACAACTGATTTCAGCTCGCAATTTCATTTCCATCGTGAGTTATGGTGCATTGAAACATCATTTCAACTGTCAAAAATAAGACGAGACACCACAATTTTTGTTCCACATTTTTTTTATTTTGAAAGTGTTGAAATCTTGGGCAATACCGAATAGTAAAATTGCATAGTTCAGTGAACGAGTATTGCGAAAAGTAAATAAAATATAACCTTATTTATAATTAACTGCTTTAAATGTAATATTTTATTACCATACATTTATATACACATATGTATAATAACCACATACCTGTGTATTACTTTTCTTTAACTATCAAATGACGTTAGTACCGTAGTGACTGACACTTTGACAGTCACGAGGGCCAACTTTGAAGGTACGCGCGCTACCACGTTAAAAAGACAAAAAAAAACTACAAATAATTTTCTTTGTGAGTATGTACAACCGTACGAGCATCAGCTTTTTAAATTTGGAATTGAATTTATCAAAATTTTAAAAATAATCCTTTTGAATACCAATCTACCAGTAAACTACCCACCTATAATGTATTTTAGTAGACATTATTCTATATTTTAAATGGATGGATGAAAGCAACTTTTTTTTTTCTTGGCAATTCATGTTACGTCCCGTGATTTTTCACGTGTTACAATTTGATGTATATTAATAATCACTGTAGAATTTTTCAGTATCTTTGCAAAATCGCCCTCGGTCTAAATTCTCCTTATTTTTCAACTGCGTGAATGAAATAGACTGAATGTACTTAGATTAGGTACATGTTTACATATTGTACATGGCACACGATTAAGTTTCTGGGTCTAACTTAAAATTCCATACAAATTAGCATATTTAGACGTTGTTTGAAGCTCGACGATAATGTAATACAATTTCTATTCGCGTCTTTTTCTCTCCTTCTATTTCCCTCTGGCTTAAAACATTCTTCGATTGGGTGATATAACCTCACTAGATTCGGGTAGTGGGACTCTTGTGCAGTGTTTGTGTACATGTAAAAAAGTAACTAACAAATTCCGAATGCATGTTAGAAATGAATCGTATTAAAAGCAAATAAAATAAACATTTACGTCGTCGAAATTGATCCGTTCAACATAATATTGTCAATACAATATATCGTCGCTGGAAAGGCAAAGGGACTTAAGCGACACTTCGATTTTTTTTAATGAGTTAAATATGCAGTTTTGTTTAGTGTTTTTTTCTGCATCGAATGCTCTGACTCTCGTTTGATTCTGAAGACTTTGCCATCTAAAATATATTTACCATTCGGGAGAAGGCTTGACTCAAGCACTTGTATTGTATTGTTTGGGACTTTTTTTAGGCTTTTTTCCCTTCGTGTAACTCGGTGAGAGCATTGGGTTACCTGAGTTAACTTTTTTATTCAAAATCCAACCAGGTACTGAAGACTTATGAATTTTATTGAAAACAAAAAACTTTAAAGTGCTGGTGTAAACTTCCCAAAATGGTGCTTCAGCCCTTTTGCCTTTCCGGCGACGATATATTATTGTATACACATATTGACAAGGGGTTTCTTAAACAGTCCCTAACGTTGCCCCGGTGCCTGAAAGTTTCTCGCCAACCCACTGCATAAGGCGAAAAAACAAATTGAAATTCTATTATTCGACTGAATCAATTTTAACAATACGTCATGTTGCAATAAATCGATAAAGTGTAATAATTTCTACTGAATCGTAGCAAAATTAAGTCTAGCGCCTTTCTTTTCCGGTCAAAGCTCTCCGCGCCATTATTTCGCAACACATCAGACAAATGTTCTAATTTTAATATATATATAGCGTGGGTTCAAATGCCAGCAGACGTAGCAGTTTTTTTCTTATAAAGTTATCATCTAAGTGCGTATCTTGGATCGGATCGGCAGACCTGAAATAAATATTTTCCACTTTCGCGAAGTAACTTCGTGAGCTGATTGTATCATGGCTTGCACTTTTCAATCGAGAACTTTAATCATTTTGACTGTTGCCAAAACAAATCAATCTATTTAATTCGAGGCTCGTTGATATTCTTGATTAACGCTGTGCAGAATTATAACTTCCATTTGACGGCGTCCATGCTCGAGTACTAAGATGCTCGACTACGAATCCAAAGGTCGCGGGTTCAAAACCGGCGTGCGCCAATAACTTTTATTTAATTAATACGTGTCATAACACATTTAATTCAAATATTAATAATACGTATGTTTGCGGCGCGTTCCGGAGTGGTGGATATTGTAACAAATTCAGAAAGTCCGTTTTTTAATCTCGCTCCCGTGCCCTAAATCAGAAAATATAAAAAATAAATAAAATAAAAATAAATAAATAAAAATCATTAGAAAACAAATAAAATTAAATTAAAAATTAAATTAAAATTTTAAGTTAATAAGTGTGTCTATCTGATAGGACCTGCCAGGTAAGTATGTTCCTGTATATTTTCTTATTTAAACTAGGAATGAAAATGTAATAATAGAAAATAAGATCTGTACAGCGCCCTTGAGGTGATTTTTCACAAAAACGGCGCTATACAAATCATTCAAATATTATTATTATTATTAAAAGTATCGCCCTGGTGAAAGACCACCATTCAGAATCAAAACGTTGCTTGAAATGGATTTAACCATATTTGGTAACCAGATCTGAATGGCCAATATACTTCCCAACCTTCCTCTTCCCAATCTCCTTCCCCTCCCCACTACCTTCAGCCTCACAACATACCCTGTTTGGGGATGCCATAGTCTCGCTGGCTCCAGACGGCTGAGATCAGTTGAAACTTTTGTTTTTTGAAATTGAATCAATACGATAATCTAGTCTCCTTCAATGAAAAAAATCTTCCCAAAAAGCTTTCCATTGACTTGCTCAGTGTAACCTTAAGTGACAAGTTTAGGCACAGAGGAGGCATTGAAGCCAATATTGAGTTAGACCAGTCATTCCCAAAGTGGTCTATATCGACCCCCAGGGGTCGATTCCAACCTGCTAGGGGTCCACGTCAATGAAAAAAAAAATTGGGGGTGCATGAGACATAAATGGGGGTCCACGAGAGTGGATTCCATTTAAGCAGGCCTTCGAAGTTCAACTTCAAAGACTACAAAGAACCAAAGAACTACAAAGATTTTCGAGGAACTGCTTCTTCCTCAGTTTCATTTTTTGTCAATTTGCTAGTACTTTTCGATTTCAAATCTCTACCGACTAGTGCTTTTATTTCGTAGAGGATTTTTTTTAAATTTGCTAGTAGTTTTCAATTTGAGATCTCTACCGACTGGTACTATTTTTTGGCGAGTTCGACTTCAATTGAAGCGTTCACCGTGAAGGGTTCATTTCAAAGAACTAGCAGTTCCTGAAGCGTTCACAAAACTTTGAAGTTTTCCCAACGCTAAAAAAAAATCAATATAAGAAAAGCAGGGGGTCCATAAAAAACAGTAAAAAACATCAAGTGGTCTACGGGACAAAAAAGTTTGGGAACCTCTGAGTTAGACTCTCGGAAGCTTTTTTTGGTGGTAGTTTGTGGTGAGTGGTGGTGTTTGATTTGTAGTGGTAACAAGTAATGCGATTGTTGGTGGTTGCTGGTATTTGATACTGCTAGAATACACTTAATAATAATAATAATAATAATAACCTTTATTTAATTATAGTTTACAGTAATAACGATAAAAAGGATAAACATAATATAAGGTTGTGTAAAGGTGTATGTACAATGATGAATATATTTGAACTAGAGATCGATACATTGGAAACATAATATATATAATAAACACAGTGATCAAAAAGAAGTATAGACTAGTCTGCGTATTCGCCTTAGAGTAGATCATTATCATTATTCGTATTTGCTTAAATACATATTTATATTTTATTTATATTTTTTATATTTATATTTATTTATTTATAATAGGTTTTAACCGATGTTCTCTCTTACGTGACAAACACTCAGTGTACAATTGCAAAAACAAAATAACATATATAAGACATATAAATAATGAATTAAAACTAAGAATTACGACTGTTGACTTGCATCTAAGACTTAAGAACTAGGAATCTATAACTAACATTACATTTATAAAATACCCATATGTGTTTATTATTGCTCATGCTATCAATAATAAAGTTTAAATACATATAAACTTAGTTTTCGTATATTTGTATACAGTTATTACTTGTTTTCTCGTAATCTGCCTCACTAGGCAAGCCTGTGTTGAGGCAGTAATTTTTGCCGATTGTTTTGGTTACTTCAAATTAAATTAATCTATGGTTAATGTTATTAGATTTGCGTCTGTATCTTTTTAAAGAAAGACTAACATTCTCGGGTTAAGAATAACCTGACAATATTTGAAAAACTTCCACTTCCATCGTAATAAGCGGAAGATGTTGCTTGTGCAGTGATAGAAGACTTAGCTAGCAGAGTAATTGAACCCACGACGCTCGGATGGTCAGCTCAGCTACTAGCCGATCAAATATAACTATATACAACCATGCAACTATAGTTTTGACTCCTCAGTACCATTGTCATTTCAAACAGTCCAAGCTCAGTGCACCTAGGCCCACTCTAAGCCAAAAGATTTAGAATTAGATTCTGATGAGAAAGGGTTTAATGTGTGATTCATATTATATCATTCTAAGTTGCGCCACTCAGCAATTAACGAAAATTTTCATACAATTATTATAGGCAGCCCGGTACAATGTACAGTGTACAGTGTACGGCGTACGGCGTACAAGTATGTATGTGAGATTTGCAATATTCCCCGACGTCGAAGAATGCCAGATCGCTCGGCCAATTTGTGATTATTCAAATCCAAAAGCCATTGTAGTTTTTGTCTCACGTTATTTGAGAGTTTCGGTTTAATGCGGCGCCCCTCCCCCCACCTTCCACTACACGTTAACGTTAAACAAAGACACAGTTGATGTAGTCGTCGTTATATGGGTGCAACTTTGAGGTGCTTTCTGATTGACAACTCAGAATGAAGGTAAAAGTATTCGTAAAAAAGATAAAAAGTTTTGTAGTATCAAATTTGTGACGGGATAAAAGTGCGCTTTTATGAAATATTTTAAGCTTTTTGTACAATCACTGTGATTTTTTTTATTATATATGAATACCGCACTAGAGTCTCAACTGCTCCCAACCGTGTAGAGCCAGTGCGACTATGGCATCCCCAAATAGGGTATGTTGTGGGGCGGGGAAGGAAATTGGGAAGAGAAAGGTTGGGAAGTACCTAGCTATTCAGATCTGGTCACCAAACACGGCTCAAACCATTTCAAGCAACGTTTCGATTCTGAATGATGGTCTTTCACCAGGGCGATACTTGGAGTATCTACCACTCTGGAAAGTCCCGCAAATATACTTTTTTATTATGTTTATATGAATTAAACGTGTTATGACACATATTGATTAAATAAAAGTAATTGGCGCACGTCGGGTTTGAACCCGCGACCTTTGGATTCGTAGTCGAGCGTCTTACCACTCGACCATGGAGGCCGTCATGAAAGTGAGTGAAACATAAATTAAAGCTTTCCAATAACTACGCAGGCAAAAATAAGAATCTTACTCCCTTGATAAAGCTGAGACGACCTTAGAGACGGCCTCCGTGATCGAGTGGTAAGACGCTCGACTACGAATCCAGAGGTCGCAGGTTCGAACCCGGCGTGCGCAAACAAAATGTATTGAATTAATATGTGTCACAACACATTCAATTCATATCAAATAATATATAGTATATTCGCGGCACGTTCCAGTGTGGTAGATACTTTAAATATCGCCCTGGTGAAAGACCACCATTCAGAATTGAAACGTTGCTTTAATTGGCTTTAGCCGTGTTTTATGACCAGATCTGAATAGCCAGGTACTTTCGAATCTTCCTCTTCCTCATCTCCTTCCCTTTCTCATTACTTTCAGCCTTACAACACACCCCTATTGGGGATGAATACCTAGCGATTCGATTTAATTAGATAAACTGTTTTATGAATAGTATAGAAGCCACCGTATCTGTTTAGATGTCATTCATCATTAAGGCTCAGCACCCAACGATGGCGCCAAATGTCACTTAGTAGCATTCTAATACAAGCAATACTGAGACCATGCAGGCCGTCAAAAATTGTAGATCTTTAAATTGTTTGTGTGAGATTTCCGAGTGGACAGCGTCCCAAATGTTACATTTATTACTTCCCGAAAAAGTTTTTTCACATTTCGTCATTTTGGCCGCGAGAATTTTGCACGTCATAAAGCCATTTCAATTTCAGAAGTAGGTACCTTCGCACCGCATTGTTTCAATCAACCACCCGATTGGGTAACATCCGACAGTTGATTAAATGTCACATACCTTTGATATATATATTAAAAAAACCATATTGAATACAAAATCCAAGCAAAAACATAATTTTTTTTTATGAAACCAAATAGTAATAATATGAAATTTAATTCAATTGAATAAAAAAATTGAGTTTTCCAAATTAAAATTAGGGGATTCCCCCTTTCTTTTAAAGGAGGTGTAAATGTTACGCGTGGTGTAAGGTCGGATTAGC
The DNA here is from genome assembly GCA_022651775.1 of Drusus annulatus. Classification (NCBI taxonomy): domain Eukaryota; kingdom Metazoa; phylum Arthropoda; class Insecta; order Trichoptera; family Limnephilidae; genus Drusus; species Drusus annulatus. The sequence continues at coordinate 1,006,590 of JAGWCC010000065.1, read as the reverse complement.
GAATAAAATGCCTTACAATCACGGCTTATGCGTTTAATTTAATGGCTTCCGTCCGGTGTAACTAAAACAACGCTGAACCGGCGCGTAAAAATCTAATAAGTAACTATAAATAAAATAATAAAATTAAATAAATAAAAGTCATATATAATATGGCTATATGATATGACTAAGTAATATATATGTTATATACTATGGCCAACGCGCTTGGGGGTACAAATTTGGCCTCAATAGAGGCCTGTGAAAATTGGTTGTCCGAGTTTTTTGCCAATAGGGACAAGGGCTTCTACGAGAGAGGCATTATGAAGTTGGATTATCGTTGGTAACAAGTTATCGAACAGAACGGTACATATTTGACTTAAATCGGATGATTGTAACACTTTTTATAAAGCATTGAAATAAAGCGAAAAATACGAAATTACTTTTTCCCCAACCAATATTTATTTATTTATTCATTTGTAATGATCTTTGCGCCTATTCAGGTAGTTAAAATATTTCTTTTAAATAAAAAATATTTTTGTTTTAAACCACTTTATTTATACACATATAACAATTCGACCGGTTTCGGTTAAACTTAACCTTCTTCAGGAACGTATATATATAAACTAAATAAACTACGTTCCTGAAGAAGGTTAAGTTTAACCGAAACCGGTCGAATTGTTATATGTGTATAAATAAAGTGGCTTAAAACAAAAAATATTTTTATTTAAATTATAATGTCAAGCTACAAAGTGATTGCTTCCTTCGATAAATTAAAACATTTCTATTTAAAATAGAATTAACTTTTTAAACTTTTATGCTTTATTTTTATATCAATTACTGAATAATATCAATAATTTTCAACGAAATATGAAACAGAAGAAAAACACAGAAAATAAAAAAATTAAGTTGCAACCGAGATTTGAACTCCTAACCTGAACGAGTAATGTCTTTGCCAATTAAGCTACCAAAACTCTCAATTAGAGTTTTTTTTATAGTGAATACCGCACAAGAGTCCGAAATGCTCCCAAACTTCTAGAAGCAGTGAGACTATGGCATACCCAATTGGGGTATGCTGTGAAGTTGAAGGTAGCGGGAAGGGGAAGGAGATGGGGAGATGAAGGCTGGGAAGTATCTGTAAATTCAGATCTGGTCACCAAACACGGCTAAAACCATTTCAAGCAAGGTTTCAATTCCGAATGGTGGTTTCACCAGGGCGATACTTGGAGTATCTACCGCTTTGGAATGTGCCGCAAATATACTATACTATATTATTAAATATGAATTTAATGTGTCATGGCACATATTAATTAAAGTAAAATTTATTTGCGCACGCCGGGTTTAAATCCGCGACCTCTGGATTCGTAGTCGAGCGTCTTACACTCGACCAAGTGGGCCGTCAATGGAGTAAAAGGTTCCGAGTTCAAATTTCAGTCGCAACCGCAAATGTTTTTATTTTCTATGTCTTCTTCTAATTCGTATTTCTGTGAAATTTATTGATAATATTTCAATAATTGATATTAAAATATTTCTAGTTTACGTTTTGATAAAAAGTGTATTTAAAACATTTACATCAATTTTGATAATCTGTTTTTATTTAAAGTGACAACGGACAATGTAGATGTAAACCCTTCATTAATGATTGAAGAGAGAAATTATTGTGTGGAAAAATAATCACATAATGTTATGTAATGTTATTTAAAAAGGAAAGCAGAGATCAATAAAGTCAACAGTTTTCTTGTCCGGAAAAGACTTCATAACATTGAAAATAATTATCTTTCGAGTTCACACTCATCCATCTTCGTAATCTACACGCTCGTCTTTAATGTAAAGTACGATACCATCACTACGCAGTTTGATTGAACTATCAAAGATATGTTGTAATGACTAGTAAGTACTTGTTACATAATTGTAATTATCAACAAATTAATAGCAAAAAACGCTCATCTAAAGAATAGGCTGCAGTAGGTAGGTACTGAAAATTTTAAACAAAATAATCAACACATCCTCACTGGAAAGGCAAAATGGATTAAGCGACACATTGGTCCAAAATGAGTTAAATATGCAGTTTTGATTAGGTTTTTTTTTCTGCATCAAATGCTCTGACTCCCGTTTGATTCTAAAGACTTGTGTGACCCTTCAGCCATCTAAAATACTTATATTTACCATTTGGGTGAAGGCTTGACACAAGTTAGGGACTTTTTTAGGTTTTTGTCGCTTTAAGTTATTCAGTGAGAGCATTGAGGTAACGTTTTTTTTCAAAATCCAACCAGGTACAGAAGAATTACGAATTTAATTGTAAAACAAAAAAAACTTTTAACTTCCCAAAATGGCGCTTCAGCCCTTTTGCCTTTCCGGCGACGACAAATAAGATCATAATTTTTTCAATGCTCCTGACGACAGCTGTGTTGTCAGCTTTGTTTCATCAAACTTAACAATCTGCATCACAATACCCATATCTGGCGCAAGCATCGATGTTTTAACTAACTAACTAACTAACCGTCACGCCGTTTCCCCGCAGGGGTAGGCAGAGAAGACGGACCGCCATATAACTCTGTCTTTGCACACACTCCTTGCTTCATTTACATTCATACATCGTCTCATACATACTCTTCTGTTATTCTGGCTCTTCACACGACCCGATTCAAGTATTTGATTTACTTGATCGTGCCATGTCTTTCTCAGGCGTCCTCGACTTCTTCTTCCATTCACTTTCGCATCATATATTCTTTTCACACTCCTTTCTTCGTTCATTCGCTCTACATGCCCAAACCATCTAAGCGTCCCTTTCTTGATCCTATTCATTACGCTCACATCAGCCTTGCATTCTTTCCGCATATCCACATTTTTAATACGATCATACATGGTTTTACCGCACATACGTCTCAAAGATCTCATTTCCACAGCATTCAGTCTACTATCGATGTTTTAATATTGTTAAATGTGTTTTCAAAGATTGTATTACGGGGGATTTATACCCGGAACCTCGGAGTAAGAATATCTACGGAGAGAGAGCTATTTTTTTTTACTCAACCTAAACAAATTTGCGATAAATTACTTTCTCCGGGTTTTTACGTCGTATACCGTGAGAGAGAAGGAGACAATAATATTTTGGAAAAATTTTCACACCGCTTCAAAGTATTGTAACCATCTTCTTTGACTCGTGCGTCTCCTGGGACTCCGCCCACACGCTTTAATGTGCAACTAAGCTGAACATAACTCAACGGTTTTTTAGGTTATATGGTATATTTATTTTTAAAAGAATACTATGAAAAAGTGGTTATACGAATAAACAAAAACATTATGCCGACATGTTCTATGAATGGATGTATAAATACCGTAACCCTAGTCTTAGCCACGCCCAGGTCCAACCGAGTCAGTAAAACCTAGTAAAAACTGACTACAGATCGATCTACAGCGTTACCTCTTGTATATTATTGCTCTAAGCCCGCAACCCTCTGACTCGTGGTCAAATACTTAGATCATTACGCTATCTTTTTAAACTTGTATTGAAACTCATTGATATTTTTCACTGGCGTAAACCATGCTCAGTCGCGTTTGTGACATCGGAATTGTGCGTTTGGATCAAATTTTAACTTAGCGCTGGCCCAGTTTGATTGACGAAAACGGCCGTCAGTCTTGGACAAACTTTTCTTCAGGATTGCGGAAAACAATTCTAGATAATATCTGAGTCATTGCATAAAAGGAAAAACATATTGTATTATGTAGAATTACGATTCTCTGCGGTGTAAAATGATTTTCCCACATTCATTTTCTAACATAATAACATGTTCATAAAAATAATAATGAAACGATTATACCGTCTTTCTTGTCAAGTCACAAATTTGTATCACTGCTACAAAATGATTATTATTTACCGTCATGATATTATAACGCGGGCGGAAATAGTACCTTTGTAAATATACAATAATAATTATAAAACATTTTTATACCTGCAAGAGATATATCATGATACTTTCAAGTCACGCTTTAGAATAAATTATTAACGATACCCATTATTAAAATTATCAATCTCCCACTGAAAAACCTTACGTAACTATGTGTATCAGAAAACCTGCATATTTATAAAGTTTTATCAGCTAACGAAGAAACAGCTGTTGCAGACTTCCGTGTGTGCCTCTACATTTCCCAGCTCTGGACGAGTTTTTTTTTAAATTTATCTGTCAATATTATAAATATATATGTATTATTTAATAAAAATGAAATGATAACTTTGTATAAGACCACAGATTTAATTAAATTTTTTATGACCGACAGGTTTCATTTAGATTAAACATCATCTGGGTACAAAATTAAACTTAATAAAAAATACAAAGTGTGCGATTATATATACATACAAAGGGAGAACACAATATAAAATAAAATAAGAGAATAGTGAGAAAACAGTAGAATAACTTTTTTTTTAGTTATAACAAAGGAACAGAGAGAAAGATACAGATAATATCAAATGAAAGAGGCAAAACGTCAACTGAGAAGGTGATAAAAGAATAATGAGATTTTTTATGATTTATCCCTGATGATGCTTAGACTAAGCGAAACCGGTCGGTTGTAAAAAATAAAATAAAATATGTGGTCCCATACAAAGTTATTATTTCATTTTCATTAAATATGTCACACCACAAAGTGATTTCTTTCTACTAAAATATATATATTATTTATTTTTATATCTGGCCATCGTGTTAGCGTTACGCCTAGATTACACTCTACTGCTATCACCTCACGTGGATTTCACTTGATTTTTTTTCGCACAAAATATTCAAAACATTACAGATCTTTTAAACATCAATTCATCATTATTTTCCCGCTTGTACAGTGCATATGCAATGCCACAACCCCTGTAAACATGTTGCGGGACTCAAAAATATGCCGAGTTTTAGATCCACAGTATTTTGAGGAAGGAAGTGACTCCCCACAGGAGAGTTCATATTTAACTGTGCAGCTCGCTCGACAGTACAGAAGGTTGTGATGACGACCTCGCGAGTAAAATTCTGGTACAAAAAAATATATCTGAACTAGAATCTCACTGTTAAATATATGACTGTTTATTAGAAGAAGATAATATTTTCGTAGAGAAATACCTCTACGCATCTAATTTACTATTTGACAAGGAAATAAGACGTTTCTTAAGTAAAATATCAGTTGGATAAAAAAAAACAAAATACCAGAAACACGTACGACATCATTAACACGCTCCGAAAAAAAAATCTTCTAAATTCTCAAAAGAATTTGTAAATCTGCAGTGGTTGAAAGATATTAATAATCGTATCAGCATATATAACGTTAGAACACATAATTAATAAATAAATAAAATAATGCAACAAAGCAATTATCCCACTTATATAAAACCATGACAACATAAAGTAATAAAAAAAATACCTGAAGAACTGGGATTTTTCTTATTCAGGAATATAGAATACCACTTTTGAATAACTATTTTCAAAGATATGGCCATATTTAATAAAGATTAACCTGTGAAGGCGGCCTAGTACTTATTCTATTCACAATATCTACAGTAGCAATCGCCCAACTGCACCGATCAGTTTGCAGGATGCAAAACATTGTAACAATTTCATAAGGTCAGAACAATAATTGCGCAGATGCTGACATCTTTGATCAATTACTATAAGTTTTTACGAAACATTGACAAATTACTCGCATTGTTGTACTATTATTAAAGCACCCATCAGAAAAAAATAAATCGCCAAGATATTTAACGCCCGAGCATATCTGACATAACGTAATGTCTAAATATTTGAACAGCAAAAGGAAAGAAATGTCCGACCGAGAAGAGAGGCTGCGAGCGGAATCTGCCTATCTTCTGACACTCTCTCAGGTGATTTCGTGGGGACCTTTGGCCGCTCGCCTTATGGTACTACAGCACTGGTAACTCGGATAATGATCGGGTCACGAATCTCATCGCATAACTATGCTGACATTAATTGTATTGAAGCTGTACTTTATTTCGTATTCCACAAGAAATTATATAGAGAGTGGGTAGGTATTGTCGTCTTGTTCATACAGACGGATGGATCGGAGTCTCACAATCTCGGCAATGTCATTCTAAACTTTCTTTGAAATAAGGATATGAAATATAGATGCCTGCGGCACTGAATTGCCTGATATGAATCATCGCAACATTTCATCCTGAACAATGCAACAGCCACCTTCAACGAAAGCATTCTTCCCGGCAAGCTTTTCACTAACATTCTCGGTGAAATAAATGACGTTACATATACGAGTATATAGACACGTTGTAGCCCTCTCAAAGTGGCAATCAATAATCACGCTAGTTGGTGTGATCGGTGTTTAAGTCGATTTAGTACTAAACGGTCACGCGTCGCTTGAGGTCGTTTCAAGCAAGTATGGAACGCGGTCCGAACTTCGGATCTGTTTCGTTCATACACATATATTCTATGAATGTCTATCTTTGTCATACATGACCGATATTTGAATGATGAATTTACTGGTAACGTGTGTGTTTTGCTTGCCACATTTTGTGTTAATATTCTAAGGCTATAACGTGTCTCTATATGTAACGTCATTGTTCACAAGTAGAAGATTTGACACTTCGATTTTTTTTATGGTCCTGATACTTTATTTTTTTCTAGGCTTATAAAAAGATTCGCTAATAAAAATGCCCGATTAAACATAAGGACAAAATATGTTCTATCTAACGATCACGCCGTTTCTCGGCAGGGGTAGGCAGAGAGGACGGACCTCCATAAAACTCTGTCTTGGCGCACACTCTTGCTTCATTCACATTCATACATCGTCTCATACATACTCTTCTGTTATTCTGACTCTTCACATAGCCCGATTCAAGTATTTGATTCACTCGATCGTGACATGTCTTCCTCGGGCGTCCCCGACTTCTTCCATTCACTTTCGCATCATATATTATTTTCACACTGCTTTCTTGTTTCATTCGCTCTACGTGCCCAAAACATTCAAGCGTCCCTTTCTTAATACTATTCATTACGTTTACATCAGCCTTGAATTATTTCCGGATATTTACATTTTTAACACGGTCATACATGGTTTTATCGCACATACGTCTCAGGGATCTCATTTCCACAGCATTCAGTCGACTTTCATCCTTCCTCTGCCAGTTCCATGCCTCACTGCCATACATCAGATATTCTATTCGCAGTAATTAATTAAAGCATCTATAATATTTCTAGGCGGTCAAATTTTCAAACCAAAAAAACACGTGAATTACCTTTATTTTGCATTCCATCGCCTTACGTGACCAGCTCGGCCACAGAGGCACTATCGAAGCCAGCATGAAGCTAGTAGTAGTTATTCTGGAACGAAATTGAGCCTTTGTTGAAAATAAATGCGAAAGTTTTAAAACTTTGAAGTTTTGAAACGCAACCGAAAAAATAACGGCATTTCCTTCGAACCAAGGTTCGGGACTACCTATTGCACTTATGTCCACCTCAAAAGCTATAATAGTTTAATTATAACCTCCCAGACATTATACGTAACGCGTATATGCGTGCTGTACAGAGTCCGCGAATTTTCGACCTGACGGAATGCTATCTTATTTTTATCTCTTTTTTTGCAGACTGAATTTGTTGTAATAATCCTCCGTTATTCAGTGAAAAATTATATATATTAGCATAGATATAATCAGCTTGCGGCACATTCCTTTGAAATGTATTAATTACTTGGTTTTACAACAACAAAAAACGCTCTCGAAATACCGAAGGCGGTTATAATATATCGTCACAGAAGTGCAGTGGGTACTGCTGCAACAGCAAAAAATTACAACATGGTAAAAAAATGGTATCATTTCAAACCGTTGTGATATAATCGTCGTACAGTCACTTATTCACATAGATCGACGCAGAAAAAACAGTCTTATGGAATACAGCAGTGGGTATTGCTTTTCTTTTTATACACTCTTACAAACATCAAAGTAGGTAAGTTTCATTAAAATATGCGCGCATCGTAAATGACCCGATGCCTGCCCTTTTAGCGCGCCTCTGCAATATCCGTCGTCTTGAATAATTAATGCGGTCAGTCAAATGTATATTTTATCTCATCGATAATTATTGTTTTATATATTCGTGCAAATGTTTATTGCTCCGGGACAGGAGCTTCGAAACTTTCCCTTTCCGATTGTTTTAAAGAACTTAATTATTGGAAAATATTACTCAATCGATTTAATAGACTGATGAGAAATAGAAAGTATTGACAAATCAAGCTTTATTACGGATGGACAATGCGTGATTTGGATGAGTCGTGTCCAAGCTCAGAGCAATACTATACAGGAGAGAGCGCTGCTGTAGTCAGTATTGATGATTTTTGCCTGACTGGGCGAATACCTGGGCGTGGCTAGGACTAGGGCTATGGTATTTATACATCCATTCATAGCACATGTCGACATAATGTTTTTGTTTATTTGTAAAACCACCTTTTCACAGTATTGTTATAAACAAAAATATGACATATAACCTAAAAAACCGTTGAGTTATGTCCAGTTATGTCGCATATCAAAACTTAGTGGGCGCAGTCGCCGAAGACGCGGGAAACGGAAAACATTCTTACATACCTAAAATGTGTGATATTTTGCAAAATTTTTGCTGTCTTTTTCACTCTCATAGTGTATGACGTAAAAACCCGGAGAAAGTGATTTATCGCCAGTTTGTATAGGTTGGGTAAAAAGAATTAGCTCTCTCTCCATACATTGTTACTCCAAGGTAAGAACATACGCCCGAATAGCGGAAGGTCTCATGTTCATATTTTGGAAGTACCAAAAAAAAGTGTTTTCTTAAACATAGAAATCGATTATTATTAATTTAGTAAAAATTAGACAACTGCATGGTTGCACAAGAAGAAAATTAGACAAATGGCAGTGTTCCACTAGATTTATTGATTAATTTTATTAAAGTAGATTTTTTTAACAAACCTCTCTAGGTATTGAATGGGGAATTGAGGTGATTTTCCCACGAAAACGGCGCTATAAAAGTAATGCATTTATTATTATTATTATTATTATAGGCGCATCGAAAAAATACCCCGGAAAGATTTCTTCATCGATTGGCCGAAAATTGCGAAATTTTACTTGATAAAAAAAACATGAAAGATCAAATTCTCGATCACATCATGAGCGGTGACTAACAAGACTACCGATTAAAGATTGATGGCGAATATAGTACATACATACTATGTGAGTATTTTGCAAACTGCACCAGAACTTGTCAAGTTATTTTATAATATGCATTTACTTTCCTAATTCTTCTTTGTATGGTTGGAGAGTCGATGGTGACTACATAGAGATGTTGAGATCCTTCGTCTATTCGACAGCATTCATATTGCATTGTGCAGCATCAATGTGTCTCCGGAGAACTGATAGAGTGGACCGCTTCAACAATGTGCTCCTTGGTTTAAACCTCTCCACAATCGCACAGTGTAGTCCTCAAGTCCATATTTTTCCATCATTCATTGCTAAAAGATAAATGGAAGGAAGGATTACTTCGTCAGCAGTGTGGAGTATAAATAAAAGAGGGTTGACATTTGACTACATTTATTGATGTTGATCATAAGTAAATGTTACATATGGGTCTGTGTCTGTGGATAGCACATCTCTATACAGAAGAGGAGAACAGTTGCTGTATTGGCATTGCGAATAGTATTGTCCCAATATATTGGTAAGAGTTCAAGCATTCCAATATAATATGATACTCATACATAAATAGATTTCCACTATTGCTACTAACTTACTTTGTATTGTCTTAACGTAACATTTATTTTTATAATCGTAACAGCAATTATTAGTTAAATAAATTTTCTTTTCCATAGTTAACGCTTTAAACATTCTGATAGTATTCTTATGTTACATATTATAATCATATGCAGTGAACCAAGCCCTCCACAAGGAGACATCCAATCTACTCTAAGGAACCGTGCTAAATATATCATATAATTTACTATCTTACGCTTACTTATAATACAATTCAAAAATAATCATTATACGCAGTCGGATAAACTAACTTAACCTTAACAGAACCTTAGCTAGGGATTACACCCGTCAGGAAACCTAAAACATAAACATCCCGTCGTATTGCAACATGCACCACAGTACACTGTCTACCTCTGCTACCTGGAAATGGTTCAAGTGGGATTTGCAATGAAATCAACAATAATCACCAAATGAAAGAAGTTCAATGAGTATGGAATATCAAACTAATTTAGATATTTGTAGTCTGTTGGGCGATATATTCAAATGGCGTCACTTTATTGCTTTTGATTGATTGAAACATCTACTGAATAGCTCTACCCATACTGAGAAATCCTGGGAAGTCAGTCATGAAACACAAATAACTACTGTTGCACAAACTAACTGCAAATATTATAAATAAATTAGTAATATGCATTTTTACTGTTTTTTAAATGTAAACAAAAAATTACATTATTTTCAAACACAATAATAATAACCTTTCTTAAAGAGAATATTTCTTGGTAAACTCTGAATTGAAAAAATGATTTTATGATTTAAAAAGCATTTTATTACGTAAAAAATAACAATTTTATTAAATTTATAAGAAGTCAAAACAAGGATGGCAAATAAAGTAATAATTAATTTTATTAATATTAATCAATATTTTGTACATTACTGATTTATAAACATCTCATTCTAATTAATCTCTAGTCCACGACGCCTGAAAACATAGCCTAGTTCGTTACATTATGATTAAAGACAGAAATCAGCAGAAATCACTGATTAATTCTGCGTACAAATGTATGCATAATAACATCCAACAGGCGTAATGCACACATAGATTGCATGATAACAAATTTATAGTTTTATAGTACGCCAAATGTTTAATATGGATTATGCTCTCCGGGCTGGAGAATTAAATTTTGAAAAGACCAAAATATAACAGGGAGAAAGAACTTTTTTTACATTTCATACCTTAGATAAGATACAACAATTACAAAGAGAGATAGGAATAAATGTTTTGCCTATTTTTGGCTCCATCCGTTTTATCTTTCTTATTTATCCACTACAACAACTGCATTCATTACGGGATACAATTTAATCTGATTAATTTGAAGCAAACAGCTCTGTCCTCGCAAGATTATTTTTTTATTAATTAATGACACTCATGTTAACATTTAAATTAGCTAATGGAATTTATTATGATGATTATACATAATGAGAAGTAATCTTAACATATGTGGAAGGACCTTAGCTATAGATTGCCGTAGAAAATAACGTTTACCTCAATTTAGCAGATATGCGAGGTAGGTAAAATAAAAAATCAATAGCAATCAAACAATGCCTTCTCCAACCATCTTTGCTTTCAAACTTTACTTAACGTGTAAATCTACGTCCTTCTTAAAACATTGCATGCGACGCAATGCAAGTCTGAACTGACTTTCATTGAAATTTATGAACTTTTCCAAGCGGATAAAAAAGGGTAAAAATCCATTTCTAAAATCTCTTAGGTAAAAAAAAAAAAAAACCATAAATATAATATCTTTTAACAATATTTGCAAAATTTCTATTGAAAACCTCATTTCATAAAATTTGTAACTCATAATAACAGTGGGAAATGGGAAAAGAATTACTTTTCTTAGTTTAGAAAACCTCGAGTGAAGTTTTATTTTGAAAAGAAAAAACAATAATAACAGTCAACTTATTTGAAAAGGGCATAAAAAATTAATATAACAAAATTATTTGCGAGTTCGGCAACATGCCAACTAAAAAAGTTTTAACTTAGATCTTACAGTAAGCACAAGAATAATAATAAACATTTAGATATCACCGTAAAAGAAATAAATTTATTGTGTAAGCACGTCGCCTTACTGATTCAATATGGAAAAGATAACATTTGGTGTCTTATAGCTAGGCCTCAGCATTTGAGGGAATGGAACAAGCTATGTCTATGGATAAAAATAAACTTTTATCTATGAACATCCGGCGTAGATCATCTTCTTGGAGAAATGTCAGTTTGAAAAGACAGACTGCCAACTAACAATATATACAGATAATCTTATCAAATAACTAGTTCCACTTGATATCCTGCAAAAACATACAAAATTATTAGTGAGGCCAAACATACAATCAGGCAAAAAACAATTTGACATAAAGTGGCTGAAAATAAAATATTAATTAAAAAGAAGTAGGTGCGACCCAGCTTACTTAATTTAGCATTGAGAAAGTACTCATTTAAGTTGCAAGTGCCAGCAACACCTTCCTTTATAAATTTCTACACACTAAGGCTACACTTGCACGGGTGACAAATCATTGTTTTTTTTGTTGCAAGTTCGGGCGACAGGCTGTCGCGACAACGGGCCACTAGCAGCATAACGTTGTGGCTGCTAATCGCCAGTTAAAGTTGCTGCAACCTCGCAATAGTTTGGACTCGAACTTGACACAACCGTGGAGCGTGGGGAATGCAAATCGCTGGCTGTTCCAGTCCCCGGCAAGTGGCGAGTGTGAGGACCGAGCGGCGACTTTTTTGATGTTAGCTTTGGACGGACTTGTCCAGGGTGTGTCTCGTGTGTGTTGCTTCATAAAAATGTACAGCCATCCACAAGTAACTTATTTTCTGTCGCCGGCAAGTCGCCCGTGTAAGTTCAGCCTAACAGTGCCTCTAGTGGTCTCAGTTTTTTTTTTCTTTATTTACTGTCTTTTTACATGTTACATAAGTTTTATTGAACTTAGCAACCACCAAAATAGGCACATGTCGGTATTTTGACAGTCTTTATTCAAGCCCGTATGTATTGTTATATTTAAATTCCATTACGTATGTTTAATCAAAGCATAATTCTTTTTCAGAAATTGCATATTAGGCATCATACTATCAGGGACAAGGGCTTGAGTAAATAAACATCCGCCATGTAAGAAATTGAGTTTGAACAAGATCGGCGGTCATCTAGACTATTAGGTTTTATATGGGAAGGTGTTGGTGCCAGTGCAGGGATAAAACCCTTAAACTTTGTGATTCAAGGCAAGTATTTTATTTTCTTAACCACCAAATTGACATAATGAAAAGAAGAGGGACAGAATTCAAAGGGAATATTATTTGTTGCCACACTGTAATATGAATTGAAATTGTGGCAGGTCTCACATGAGGAGCCTAAATATATTAGATAGTAAATTCCATGAGATATAATAATATTACTATAATATTAAACTACCAGAAACAAATAACCAAGAATGCTGTTATTGTTATAAAAATATCAGAGGAAAAACAGAGTGCATTGTTGAAAGATACATAATAATTATTAGGAGGAATTAACAATAGTCGAGAACCACATCCAAATACTGTGTCAATCACCGGGGTAACAAATCAGTCATTAAAACCAAGGCATAATATCAGATCACCCATCCCTTTTTATTTACATGAAGAGTTACGAGTATATGCTTTACTGAGCTTAGCAGCAGTACCTTTGTTCTATAGTTTATTTTCCTTAAATGTAATCTCAAATTCTTCTACACTAACCATTAGAAAATTATGCATCTGTATTACTCTTGAATGTGTGGAAAATAAAATGCCATACTAATTACAATGTATCACTCAATTATTAATATTGAAGCCACATTCTGACATGGGAATTCATGCTCTCTCATTCACAGGAGCAATGGTCACTTTTTACTGCAATCGAAGTTTTATTTCACCATGGATTTTTTAACAGATGAAGAGATAGAGTGCTGAGATGATCAAAGTACATGTTTGTTCCCTTTCAATATAAATAGTTTTAAAATATCAAGCATTGGACGAACACAAAATATGAAAAACAATAGTTAACTATATATACCTGTACATAGCTTCAGCCTCTAGAGTTTTTAATAGCCACTTGAACAAAACACCTTTCAGCGAAACTGCTGGGCCACAACTCCATACAAAAACAAAAAATGCATCTCGCTCAAAGAATCCTTTTCTGAATAGTGTTTTAAGAGCCTAACTACTTTCCGAGTAAACACTTCATTTTCTCCTTTCAATCTAGTGACGACGCGTATCTTAAAAAAACATACATAATACCTACATTGCGAAACAGATGGCGCTCTGAAATCCAGAAAAGTAACCCCTACCCCCCTTCGGTGGCCACGCTGGCTAACCTTACAGGGCCCCAAAGGGGTCCAACGGGACCCCAGTCGGGGGCACCGGGGGGCCCGCGCCGGGTAGGGGTGGCCTCGCGGGGGGCATGCCGGACCCCATGGCTCCTACGCCCTGTCCCTGCGGTTGCTGCACACCAGACCCAAGCACCCAGGTGTTATATTAGTAAAGTGCAAGGGGTTTTATAGTAATACGGGGTTCAGATTGTTCTAATTGAATTATTAAGTCAAAAATATTGTATGAAACTGGTTCGTCCAAATATAAAGGTATATGTATAATGTTTTAGTCCAGTTGTTACAAAACAAATAAATACATTAAATGGTTACTAAACAATATTTAACATTTTTTTTATTATTATCTTTGACAGCTGTGAAAGCTTGTCAGTAAGCTTTCAATGCACAATTTTATGTTAATTTCTAACATAAAAAAATTAGACTAAGTTTGATTGAGATAAATATTGAGACGAAGATAACAACATCATTTTTTCTCGTTTATATGGTATTCCATAAGTGTGAAAAACATATTATTTTGAATTTTTACCTTTCAAAATAAGTTTTACATTGAGATCTTTCTCAAAGAGACTTACGAGGTCAACAGTAAGGTGACGAAATATTATTTCTTCGCAATAAATATAAATTTGAAATGGAAATAAAATAAAGAATAATTCAATTGTCGATGTCATAATCTTTACTGAAAGGGAAAGTTACGTGGCTATAGAAGAAAAATCTGAAACCCCCACAATGTATTATAATTCAACAGTGTTTTGATTTAATAAAACATTTCTTATAACCTATTATTAAAATCCACATTTGTAGAATAATTATTATAGACAATGTTTTAAAGAAGTAATTTCATGATCAAAACACTAATAATTATAATAACTGGACAATTTTTTACTTGAACAGATTTTGAATAGTTATTGTATATTTTTGTTAATGACAAAGATTATTTTCTTCAATAATACTCTCGGGAAATGTTTTAAGTGCACTAATATGTTTGTGCATGAAGCAGAGAATTGTGTTATATGTATTAATAATATTAATATTACTGTGGACCTGTGCACGGCATGCAAAAATAGAGATACATTTGATTTAAAGGATTTTAAAGTTATACAACACATTTTTAATCTTATATTAAATACATATTATGAAATTCAAAGATATTTTATGGACCAATTGTTATGGAAATAAAATAAAGAATGCAAGCAATAATGGTTGGATAAATTGAGTACAATAATAAAAGAAACCTAACTATTAAAAAATACGAGCAAAAATATCCAATTGAAAAATACTTAGCAGTAACCAAAATCATAAAGTATTCTAATATAATACAGGCAAGTTTGTATACCATACTGAAGACGAAATACTGGAATTATTATATTAGTTCATTGGATAATAAGAAGGAGTGTGTGATTCCAATATTTCATAGTAAATAATAACTACTGTGGAATAATCTACTTGTTGTAAAAATAATAACGTTCAATTTCATTAATGGTAAACTAACAAATGATGATAAGAAGAGATTGTTAGAGTCATAAGACAGAAGAATCGCAGGGAATTACAGAGAGAGAAGAAAGTCTGAAGAAGAATGAATATTACTGCATAATATGCACATATTAAACATGAAACGGTCATTTAATGCACATATTGCGCATATCATAGCTATAATATGCACATATTGCTCACGAAATAGCCATTCGATAAACATGAAATAACTAGTGAATGTGATTATCACACTTGGAAAAAGCATAATGTATGCACAAATTACAGATGGAATAAATACTGAATGTGAATATTGCACATGAAGTAGCCATACCATGGAACAGCCACTGAATGTGAATATTTCAAATGGAATAGCCGTAACAAGCACATGGAATAACCACAATATGCGCATGGAATAGCAATAATATGCACATTGAATAGCCATACTGCGCAGATGTTGCACATGAAATAGCCATCAACTATGCGCATTTAAAATTAAACAGTTTCGATGGGTAAGCTTCGGAGTAGTAAATTGACAGAACAAGACTGACGGCCAATTTCATAGTAACATAATGAAGACAGATATCATTGTTTTTCTAACAATTTTTGGAGTTGGTTCATGTTTGCTCTAACTTACCATGTTAAAATGGTGTTGATTATGGAATGTATAGGACATGGGAGGTATCGGCATGCCTTGGCCCTGGAAAACATAAAAAAGAAAATGCGCATGCTCTCAGTGATTTGCAAATTTACATTGTGTATTAATTACATCTCCTGCTCAGGAAGTTTGGGGAGTGCGATATATTCATTGCAGGACGTTTTCCTATCGCGATATTGCACTGGACGTACAAGCAACGTAGAAAGAAGTGTGTATTTAAGAGATCGGCTCCGAGGAATTTAAATAACATTATTTTTAAATCAATTTTTTTGTCGTAAATTTTGATCAAATTAAATAGCCCATTGTAGAGCAGTGTATCGCACATCATTTGAACTATGTCACTCTCTAACAATAAACCTATCAATCAATAAAACTAGAAACAAAATCTTTGAAAAATAATCAAACTAATGTGGATTTTCTTTGTGAGAAATAGCGTGTGCAAATCAAATCTACAATCAGCAATATAAAAGACACTAATGTGCAAACCAAAAAGAAAATTATATTTTTGCCAGTAAAATTTTGACCGAATATGTGTGTAAATATTAAGTATGAAAACAGTACAACAACATGCAAACTATGCAGCAACAAAATATGCAGTGCATTCTACATTTATATTTACATCAAAACTAAAACCTGATCAGTAAAATAAAACTCTAGTTACCTCGAGGGACAAAAAATACTCAAAATCTTCCGAGGAGAAATAATTTCAGAATCAATCAATCAATATGAAACAATTTATGTTCCATATAAGATTCTGAGTAATATTGATCAATGTAAAGGAAACTTTAATAAATATTGAGTAAAATTATCAATATCGACTGTGGATAATTGAGAGTATCAAAACAATCTGTGTGTTTTTATGGTAATCTGATTTTTGACTGAGCAAATTTTAATAAACAAACAAAACAGAACACAAACATTCATGACAACCATTTAAGTATATTATTTTAATCATTAATCGGCATGAAAAAAGAAGATTTAATAGGGAGAGTATTTTTAAATAAGCTTAGACATTATTAAATTGGGGAATGTTAAAATAAAGATAAGTTTTGTGAAATTGTTAACACTGAACAATTATTACAAAAATAATAACAAATCAAAAAAAATCATACACGTATTGTTTTTTTATTGAAGGAAAAAAATTTGGGAATCTGAATAACATTTTTAAATTACAAATATTTTAATTTGAGAGAGTTTTAGGTCAAGTTTGCTACTTTCTGGATATAGGGTGACATCTATTGACTAAACGGTAAAAGTTTACAGGGGTGGTAAATCATATTGGTATTTAATCTCACCATCGGGCGGTAGTTGGCGCCGGTAGTGGCGGCCATGGGCTGCGGGCTCCATCCTCCTGCTCCCGGCTTAGCGGCGTTCTTCGGAGAGTTCCATTGAACACCCCTACAAAATAGATACGTAGTAAAAATAGCTTAAATCAAATGGGAAATAATGGATTTGAAGAATGTAGGGCTTTTTGATTGAATCCCATTTATCTAATCTTCTTCATTTAAATCTGTTTTTAAAATAATATACGTGAATTGTCTTTTCTCAGCTATATAAAGGGATATTTTCAATAGCAGAACATCTGAAGAGACGCCATTTTTAATAAAAATACTGCTTTAATAATAAAACACCAGATGTCAGAAGAATCACTATTTTTATTCACAAAATCCCATATGACGAGTAGCATTATATCAGAACTATTGTTTTTTTTCAGTTCTTATTTCCAACATGTGGATAATGTCAAGAGATTATAAAATCAGAATCACGTACAACAAAACTGGATTATTAACTATTTTTTTTTACATTTCTTGACAGATGGAATTTTATCTAAAAGCCCTCCAATTGTAGAAAGATTTCTTGCTATTTGTTTAGTCACAGATTGTAAGGCGTAAGGCTCTTGTGTAGTTAATAGATGAAAGAATTTAATGTAAAAATTGAATAGTTTTCTCAATCCTATGGATGAAAGTTTTATGGTCAGTTACTATGATAAATACTCACTCAATCCTAGGTAAGGTAGGAAAAATATAGAGAAAACTCACTTTATCTCATGTTTATAAAAATGTTTGAAAGTGCAAGTGTTATGTAAGATCTAGAATACTCACTTAGAGGGTATTTTACTAACTCTGAGTAAACTGTCGATAGACATTTATAATCTGTTTCAGCACTGCTGAGTAACGCTGCCCGTCAAGTATATGTCTGTTTTTACAGTCACGTTAATCGCATGATTAAATTTACTTTACGAGTAGTTACTCAACAGTTTACTCAGAGGTGATGAAAGACTCCCTAGTTTTTTGTAAGGAAGAGGTGAAAAGTGAGTTTACTGAAAAGTTGTGATTCTACATTTAGGTGAAAGTGCATTATTTACCAATAAAAGGGTATGTTTATATATTTCTAGAATTTTTTAACTGTTGTTATAAGAATAAAGGGCAAGTGCATATTTAAAATTTTGATTCAATAGATTGGATCCATCATTTAACATATCAAAGATAAGATGACAAATAAACCCATTCAGGTTATAAGTAGAGTCTAGATTTGCGGTAGTAAAAACAATGCTGTGATGGGCCGTAAATTATTAAACATAATTTTAAAAATTGTCTAGTGAGGCGGGTAATAAAATTAAATTACTTAAAAATATATACAAGGCCTGTTCAAAAGAAAAGGCGAATTTTAAATTTTCGCGGGCTGTGTACATTCGATTATCGATTTTTTTTTGTTTTGTTATCTTGGTACACATATGTTTTTCATATGTTAGCATTATCAGCCATTTTGGATTAGTGGTTTGTTTTTGATAATTGGAAAGGTTAGTCACGTTTTTGTGTGTTCTTCGATTTTTTACTTTTGAAAAAAATGGATCAAAGAATATGTATTAAATTTTGCGTTAAAAATGGAATAAATTGCTCTAACGCACTTAAAATGTTGACTGTGGCATTCGGCGACTCTACTTTGTCTCAAAAAAGTGTTTATACGTGGTACAAGCGCTTTACAGAAGGCCGAGAAGATGTTAATGACGATGAGCGTCTTGGAGTTGTGGAAAAACAAACCATGGATTTTATACTTCGATCCATTTTTTTCAAAAGTAAAAAATCGAAAAACACACAAAAACGTGACTAACCTTTCCAGTTGTCAAAAACAAACCACTAATCCAAAATGGCTGATAATGCTAACTTATGATAAACATATGTGTACTAACATAACAAAAAAAAAAAAAAACGATAATCGAATGTACACAGCCCGCGAAAATTTCACCTTTTCTTTTGAACAGGCCATGTATAAACACCCGGGTTGCCGGCAATGAAATTGAAAAACTATAAAAATTTCTACGTAAAATAGTGTAGGAATCAGCATACTATTGTTACATTATATATTATAGTTACACGGCACTAGAAAGGAGGGTTTGCTACCGCAAATCAGGACCTAAGTTACAAGGGTTTGCTGTAATATCCAGTGTGTTTTACAGTAATACACTAAAGTGTTTTACTCACTTGACAGCCTGCTGTGCGCTCTTATTGATGGTGAGATTGTTGGCCAAGCTGGCCAGCGAAGAGTCCAGGTCTCCAGTCAGCACCTTCCCAGCGGGCGCAGGCGCCTGGCCTGTAGCAGACAGGGGGGCTGGGCTGAGCGGCGCTGCGCATGGGGGGGCTACGCTGGGGGGGACCCCCTGGGAGCCCTGAGCCCCCGGGCGCAGCACGTCCCCCAAGCCGTCAAAGCCTAGCAAGCGGCCGGCACCCAAGCAGAGTTTAAGACGTGCACACGGACGCATTCAGAGATTATGATACGGGATGCAATTGCATTTGGATGCATTGGAAGGCAAGTTTGAATTTAAATATATTGGAATGCAATTTTACATTCAGATACATTGGAATGCAAATTTGAATGATTGATTGCAAGTCTTAATGCAATTTATATAGAATGAGAGAAAGTAAAAAGATTACAAATGGCAATTGAGGTTGGGGTGTTTCAAACTCCATCACATTTGATGACCACCAAATCGACAATCATCGCTATTTTGAATTTTCGACATTTGAATGGTCCCCGTTAATCGCTGCTTTTAATCAAATTGTGATCAGCTGACAAACATAATAGCACAACCGTTATGCTTGACAGCTGATCACAATTGAATAAAAATCTGAAGCGGACCGAGAATCGGCGTTTATAATCGGGATCGTTCAAATATCAGATGGTAATCAAAAGTGAAAAAGTTCAAAACAACCCATCCTTAATCTGACAAATTTAAAATGAAAATTGTTTTTAACAAAGAATAGAATCAGACTTAATTCTGAATGTGTCAAGAAAGATCAGAAAACCAAGATTCATGAAAATAAAAAGAAAATTATCTTTTATTTCTTCACATGCGTGATGCATTATCGAGGTTTATTTCAAAGAATTTTTATTTTCAAGTTTACTTATTTTTGCATATCATAATTTGTGATTGTCCTCTACATAAAATAAATGAAAGTGTGATTGCAATAGTTAGAAAGGTCAAAATGATTCTCACGAGATTATTGCTATTAACACATTGATCGTCGCGACGGTGATGAACACCGAGTAACCCCCAACAGCGCGGCGACGGACAAGTAAGAATGTCTTTTGAGTTATTCAGCGCCGTCAAGCACGTATTGTGTAGTTTCCTATTTAGATTGACCGACATGACCCTTCTGTATGTTACTGCAACACGGCCCGAGAATATTCCATCAAAGTAACTTCAAAAAGTCTCATAAAAGTGAAGAATTTGGTGAAATAATACACTTACATTTTAAAATCTGTAAATGTGTTATTCTGGACATTTTCCAAAAAATCTCGTTGGCAGTCAATGTGTTAAAATCTCATAGTTATTTGATTATTTTTTTTTTAACTAAAGTCTTGATTATATTAGAATACTCTTTTACTTTTAGCTTCAATGATTTTTTAGTGTAGTAATCAGATTGATAGTTTAGGAACTGAGTCCTTAAAGTTAGCAATCCAGTCTTATTTTCAACTATCACTTAATATTTATCATATCAGAATCATAGAGACCTTGTGCAAAAGAAGAAAAAAGCATTACACCATGGCACTGTGTATGATTGAATTTTAATTCCAAATTACGTTGAATGAGTTAAAAAAATCTACATAAAAAAGACCTTTAGAGAAACGCAACAAAGGATGCTGGCTTATCTTGTGTAAAAGCCGCAAATATACCATTATAATAATTTTAAAAAAGGTAGAGGAAGCTACTTTCTAGAATTTAAAGCATGTCCAAAAATTCTTACAAAAAATAAGACAGATTAAAAATGAGAAAATAGAACTCGAATGTGTAATATGATTTGTAAAATGCTAAACTTGTAAAAAATTCATATTCAATTCTTTTGAAATTTTTAACATCTTTTTAAAAGTGCCAAATTGAAGAGTAGTTATTGAACCCAATGGACATCGATAGCACCTTTATCCAGGATGTTATATTAGTACATGTTGTGGCCATATTCGTTTTGTGCAAGTTAAAACATGATTAGTGACATTTCCTGGAAGACATACAAAAACAACCACCTTTGCTGTTAAAAATGGCTTAAATCAGTGATGCAAAACCCGCGGCCCGCAAGCCCATTTTGTGCAGCCCAGAGCCCAGTTCGTATGGCCCACTTGGCAAATAAAATATCTAAGTCTTTGACGTGACATAACTGAATTTAAGATTTTATTTGTTTTTAAGTCATACCCCAGGTTGCAGGTAAAAAATTTCAATTATCTCCCCCACGAAAATTTAAAAAATCTGCAAATGTTACAATACGAATTTCGCCAACCCCCTTGGGTAAATCACCCCTTCTGATAAATAGGTTGTGCATCACTGGCTTAAATTAACACAAAATAACCTATTCCTTCTATCAATTAAACCTGACAATTATTGAACATTAATTTTTGACACAACAAACAAATGATGTTTCTATTGATATACACCAAGAAATTGTTGCACAGAGAATGAATGAATGAAACTATGATTGGACATTGAAAAACATGGAATGTAAAAATATAATTATTAACACCACTATATTGATATGTGTAAACACTTTCGACAAAAGCAAATAATACAAAGAAAATTTTTCCATATTTTAAACAAACACAACATAAAACATTAACCATGCCGTGAATCCAACACACAATCAACATCTACCTAAAAGTATCTATAAAAAACTTTAAAATAATAAAATCTTTATTAAGAAAGCAATAATTTACAAAATTTTATTTTAATCTAAATAAAAAGATTGACTACCTAAAAAATTGTAATAAAAAGTAGTAATATACACACAATAAGAGCCTAAAATTTCTATCCTATTTTTTTTAAATCGCATCAAATAAACAGGAAAACAAACACACATTTAATGCAGGACGCAGAGGGAAGACAACACAACAGCTATCCTAGATATGTTTCTACAGGGAATAAATACAAGCAGTAGTAACCCGGCTAAGCACTCTCAAACGAAATGAGACCTATCCTCGTCTACTACATACGCAAGCACGATATCAAGTCAATCAACTTATGATAAGATGCTTCTTTATCAGGGAGTTGGTTTACAATGGAACACTTTGATCTTGGTAAAATTACACAAACCATTATCAAGGACTATCAAAAACCTGAGTATGCGTTATCAAGTTCTGTCAAAAAGCTGAGGATGCATAATAAAACTCTATCACAAAACTCAGTATGCGTAATCAAGCTATATTAAAAAGATGATAATACTTAATCAAGCTCTGTCAAAAGCTGAGAATGCATAATCAATTCATTTAAAAATCTGAATTTTCAAAATTGATCTCACTTCTGACTTTCACCGAGTCAAGATATTTCGAGAGATCTAAAAGTCTTGTGTAACCATGCAAAAACAAAAACATTCAGGATCAAATTGTAAGTTCTCAAAGCAAATGCAACACCTAAAAAGCCAATCTATCATTCAATCATCATGTTGCGCCTATCCAATACTGTGACCCAGTAGAACAATGGTGACCTCCCATCAGAGTCTAGTAACAAAGCTGGTTGTTTTCTTACTAGAGTTATATAAGTGAGTGGTGAGCTCTCATAAGAAAACTGATTTTCTTAGTAGACTTGTATTCGAGAGGTTACTGTGGTTCTACGCAGGTCACTGGAGTGAGCAGGCCTTTATATATCAAGAGGTCTCCACAAACCCATTGAAGACATGGTCTGCTTGGCGGGCGAGCCGAACTGTTGCGCAGCGCCCTGATTGGCGGGCGCCTGTTTGTTAGGGGAGCCCCCGAGCGCCATGCGAATGGTGTCGTTCAGGTCGTCCAGGGCGGAGCGCGGCTGGGAGGGGGGGTGGCGGGAAGGTGACGGGGAGGGGGAGGAGGTAGGGGGTGCGTCGGTGAAGGGGTTAACCAGGCCTCCAGAGGCTGCTTGCGCACACAACCAATAATCCCGTCAAACCAACCCAATTATACTACTTCAACTAATGTGTGGGATGAATCTCTAGCTAGCCAAAATATTTTGTTGAAAAAGATAGTTTAATGGACAAATTGGTAGAATAAATATTTATAAATCCTAAAATTTTATGTCGATTTACATTTTTTTTTAATTTTTGTCATTACCATTCTCAGTTAGAAACTACCTCTATAATTAATATCAATAAAAAATATGAAATATTTAATTTAAGGTAGATTAGACTAGTAATTTCAACTAATAACCTTTTTTTATTAAACTATAAAATCCAGTAAGCAAAACTCTAGCTGAAAAGGGTATAACTCAATCTGTCTGACTTGCATTGAGCACCCTACCCACTGAGCTATCATAAAATAAATCAATTGACCTTGAATCTAGTAATGTCCTCATTACACCAAATATTCAACTGTTTCATTCAAATGTCAATATGCAAATAACATATTTTGCAAATAAATTTTGAGGTTAACTTATTTTATGGCTTGTGGGAAGACTTTGACACTATCACTTATGTGGAACATGAACCCTGAAGGAGATAAAAACTACATGATCTCTGCTATTGAAACCTATCAATATTATGTGAACAGCGTTTCTATACACATTGTTGAGAACTGAGAGATATTATAAATCTATAATTAATCTACATTGAATCAACGTTGATTTGAACCAAACACAGAAACTAATTAGAATGTAATATTATCAGACTATACGAATATGTGAATATATTAATTTAAAAGTAAAAATAACAATCACTGTAAACGGACATTATTTAACCATGCAATAAGTTTTTGAAACCTTTCCCAAACAATCGTATCAGATTCAATATTTGTTATTTCACAAAACATGCCATAAACACACACCGTTGCAATATTATTGAAGTATTTGTCGCATCGTGTTCAATAATCAACATAGAGACGTATTTGGAAATAATACAAATGCAGTTTCATCGAGTGAACTATAAATTGTACTAAAGGATTTACCAAACCCCGCATGCCCAACATTCTGTTATATAATTATGATACCAAGACAATTACAAAGTACGAAATCAACCATGTTATGTTTAATACCTCCCTAGACAAAAATATAATGAAAATATCAAAGTGGTGTTAACTTTAAACATTCTCATCAACAACAAAAACTTTTTCTTCCCGATTTGCTAATAACGTATCTCAACAAAATTGTATGTATATTTTACATATTTAGGAATAATTTACAGGTCTAACCACAAAAAAAAATTAGTGCAAGGTTTTCAAACTTTTATTAGTGATGCAACAATTGACTACAATGCATTTATAACAGCATGTTTGGGGATGCTGGGTGAAAGATTATCCAAACCTAACTGATAAAAAATTCTCAAATATTCCATTCTCTATACACGCCCCAACATTAGGACGACTACTTAATTGTGTATATTTTTAGGTAGATTCAATGAGTAAGGTTGGAAGTATTTTATCAGAAATGAAAATTATGAAAATAGAGTAAAATTATATTATATTGCAATTTTCCGATTAACAATTTCATTTAATAATCGTCAAAATAAGAATTGTTGCATCACTAAGTACTTTTATTATGTTTGGGAAAAATATTACTTCAAGAGTAACTTTGCATGTACGACTATGCTGTACAATCATCTAAGGTTAAATATCACACACATTTAAAATTGTGCCGGCTAATCAGTGGAAAATTCTTAAAAAGTTTTTTTTTATTAATAATTCTTATTATGGCAAGCCACAATTTTAAAGTATTTTCAATTATTTTGTATCAACCTCACACAGGAGACCCTATGGAAAATTATTTTTCTCTGCTCGCTTCTGCAGTCAAGTGTTTTTTTTAGGTAATTTGGGGCTCCAGAACAGAGTTGGCTGCCAAATTCAACAGTGGGACACACTTTCGATTGGTACAAGGTCAGCAGTTGTGCACTATTAAAGTATATGCAGCTTCTGAGAGGTTAACTTAACTCTGGCTTCGATGGAGCCCCGTACCTGAGCTGATCACTTGAAGTTACACCAAGGATGTCAATGGAAGTTTTGTTGAGAAGATTACTTGCATGTGCATGTATCTTTCTGCCAGTTAAATTTTGGGTCAACTGAAAATTCTGACCCAAACATTTATTCCATGTTATCCATTGTCAAATTAAGAAATTTCCACTAGTTTTTTTATAATACCACATACCGGGTCAGCGAGTGACCGGGCATTTTGTCATACCTGACTGGTCTGCGTTGCCAAAGACGTTGGAGAAGTTGGAATCAGAGACAAAGGTGTTGTTCTGCTGCTGGGACTGCTGGTGGTTGTTGGAGCCAAAGCCGTTGGTGTTATTGGTCATCCACGGGGGCTGCCCCGAGGCGTTAGACGCTGGCATGGGTGCGGGCGCTGAAATATTACCAGTACACATATTTTAATTAATAATATCTAATTGGGTATTCCACTATTTATTAAGCTGCCAGAGTTTTCTTTGTGCTATGGAAAAGAATGGCAGTATTAAACCGTAAGCCGTAGAGCCTCAGCCACTGCACAAATGGTGACATGGTCTGTGCATTGTGTTGATGCGGACAGTTTCAAATTACAGAGCACATTGTTGAAGAGGGTTCTCTCTACCAGTTCCCTGAGGTCACATTTATGTAATGCAACACCAGAGGCCATCGAATGGTTAAAGAATCTCAGCATATCTATGTTGCCATCATCAACATACTTACTTCACCAATACATGAATGTTAATTAAAGAAAAAAAACAACGAACTCGTGAATCAATTTCTTTTATAGCACACAAGAGTCCCAACTGTTCCCAACCGTCTGGAGCCAGTGATACTATGGCATCCTCAATTGGAGTATGTTGTGAGGCAGAAGGTAGTGGGGAAGGGATGGGAAAGAGGAAGGTTAGGAAGAACCTGGCTATTCAGATCTGGTCACCAAATACGGCTGAAGCCATTTCAAGTAACGTTCAAATTCAGAATTGTGGTCTTTCACCAGGCGTATCTACCACTCTGGAATGTGCTGCAAATATACCATACATAGACCGGTCGGTAGCTGAGAGGACAAACGCGTCGGATTCCCACCCGGGGGTTGTGCGTTCAATTTCTCTGCTGGCTAAGTTCTCCATCATTGCACAAACAACATCTTCCGCTTCTTATGATGGCAGTAGGAGTTTTTCATATATTTTCAGGTTATTCGTAACCCGGGAATGTTTGTCTTTCTTTAAAAAAAACAAAAACAAAAAAATATTTTATATGAATCAAATGTGTTATGACACATATTAATCAAATAAAAGTTATTTGCGCACGCCGGGCTTGAACCCGGGACCTCTGGATTCGTAGTCGAGCGTTTTACCACTCGAACACGGAGGCCTCAAAATTGTAGATATAAAGAAGAAAGTTTTATAAATATTTTATAGTTTTATAATTATAAATATTTACCTCCAAACATATCAGCAAACGGATTCCCCAGCTGCAGCAGGTCATCAGATGCGCGTCCTTGATTTCCGTCTCCCTGAGACTGCGGCGGAGACCCGAAGAGGTCCACGATGGACTGCTGGTTGCTGCTGGGCGGAGGCCCGCTGCTCAGGAAGGGGTTGGTGGCCATGGCCGCGCTGTTGGTCGGCGATTGCACCTTTGACTGCAATGTTTTCAATCTGTCATTTTTTTTTACCCGGCACAAGGGGGGTGGGGGTGTTTTACATGCATTTCGGAACTGTCGCCTGTTTTGCAGAATGCACGGGACAAAACTGATTGGTCATTCTTAGAAAAAATTGTATTATTAGTGGCCAATTTTTACATGGTGCTATTAACCATTTCAACTCGGGAGTTTTCTTTCTCAACTATCGCACTATGTATGGGTATTGCATAAAGAGAGTCATATTATTATGATTCTGTCGCAAGGAGAAGGTATATATTGCAGATTTATTTGTATTATCTGTTGACATTGACATTTTTAATGTTTTCCTGGGTAGACTAACGTTGGAAGGTTATGCTGTTACATATTCTAGATATCTAACTAAGCAATGATTGAAAAATATCTCCTTACACACATTTAGATAATTATTATTCAAATGCTTGACACAATAGAAATTTGAAAAAGCAATAAACCACACAACCACTTTTTCTTACTATGTGAAATTAAGGTTGTTGAACACTTTTGGTGAATTTTTTCGAACGCCGTGTCAGGGATGAACGTGTTTATAGCGGACGAAATGATCATTATTGTTTACATGTATTTAAAGGAACTGTCAAAATAACAAATTCTTTTACTTCTTATGAAAGATAAAGTAACAATACAGTTATTATTTTAAATAATCATAAAAACATGTACATTTACTTTACTAAAATGAATTAAATCACCCATTTTATTAATTTCACTGCAGGAGCATTTTTTCGTGATCACCTGTTATAATCGATTTGCTAACAAAACTAAAGGAAATCAGTGATAATAATGTTATCTATCATATCTTTATCATTTTAGAGATAAGTTTGTGTACAGTAATCATTGAATGGTGAAAAAAAAATTTATTGAGCAAGTGGGTAACAAAAGTGACCTGTGAACACAAGTATTCATCCATTGAAAAAAAATGACAGCTGATAAAGAGCAATCTCTATCAAAAAACATATATTTAAAAATAATATAACTGTCCAGAATTGCTTGAATTTTCGAATACCGATACACAATACTAGAAATCGGGATATTTTTTAGTGCAGTAATTGTGGAACTAACTACCATATGTACTTGTCATTGGCTAGATTTCCGTTGCAGGGAAATAATTATCCCGCATCGGTAGGCATCTTTAATTTGTCACTTAATAAATATAAAAGATTGTTGTTGAAACAATTTTGTTATTCGAAATGACTTATTTTATCTTTATTACATATTACTGTGTCTTTTGTTTTACGTAATATTTTTAATTGTCATATGTTTTATGTGCATTATTTGTGTTGACATTATTTTTTCATACATGTTTATAAAAAGTACTAAGGCACCGATGAAATAAATAAAAACCTACCTAGAAATATTTTTACCTACCTATTTTCTCTGCTGCAAAACATGAAATATTTTCAATATTGCATGCAAAGTCGAGAATGTGAAGCAAATATATTTTATAGATAAAGATATCTATAGGTTTGTCTCGATATTACATACTCAGGGATTTGGAGCGGAGCCCAGATCCAAAGCACGGAGAAGTGGAGCAGTTGGGTTTCTACCCAAAGCTGGAGCAAAGCCAGAGAATATTATTTTTTATTATTAAATAAATTATTAAATTTGACATATTAAAACTGCAGTCTGCTTACCGTACTTGGATTTTATTTATTCAACCCGTGGAGTGAAACTAGACAAAAATTTTTTGAACGCTGAAGCAATTGAAAAAAGGATTGCTCCAAATCCCGGCATAAATAAACAACATGCTTTAAGCAAAATATTTTTTTATCGTATCATGACAGTAAGCAAACCTGATGGAAAATAGATAAGGCAGAAAAATCAGCCAGGTAAATTCTCATGCACTCAGCCACTAATCAAATCATAATGGGGACCGAATTATTTTAATTTGGGACCTTGTCAAAAAGCAACTATTCTGTGAGAATCTCAACATGGGAGTCTAAAAGGAAGTCATCTAAAAGGTAAGTCTTCTAAGAAGTAGTATCTCTCTATTGACAATACCTTGTACTGATTAAGGACAGCTTCTTCCTCGGCCAGAGCTTGCTGCTTCAAGACATCATCGATGAATGCCGCTTGACTCCCATTGGTCGGATGCTGGTCCAATCGGGTCGAAGCAGCCGCCGTTCCGAACTAACTGCCGGTAGAGGACAGAGCACCCATACCATTGACCACATTCTTTTGCGCACTTTATTCGTTCAAATATATAAATGTCCGAATTTTGAAAATGTCCATTTTTTCATAAAGCGCAAAGTCATGTGTTTTTGGTATGGAGGAGGGATCGAGGGAAACGGAAGGGAAAATAATATGTAACAAAATGTGTGCCGATAAAAGCAAATCGCAAAAATTTTGTGCATTATTCAAATACATGCAAAAATCAATCGGGATCATACAAAATGTATGGTGAGTTATGTGTTTTTAGAAATAATAATGTTGTGGTTTATTTTTTTGTATTTTTTTTCAAAATCGGCATACATGGAGTTCACGGACGGGTGGAGTGTAGGAAGGAGAAAAAGAAAACAAACAAAAATCAATAATCTGCTAAAACATCACTAACACTAATTACTACAAACATATTAGCTGAACTAAACAAATAAATAAAATACAATTACTATGCTAAGCAAATAAAACATTGTTGTATTAAAATGAATAACCAAATTAAAACATGCTTAAACAATAAAGGGAACAAAAAAATGAGGGTAGAGGATGTGTAATTTTTTTCGTGACATAATGTGGAACAAATTCATAATTTGACTCAATGATTCAGAATTACAAAACATGATATTGTTTATATGAACATTTTGATAAAAATATGTGAAGCCAAATAAGATAAAAATGCAAATAAAATTGGTAATAAAGAGAACATAATTTATAAAGTATTATGGACTTCATTATTAACCGTGCATTCAGTGGCGTTGCAACCGTTTAGCAGGCCGGGCGGCTCTTGTCTGAGGGCCCAGATTTCAATAGGGCCGGCAACAAGACAAACTATTGATATCTTGTATTAGATATGTATGCAAAATTTTAATCAGCGGTGCTTACACTTAAATTCAATAATTATTTGTACAATTTATTACATGAGTTAATTTTTTTGCTCTTTTACGTTACACATGTACGTCACTTGTGTCATTAGACAATGTCTGTTCTGAGATGGGTAAATGTTTACTCTCCAGGTATCATGATTTAAACTGGGATGATGCATTCCAGACACGTGGGAAAATTGAAGCATGCATTGGCATGAAAGTGAAAAGGCTTTGGTTTAGCTTTGTCCAAGGGCACAGCATTGTTCGCTGCGCCACTGAATGCATTATTACAGTCACAATAAATAAAGTATTTTTAATTTTATCTTCATTAAACAACGTTATTCCAAAACATAGTAACCTCCTAAAAAATTATCTCATATAATGAAATTCCCAGATGTTTCAATGCTGATAATAAGATTCTCAATAAAGAAAAAAATATATAAAAAATTTCAGTTCGAAAAATTATACAAACCAACAGAAAGAAATTGAGAAATTAATTAAAAGTTTCTATGAAATTCCTTCAAATAAGCAGAAGACTTGAATATTTACTAAATATTATTTTGTAATCCAATTTAATATTTTTCATTGACTTAAAAATCATCCCTTATGCCTAGTGGTGATCAATAAATCCGCCCTTGTTTGTATACCTGGCTGTCTGTGTGGGGGTGTTGGCAGCTGAGCCCTTCTTCCCCTCAAGGGCGTTGAGGTGACCTTCAAGGGCGTCCAGAAGGCTGCTGGGGGCCTTGGTGAGGTCAGGGATATCACCCTTGTCAATTCCAACGTTTTCTGCCACCTGAAAATTATGTTAATCAAAGTTAAATTACCAAACATTATACACACAACAATAAAAACAATAATTTTCTTCATTCCGGAATGCGGGGAGGTTAGTGCAATACTACACATTCCATAAATTATTATATACATTTAAATAAGAGCATAGAAATATAAAGAAGAAAGTGTTTCTTCAAAAAAATTATAAAAATGAATGTTTAACCAATGTTTTCATTTTACATAATAGGAAAATTAAAGATATTATTCAAATGATTATGCTTTATAAATAACTCTCTATTGATAGTACAAAGTACTCAGGCTATAATTTATGGAGTTCAGTGAAGTGATCTTTTCTAGGGTTTAAATGTACTTCTGTTGATGTAAATGTAAAATGTTTAAATGCAATCACTAGGGACATGATGCGACATGATTGTCAAAGCTAACAAAGAGCATTAAGAAACATTATAAAAACCACAATTTATAGCATTGGCAAACCTGGAAATTTTTGAGGGAAACATATGTTAAAAGCTGGATGACAGAGGTTTCTTGAAGAAGAAACTTTAAGATAGCTGTAGAGAAATTTAAAAAATAGGTGGTAGATAGCCTGGTGGGTAGGACACTCAGCTAGCAGTTGGACAGATTGAATTCAACACTCACAACAAGTACCAACTTACTCCTTATTCAATAAAAGTTATGCTTGATGAAAATATCTTCGCTATAAATTTTGGGGTAAAGTTTCTGTTGAATAAAATTTCAAGATGTAAAATTCATAGAGTACCTTCAAGAACTCGCCAACGCGGTCCATCCTGATCAAGAACTTCTTATACAGGTCCAGTGCGTCCCGACACTGCTTCTTATTCATGTCAAAGTATTTCTCGAGGAGATTGATGATGCCGTCGTTGTAGCAGGCGAAGAGGCGGATCAGGTCCCTGAAGAGGAGCATGAAGCACATGTTGATGACCCCATTGGTGAGGTCGTTGGCGGTGCAGTCGAACTCCAGCAGGGAGTCCAGCTGGGCCTGCAGCACCGGAAGTGTCTTGAGCAGCTTCTCTGCGTTCATAGTGCGCAGAGAGCCTTCTTCCTTGCTAGAATGGGATGTAGATGATTATGATCTCTATAGTTTAAATAAATGAGGACGATAATTTTCTGAAGAATATCACAAGTGCAAGAGGATGGTGTGGAGGCAAACACCACAGCCTTAGACATAAGAACCTAAAGGGAAACAACAGAATACCTGCTACAATGGAGACGTTTCCTGGAGGCAGCCAAGACTCTCCAAAGTTTGTAGCAACAATGATGTATGTATTACTAGTGCACTTTTAGAAATGAGTGCACACTGTTTTAGATGTGAGTGCACACCGTTTTAGAAGTGAGTACACAACTTTAAGGGTTACACTGTAGACGTGGATTATTCTGTTTCTGTAGTTATTTTTAGATAGACAATAAATTTGGGGTTAAGGTGTTGTAAATAGTAAAGTTAGATAAACTTTACAAAAATGACTTCACAACTGTTGTAATTAACATCGATAAATAAATAAAAAGTAATACTAACCCCCTCTTGACTTTGCAGAAGTCAAAGGCGACAGTTCTGTAGGACAGAGCCTTCTCATTCAAGTATTTGGCATAGCGCCTGATGAATGGGGACATGTCATATCCTGAAACATACAATTATTACATATCAAATAACATACTATACACAAGTATATCATTAATTCAAAGACGTTAATATTTTATTCACAAAAAAATAAGCAACAAAAATTACTTATGTAAATTGAAGCGTTGCAAAAAAATAACAAAATTTACAAATTATTAAAACATTTAAAATATTATATATTTAAAAAAAAAAAACAACACAATTTTTACAGTTGTAACAAATATTTAAAAATTAGATAATATCCAGTCACCCTTTTCCTCTTAGGGAAAACTAAGTAATTAATTCTGCTATCTTGGTAACTACATTTGTTATGGCTAAGTATGCAGATGTCTGTTGTTTTGCTAAGTCCTTGTGCAATATTTACAGGCTCGTGAAGCAAAGGAAGCTCACTGGATTAGTGCATTGTTAGAAAGGTTGAGGAGGGAACGAGGAAAGTAGATTAAACATGTTGAACTCACCAATACGAGCACCGACCGCTCCTTGGAATAGTGGAAAAAGAAGAAAATGATAATGTAAGAAATTTGGAATAAGTATAACATTAATAACAATGGTACAATTATTATTGTTAATGGAAATTTATTTTTTACACCATGATTATTTTTGATTCATACAAATAAATGGCAAAAACTTTAAAGAAATTTAAATTTAAAACATCAAATTAGCTCATTCAAAAAACCTTAAATCAAAAAATGTTGAAAGCTTTAAGAGAGGTAATAAAAGTTTGCTGATAAGCACTAAAAATAACAATACAATCATTATCTTAAATTCATTTCGTAGTTCGAGTGATTATAATTTACTGATGTGAGATTGAGAATGTTTATCAATTTGAATGCTAAATAAATTTAGTTGTATGAAAAGAAAATAGCATGGGTACATTTATCAAGATCAGGAAAATATCATTCTGATGAATGGGAGGATTGAATAAAAGATGGATTATGATAAAAACTCAATGATGTCAAACATGGAATAATGGCATATTTTCAATGTATGAAAAGGAGTGATGGACAAAATCAAAATATTATGTTTCAGATTCATTCAAATGAATTAGCACAAACTCAGTAAATATTCGAAATATTCGTAACATTTTTATAATTAAATTATGTTTTAAATCAATGGCTCGGATACGATACGATCACAATATTAAATTATGTCAGTGATAAACTATTGAATATATATGAACTCTGTTGGAAGACATTGTGAGACCTAGAAATACACAACATTAAAAATGATCGTTTTTAGACGACCAAAATGACGTTGTACATAAAATCGAAATGATATTCTATGGATATTTCGACTATCTTAAGATTCGATTGTGCCCATCACTAGTGAAAAGTATAAAAATAAGAAAACCGTAAAGCTAAGAATACATTTGAAAGCATCTATTTTTAAGGATACATAATCTTAAATATAGATACGCAATAATTGTTTTTTTTTCAGTAACACCAAATTCGTAAACTGGCACTTCTAAAATCCATGAACTTAATGAAAAATAAATTATTAATACTAAATTATTGGGTTACTCAAACTTGCCCAGAATCACCCACTTAATACCCCTGAAATGTAATTTATTTTCCAAGATAATTAGTTAATTATGGAACCACCACCACCTTTACATTATAATTTCACGTTTTAAAATGGAATTTACTGAAAATATTTTCTGATAGGAAAAATTAAATTGAGTGGGAAAGATGATAAACAAATAGCAAAATATGTATTTTTAATATGTGACATTTTTTATAGTGAAAAACAAATGTAATAAATTTGTAAATAAATAAAAAATTAAAATTAACTTTTAAAAGCTTTACACTTCATTGTGATATTGAAAATATATTATTTCTTTATCGTATTAACATTTGGTTGTTATACATCGAATCTATTGTACAGCTCGTTATGTATATTATATCGAAGAGACTACAAACATAATATAAAATATATCTCCAATGAGAAAAAACTAACATCTAAGAAATTTATTATGTATTTACATTTAAATTCTGCTTAACTAATGATTCAAATAAAGAAAGTAATATAATTATACGACCTTTGAAGTGGTTTAATAAAAACTGAAAAATAATCTTCAAATTAATTCTTGAAGAAAAGTGAAAATATTTCCCATTATGGATGTTTTATAACTAAAACCTTTTTACTTTTAAGTTAAGTCAACTAAGTAACTATCCATACTAAATTAGTAATCAATGAGTATGTTACTTTTGTCAAGGCAACATGACAATGTTATGTTATAATACAATGAACTAACTTTCATGTAAAGTAATAAGTTAGTAGTTCTTAAATAAGTAATAATTAATTTACCTTGTACTCCGCTCTTATCGAGGAAATTACTAAGTTGAAAACTGGAATTACTTGAAGCCAGGTACTGAGTAAAGCGCTGAAAAGAAAATAATTCAATTAGTTAAGATATAGACACATCAATTATTGTAAATTGTTCAGGCAATTGTCGGAGATAATTCAAGCGAAACAAACCACTTTGCTTATTAGTTCAATTCTATGTATTCACTTTGCTGAAATGAAACAATAAATAATGAAGCGAAATTGTAAAGGAAATTCTAGAGAAATTTATAATTGTTTGCCTGGCTTTGTTCTCTTTGTGGTAGTAAAATTGACTACATAAATATCAAGTATAAACCACGTATTGGTCATTATTTTCTAAATTAAGTATTAGGACGATGTGTGTCCGATCAAATCAAACTTCAAACGGACTGTACAAAATGCAAACAATTTCAAGTAAAAACTAATTGAAAACGTAAATCTCCTAGATTTTGTTTACCTTTCGCATGATGAACATCAAATTTGATTGATTTTAAAATATATATTCTTCAAAAATCCATATTAATTATGTTTGTACTGCCTGCGGCGGGAATCGAGACCGCAACCTTCTGAATCAGAGTCAATTAAGTACACCACGATGCTACGGAGACCGCCATAAATACGTATTTATTATTAATATGCATATTTCTAAACTCAAAAGGCAGACATTCCTAAAAAAATCAATTAATAAATAAACAGAATATCAAATTTTAAACAATCCTGAGATAAATTCATTCAAAAGTAGTGGGCTTCTCTACAAGGTATTACTAGCATGACTTATATACGAATAACATAGATCTAAATTCAATAACTTTTTCAATAAGATGTCTGCGATAATCCAGCTTAATTTAAGCGTACAAAATGATATTACATTTATGAAAAACACGTAATTTCGCATTTCACAACGGATCAGGTGAGATCCGTCCCGCTGTGGCAATTAAGTTCAAAGAAAAGCTTTTAAAGGTTATTGTTATTTAAATTGATTACGGCATTGTGAAATTAAAATATATATACACGAGAAAACGATTCTGGATTATTTTGATTAAAAAAATAAGACGACTGGAAAATAAAACTAATCGAAATTCAGACAATCCGAAAAATAAAATGATTGTGTTATTTGACAGTTGTCATCGTATGACAAGAAGAAATATGTGAAAAACACAATTATGTTCGATGTACCCTTGGAGTAAGAATATATGGAGAGGTACCTTTGCGAAACAGTGTAGTCAAGTCGGTTGACTTTATACTGACTCGATAAAAAGAGACAAAGATATATTAAAGAATGTTGGATAGCCTATTAGTTACCGCCCACATGGAATTCGGACATTTTTAATAAACATTTGAACACATTAAACAATACAATATCAATACACCATTAAAATAATTTATAAAGTAAAAATATCACACAAACACTAATATTAGAAGGTTTGCCTAAATAATGATGGAAACTTTTTGTTGATTTTATGTCTTTATATCATTAAAAATGTGAAAATTCTAAATTTCGGTCAAAAATATTTTAAACTGTTGAAATACTTCTGAAAGGTGATGTTTTATAACCTTTGTTTGGTCTTATTTGAACATTCACGCATAGCACATATCACCATCATGTTTGATTTATTTGTATTACCACTGCAAGTATTTTAATCAATACAAATATAGGAAATAACCTCATAATCCGTTGACGTAAGTTATACGACTCGACGATGTAAAGTAAGCGCGGACGGAGAACATTCTTACACACTTAAAAGTGCGGCAATATTATGTGAAGACTTTTCTTGTCTCTTTCTCTCTCATGGTATACGACGTAAAAACCCGGAGAAAGTGATTTATCGCAAATTTGTATCGGTTGGGTAAAAATATTTAGCTCTCTCTCTAATTCTCCATTTATATTCTTACTTCAAGGATGTACCTAATATGTATAATGTACAATGTCGAAAAATGTTCGACATGCGAAATACAACATTATAGTTTGATATTTGACAGTAAATAAGAAACAACTGAGCGATAAATAAATGTGCGAATTCGCAAAATAAATATTTAGAACAAAAAATTACAGAAAAGCTAAGAGCGATTATTTCTCAATCGAATTGAGGTTAAATATCATGCCGGTGCAATTATTAAAATCATATTCATTTTTTATCAGAATGAATAGCTGAAAATGAATTTTGAAATGCATTACACAATTATTAATGGTTTCGTCTACGTCAGGTGTGTCCAACCCGAGCCCCTAGACAGCTGATTATTCGGTCAATAAAATTGTAAAAAAGTCGGTGATTTGATAACGGCAGTATGTTAACTGGGTTCGGTAGCATAATTAGTAGAGCGTCCGCCCGGCAAGCTTCTGTGCTCGATTCTCAGTTTTCTTCTTTTCAAATACATATTGTTATTATTAATTATTATGATAATATAACTACATAGTTGTTACCAGTGAAAAAACACAGGATGTAACTTGACTTGCCAAGAAAAAAATATCGGTTGCTTTAATCCACCCATTTCAAATATAGGATACTGTCTGCTAAAATCCATTATAGGCAGGTACTTTTTTAAATTTGATAATTTCAATTAACATCAGTTCCAAATTTGAAAAGTTTACGCTCATTCGGTCGTACGTACTAACAAATGAATTATTTATAGTCAACTAATAATAACTAGTAATTAATTAAACTTGATATTTTATCTTATAAATCAATAGTTCTCTTTGAATATTAAAGATGTCAGCACTTTCGTTCGTAGCTAGCACGCGGATGCTTCCATCACGAGGTTGTACGACAGATGTTTTACGGTATTAATATTTTGTTTTTTTATAGTGGATACCGCACAAGAGTCCCAAATGTTCCCAAACGGAGCCAGTGAGACTATGGCATCCCCAATTGGGGTGTGTTGGGAGGCTGAAGGTAGTGGGGAGGGGAAGGAGATGCGTAAGAGGAAGGTTTTAAAGTACCTAGCTATTCAGATCTGGTCACCAAACACGGCTAAAGCCATTTTTAAGCAACATTTCGATTCTAAATGGTGGTATTTTACCAAGGCGATACATGGAGTATCTACCACTCTGAAACTATCAGAAAATGGAAGAGTGAAGTCTAAAAAAGTACATTTGACAATTTTTTTTAACAACTACTATTATTTCACAGGGAAACCATTAATTCAAGTCCATTAGGTCTACATTAAGTTAAAATAATGATTAAGTTCAGCCTAATTTTTAAACTTACCGATATATTATTTGTAACATTGACACCGTTCGAAGGCATTAACAAACGTGTGACCTGCCAGTTTCGAACCCAAGGGTTCCACGGAACACCAGTAAGGAAGCGTGCATCAAGTTATACACCAAAGAGGCTTTGTAAATTGCGGCCTTTACGGCAAATAGAGCAAAGACGCTTATGACGGAGTTACGAAGAAATTATACAACAATACCAACGCGCCGAAGAGATTACGTATTCAGGTAAAGATTACGTAGTCAAATTAATGACAAAAAAATATATCGCCAGAAGAAAATATTGACAAAGCGGTTAAAGGTCACCCAAAACAATATAAATTATTCTCCGAATCAATGTTATGTAAAATAATAAAATATATTATGATACTGTGAAATGGTTTTATTCAATTTTTTTCCAATTTTCATTAAAATGTTAATTTAGAATTCTGTACCAAAAAGTCGGCACTTCTTTACTGTAATTCAAAAAAATGTGTTTTTTTTGTCTCGATATCGACGTTCTGATACGTATTTCTACAAAAAGGCTAATATTTTCTGCCCACAATATGGTCTCCACCTTAAGATTATTCCTTGTTCTACCGGTATTTCAATGGAAGATGCCTCGAAGAACTCGCGTCATTGATCCCTTTTGCCACCGGTGCACAGACGGGAAACTCGTTAAACGCGCGCTCAACATTTGTACAAGGTTGATATATTCGACACGCGAAAACGGGTCGTTTCTACGACTCGTTCTTGTGTTCAACAGCTCGGCTGTGGAATGAACTACCATCGTACGTAATGTTTGCAAGTTGAATTGCTATTCGATCTAAACACTCGTCCCAATATAATAAGTGTTGTATATAAAACATCTATAGGTATGTGCTGATCTCATAAAAATAATATACATGGGGGGGAGCGCTTCTGTAGTCAGTATTGATTATTTTTGCCTGACTCGGCTAGACCTCGGCGTGGATAGGACTAGGGTTAGGGTATTTATACATCCATTCATGGCACATGTCGACATAATGTGTTTGTTTATTTGTAAAACCACTTTTTCACAGTATTGTTATAAACAAAAATATAGCATATAACCTACGAAACCGTTGAGTTATGTCCAGTTATGTCGCATATCAAAAAGTAATGGGCGGAGTCTCCGGAGACGCGGGAGACGGAGAACATGCTTACATACCGAATGGTGGTGCTTTATTATGTCTTGTCTCTTTCTCTCTCACGGTTTACGACGTAAAAACCCGGAGAAAGTGATTTATCGTAAATTTGTATAGGTTGAGTAAAAATATCTAGCTATCTCTTCATATATTCTTGCTCTGAGGCGCTGGTAGATGAAAATAGTTAAGTGTTGAAGGATACGATATTACAAGACAAAAACATGAGAAAAACTGTATATCAAAGTTAGTATGAATATATCTAATATTAAAATAAACTACAAAATAATTCAATAATAATACCCGTAATATTACGTCGTGAAATAACACCAAAAGCCAGAATATTCTCAATAACAACTAATATATTCCAGAATATTCTCAATAACAACTAATATATTCCAGAAAATCCTCATCGTGAAAACACCCCACAGCAAAATTTATTCTATATTTTAGATTAAAATATTTTCCCATATTTTTTGTCTAGCAAAGAGACGGCAGAGTGGGCGCTTGAGCACACACGTAGATGTAATAATGTACGATTTATATTTTACAAAATGTAGGTAACATAAATAATATAAGAGATTACACTACAAATATAAGTCTCGGCACATACAAACAAATAATAAAAAAAACTTTATAAAAAGGTAAGTGAGAACGGATACGTCTGGCACTTGGCCAGACTATCACGTAGTATGGTTCTGCCGCTGATAACCCCGTTGTAACCTCTCTTTCTGTTAAAGCGTTTATGAGAAAGACGGCAAGATTTTTTTTTTCAAGAGTCCCAACTGCTCCTAACCGTTCATGACCAGTAAGAATATGGCATCACCAATTAGGATATGTTGTGCGGCTGAAGGTAGTGGGGAGATGAAAGAGATGGGTAAGAGGAAGGTTGGGAGTACCTCACTATTCAGATCTGGTCATCAAACATGGCTAAAGCCATTTCAAGCAACGTTTCGATTCTGAATGGTGGTCTTTCACCAGGGCGATACTTAGAGTATCTATTACTCTGGGATGTTCTTCGTGTCCCGCGTCTCCGTTGACTCCCACACGTTTCGATATGCGACATAGCCGTGTTTGGTGACTAGATCTGAATAGCCAGGTACTTCCCAACCTTCCCCTTATTTATCTCTTTCCTCTCCCCACTACCTTCAGCCTCACAACATACCCCTATTGAGGATGCCATAGTATTACTGGCTCTAAACGGTTGGGAGCAGTTACGACTCTAAAAAAAATCCTTACAATACTTTAAAGCGGTGTGATAATTTGGGAAAATTTGCTTTCTCTTTCTTTCTCGTGGCGTACGACGTAACAACCCGGAAAAAGTGATTTATCCCAAATTTGTATAGGCTGGGTAAAAGGAATTAGCTCTCTCTCTCCATATATTGTTACTCCAAGGTTGTAGCTGTAAAATGGACTCGTAATACCATAGAACACCGTAAAGCCTAGTCAGAGCTGCCAGTTCTAGGCAATAGACAATATCCATCGCCTAGTTGAGCTCACTTTCACTCTCCACATGATCCAACAGTTCCATCACCGTACGCAACATAACGACGGCGAAACGGAGCGGATTATATTATGCTCGATCATCGCTTTCGATGGGCACAATTGCATCACTCCACTCAGCTGTACAATTTCATATCCGGCGAATGGGAAAAATTACGTGGTAATCATTAGACAGCTGATTCGGAAATTTAGTTATTCAATACCGCAATATAATAAACAAGTAAATGTGAAAAATCATTGGTAAAGTGTACACCATGAGAAAGAAAGAGACAACAAAATTTCCCAAATTATCACACTGCTTTAAAGTATTGTAAGAATGTTATTCGTGACCCGCGTCTCCATTGACTCCGACCACACGTTTTAATATTTATTTATACATTAACGGATCATGATTTTAGATAAATTTATATACATAATATTTAGAAAACAATAGGAGAATAGGAGAAAACAATATATATATATATTGTTTTCTCCTTGGTAGTTGGTCTTATTAGCTAATAAATATGAAGCGCACTTGAGGTGAAATATCACAAAACTTTAAGTTCACTGTTATTATTATTATTATATATTTCGTTGAAAAATTCGCTCAGGGTAGTTTTTCATACGTAAAATTGCTTCCGCGCTGTTATTTCCATAAACCAGTCCATTTTTCAGTCAACCGTAGGCAGCGGATTCGGGAATATAGCTGCCCATTTCAGTAACCGTAACATAGGAATATTTTCGTGGTAAACAAGCAAACGGTAAAATCTGGCATCTAGCTGTCCAATTCCATAACAAGTAGGTTAATGAGAAAACTTTAGAGATATTCCGTAGACGCCAGTAAATTCAAAAATCTAGCTGTCCAATAACGTAAACAGTAAATTTGAAAACACACGTGATAAACAGCCAACAGCGGAATCTGGAATCCGGCTGTCCAATTCCGTAACTGGTGAATGGGAAAACTTATTTAGTAAACAGTAGATAGCAGAATTGGAAATCTCGCGTTCTAAATACGTAACCAGTAAATGGGAAACGTATCTACACAGCGGATTTCCAAAATCTTTCAATTCCGTATCCATTAATTTGAAAAACTTACGTGGTAAACAGTAGACAGTAGTTATTTAAATATAGAGACGCGTTTAACTATTTGGTGAGAGGGATGTAATGAGCTTCGCGCGCGAATGTTGTGTTGTGAAAGTTAGTTTATGATAGAAATAAC
Organism: Drusus annulatus; assembly: GCA_022651775.1. Classification (NCBI taxonomy): domain Eukaryota; kingdom Metazoa; phylum Arthropoda; class Insecta; order Trichoptera; family Limnephilidae; genus Drusus; species Drusus annulatus. Next base: position 964,505 of record JAGWCC010000065.1, on the reverse strand, counting down.
GGCATTGTATTGACAGACGTGACAGCAGACGGGATAAGGTTTGAAAAAAAGCGGCGTTGCCAGCCAAACTTGCGGAAGGAGATAGCTAACGAATATTCCGATGATTAGAGTTAACTAATGAATAGTAGTTTATTGAGAGGTGGTGAAATAGCCCCTTAGAGTATCTACCACTCTGGAACGTGCCGCAAATATACTATATATTATTTTTTTTAGATTATATGTATTGATATTAATTCAATTAAATTTATTTGCGCACGCCGGGTTTGAATCCGCGACCTCACCACTCGACCATGCAGGCCGTCAGTGATACAAAGAAAGGATTTTTTCTAGCCTATGTTGGTGGCATTCGAGAAGATAGGTTTATGTATCAAGTTCGTAACTCGGTCGGAAAGAAAATTGCTATGCAATTTTCCCCCGCGTCAATCGTAGAATCCGTTTGGTCCATTGCAGAATTGCATCTCAATTGAACAGCTGGGGTTTTGTTCCGGGCAAGAACATCGCGTTGCACTTATCTCGATGTTGATGGCTGTTATTCGATCAGAGCGGATTACGCGCAGGGAGGTCTGCACGCTTCACGCTCTACCGCGTCATTCGGTCAGTCGCCACCGGGGTTTGTTGGCGATGTCCTCTTGTTTTGATCTGTTCATATGAAAATGGCTAAAATTAAAATCATTGCATTGGTCAATCAATACGATTTTTAAATGATAAAACCTGCAACCTTGGAGTAACAATGTATGGAGAGATGGCTAATTATTTTTACCCAACCTATACAAACTTGCGATAAATCACTTTCTCCGGGTTTTTACGTCATACACCATGAGAGAGAAAGAGACAGCAAAAATAACATACCGCTAGCCATTTCAAGCAACGTTTCGATTCTTAGTGGTGGTCTTTCGCCAGAACGATACTTACAGTAACTACCACGCTGGTTTAATAAGTATGTGGCTAGATCTGGTCACTAAACATAGCTAAAGCCCCTTCAAGCGACGTTTAGAGTCTGAATGGTTATGGCTCACCAGACCAAAACGCTGGTAGTTTATTCAATATTTACTGAATTTTCGTTTATTTAAATTCTGATAATTTTTGATAAAAATCATACAAATTAAATCTATTTTTATTTAACTTTCGTCGGGGAGGCCAAGGAGCTAGCCGCTCTGAAAGGAAAATCTTCGATTAATTCGGTACGATTTTTATTTAATTCAACGGTAAATCAAACAAAAACGCTTTGAATTATGATTACCTACGGTCCTACCCCGTAAAACAAATCGTTAATTTAACATGGCGTACATAAAATAAAAAAAAAACATTAATACATTTTCTTCTCGCGCTAAGCGTAAAAAGTAAATATATACTAATTACTTATTGCTACTAACTTGAAAATTAAGGTCACACAGGTTGTTTGAAGCAATTTCAAGAAACGAGATTACATATTTATAAATCAACACGCTTTTAAAAAACACACGAAAAAGAAATTCAATTTTATTTCTTAATTGGCAAGGCGCTAGGGCGGTAATAAGATTAGATACCTTCCTGATGGAACGTGGGTTGACATTTACCGACAAGTTTTTATGCGGTAAACTAGCCTAACCTTAGATAAGTAGGTTTAGTTCATCGATATTAAAACCACTTTAAGGGGTGGTGAGGATGGGTACATTTCCATCTAATTACAATTCATTATTAGTTATTCAATGCATTAGATTGACTAAAATCGAAAAAGATAATATTTTATGTTATTTAATATATCGTCGCTGGAAAGCGACACTTTGTTCGGAAATTAGTCAAATATGCATTTTTGATCAGTTTTTTTCTGAATCGAATGCTCTGACTCTCGTTTGATTCTGATGACTTTAGTGGCCCTTCAGCCATCTCAAATACATTCACCATTTGGGAGAAGTCTCGACTCAAGTTTGGGACGTTTTTTAGCTTTTTGTCGCTTCAGGTAACTCAGTGAGAGCATTGAGCTACCTGAGTTATCTTTTTTTGTCAAAATCCCACCAGGTACTGAAGACTTATGAATTGTTTTGTAAAACAAAAAAACTTTAAAGTGCTCTGGTGTAAACTTCCCAAGATAACGCATCAGCCCTTTTGCCTTTCCGGCGACGATATGCATACCACTGATGACCGCTTCGTTGTAACCTCTCAGTCTTTCTCACAGTTAACTCATTTAACAGAAAGAAAGAATACAACGGAGCTCTCAGAGGCAGGGGCAACAACTTTTCTTCAAACTACATCGTTGACAATATTATCGGAAATATGTAGGTGTAATATACATATTTGACCTAGAGTTAGCCTGTCCAAAGACATTGTCAGAGCAAACAAGATATTGACAATTAACTTCGATAAAATCTCATCAGTTCCCTGTAAAAAAATTCTACGAAGATAGCGCTCGACACAAATAAACAATATCTTGGAAAAAAATAAACTCTAATAGTAATAATGGTCATAATCTAATGGTCAAAAAATATTATTATTAGGTGTACACCTTTGCTTTTGCCGTTTTCCTATGGATGGCTTTAGCGGTAAGAAGGGGTCGAAATAAATACATCATACACGTCATGCAATAAACTAAGGAATCTGTCAACATAACCCCATAGAAACATAAGTCCGTTTGTGTCTCCATCATAAAGTTATTCTCGATTGAAAATGTCAGTTTACGAGCCGAATTCTTGTAATTTGCGGGAGGTTTTATTTGACAATGCTCGACCCCATGTTGCGAAAGTGGTCAAGACATACTTGGAAACATTCAAATGGGAAGTCTTACCCCACCCGCCGTATTCTCCAGACGTCGTTCCCTCTGACTATCACTTGTTTCGAGCAATGGCACACGACCTGGCTGGCTAGCACTTTCGGTCTTATGAAGAAGCAAAAAATTGGATCGATTCGTTGATCTCTTCAAAAGATGACAAGTTTTTTCAACGCGGGATTCGTACGCTGTCCAAAAGATGGCAGAAAGTAGTGGCCGGCGATGGACAATACTTTCAATCATAAATGTTTAGCCAGTTTCTTACAATAAAGCCTTGAATTTCGGAAAAAAACGGTGGAAGCAAAGTTACACACATAATACATTAGATTCAGAATCAAGAGGTTTCACATCACATTAATTAGTTTTGCAAATTAAATTGACGATTTACTTCTGCAAAGTTAGACACGAAACTGTTTTCATGGAAAGAATATTAACTGAATATAATTTACTTTGTGAGTACGTACTTACTAGTGTGAACTTTTCAAATTTGGAAACAATTAAAATTATCAAAATTTAAAAATAATCTTTTCAAATGCTTACCTACCTAATAAAGTACCTGCCTGTAATGTTTTTAGCAGACATTATTCTTTATTTTAAATGGGTGGATTAAAGCGACTAACTTTTTTTGGCGAGTCAAATTACTTTAATTTGAATAAAAATGCTCTTAAAAGTTCAGGAACAAAGTGAAACTCAACAAATACAATCTTATTTCACTAAAACTCCACTTTTAGTTGAATTATTATGAGTTTTGTTTTTCAAATTGCCTAGAGGGAAAACGTTAATTTTCTTCAAACTAATAATGGATAGTACGAAGACAGTGAATAAAAAACCTTTTTATGTAAGAATACATTCACTGAAAAAATACTAAACATTTAAGTAAAAAGTTAAGATTTTTTAAAATACTATACATAAAAATAAAACTTAATATGTACAGTCCCCCACTGTATAAACCATATACAATAACGAATTTTAAAGCTTGGCAACACTATTGGTTTAAATATAAAGTTGACACAGTTAACACAGTTAACAGAGTTCACGATCTTCGATCGCTCCCCTTGGAGAAACGGTGCACCGGGCGCTCCGGCTCGAGGGTGGCATTTCTATTTTCCGCCGCATTTTTGCGTTTCAGCAATAGCTGCTGCGACAGACCCCCTTACCCAACCACCCACCCCCTCCCCTCGCTTACTACGTTGCTACCACGCCTGCCCCCGTCATCCCCTCTACACAGTGTTACATCGATCCACATGGCACCTCCCCGCCAGACGCGTCCTGACCAATCCTACTAATTGGCGCCGTAGAAATAATAATAGGAATTAATCCCTAATATATCACATTATAATATACAGGGTGAATCAGTTCGAACCGGAGAGATAATCAGTGTTTTTTGAGCTTATTTGAAGTAAAAAATGTAGATGACGTAAGATGTAAGGTGCGGGAACGGAGGGTGGGCGGTTGATCTGTTCGTTTTAATTGAATTTTTCAACTTTTTATACTATACTCGTATGTGTCACCGGAGACCAAAATTCAATTTACATTTTTTTTCCAAATAACTTAAGAATGGGTCTGTCGGGTTCGATCCGAAACATCCTGTATATATCTACCCTAGATAAAAAGCAGACGTGTTGTAAGGAGTGTTATTTTTAACTTTTGAAAAATTCACACGTACGTAATTAAATACCAACACGCTTTTTCTCTGTGGGTGGGCATTAGTTTTAAACCATCAAAAATTCTAGGGTGATATTTTTTAAATAGGATTGAGCCTTAATACGCATAATAAGACTTTTAGTGAGTTGCGATTTTCGCCATCTTGATTTTGAATAGAATCTGACACGGTGTTGATAAAGGAAATATAACCCAACTTTTTTTACTTAGGTGACTATTAAAAAATCAACACACAATGTTTGCACCTGATAAGTTGTCATCCACTCCAGTGCACTATCTCATTTTTACTCGAACCCTTAAGGGTCAACACCCTAAAATATACACTTTCGGCTTTTTAATACAAGCAATACTAAAAATGATTTATCTGTTAATTCTGTACAGGGAGTTAAGAAAATGTCTAAGATTTCTAGTAAATACATTTTTTTTACTGTTATATTTTAAATTCTATATGAAATTTATACTGTAACTTTAGGTAAACCGTTCGAAAATGGTTGCGCCGGTTTTCAAACTACCCCCTTTGCTGACATTTTAGTGTATTTTTCATAGAATTAAAAAAGACTACAGCTTGAATTTTTTATTCACAGGAAACCTTAGACATTTTTCCAACTGCCCATGTAGAATTTGCAGATAAATCATGTGCAGTATTGCTTGTATAAGAATGCTACAAAGTGACGTGACAAAGCTCTATTTACATAAGGAGTATTTCAGCATGTTGCTCTGTTTCTCCATCATGTATTTTGATAGAATCTGAGTGTTGCACAAGAGAAATGTGACTCAAAATTTGTGCAAAGCGGTTTTTGCTTATACAACTACTAAAAGATCAATATTGTGCAGTTAACTTTAATTTTGTAATTTCACAATCTTTGATCAAACGATTGATAATTTAACACAATGAAAGTTTTAAAGAAAACTAATTTAAGATTAAATTTGGTTATCTCGACACTTCAACCCTTTTTCTGTTCGAAAATCCATGATAAAAACGTTTGCTTGCATGCTTACTTAAAATGTTAATGTCAAACTGACAACTGACAGCGCACTTGTAGCAATAAGCTCGTGTGAACGGAAAGGAGACGACTGTGGCGATAAACCCATAAACCCGAGAATTTTGCCTTTTTAAGGCTCTATGTAAGTCACATTGAGAGACGTAATACTACAAACAATTCTCACCTAACTCAACTAAACTTGACATGTTTGATGCCAGTAAAAAAAAAACAACTGTTAAACCATCGGTATAGTTTTACTCGTCTTAAATATTATCATAAGTAAAGATTTTTACATCAGCAGTGTAAAGCTCTACTCCCTGAATACCTATACAAATTTGAGCCAGCTCTTAAACAAATCTAAAGAAAGACGGGTTATGTTTTTCAATTCAAAAACCTTACACTGAGTAACATTTCATTTTAGAAGTCATTCCATTTTCCACATGACCTTATTTTTAAAAAGAAAGACAAACATTCCCTAGTTACGAATAACCTGACAATATTTAAAAAAAACTCCTACTACCATCATAATTAGCGGAAAATGTTGCCTGTGCAATGATGAAGGACTTAGCCAGCAGAGGAATTAAACCCACGACGCTCGGGTGAGAATCCGACGCGGTTGTCCACTCAGCTACCGACCGGTAAAACTCATTAGTTCATAATAACCTACACTATGACTGAATAAAAAAGTGCAATAGTTATTTTTAAACATAGGTTTTTTGTATATTTATCAAGAGTCATAACTGCCCGAAGCCGGTGAGACTATGGCATCCCTAATTTGGTATTTTGTGAATCTGAAGGGAATAGGTAGGGAAGGGAGATGATAAAAATGAAGCTTTGGAAGTACCTGGCTATTCAGATCTAGTAACTAAACCCGCCTAAATCTATTTCAAGCAGCGTATCTGGACGGCCTCTATGGTCGAGTGGTAAGACGCTCGACTACGAATACAAAGGTCACGGGTTCAAACCCGGCGTGCGCCAAATAACTCATTTAATTCATATAAACTAATATATAGTATATTTGGTAGATACTCTAAGTATCGCTCTGGTGAAAGACCACCATTTGAAATAGAAACGTTGTTTGAAATAGCTTTAGCCGTGTTTGGTGACCAGATCTGAATAGCCAGGTAAACTTTCCAACCTTCCTCTTCCCCATCTCATTCCCTTCCCTATTACCTTCAGCCTCAAAACATACCCCAATTGGGGATGCCATAGTATCATTGGCTCTTGACGGTTAGGAGGAGTTGGGACTCTTGTGCGGTATTCAATATAAAAATTAAAAAACAAAATCAAAAAGTATCTATTCTGAATGGTGGCCGTTCACCGGGGCGATACTGAGAGTATCTACTGCTATGGAAAGAGCAAAGCAGCAAAAATACAGCAAAGCTTCATTATTGTTTCTACTTCTCTAGATGTTTTTTTTTTAGTTTGTGGAAGGTTACTCTTTACTTCGCGTTCGTGACGCAAATTCTAATAAAAAATATAACAGCCCAGCAATAATAACACGGTGATATCGCCAACGCGTGTGCAACGTTGATTGGTCGATTCCAATTGAAACTCGCAATAAAACCCGCGACTCAAAATTGCAATAATTGATTTATTTACGAGTGCATTCTGCGGCGTCAGAAGACTGCAAGTGACGTACGTATCGGAAACTGTGGAGGTTTTAAAAAATTGAATCGCTTATTTGAGAAACGACACAGGGTAACAAGCATTTTTTTACGTGGTCATTCTTCTTCTACTTGAATTTTCAACATTTTTTATGTGTCTTTTCTTTTCTTGTTTTTTTTTTTTTTTAATGGCTTCTGCCGTGTTTAGTGACTCGATCCGAATAGCCAGATACTTTCCAACCTTCCTCTTCCTCATCTCCTTCCCTTCCCCACCACTTTTAGCCTCACAACAAACCCCAATTGGGGATTACATAGCCCCAAAAATAGTATATTTATAGTTTTTATGTTCAGTTTGTAGAACTTCATTTTTTAATAATAACTAACCATCTCCTCTGGGTAGGCAGAGAGGACGGACCGCCATATAACTCTGTCTTGGCACACACTCCTTGTTTTATTCATTTTTAATAATTCGATTGAATTAAAACTAAAAATAGCAAAACTAAATTTATTATTATTTATTTAAATTGAACCTTTGTAGTAAGGTACAAGAATTAATAGAAATTTAATTCATTAATCTAAAATTTCACAAACATACGACAAAAAAGAGGGGCTCTTACGGCGTCTGAGAATTACAAAGGCAGCTTCCGTATTTTCTTACTACGTGCGGAAGCTTATTTAGTCAATAAATCAAACGAGATTAATTCCTAGGACATTCGGTCGACGTCAATGATAAAACATTTGATACGTCTGTCTCCATCAGCAAAGAAAACATGTATTATTATTTTTAAATACATCGCATAGTGGCTCCAAGCCAACCCACATAAAAGTAATAATAATGCATGTTTAATAATAAATAACATAAAAGTAATAATACAATGATTAGAAGACAATTAAAATTATTCAAACACGTGTCTGTTCGCTAAAGTAACATAATTGAATCAATGAACTATTCTTAACAAACAGATTGGACAATCAATTAACATTGTCATCTAAAAGAGGCTTTATATTTAGGTTTATTTGACGTGAAAGCGATATTTTCTAATATCCATTAATACAATAAAATATAAAAACACACAAAGAAGAAAAATGATGTCGGTGCCACTAGGTGGGTGTGTTATTATCAACTACACAAAGTCAATAATCATATGACTCTTAGTTGAAGGACTCCAGTTATAAGTCTTAGTTGAAAAGCACTAATCATAAGTTTTAGCTGAAAGTCCATAGTTATAACTTATAAACCACTAGTTGTTAGGCTTAGTGATAAGTTGTAGGTTATATAAATTAAGTTGTAAAGCGCCCTTGGGGTGATATCCTTTCACGAAAACGCGCTATAAGAATCAGCCAATTATTATTATTATTAAATCACTCCTTGTAGAATTCGTTATTATTTATATATAACCTTGGAGTAACAATATATGAAGAGAGAGCTAATTCTTTTTACCCAACCTATACAAACTTGGGATAAATCACTTTCTCCGGGTTTTTACGTCGTACACCATGAGAAAGAAAGAGACAACAAAATGTCCCAAATTATCACACCGCTTTAAAGTATCGTAAGAGTGTTCTTCGTGTCCCGCGTCTCAATTGACTCCGCCCACACGTTTTGATATTCCACATAAATTGACATAACTCAACGGTTTTTAGGTTAAATGCTACATTTTTGTTTATAACAATACTGTAAAAAAGTGGTTTTACGAATGAAAAAAACATTATGTCGACATTTGCTATGAATGGATGTATAAATACCCTAGCCCTAGTCCTAGTTACGCCCAGGTTCTGCCGAGTCCGGCAAAACTCATCAAAACTGATTACAGAAGCGCCCTCTCTTTTAGATTATTGCTCTTGAGTTTTTAACTTTTTTTTTTCATCAATACTGTTTCATATTTTTGCTATTAAATTTATTTCTTCTATACATGTTTTTATTTTGTGAAATTTAACAGCATATATATTGTTATATATATATATATATATAGATATATACTTGAAGTAACAATATATGGAGGGATAGCTAATTTGTTTTACCCAACCCATCCGAAATTGTTATAAATCACTTTTTCAGAGTTTTTACATCGTACACCATGAGAGAGAAAGAGAGAACAAATTTCTTGGACCGCTTCTATATACTGTCGCAATGATCTTAAGCTGGCTATCTTCGCTGGTTAACGGCGGGACTCCGCCCACATTTTTTATTATGCCACTAAACTTGACACAACTGAACGGTTTTTCAGGTTAGATGCTATATTTTTGTTGATAAAAATACTGTGAAAAAGTGGCTATACGAATACACAAAAACATTATGTCGATATGTGATATGAATGGATGGATAAATACCGTAGCCTTAGTCTTAGCCACGCCCAGGTGCGCCGAGTCATGTTAAAATCATCAAAAACAAGTCCAAAACTGACTTCACTGCCTTGGCTTGGGCTACCTCTAGTATACTCTAAGTATATATATATATATAATAGTAAAAATAATTCAGGGTAGTTGTCATCCATGAAATATCAAGGGATGTAATTTATTTGCCAAGAAAAAATATTAGTTGTTTTAATCCACCAATTCCAAACATAGAATGATGTCTACTAAAATACATCACAGGTAGGTAGAGATTTGAAAATATTATTCTATTTGATAATTTCAATTAACATCAATTCCGTATTCGAAAAGTGCGTACGTACTAACAAAGAAAATCATTTATTGACATTTCGATACACATTTCTATGCGATATTTTCTGTTTGCAATTATTATTTTTATGGTCTGAATATGAACAATGTTCAGATAAAGAAGTTATCAAAATACGTATTTCTTCAGAAGATAACGAAGCTATTAAAGAATGTACTTACATATTATTGTACGTGGGTAACTTTATATTCCGTAGGCTATCAGCTATCATAACGGTACTGAAATTATTTTATATTGATACATTATACGAATACAATATCTTCGATACCTGTTCTCATATTTCCAATGAGATATAAAGTATGGCTAGGCTTTTATAGTCATCATTTAGAAATAAATCAACTTCCAACCATCCTAATTCACTATCTTTCTCAACTTGAAGACGTTTTTTTAATATTCACAGTGTGAAAAAATTTGCAACGTATTTTATTTCCACTGTAATTCCAGGTTGGTTTGAAGGAATTTCCACCAGACAATAAGTCTACTATGTCATATGGTAATTTTATATTCAATAGCGAAGTTACTTGTGTTGGAGCCTTCCGACAACACACGTGAATTGAGTAAATAAAATAAACGCTGATAAAAAAAAAACAAGCTTCAAAGAATGATATCTTAAAACATGAAATCAACAAGACAACTTCTCATGTGAACATATATTATTATGTAATATAATTGAAACACGTATTTAACCTGAAAGTAAAAAAATCAAACGTACGATCCAAAGGATCTAACATACCTGTATCTATTATTATAAAATTTTATATGTTACAGTAAAATTATCTTGCAGTGTTTGATAAAAAATTAAAAAAGGGGGTGACGTAGATACCCCATTTAATATTGCTTATTAAAGCGTTTTCATGGCATAAACTTACGTCATTTGTTTTTTCGTAATACTTAGAGAGAAGTATATTATATTTTCATAATATTTCGATTTATTTTGATGGCCTGCGTTGTCGAGTGGTAAGACGCTCGAATACGAATCCAGAGGTCACGGGTTCAACCCCGACGTGCGCAAATATTTTTTTATTTAATTAACATGTGTCATAACAAATTTAATTCATATAAAATAATATATAGTATATTTACGGCACATTTCAGAGTGGTAGATACTCTGAGTATCGCCCCGGTGAAAGACCACCATTCAGAATTGAAACATTTCTTGAAATGGCTTTAGCCGTGTTTGGTGACTAGATCTGAATAGCCAGGTACTTCCCAACCTTCTACCTCATCTCGTTCCCTTCCCCTCTACCTTCAACCTCACAACATACCCCAATTGAGGATGCCTCAGTTTCACTGGCTCTAGACGGTTGGGAGCAGTTGGGACTCTTGTGCGATAATCACTATAAAAAATATACATATTAAAAAAAGTTATTTTTATCGCACAAAACTCGCGTTCGGGGTTTCATTAGAACCCCAGTTCGGAACGGGAGTATTAAGTACGCGTTTTGGCAGTCAGACCGCGGCCACCCTTCGTGGGAGCGTTCAGATAGTATAAAGAAGCAAATAGGTCAGATAGAAAGCTTCCCAGTTGGCAGTATGGAGTGGCCTGGTTTCAATGGCGCCATAATCCATACAAAACTGCTACAAGATATGAATATATTATACTATATTTTCTTCAGAGAACTGGTAGGGTAAGCTTATTGCTTCCCCTGTATATGAAGGTAACAACAAATGCGAAAAAAAATTAAATATCGTGATGATCGTTGAAAATTCAGAACAGATAACAAACTTTTTATCAGATGGGACGCAAAATTAGAAACTCTAAAAGCGTTCAAAATACTAATTTTATTCTTCTTTGTAGGTTTAAGTTTTAAGTTTTTATTTTATATTTTTAGTGTTCATTTAAGTGTACGAAGCATATAATTATTTCATTTTCTTTATGACTTAATAATATTATAACTTATGCACTACTTATTATTTTGATTTATATGTATTTAAATAGTTTTACAGGCTATTTTGAATTTATTGACTGTCATAATTTGTATGGTTTCCGGCAGTGCATTATAAGATTTCATCCCTTTATAAAGTAAGTTATTTTGTGCGTTGGCTTTATTCTTTTCTGGTAGTCTGATTTATTTGCATACCCTTATATTTTGTTTGTGAATATCAACATTGTAGATAATTGTCAGAAAAATATTTTGGTAAAAAATTGTTCTTCATTTTATGTATAAACATCAATGTGTTTAATAATAATAATTTGATAATTTGTATAGCGCCGTTTTTGTGAAAAATCACCTCAAGGGCGCTGAAATGCTAATGTTAGTATATGTTTCACTGTTAGCCAATAGGTAGACACCTACTTATATATAATATGGACAAATGACGTCACAATACCCGTAATACATGTTTTTTTAATCTTTTTTATCAATTTTGAGGACACCAAGATCGAGCTCTGGGGCCCTAGCACGAAACATCGATATAGATTTTGTCGACAACGTCGGTAATTTGAATACATTCCCGAGACCGGCTGCAGATCGCCAACGAACAAACGACAGTTCAAATCGTCTAAATTAAGCATGTTTAGTCGACGTAAGGTGTCGTTTGTTCATTGGCAATCTGCAGTCGAGCTCGAGAACGATTCCAAATTATCGACATTGTCGATAAAATATATATCGATGTTTCGTGCTAGGGCCCCTGACCCCTATTCCACGACGGTCTTCATTAATTAAGATTATTATTAATATTTTTGGCCTCGAATCATTTGGGTGAGTTCTGTGAGACACTCTAAAACTTGGAAGAGAGAAAGTGTTTTTTTTTGTACCCAATCCCTCATATTCAAGACCAAAATCCGAAACTGGCAAACACAATGCTAAGTCGTAACTACAAACACTTTAAAAAAAAAAATTAAACCGAAGAGCCAATGCAGATGCAGAAATGACCACCGTAATAACTTTTAGAGCCTTATATCCATTGTAACGTTGAGTCCCTAGGCCTCTGTGACGTCAGACGCGCGTTGAGTTAACAATAGTAAATCGTTAATTTTACGAGGGGCATTTTTTCGACTAACGCGGGAACTTTTCAGCGTGCATAATTTACGTTGGGAGACTTGAAACTTCGAACGAAATTACCTCTATGTGACTTTTAACGTGAGAAACTGAGAAGGTACAAGAAATAAAATCTAGAATTATCTCGACTTGAAAAGAATGAGTTAAAACGTTGAAAGTTTTTAAAATCCACCAGCTTAACGAGATCCGACTTTGCTGAACTTTAATTAGCGTTAGTAAATATAATGAGAAAAGTTTAACTGTTAGATATAGCGATTACCCTGAAAACTTTGGATTAAATAAAGGCTACTCCATTTTAATTATAAGATAATAAAAAAAGAGTCTAATTGATACTAATATTATTATAATCCCTTTTGACTTATTCGACGTAAATCCTTAACAATAAGGGACAAAGTTTATCTAGTCATTAATTATTCAGGCCACGGATTATTATTTCGTGACTAAAATTAAACGCGTGAATAAATTAAGAGATGGGCTCTCATCACCAATCTGGCAGATTTGCTTAATTTTATGCAGCGAAAATTTATCGCGCAGAAATATTCAAGTTAACGGACAACTGTAATGCGAATAAACTGGATTGGGTTATCATGGTTTCTTGATAAGGTTACTATAGAAAAGAGTAATAATATTACTATAGTAAAGAGTAACATTTTTACAAGTGGGGATGGTAGACGTGAAACTAATAAGCGCCTAGACGATAAGTAATGTTTAAAAAAAAAAAAAAACCAACACTTTTGTGGTGTGACATTGTACATATATATATATATATATATATATATATATATATATATATATATATATATATATATATATATATATATATATATATATATATATGTTTAGTTACTTTGTTTTCCAACGTTTAATTCGATTTTTGTGGATACCAAACAACCTGGTTGGCATCTAAGATGTTTAAAATTGAATGGTGGTGTTAATTTTCTTTTTTCTTAATTTGATTTAAAAATCAATGAATTTTCTACACAGAACTATTTCCTTTAAATCAATCAATTCCCTACACAATGTTTCGCGTGGCAATACATAATTTAAAACAAATAAAGGTGGGTGTCGGTTTCGCTAGCGACAGCGGGTGACCTCACTCGCGAATTGTCACCGGTGACATTATTTTTGTTTTAAAAAATACAATTTCAACTAGTTTAAAGCACGTGATAGGTAAAGAGCGTTGATCCACGGTCTCAGTGAATCATAATGACTAAATACAATTAAAACAGTCCAAAGCTATGGGCGTGACGACAGACACAATGTCAAGTGTCATGCTTGCCTAGAACCGTGAAACGAGCTGATAGTAATTAGCGAATTTGTTGGAGATATTGTCGACTGCTATTGCCGGGGTACTGGTATTTACCTCTTTTCAACCAGTGTCGCCGGAGATACAAAAGGGCTGAAGCGCCATTTCAGGCAGTTTACACAAGAGCACTTCAAAGCTAAAAATTCATAAATCTTCAGTACGAGTCAAGCCGTCTCCCAAAAGTTTTTTTTTTTTTTTTTTTTTTATGAATACCGCACAAGAGTCTCAACTGCTCCCAACCGTCTAGAGCCAGTGAGACTATGGCATCCCAAATTGGGTATGTTGTGAGGCTGAAGGTAGTGGGGAGGGGGAAGGAGATCGGGAAGAGGAAGGTTGGGAAGTACCTGTAAATACCTGTATTCGTTTGTTTAATACGATATGTGAACAGCTAAGTATTTTAATGTAATTTAAGTAATTGTTCATCTTCGTACACCGCCCGTGTGATGATATTTCACAAAAAAATTTACAAGTATTCTAATATTATGGATAAAAAAAATCGATGCCTACAGGCTCCAAATAATCGGTCGAGTGACTCTTGGTAAACATCTTCTCGTACCTGTGAATACCGAGCATATTTCGTACCCACCTACCTGGGGGCCTCCGGGAGATGCGGCACAGGTGATCAAATAAACGACCATCTACCGTTAGGACGGGAAAAACACCAAACGCTCCATCTCATTATTGTTTTATTGATACCCTCTGTACCATTTGCATCTTCACGTCGACCAAACGACATAAAAAACGTGTCGGATCAAGCGTAATTCAAACCCAAAGAATAATACGGCTGATTTTAATGAGATATGCGCTATGTCTGTCGGATCATGAAAACAAACAAGCAAAAGATATCGTAAGTTCCATATCTACGTAGATAATAAATGTTTTAAAGGCTTTCTAACCAAATAAAATAAACACTCGTAACCTATTTTGACAATCAAACTAAGACACTGAGTAATTTTTATTTTACCCAAACATAAAATTGTGTCGCCAACGCGACTGAGCGTAACTTTCCCTCAGCGTCGAGTTAAGCCATGTATTGGAAGAGATTAACCACGGCTAAGTATTGAATTGTCAAGGTGCGTAGTATAAAAGCCATTTTGAAATGTGACAAAAAAACTAAAATATTATCACAGAGTTTTTGATCAGGGTAGGCAGTAGGAAAAATAGCGGAATAATGAGCGGAGACAAGTAATACTGATTATAATTGGATTTTTTTTCTGTAAAAACACTGCCTTAGACACTACCAAAGACACTAACACAAATGAGCCACTCGAACGCGCAACAGCTCACAGCATACATATATTGTGTAGTCTAGTGAATATATTATAATAATCTACTATGACGTTGGGCATATTTAGTTACTGCTTTTGACACGATAACGTAGAAGATCGGCGAGGCGCTTGCGGCGGTGCGATTACCTAATTTTGCGCGACTTTTTTAAAATGTAGATTTATTTTTTTGCAATTATTTCATATTCTTCAATCCAAAATTATACATATTTGTATGCGAGTATAGCAGGGTAGGCAGTGCTTATTTGCATTTATAGAGTGCATGCATCTGTACCAAATAGTATTTCAGTTATGTTCAATAAATATGAAGATTAAAATCCATCTACATTTGCATTCAGAAAAAATGATATTGCATAAGCTTCAGACGTCAAACAAAAGAAAACAACGTAAATAAATTTATCACATCGGGAAAAAAACCGTAGATACTTATTTGATGCTTTGTTACATTCTATAGTATTTAATAGATGTATTAGAATCTTATAATTAGACTAATGTGTAACCATAATAATAGTAGGATAATTTGTATAGCGCCGTTAAATGTGAAAAATAACCTCAAGGGCACTGTTGTAAAGAGCGACACTAATTCCTAGGTTCCATCTTATTACCAACTACATATAATCTATGGTATATTAATATTTAATTATATTATGTACAGAGATAATATACAGAAACATACTTAATACCTGGCAGCACACTTCAGATAAACACAATCATTTTATTTATTTCTAGTTTGAGAGAACATGATTTTGTTAAAATTATAGTTGGTATTTATATAAATGGTGTAGATGAATATTAGAATAGGCTTACAAAAAAGTATTTTATCCTAAACCATTTACGTTTTCAACCATTGTGGAATATTTCGATTTTTATTTCATTGTTCGGAAAACTTTATCAGATCTCAAAACTGTTCTGAATCTACATAAATTAATTCGGATACTTAAAAAGGGTAGACCGGGTACCCCGCACCTCTGCCACTCGATTCTGCTATGAATATATTAAACATGAGTAAACTTATCTCTTCAGAAAATCATAAGCATAAATAAATAATAAATTTGTTCATCTACTATATAATATTCTAAATTTTTGCACTGTTGTGCAAATTTGTATGTCTTTTGTGTTTTTGTTTGTTTCATTGTTGGACCATCTACCGTTAGGACGGGAAAACACCAAACGCTCCATCTCATTATTGTTTTATTGATACCCTCTGTACCATTTGCATCTTCACGTCGACCAAACGACATAAAAAACGTGTCGGATCAAGCGTAATTCAAACCCAAAGAATAATACGGCTGATTTTAATGAGATATGCGCTATGTCTGTCGGATCATGAAAACAAACAAGCAAAAGATATCGTAAGTTCCATATCTACGTAGATAATAAATGTTTTAAAGGCTTTCTAACCAAATAAAATAAACACTCGTAACCTATTTTGACAATCAAACTAAGACACTGAGTAATTTTTATTTTACCCAAACATAAAATTGTGTCGCCAACGCGACTGAGCGTAACTTTCCCTCAGCGTCGAGTTAAGCCATGTATTGGAAGAGATTAACCACGGCTAAGTATTGAATTGTCAAGGTGCGTAGTATAAAGCCATTTTGAAATGTGACAAAAAACTAAAAATATTATCACAGAGTTTTTGATCAGGGTAGGCAGTAGGAAAAATAGCGGAATAATGAGCGGAACCAACAAATGTCACTGATTATAATTGGATTTTTTTCTGTAAAAACACTGCCTTAGACACTACCAAAGACACTAACACAAATGAGCCACTCGAACGCGCAACAGCTCACAGCATACATATATTGTGTAGTCTAGTGAATATATTATAATAATCTACTATGACGTTGGGCATATTTAGTTACTGCTTTTGACACGATAACGTAGAAGATCGGCGAGGCGCTTGCGGCGGTGCGATTACCTAATTTTGCGCGACTTTTTTAAAATGTAGATTTATTTTTTGCAATTATTTCATATTCTTCAATCCAAAATTATACATATTTGTATGCGAGTATAGCAGGGTAGGCAGTGCTTATTTGCATTTATAGAGTGCATGCATCTGTACCAAATAGTATTTCAGTTATGTTCAATAAATATGAAGATTAAAATCCATCTACATTTGCATTCAGAAAATGATAATGAATTGGGTAAATTTTAAGTTTAGGAAAGAATAAACACTCTTTAAAAAATCTTACTTGAAGGTATTTTTTTACTTCAATCAGTTTTTATTGGCGAAAGCTGTTGTAAATTGTGCTTAATTACTGACTACCTGGCTTTTTATGAAGATACAAAAAATGATATAATCCAACTCATTATTAAAGACTAACCACGCCGACTCGTTAGATTTTGGCGGGCTTGACCAATTCAAAACCGGTGCTAGAAAACAAAATAACGTACTACACTGTTGAAAGGCTGTTCACCTCTTGTACACATTCCTGCCGTACACGTAACGAGCGTATCGACGTTACGGAGTAGGCACTCTTTACAAAGCTGCGCTCCGCGGAACTGACGCTTCTCGGTGCTTACTTATTGTGGAAATTATCGGTGGAATGACCGTCTAAAAGCATAACGATATTCGGTGAAGTTATATTATTATCGTGGCAAGGGCAGGGGTGTGATTCAATTTCCGTAACAACGGGTTTCCAACATCGAAAATTCAATGCATAAACGGTTTTCACCGGGTTCAATTTATCGTAAATATATCTATCTATGGTCATTAGGGCTGAGCAATACAATACAAGCGCCCTTGGGTTGGATTTCCTACGAAAATAACGCTATAGAAGTAATCATTTTATCATTATTAATAGAGATTTTTTTTTTTTTCTGGAGCCCTCCCCCAACTTTTTTTACTTACCATCTGTAGCGTTCGCGGTTCCAGTTGTCGGTAACTACTGAGGAACCGGTTATGTATCCAGCTCTTTTTGGAACCGGTTCCTGGTGTTTTTTAGAAAAATACTAGCAAATCGAAAACGAAAATAACTAGAACTGGTTCCTCGCCAAAAAAAATACTAGTCAGTAGAGATTTGAAAACGAAAAGAACTGGAACCGGTTGCTCGTTCAAAAAAACACGACTATTTTTTCCAACGCCCCCTAATTTTCTCTGGGTCTTCTACTGCCCCCCTGAAAGTCTCAAACGCTCACAAGGGGGCATTTTCGCCCACGTTGAGAACCTATGTGGTAAATAAACAAGTAAACATTAAAATCCAAATTTGTCATTTAGACCCAAGAAATTTAATTTTAAATTATATTTTCTCAATAAATATTTCATTACCAACAATTCAAAAGCACGTTGCTTGCAAGCGAAAGTTTAAATATAATTACGCACAAAGGGTTTCCCTTGGAAACCCGCTGGACGACAGCAATGGACAAGGGTAAATAACTTCATATCGATACCCTGTTCCGGAGTGGAATACCACAGTGACATAGAGAGAGCACGTAAATTTTTCGTTCCTTAAAATAAAATTGTAAACATCGATTTTCGAACTTTTTGTACTGATTCTTTAAACTTAACTTACATCTCAAGTGACTTTAAAAGTAATTAGATGCAGTGCCAGCCAAACAACCGGTAATTCTTTGTTATTATACCAAAAACCACAACATTATTGTCAACAGAGTCGCCACTCACACCCACACCTAAGCGCCCAGCAAACTGAGCAAACTACTGCTCACTACTACAACATTGAAGTGTGTTAACGGAACGGACATCGCATAGACAATTCTAAAACAGGGTTGTCACCTCGCCTTTATCTGTCACAATTAGAAAAAATAAATTATCCTGTAAAATGAGTGTAACCGAGGCACTATCAAATATTAACAAGGCCAAGGTTGAAATCAATGCATTACATAATACTATTACGGATCCTGCACTAAAGCTAACTAAAGACCAGATGGCTAAACTACTTACCAAACTCTCCAACCTCTCCGGCACCATGTTGGACGTTAGTGTGAATGTTGGCATTCTTGAGGGTCAGGTAAAGTCATACGAATACATGATTTCATCCAAACTATTGGAATCGAAGCCACCACAAGACTCTACAACTATATCAACATGTGAAGCTGCAGATGAGCTAGAGGAGAGGAAAAAAAGATCTAAAAATGTTATAATATTCAACTTCCCGGAAAGCTCAGCCAGTACTCATGTTGATACAATGACTGAAGATACGTCGAAAATATCAGCCACACTAGCAGCTCTAAATCCGGCTATAAATCAAGCCACTATTACCGCTTTTCGATTGGGGATCAAGAAAACAGATAAACCCCGACCCCTTAAAGTCATTTTAGACAATTCCACACAAGCTATCGATATTTTAAAAAATAAGAACAACATAACTCAGTACCCAGGCTTAAAAAATTTACTCCGATCAAACACCAGCCCAAAGAAACTATCTGGCCAACCTTAGAATAAACCTGGACAAAAAGAATTCAAGACGGTGAATCAGGACTAACGATTAAATACATAAATAATAAACCAGTAATTGTTAATACGAATCCAAAAACTGAAACCCATTTTAGTTTATTACCAAAACATCAGAGGCTGCCGCACCAAACTTGATGAACTAAGAAGAGCGCTTCTATTCCACCCGTGTCATATTTATGTCCTTACTGAAACTTGGTTGGACTCGTCTGTTAACACAGAAGAATTAGGCTTCACTTCTCATATCACCTATCGCTACGATAGAAGTACTATTACCAGTACCAAATCTAGAGGTGGTGGTGTTTTTTAATATCTGTTTCTAAATCAATATCATCGTCTAGACTTAAATGCATCCATAAAAATGTTGAACAGCTGTTCGTTCAAATCAAGACTAACCTAGGAAAAGTAATTATTGGTTGTGTTTACATTCCACCTGGATCACCTTCAAAATCTACGAAAACCACACTGAAGACGTTGAAGCTCTCAAACTAAAATATCCTGAAGCCAGACTGCTGCTTATCGGGGACTATAATATACCTAATATTGACTGGCTCACCCATAGTCATTCGAATAACCTACTTAATATCTCTGCTAATGCTCGTGAAGTTATCGATATGTCATCTTTTTTAAATCTTAAACAAATCAATAATGTATTTAATCCTAATCACCAATTGTTAGACCTCGTATTTAGTAGTGATTCTTCTGTAAAATTATGTAAATCAATTGATCCACTTCTGCCTATCGATTCTCATCATCCTCCCTTAATTATTACCATTGCGAACCTTGACCCTAACACTCAACCCGAAATTGTTCCATCCTATTCATATAATTTTGCCAAAAGCAGACTATCCACTGATATTAAAATATTTAGAAAGTGCAGATTGGTCATTTATAGACTCTAACAATAATGTTAACCATAATTTAGATTCCTTTTACTCCATCATTAACACGGCTATCGATAAATTTGTACCCTCAACTCAACCCATACTATTGAAATTTCCAAAATGGTTTAACAAAGATTTAAAACAACTTATAGTAAATAAAAAAATCTGGCATAAAAATTACAAGAACAGCAAATCAATCTCAGACTACAAAATATTTCACAATTACAGAACTGAATGCAAAACTCTCTCCAAAAAATTATATCAAACTCACATACATAATACAGAACAATCTATTCCTTCAGATATCAAACACTTTTTCAAACACATTAACTCGCTAAGAAAAAACAAACCATCCATACCAACATCCATGCAATTCGAGGGAATAAGAAGCAGTGATACTACTGAAACTGCTAATTTGTTTGCCGACTTTTTTAAAAGTGTTTACGAAAAGGACATCCCAAACGATCGTATTCCACCCTTTCATCCAAACGAATCAGTCCACATTCCTGCTATACATTTTAACGTTTCTGATGTTTCGCGTAAAATTAAGTCACTTGACATTAAAAAAAATGCTGGTCCCGACAAAGTGAATCCAATTTTTCTTGTTAACTGTGTGTCAGTACTAGCCAAGCCACTTTGTCAATTATTTAACCACTCACTGATGACCGGCTGTTTCCCAGATCTATGGAAAATAAGTTATTTAACACCAATATTTAAAAAGGGCAATATTCACGATGTCACTAATTATCGACCTATTTGTATGCTCTCAATAATCCCCAAATTATTTGAAAAACTAATATTAGATAGAATCTCTATACACCTCAATAAAATCATTTCACCTAATCAACATGGCTTTATGCCGGGCAGATCCAGTTTAACAAATCTTTCACTATACGAACAATTCATATCAAGTGCACTTAATGATAAAACCCAAGTAGATTCAATATATACGGACTTTGTTAAAGCATTTGACAAGGTTAACCATAAAATCCTACTTAACAAACTTTGCAAACTCGGTATAGAAGGTAATTTGTTAGAATGGATAAAAAGCTACCTAACCAATAGAATTCTTCAAGTAAGAAATAACTCTAAACTATCTTATAAATTTATAGCAACAAGTGGTGTACCCCAAGGTTCACATTTAGGCCCATTACTTTTTCTGCTCTTTGTAAATGACATAATTAATGTATTTGATAACGATGTGCATGTGCTGCTTTTCGCAGATGATCTGAAACTCTTCAAACTCATAAAAACCACAGATGATTGTTCTCACATTCAAGTTAACTTAAATAAGTTACATGATTGGTGTAAACTTAACCAACTTTTTTTAAATATTAGTAAATGTCAGTCAATCAGATTTTTTAGAATTACTCACCCTCTCGACTATGATTATAAAATTGATAATATTTCCCTTACATCTGTCAATGAAATTAATGATCTCGGCATTACTTTCGATTCTAAATTAAATTTTCTCTCACATATCAATATAATAACAAGTAAAGGTTTAAAATTGCTAGGCTTTATTCTTCGAAATGCCAATGAATTTAAGAATATTTCTACATTGAAAATCCTGTACTCTTCACTAGTTCGAAGTCAAGTCGAATATAATTCTTCTGTCTGGTCCCCTCACTTTAAAATCCACTCTGATTCCATTGAAAAATTGCAACATAAATTTCTAAGATACATCAACTATAAACTCGGTCTACCTATTGAAACCATAAATTATAATTATTTAATGAAAGAATTAAAATTACTAAAACTTTCAGACAGGAGGCTTGTTTCCGACTTGACTTTTTATTTTTAAAATTGTTAATGGTATTATAGACAGCCCTGATTTACTTAGCTTAATTACCTTCTATGTACCTAACAGATCCACTCGATCCAAAATTCTTTTTAAATGTAACAACAATATCAGGACTGAGTCATTTAAATACTCGCTTGTACCTAGATTGCATGCAGTGAGTAATTCTATCGCAGAAATAGTAGATATATTCAACTGCACTGAATCTAGTTACAAGAAGGCTATAATAACATACCTCTTTCTAAAATACTAGTGTTAATTTTTCTTGGGCGTAATCAAATGTTTTTGGGCGCATTGTTATTTTTTATGTCATTGTTATTTTTTATGTCACTGTTATTTTATTTTATACCTATGTTATGTAAAAGCCCTTGAGGGCGTATATAAATAAATAAATAAATAAATAAATAAATAAATAAATAAATTATTATTTATGAGTAGAATCTTAGAGTACATAGAGTGGTATCTATCCAAGGCAGTGTAGTCAGTTTTTGATGATTTTTACCGGACTCGCCAGACCTAGGCGTGGCTAAGACTAAGGCTAGGGTATTTATACATTCATTCATAGCACATATCGACATGATGTTTTTGTTTATTCGTATAACTACTTTTTCACAGTATTATTATTAACAAAAATATAGCATATAACCTAAAAAACCGTTTAGTTGTGTAAAGTTTAGTGGCATAATAAAAAATGTGGGCGGAGTCCCGCGGTGACCCAGGAGGCCAAGATCATCGTTACAGTACATAGAAGCGGAGTATTATATTCGTTGTCTCTTTTTCTCTCATGGTGTACGACGTGAAAACCTGGAGAAAGTGATTTATCGCAAGTTTGTATAGGTTGAGTAAAAATAATTAGCTCTCCCTCCATATATTGTTACTTAAAGTGTAGAATTATGTCATTAAGACATTTGTATATTTTAGGGGCTATTTCACCACCTCTCAATAAACTACTATTCATTAGTTAACTCTAATCATCGGAATATTCGTTAGCTATCTCTTTCCGCAAGTTTGGCTGGCAACGTCGCTTTTTTTCAAACCTTATCCCGTCTGCTGTCACGTCTGTCAATACAATGCCGTTATTTCTAACATAAACTAACTTTCACAACACAACATTCGCGCGCGAAGCTCATTACATCCCTCTCACCAAATAGTTAAACGCGTCTCTATATTTAAATAAAACATATTTCTATTTTATAACTTTATTATTAAATTATATTAGTGAAGTGCATTGGGGAGTGTCTATTATTGCTTGGTGAAGGTTGATAGTTTGTAAGCATGAACATGTTGTATGTGGGTATATTGTACTGCCAAAGATTGTTGTTATTTCATAGTATATTCCGTGATATATTGTGAAGGCATATATTAGAATTACATACCGTGTGCTTCTTGGAGAGATTTTATCCTTGATTTTGTATCTCCTTTACGGCATTTTTTGTCAAGCGAAACCTTGACCTAAACTCAATGTCATCTAAGACGTATAAAAAATTGACTCTTGGTTTGAAAACACGCGGTCTACGTCTTTCCGCCATGTCCTGTTCGTCTAAGATATTTAAATCTTCAACCACTTCCATAATTACAGTAAAAAATCAACTTCAACAGAAAACTCGCCTACTGTCAGCTGTCAAAACAGTACGCCGCCATTTTAAATCAGAAGGTAGATACTAACTTGTGCACTTTACGTTGACAGCTTCTTGAGAAGTGGTGAAATAGCCCCTGAATAATACAATAAAGTTATAAAATAGAAATATGTTTTATTTAAATATAGAGACGCGTTTAACTATTTGGTGAGAGGGATGTAATGAGCTTCGCGCGCGAATGTTGTGTTGTGAAAGTTAGTTTATGTTAGAAATAACGGCATTGTATTGACAGACGTGACAGCAGACGGGATAAGGTTTGAAAAAAAGCGACGTTGCCAGCCAAACTTGCGGAAAGAGATAGCTAACGAATATTCCGATGATTAGAGTTAACTAATGAATAGTAGTTTATTGAGAGGTGGTGAAATAGCCCCTTAATGTAACACTTAAAACAATAAAAGAATTGTGAAGTACTCAAATTCAACATGTTTAGACTTGTTACGCTCTGGAACTGGGGTATCGATATACCTGCGGATTCTTACAACTAAATTACGTCACAACACAAGATACAATTTACCCACAATAAAGTTTTATCTTGAAGAAGATGCCGACACACTGAAAACAGACTGGTTTTTCAACGATGTTTATTTATAACTCCAGATAAAACCTCACCTTTTTTATCGCAAGGTGGCACAGCTTGAGAGTTGTTTTAAAAAAACCACCTCAAATTAATTCTGTGACAGAATGCACAAAGAGGGATCGGAATCAATCAACGAAAATCAATTCACTAACGAAGTGTTGCATTTTATTTATTAATTTGCAGATTTTTTAAATGTCAATACGACAGGACAATTAATTTTTTTCATGCTCCAACAAACTAATGATAGGTCAAACAAAAATTGTTATTGGAAGCGTTCTGATTAAAAGGCAATATTTATCTATCTAAATTCCATTACATGTATGTGTACCGTGAAAACACGTATTACATTGGGTTGACAATTCATAAAAAAAACGTTAAAAAAATAAGAAGAAACAAATGAAATAATAATATTAGATACAATTGTGATTCGGTCATTGTTTGTGACCCATACAATCTATTACACCAATCCATTACTGATATAACAATAATATAATGAACAATATTAACCTCAAAATTATCGGCGTTGTCGTATTGTACGTTTTTAGTCAGTAAAATTGATAATTTAAATAAATTGTTTTGTGATTTATTTATTTTTTCAAAATAAAAGTAATTTAAGTCTGTACTGGAAAAAAACAAATTCGGTAATTTTACCAATCTATTTGTATACAAATCTCATCTAAATAGGTTTACAGAATGAGTAGATATCTCCCTGAATCGTCTATTGAGAACTTACAGTACATAGAATAGTATCTATCCAAGGCAGTGACGTCAGTTTTTGACTTGTTTTTGATGATTTTAACCTGACTCGGCGCACCTGGGCGTGGCTTAGACGAAGGCTAGGGTATTTATACATCCATTCATATCACATATCGACATAATGTTTTTGTTTATTCGTATGGTATAGTCACTTTTTCACAGTATTTTTATCAACAAAAATATGGCATATAACCTAAAAAACCGTTTAGTTGTGTCAAGTTTAGTGGGATAATAAAAAATGTGGGCTCAGTCCCGCGGTGACCCAGGAGCTTAAGATCATTGCGACAGTATATAGAAGCGGTCTATGAAATTTGTTGTCTCTTTCTCTCTCATGGTGTACAACGTAAAAACCCGTAGAAAGTGATTTATCGCAAGTTTGTGTAGGTTGGGTAAAAATAATTAGCTCTCCCTCCATATATTGTTTCTTCTAATTAAGAATCTCGCTGCCAAAATTTAAATTGAACATTGATAAGACGGCGGTGAGTGAGCCATCGGGCATTGATGAGTCCAAATTGGTCCAGAGGTGACCCCGCCAATTGCCCGACACAATGTGCCCACGGCCTACAGCGCCTACTGCCTACAGTGCCTACCTCTCGCCTGGCCTATCGAAAGCGATATCTCTGATTCGATCAGACCTTAAGAGATGCCTGGGGATAATTAGCATCGGCGACCTCGACCCACAGACTCCCGAGATTGAATGAATTTGTCTCATGAAACGAACGGGGCAAGACGGTGTACGATTCCTTTGTGCGATATCCGAATCTGTGCTCAATGTGATACAAATTATGGGTTAAATATCATCGCTAGAAAGGAAAAGGTGCTTAAGCGACACTTTGGTCAAAAATGAGTTGAATATGCAGTTTCGATCAGTTTTTTTTTCTGCATCGAATGCACTGACTCTCGTTTGATTCTGAAGACTTTTGTAAACCTTCAACCATCTTGAATATATATATTTATTGTTTTAAAGTTTATTTTGTAGAACTCCGTTTATTTTTTTTAACAATAATTATTATAATTTCAAATTTGACTTTTTTTGCCGCTTCAGGTAATTCAGTGAGAGTATTGCGTTACAGGAGTTAACTTTTTTTATCAAAATCCTACCAGGTACTAAAGACTTGCGAATTTTACTGTAAAACAAAAACTTAAGTGCTCCGGTGTGAACTTCCTAAATTGGCACTTCAGCTCTTTTGCCTTTCCAGCGATGATATAACCAAAACAAAGATATGTAAATATACGAAATATCAACATTCTACATTGAAAATTAAAAAAAAAACCTTTTTTTTTTTAATCATATTACTATAGGGTCCGCCAAATAACTTTTTTTTTTTGAAAAAAGGGCGCAAAACATCGAGTGTAGCTTCGGCTGTGTGGCACGTAGCGCCGTCCTGTTGAAACCAAATGTTGCCAATATCCTCCTCTTCAATTTTTGTGAACAAAAATTCGTTCAACATGGCCCGATAACGATCGCCATTGACTGTAACGGCCACTCCTTGCTCATTTTCAAAGAAAAATGGCCCAATTATGCCTCTGGACCAAAATCCGCACCAAACAGTGACTCGTTTTGGGTATACCGGCTTTTCAATGTATGCGTGCGGGTTTTCTGTGCCCCAAATACGACAATTTTGCTTGTTTACATACCCGCCAAGATCAAAATGAGCTTCATCCGAAAAGATGATTTTTTGGCAAAATCGGCATCTTCTGTAAGTCGATCGCAGGCCCACTCAGCGAAGCGAAAACGCATTGGATGGTCAGTTGGCTTCAACTCCTGAACCAATTGGACTTTGTATGGCGTCATACCAAGGTCTTTATGCAAAATTCGTCTCAATGATGTCTCCGAAATGTTCAATTGTTGAGAACGACGGTGAATTGATGTTGATGGCGCTTCACGCACACTTTCTGCCACAGCATCGATATTCTCGGGTGTACGCACTGTTTTTGGCTTTTCACGCTTTGGTTTATCGATGAGGATGCCAGTTTCTTTCACTTTTTTCACAAGATAACGAACATACGGAGCTGACGGTGCTTCTCTTCTTCCAAAAACCGTACGCAATTTTCGCACACATTCTGCAACATTACCATGATTTTCAAAGTAATGTCGCAATATTTCCCAGCGTTGTTCAAGCGTATACACAACCATATTCGCTCAGCGGAAGGATAAAACTAATTATCTGTCAAATCAGACATGAGCTAAGTGTTACCATTCACGAAATAAGCACTAGTTGAAAAAAAAAAAGGTATTTGGCGGACCCTATACTTATTATTGACAGAAATATTATGTTACTCGTGAGATAGCTAGAATACAAAGAAGTCGTATATTTATATTAATCTTTAAAGAACTTGATTTTTTAAAAAGTTCTAAAAACAGCGATTGAACAGAGATATACCTATAATGTGTTTTGGCATTAATTTATCAACACCATTAAAGTATATAAATCAAGTAGATTTATTAACCAAATATTCGTAATACCACTCGTGTGAAAAAACCAACGGTTTCGGGTATAAATAAACATGATCATATCAGCCTTGTCACGGTAATGCTTCGAGGCGAAAAACATATAACATACGGTTAATTATTTTTTCCCTCACCTCAACAAAGTTTTTCCTTATAAAACTCGCAAAATTATTTCCGTTATAATGGCCGGTTTACACGAGGACAGTGTTTAGGAAAGTGGTAAGTGGCAACTAAACGGTAAACTTAATGAAGTAACTTTCGACGTCTAAGTTATTTTTTAAGACAATCGTTTAGTTACCACTTACCACTGTCCTAAACACTGTCCCCGTGTACACCGGTCATAAATAAGCGTTAGATCATAATATTACGTAAAAAATACCTGCATACCACCTGGGTGGTAGATACTCTGAGTATCGCCCTGGTGTGAGACCGCCATTCAAAACCGAAACGTTGTATTAAATAGCTTTGGTTATATTTAATTAAACGTACTACCCAATCTTGTTCCAACCCATCTCCTTCCCTTCCCCACTTCCTTGAACCTCACAACATTCCTCAAATAGGAAATTCCACAGTCCCAATGAGAAGGTTTTTAAAAATATTTTTTTATAGTAAATACCGCACAAGAGTCCAAACTGCTACCAACCGTCTAGAGCCAGTGGAACTATGGCATCCCCAATTAGGGTATGTTGAGAGGCTGAAGGTAGTGGGGATGGGAAAGCGATGGGGAAGAGGAAGGTTGGGAAGTACCTGCCTATTCAGATCTCGTCACAAACGACCAAAGGCATTTCAATCAAACAACGTTTCGATTCTGAATTGCGGTCTTTCACCAGGGCGATACTTATAGTATCTACCACTCTGGAACGTGCCGCAAATATACTTTGTATTATTTTATATGAATGAAATGTGTTATGACACATGTCAATTAAATAAAAATTATTTTCGCACGCCGGGTTTGAACCCGCAACCTTTGGATTCGTAGTCGAGCGTCTTACTACCCGGATATGGAGGCCGTCGTGGTGTGGTAATCACAAAACAAAAACTGTCTGTGCGTTCTACTTGCGCTATTATTTTATACAAAAAAGGATTAGTTTATTGTACATTGTGAAAAACATAAGATAATACATCTGGCATACGAGATTCAACCAAGAAAATGGGTTATCATTTTTTCAGCAAGATTCTCATTGAAATATTAGTATAAACATAAATAATATCTGCATACGTAGGTAGTTTTTACGCCTACGTGCCAAACAACGGTATCCTTTTCTTGCCAAATATACATGATAAGTTATGCACACAAAACAAGTTTGATACAAAGGTATAGAATAATAATAAGATTTTTTTACTTCAGGGTGATGAGTTCAATATCTAAGCCTCAAAAATGGCTACGGCATTATTAAGCAACAATAATCCAATCAAATCGTTGAATGGAAAAATTAGATAAGTTATTTTTGTACAGTGAATTAATAATAATAAAGCTGATGAAATCAAGCATTTGGTTTGAAAAGGTGGAAAGTACGAAGAAACTCGTATTTCTGTTTATTTTTTTTTATTATTATAAAACTCAGTATTTGATTCACTTGATCGTGCCATGTCTTCCTCGGACTGTCCCAACTTATTCTGCCATTCACTTTCGCATCATGTATTCTCCTTACAGTTCTTTATTTGCTCATCCGTATACATGCCCAAACCATCTAAGCGTCCATTTATTAATCTTATTGTTGAATTTCAAAGTGATAATTTGTTGGGTTCTTACCATCATGTTTATTATCCAAATCCCTACCTACCTAACCATTTTCACCGTATCGCCGTTTTGAAAAAAAACGGCGATCATTCGAAACAATTGACAATCGAACTGGAGAGTTTTTTGTGTGAAAAAACGTGGTTGTTCGTTCGTTTCGCTAGTTCGTTGGTTTGTTGTTCGATCTTCTAGAAATACAAAAAAATGTGGTGTTTCGTGAATTATAAGACTAAATTAAGTGTGGTGTTTTTGTGAATCCTTTTTTCAATACAAGAATTCTCAAGCAAGAGCTAAAAGTTTATCGGTGAGTGAATTGGTTTCCCATTTTTCCTTCCCTAATTACAATTTTTTTCTTAAAACTATAATTAGACATTTTCATTAAGCAGTATAATTTATCGTTTACAGTCCACTATTTTCCAAATTTATCTGAAGCTTCGTTGTTTCATTGCAGCTTCAGATCCCGGCATATTATTACTAATTTTTAATGATAACAATTTTAATTAATGGTTATATTATGGTGTATGCGCTAAGTCGAAAAGGGGTAATTTGTCTACTCGTATACTGTGGGTTTTGACAACTTTATGCACAACACCACTCAATTTCGAGATGTTTATTAACCACTTATCAATTTAATATTGTGTGACCCCAAGATATCGTAAACATATAGCACATTACGAGCTATAAGACAGGTTATCTGAAATAGTAATTGTAATTTACAATCTAATTCATTACTCTAAGTAGGGTAGGTCATGAACCATCGCCACAAGGACGATAGCTCATTACAGATTACAGAATAATAGAATGACACAACAACAAAATAAATTAGATGTTATGCATAAGAGAGCATTATTTTTTTATGATCGCATAGAAGGCAAGTGACGAATGAGCTCCGATTTTGCATTCGCCAGGTTAAATATAGATTTTTTTTTTTTTTAATTTATACTAGCTTTTTCACAATTCAAGGATATGAATTTCAATTGACATGGATTGATGTGGAAATCTTAGAAAATTTATTACATTTTCTTAGAAAAATATGAATACATAGTTAAAATTTGATTGGGACGCATATTGTCTAGAACTCAGAGGCAAAAAAACGAAGAAGGGCTAACTCTTAAAGTTAACGAATTCAAAACTAACTAATTAATCATTACGCAGTTTCCTTGTCTTGGCAAACAATCATTTACATTCATACATCGTCTCATATATACTATTCCATTATTCTGACTGTTGACATGATCCGACTCAAGTATTTGATTCACTTGATCTTGACATGTATTTCTCGGGCGTCCTCGACTTCTTCTACCATCGATATTCACGTCGTTCAGCGAGATTCAGGGATTTTTTATTTATATGACTCCGCACAAGAAACGCTCAGCATGTGACATCACCTTTTTGGGGGAAATATAATAAACCATAAGAGGGTGAAGGGAAGGGGGGAAAGGGAGGTTGAGAAGAAGGTACCTGGCATTTAGATATAGTTGCTAAGCACGTTAGAGGCTTTTCGAACAATGATAAATTCTTAAAGGTGATCGAGCTTAGTATCTTATTTAATGGTACGAATTAATTATTAAATCTACGAACAATTTTTTTTTTATTTAACCCTCGCCGGGTTTAGAAGATGCGACTTCTAATCGGGAGCCAACACCCTTATTCAAGCTGCCAAAATATTATTTTAAGAATCAACTAGTTACCTGTTAAAAATCACGGAATGTAACTTGACTTGCCAATAAAACATATTAGTTGTTTGAATCCACCCATTTCAAATATATAATAATCTCTGCTCAAATACACTATAAGTAGCTACTTTTTTAGGCAGGAAAGATTATTTTTAAATTTGATAATTTCAATTAACATCAGTAACAAATTTGAAAAGTTCACACTCGCACACAGACGTGCGTACTCGAATGGAAAATTATTTAAATTTAATTATTAAAGCAATTAAAAGTCAAAGATAATAAATCAATTATGCAATAATAATTATTGAACTGCAGGGAGAAAGTTATAATATTATCAAAATGTGCAAAAAACAATTGACCATAGAGATAAATATTATTATAATTACTTCTTTGAATGGATGGCACCGTAAACAGGTTATCTATGGTATGATGCAAGCATTTCAAATCGATTAATTTGCGAAGGTCATTTCAACAAAAGCTTTATATGCAGTTCGATACTTAATAATATGACATTTAAAAGGATCAGTGGCGGCTGGTGTTTTTTTTTTATATATGAATATAAAGACGCTTTTTGTATTTTCAATGAGATTAATACTTTTATATTTTATATTCTAACAACCCGTTTTGTCAATGTTAGAATCAAAGAACATCTTAGATGTTTAAATAACCACGGTTTTTTCAGAATTCGCCAATCATCTTATTGAAAAAGATCATCCCTTCAATAAAAGCACCGGTGCTCACATTCTTCACAAAAATGGTCATGGCAACAGATTAACTAATATAGAAACACTAGAAATAAAGAAAGCCATTAAAATGAATAGTCATTCTTAATAATCAGTTAAATTTATCCAGTAGTCTAATATTAAGTATATTTCCTGTAAACTCATAAAATTTCTCACTATTCTTTAATCACTTTCTCAGTAGACGTTTTGCCTCTTTCATTGCGTATTATCTGTCTCTTTCTCTCCGTTCCTTTGTAATAATTTAAATGGTATTCTATTGTTTTCTCACTGTCCTCTTATTTTATTTTATATTGTGTTCTCCCTCTGTATGTATATATTACCTCAAACTTTGTATATTTTGTTTAGTTAATTGTGTACCCTGATGATGCTTAGGCTAAGCGAAGTAGGTCGGTCATAAAAAATAATATAAATTCTGTGGTCTCATACAAAGTTATTATTTCATTACTTGTTAAATACTTTTAATCTATTTTTTCGACCTAAAACATTACCTGCCTACTTTCGTTGATATAAGTAAGTGCTTATGAAAGGTAATTTGCAGGTATTTGGTGCAACACGCACTCATGGTTGATTGTATTATTCAACGGCACATCGTACGCATTCCGACTGCACACAAATAGATCGTTCGCATACAAAACAAACAGTTGAATCTTTGTTTGATATTCATTTATTCCTAGATCAGAATTACCCCAGTAGCTTTAAATAACGTCGACAGTACAAAAATATATGGAATATAATTTTTTTTTATTTTCATAGAAGGGAGCTGGCGGTAACAGTCTGTGTGTTTAATATGATTTAAAAAAATTGTTTGGCGCATGTTTATATCGTATATATGTCGTATTGTACAAATGTAGAAATTTTGAACAGTGCCAGGGAATATTTGTCCTTCCTGTGTCAACTGTGGTTAGGAGTACATTCATGAAGAGATAATCTTTTCCACCCGGTAATCGGGTTGCCTTTTGCTACTGTAGGGCTTTTTTGTGCATATGTTTATATATAAGTACTTAAAATGAAATTTTGTAGACTGTATTCATATAAATCTTTCATTTAGGCTCACTCACCAGGTTAGAGAGGGAATAAGATGGAATTTGGATGGAGAAGAAGAGGGTCCGTATTGAGAGTCCAGCGGCCAGGGTTGAAAATAAATAGATTCGGGTTTGAATCTAATTTGGAGTAAAATGTTTTGGCTAAATCTATTATTATATATTTACTATAAATTATGTGTTTTCGGAGTGGAGGAATTTTAGACCCCATGTTAATGATGATTTTCCTGACGAAGCAGGGACTTTTGGTGAATCGTCGAAGCAATGCATTTTGAAATGATGCGAATCTTTTTGTGTTTGACGTAGTCCATATGGTTGTTGATTCAATGGATTTCAGTGTGGGTGTCTTGTTACGTATGTGTGCGATTTCCGTTTTAACGTAAATGTGTTTTACGAATGTAAAAAAATAAATATGTATCATTATAATCTTACCTCATTGCCATACGCTAGCATGTGATGCACTGTGATAAGAGCTTTATAGACGACCACCCAATTGGTGCTCTGTGACCTCTCCACGAGAAGATTGGCTAGTTGTGGTATTGACACGTTGGGCTCATTCGTGCAGTGGACTAGATCTGGAAAACAACACAAAAATATAATTAGAAAAAGAAGAAATCGGAAACATGGAAATCAACGAATTTGTTAGGTCGCGTGATTTTTTGTGGCACGTCACTGGAAGGACGGACGAACGTATGAAAAATCTCATTATTTGTAATCAATGTAAGGGATTAAGGTCACCCTTCAATCCTTTGGATCGATAAGTTAAACGATAATACGTGGCAGGGCAAAGCATCGATCTAAGGAGAATAAAGGCTTTAGTTAGAGATGGTCGCTACCAGAATTGGGTGTACCTGCGGTTCTAGTTACCGGTGACCGGCGAGGAACCGGTTATTTATCCAGTGCTTTTTGGAACCGGTTCCTGGTGCCAGAAAAGTTCCATGAAGGAGATTTTTTCGAAAAGTACTAGAAAATTGACAAAAGTTTCAAAAAAAGTACTAGTCGGTAGAGATTTGAAAAAGAAATTAACTAGAACTAGTTGGAACTCGCAAAAAAAAAACACGAAAATAATGGACAAAGGATATCGATATTTTTATTTGTGAAAATTTGGAGAACCGGTTCCTCGGAGAAATAATATCGACGGTTCCAGTGACCTGCTGGGAACCGGTTGCTTTTAACCGGGACAGGATTATCGACCATCTCTAGCTTTCGTCCAGCGGTAAATATTTTTTTTCAAGCGAATACCGCACAAAAACACCAACTGCTCCCAACCGTATTGAGCCAGTGGAACTATGGCATCCCCGATTCGGGTACGTTGTGAGGCTGAAGGTAGCGGGGAGGGAAAGGAGATGGGTAAGGGGAAGGTTGAGAAGTACTTAGGTATTCAGATCTGGTCACCAAACGCCCCTAAAACAATTTAAAGCAACGCTTGGATTCTTAATGGTGGTCTTTCACTAGGGCGATACTTTGAGTATTTACCACTCCGGAACGTGTCGCAAATATTTTATATTTATTAAATATGAGATAACACATATGAATTAAATAAAAATGTATGCGCACGCTGGAATTCGAACGCGCGACCTCTGAAGTTGAAGTCGAGCGTCTTAACCATTTGACCACGGAGGCCGTCGAAATGAAGATGGTGTTGCGTGAATTAATGATGTCGTATTGATCCAAAAGTTCTCGGTCTATGACCTACAAAAGAATATTTTCTATAGAACTAACAATGCTCTTTCAGAAAAGTTGTGTTCAACCTACAATGAGAGGCTATTATTTCATTCACAATGTGGGTACTATATTTACGTGAAGAATCTACCTATACATAATGTATAGCGTACGCACACTTGAACTCTCGGACAATGCCAAGGGCTCGATTCCTGAAATGATTCCACAAATGTATCCTGCGACCTTCTGTTGTCATTTCTCTAGTACTCTAAATCGCCAGTCTTACTTTTCATTTTCACACATTCTTGAAAGCCGAGTGAAAACTGTGGCAGCAATGTGAACATTCAAAATAAAATTAAAAAAGATTTTTTTTCAATATCTAATGCTTTGTTCTCTCTGTCATTTTTTATTGATGAGGCTCTGGGCTGGGTCTTAAAATGTGTAAAATTATATTAAATATGAAAGTTAATTTCACGTTTTAAGCACTAAACACATTTGACATAATTTCACATAACATCGTCCCAACACAAAACTATACGGAAGAAAGAGTGGAATTTGTGGAATTAGATTTTTTTAACCAACATTTTTCCCTGTGACATTCCTGAAGATTTTTTTTGTATTCATCAATACCCCGTGTCTTAAATGAATTCCCAAGTAATGAT
Source organism: Drusus annulatus (assembly GCA_022651775.1). Taxonomy (NCBI): domain Eukaryota; kingdom Metazoa; phylum Arthropoda; class Insecta; order Trichoptera; family Limnephilidae; genus Drusus; species Drusus annulatus. The sequence continues at coordinate 929,194 of JAGWCC010000065.1, read as the reverse complement.
GGCATTGCTCGTTTCTCATCAAACGAATGGAAAAATTGGTGGTTCCAGGGAATCATTGAATAAAAATTTGAACCGGTTTGCACACTTGGAAAAAATCACAGAAATTCGTAAAATGACAGTGAGAATTCCAACCCCCTCACACGAATTGAAAAATCCTCAGAAATTTCCCCCCTTCAAGAAACTGAATTATCCCCATAAATTTCCTTTCCCCTTTCCCCAAGAAATTGAAAAATCCCCAAAAACGCACCTTCCCCTCCACACGAAATTATAAAAAAAAACCCAGGAATGTCCCCCCCACAAATTTTTTTTTCCCTAGATCTTAGTAAAGGCAATCGATAATGAACATTGGCCATGTAAGGTTCCCCCGTGGTCCATAGGGGTCGGTAACCGCTGTACTATACCACTTTCTAACACTTTACTCCCAACCCGTGAGGAGGCCGTAATTCGTTTGTATTTTCCCTATAAAGTTGTACCTTGCGTGTACGAATTCAACCCGGTGGCATTAGAGAATCGAGTCCTAGGTTCGTTTCACTGTTCTATGTTCTAATGGAAGTGATTCTATTTATACCTACACGAACGATGATTAACTTTAGTTAACCTATGGTTGCCAGCGTAGGAAATTCCAAAGTTAACATAACCCATGCTTGAGATCGACATTTCCCATTATGAGCGAAGGTACGTGTCAATAGTGATTTTATTTAGTTGAGTTTAAATTTGTACAAAATGGTTCGTGGAATATTATACAGGAAGTCAAAGCAAGCTTACTTCGAAAAATCAATAGCTTTCTACCGAAATAGAACCACTTACCTACCCTATACAGTTGCGCATTGTTAAAAAAGTAGGGTACTGCTTGAAAGGCGCTCCATCCATTTTTAGCAGAAAATTCCCTACTTTTTATAACGTTAATAATTCATATTTTCGTAGAAAGCAATCACTTTGTGGTTTTATTAAAACAAAGTAAGTCATTCGAAAATTTATAAATTGGTTTGTAGTGATTTTTTTTTGCATTTTATATTGGTAAAACAACCCGTAATGTCAATATTAGAATCAAAGAACATCTTAGATGTTTAAATAACCACGGTTTTTTTGAGTTCGCTAATCATCTTATTGATAAGGATCATACCTTAGATAAAAGTACCGGTGCTCATATTATTCACATAAATGATCATGGCATCAGATTATATAATTTAGAAGAACTAGAAATAAAGAAAGCCATTAAAATTAATAGTCATATTCTTAATAATCAGGTAAATTTGTCCAGTAGTCCAATATTAGGTATATTTCCTGAAAACTCATAAAATTTATCATTATTCTTTAATCACCTTCTCAGTTGACGTTTTGTCTCTTTTAATTCATATTATCTGTTTCTTTATCTATGTTCCTTTGTTATAATTTTAATGTTATTCTATTGTTTTCTCATTGTTTTGTTATTTTATTTTATATTGTGTTCTCCCTCTGTATGTATATATAACCGTACACTTTGTATTTTTTGTTTAGTTTAGTTTTGTACCCTGATGATGCTTAGGTTAAGCGAAACCGGCATGTCATAAAAATTAAAATAATATCCGTGGTCTTAAACAAAGTTATTTTTTCATTTCTGTTAATAATTCATTTAAAATCTGAAGTTTGTATTACAGGACGGAGTTTGATTAGCACGTAAAAGGTATCTTAATATATCAATACACTGTTATAAATAGAAAGGAGAGATATTTAGGGAATCCCAGAATTATCTGCTAGCAATCCCTTTCTAGATCAACGATGCGAAAACATATATTTGTTTTGACTGTATTCTATACATCCACACTATTTATGGGATGTTGGAGCAAGTGGATGAGTTTGTGTATTTAGGAAGTATGTTTACAAGAGACGGAAAGGCTGATAAGGATATTGAAAGAAGGGTGAATGCAGGAAACTCCATTAATGGAGGACTGAACGCTGTTGGGGCAAATAAGAAATTGTCCAAAGAAGCGAAGCTAGCAGTCCACAATGGAGTGCTTATACCAACCCTGATGTATGGCAGTGAGGCATGGAACTGGCAGAGGAAGGATGAAAGTAGACTGAATGCTGTGGAAATGAGATCTTTGAGACGGATGTGCGGTAAAACCATGTATGACCGTATTACAAATGTGGATATCCGGAAAGAATGCAAGGCGGATATGAGCGTAATGGATAGGATCAAGAAAGGGACGCTTAGATGGTTTGGGCATGTAGAGCGAATGAACGAAGAAAGGAGTGTGAAAAGAATATATGATGCGAAAGTGAATGGAAGAAGAAGTCGAGGACGCCCGAGAAAGACATGGCACGATCAAGTAAATCAAATACTTGAATCGGGTCATGTGAAGAGTCAGAATAACAGAAGAGTATGTATGAGACGATGTATGAATGTAAATGAAGCAAGAAGTGTGTGTCAAGACAGAGTTGTATGGCGGTCCGTCCTCTCTGCCTACCCCTGCGGGGAAACGGCGTGATGGTTAGTTAGTTAGTTTTTATGTTTTGAAGAGAAGCACACGTAGCCCTGTTTTTGCATTTGAATAACAATAAAATTCGTTCATTTAATAAAAACGTTATTTTATAAATGTAAATGTGACCTTGATAATAGTTCTAGGGAAGCAATAAACAGAAAATAAGAAGCTCGTTATGTTTTTTAAAAAAGGTATTCAAGATTACTCTGTTTTTGCTCGTTGGAAAGATAATGAATTCCTTTGAATATTTAAGACACGGAGAACTTTTTTGCTGTTATCACTTTTAGTGTTTTTTTTTATATTAAAAACATATTTACAATTCTTACAGACGTTGTAGAGAGATCCTTTGAAATTTAATTATTTAAATTTATTCGGTACAAGAAGAAAAAAATCATTCAATAAGGCAAATCTAAAGTATAAGCACAGCGAAGTGGCATCATATTTTTCAAAGGTTTCTTGTAGAAAAGGTTTTCACAAAAGTGTAAAAAATAAAATATACGAAGCCATCAAAATTATTGTATGTAATTATTTTTTTTCCTTTTACATTCATATAATAACAACTTTATTATATTTTTGAATTTGTATGAGAAGCTTTTTTGCCTTTACCTTTCAGAAGGGTTGGCAAGTAAAAAAAAAAAATCGGACATAATTATTAACAAACCATAATTCGGACGAATGGCATCTCTACATCATAAACTACAAACAACTACTACAATTATTTAAAGTAATTACAATTACTAGAGATTAAAAATTACTAAATTAATAGTTCTCTTTGAATATTGAAGATGGCAGCACTTCCGTTTGTAGCTAGCAAGTGGATGCTTCTGTAGCGAGTGTACGACAGACATTTTACTTTATTAACTATTAGATGATTTATATATTTTTATTAGGTAGTTTAAAAATTATCATCGAAAAAATTTAAGAGCATGCATAGCAACAAAAAAAGAATGAACACGCAAGATGGCTAAAATTACACAATAAAGGGAAAAAATCATGTGTTTGTAATCTGAAACGCAATACCGCCCCAAAAAATATGCATTGTGTACTGTTTCCAGGGGACATGCGATCACGCACGCAATGGCGCTCAGGTCGGATTTCAAATCGGTTAACAGCAATTGAAAACTAATAATGCGGTAGATATTTTCTCCGCTGATAGTTACGAGATAATTAATGCGAGTGAACGATTCATGCCAAGGGTGAGTTTTTAATGAATTACAATCAATAACGTATGCATTGCTTGAAAAAGCATTTTATGCTCACAAGGTAGAGAAGGGGCTCAAAATACTAAAGCTTAGTAAAAAAAAAGGTAGTTATCGTTGCGTGGGTGCCTAAAAAATACATCGGTGGGAACTATTACTTGATCACTAACCAATTGGGGAACACCATGAGGCGGGTTTATGAAAGGGCTAAAAGAAATAATTTGTTATCAGGGTCTTGAAAATACCAGGATTTAATAACAGGTTAACCGGTAACATAAGAGACTAGCCCGCAATAACATATATTATATTCGTAGTCACTTATGTTAGCAACAATATAACTATAAAGTAATCATGTGATTTATTTCATTTCCATTGACAACAGCTGTTGTCATTAAATATATTTAAAAAAAAAAACAATCACGTTTCACTATGTTTAATGTGACTATTGTGTAATTTTAAAGAGCTTAAAATTAACAAATTAATGAAAAGTTAATTTTATTTAACCCTAAATACCGAACATCAAAATAACATATATCGTCGCCGGAAAAGCAAAAGGTCTGAAGCGCCATTTCGCAAACTTTAAACCAGAGCAATTTAAAATTGTTTTTGTTTTACAATAATATTCGTAAGTGTTCAGTACCTGGTTGGAATTTGAAAAAAAATTGTTAACTCGATGCCTCACTGAGTGAGTTACCTGAAGCGAAAAAATCTTTTAAAAAGTCCAAAGTTTTCAGAATCAAACGAGATTCAGAGTATTCGACGCAGAAAAAAAACCTGATACATTTAACTCATTTTTTTACCCAAAGTGTCGCTTAAGCACTTTTGCCTTTCCAGTGACGATATATTGATCTACCAAATAACACGAATGCATTGATTTACACACAACTCATAAGCAAGGGATGATATACCTACAATATTTTTTTTCCTTTGTTTTCGTAGAAAGTTGTAATATTTGCTGTCGGCTTCATCGGGATGGTAAACTATCAACGTCAAATTGATAGCGTAGGCCATTATTTCAATATATTTGTGAATACCTTTATTTTTAAGTAATTATTTCAAAATATCAATCTCCACATGCATTGTGTAAAGTAAGTATTTTAAAATTATACGATTTTCTAACGACCACTTTGGAATATTTACTGTTGCGAATGACAACTATTCCGCCAGTTCTTAAAAAATAATAAATAAATAAAAAAACTCAGCACATAAAAAAACACCTAACAAAGTTGCAGCTTTTTTACGAGGGGGGATGAAAACAAATAACGGGGTGCAGCAAGTGAATCACCGCTTAATAACATACAGCTAAAGGCAGCATGAATCAGGCTTTCAGGGGTTACGGGAAGGTTCGCATGCATTGCTCTCACGTGAGTCACCTCTGAAACCAATAAGGGGCAATATAGCATGATTCACTGGGTGCAAATGGTTTTCGCAAACGGGTTCTGCATGCCTCGTTCATACAGTGCATATTTAAAATACCAAGTTCTGATGAAAATGCGTGTGCCATATTGTGTGCGTGCCATAGCCTTCCAATTAGTATCAATTCTGTACTCGTAGGAACCTAGGTACGTGAATGTAGGAAAAACAGTGAATTTCAGTTTAGACGGGTAAATGTTTGCAGTCATCCTTCTGATAAAGAACAGGATCTGTCATTTCTAATATTAAAATTAGAAATTAACTTTTTCAATGTCACTTAGCAAGGCATTGTGAGTGTCCAAAAATGTTAAGAGATTGGCAATATTCAAACGGTATCCTGTTTAATTTGAATGGATCTCATACTGGAAAATAATATTCCTATCTGAGCCATTCGACAAATTGTAAAAAAAAGGTTTTGCTTCTTAAGATCTTGCATTACAAACGTGGCCTAAATAAGCTGCGCCCTTGGGGTAATTCAACCACTACACGACGCTATGATAAGTTGACGAAAAATCATTACAAAATATGACTAAAATAAAATCAGCAGAAAATATTCAAAAGGCCGCTGGTTACCGACCAACGTTGTAATAAAATTTCCTAGACCTGATTAAAACGATTGCAAAACAGTAATTTTGAGAGGTATTGATAATATTGGTATAGCCGTGACATAAAAATATTTTAAAAAGTACACTTTTTTTGTATTTATAATTTTGAAACTGATAATTCGTGGTAGGATTCCATTATAATGTGAATTTATGATTTTAAAAACCTTTATAACATGATTCCACGTATTTATTTTAACAATAGATATCACAAATTAAAAAAACCACAGATTTATCCAACTCATATTCAAATGTCATTGAAAAACCGTTGCTGTCAGTAATAAACCAAAATACTAAGTCACAAAAGCTCAATATTATATAGAGCCAATAGAGTTTACTCCAGACATATATGCCATAGATTTACTTCAATTTTTACCAATCTGAAGATGCCTGTTGCAAGGTGAAACCGGTTCGGTGAAAAATAAAGAAGTGGAAATTTTTTGGTTTTTTAATCATATTAAACAAAAGGTACATAATTCAAAGAAGAAAACTTTTCAGTCTCCTCTAATTAACTTGCATCAATTATATCTGCGATTCTATGTATTATTATACCAAATAAAACAACTACAATCGGACTCAGATTAGTGACACAACACGTAAGCTATTGAGCAATATTATTATGTCTACTATGAAGAATCCATGAATGGGGCAAGAACAAAATCTGGCTGCTGCGTTGTTATAAAACCATGATTGCAGCAAGAAAACAATAATGCATAATGTGCAACAGATAATGCAACGCAGATACAATGTCATCATACAGCATTAGTTAATGTAAATACACAACACGAATGCTGTGATAGTGAATTTCATTAATATAATGTCATAGAAAATATTGCCCAGTACATATCGTTACCATAATTCCAAAGAGTAACAAGTCAAACAATGGTCGTACATATTGGGTTAAGTATTATTAATAATTCTTTAATAATTAATTTCGAAATTTCATACTTATACTTATCAGGCAGGTCTCTTCAGAAAAACACAATTATTTTAGTTAATTATAGTTTGGAGAAAAATACACTTTGACACTCAGAAGGCATGATATTGGCAAAATTACAGTTAGTATTTATTAAAATATATATATATATTTTTTTTAATATGAATACCGCACAAGAGTCTCAACTGCTCTCAACCGTCTAGAGCCAGTGAGACTATGGCATCCCCAAATGGAGTATGTTGTGAGGCTGAAGGTACTGGGGAGGGGAAGGAGATTGGGAAGAGGAAGGTTGGGAAATACCTGGCTTTTCAGATCTGGTCACCAAACACGGCTAAAGTCATTTCAAGCAACGTTTCAATTCTGAATGGTGGTCTTTCACCAGGGCGATACTTAGAGTATCTACCACTCTGGAACGTGCCGCAAATATACTTTTTTTTATTATTTTCATATGAATTAAATGTGTTATGACACATATTAATTGAATAAAAGTTATTGGCGCACGCCGGGTTTGAACCTGCGACCTTTGGATTCGTAGTCGAGCGTCTTACCACTCGACTATGGAGGCCGTCATTATGTTTATTATTGTTCAATTTTAGAGTATGAAAGCAAATTGCATAATGGGCTTTCTGAATTTGTAGTACAGGGGTTTCATTAATATTAATATATCTAAGCTTCCAGTGACATCAGCCATAGGTAGGTCATAGGTACATCATATCCATAAATAACAGAATTGCCCCAATCTACACAGCTAGGTTAACGCGTTAGCATCTAAATTCACCAGTATAATAATATTTTTTCACGCAATGATTCACGATCCTCAATCCTCGATCTACTGCTAAACAAAAAGTTCGACAATTTTTCACGGCCCACAACAAATGTAAATAACTAATATATTAATATCGATAAGGTAATTTTAGCTATAGTTTTCGGTATTTAAATAGTTTTATGGTAAATTCAGCAATAGTTTTTAAGTTTTGTAAAGCGCCCTTGAGGTGATATTTCACAATAATGGCGCATTATAAATCAGCCAAGTATTATTACTATAGGTACCCACTCGCACTTAATGTCACTATAATACAACCCTTTAATGAATTGTAAAGTATTATAATTCAACGCTGCCATTTTTAGAGTTGTTACACTCTGCAACCAGAGTATCGATATGTACTATAATACGAGTATATCGTCGTCAACTCGAAAATACCTCCCATGTGTCAAAAACGTAATTTTTCAGGAGGAAATTAAAAACTGATTTTTGAGAGTTACAGATTGTTCTTAAGACATCAAAAATACACATTGTAGTTTTAGATACAATAATGTATTTTCACCAATAAAAACATTGAAACTTGAAGTACAAATTGAAACTCTACGCGATGTCATATTTAACCCATTTTTGTAAAGTTGACCACATGGGAGTTATTTTCCCGTTGACGACGATATGTATGTTATAATAATTTCAAAATAACCCGCCTACACAAATAAAGGTGAAACAATAAATTGCAGGCTGTAAATACAACTTCATTACATCATCTGAACATTCACATTGTATAAAAAATTGAACACGTTGACATGGGTATCTAAAATAATAATGAGCATGTTGTGGTTTTATAGAAAACCAAAAACCACATAGCAAGGAAATAGGTATCTCGTTCCTTATTTCATTCTTGACGTTGTGTCAGATAAATGTGAACCTTTTTCACAATATTGACACATTACAAAATATACAAATAAAATAATAAGACAGTCCCCAAAATCATTATATAAATACGGTTCTTTAGTTTATTTTATGATTTGTGTCCTGATTTAATCCGTAATTGAGTACCTACCGAAGAATAAAACAATTTTGGCAATTTGTAGCACAAAAGCGGACTGAAAATGATATCCCTTCAAGTATGTATTATAATGAAACTCATGCCACAAACGGACTTGACATAGCTAACCTCTTTGCCAAACACTTCTCCTCTGTTTATTCTAATAAATCGTGCACCACCCCTTCATACAACTATACAGAAAATGTTGACTTGAATAATTGCCAAATCTCACTTCTAGATGTATTTAATTCGTTAAAAAATCTATCTAGTAAGAATAGCACTGGCCCTGATGGAATTCCTGAAATTGTATTGAAAGAATGTAAATACATCTTATCTAAGCCACTTTCTATCTTATTTAACCTATCACTTTCATCTGGCTCATTTCCTGACTCATGGAAAATTTCATATATTAGGCCTATTTTTAAGTCTGGTAACAAGTCCAACATTGAAAACTACAGACCAATTTCGATTATATCCCACATTCCAAAAATATTTGAGTCCATCATTACAAAGAAAATTACCCCCGTATTTAAAAATGTTCTGATTGAGGAACAGCATGGATTTAGATCTGCTAAGTCTACCACAACAAATTTACTTTCCTTCACTAATACCATTGTTAACGCTCTGGAAGATAACTCTCAGGCAGATGTTCTCTACACTGATTTTTCTAAAGCCTTTGATAAAGTTAATCACTCAATTCTTATCGCCAAACTTCATGCTATCGGTATTAGAAATCCTTTATTATCTTTCTTCAAATCTTATTTAAATGATAGACAACAAAGAGTCAAAATTAATAACTTTGAATCTACTAATATTAAAGTAACGTCTGGAGTACCCCAAGGTGCCCATCAAGCTCCTCTCCTTTTTAACATATTTATTAACGACATTGGCAAAGTATTTTCTTCCTCGCGTTTTTGGCTTTTTGCAGATGACAATAAGATCCTTAAAATAATAAAATCTTTTCATGACTGTATTCTTCTCCAAAGTGATATTGATTCATTTAATGAATGGTGTGAAACTAACTGCCTAAAATTAAACATTGATAAATGTAAAATTATGTCATTTCATAGAACTCATAAACCGATCCTCTTCAATTATAAATTAAATAGTGTCTCCTTATCTACCGTCAGATCTATAAAAGATCTTGGTGTCACTATAGACTATAATCTTTCTTTTCGTGATCACATTAATAATGTAGTTAATAAATCATTAAAACTTCTTGGCTTCATCAATAGAATTGCATGTGACTTTAAGAATATAAAGACTCTAAAAACCCTTTACTGCTCATTAGTTCGCCCTCATTTAGAATATGCTAGTGTAATTTGGTCCCCTTTCTATACCGTTCATATTCATCATATTGAATCCGTACAACATCGCTTCTTACGCGGTATCGCATGGAGATTGGGGCGAGAAAGAGGCGATTATTCATATGATGAAATTGAACAATTATTGAAAATGTCTTCATTAGAAAAGCGCAGGAAAGACTTCGATTTAATTTTCATTTACAAAATTATTAATTGTTTTATTGACTCACCTTCTCTGTTGCAACTTATCCAGTTCAACATTCCTTGCCGTAGACTCAGAAACAATGAATTGCTGTTCCTCAATCATCACAATACTAATTACGGGTATAATTCTCCAATGTCCAGAATGTCAAGACTTGTTAACTCAAGCCATGGTCTTGAAATTTTTGGTAGCAGTCTAAATGATTTTCGTCATTCTTTACGACTCTACCAAAACTTTGACTAAGACCATGGCTTGAATGTTCTCTCTTATGTTTATTTGGCCTTATTTTTGTCATTGCTTCATTTATTTCAATTTATATGCTATTCCTTCTCTGTTACTCTTTTTTATATTTCGTGTTTTATATGTATTTTTGTAATTGGACTTTAGTCCGTTAATTTATAAATAAATAAATAAATAAATATTTTAGGTTAAAGTTATTTTCTAGTGCTACAAAAATCGGCAAACTATAATTATTAAATGAAGGATGGTAAAATCAACGAGTACCATAGAAAATTCTATCGGCAACCTATTTTAACTACTAACCTTTAAAGTACTTTGCTATCAATTAAAGCCTTATTTCTACAAGAAAACACACGTACTTTTTTATTTTCTTTTACAACATTTTTGAACCTGTTATTTATTAAATATCATTAGTTCTTTTCATCTACAATATTTTTATATCTGTTATTCAGTTTTCCATTTTGATTTACAATATTTTTTGCACTACTTATGAGGTTGTTTCAAAAAAATATGTTAACATTTGTTTAAAAGCCTATAACGGGCGTAAATAAATAAGGAATAATAATAATAATCATAATAATATTTGGACGATTTGTATAGCGCCGTTTTTGTGAAAAATCACCTCAAGGGCGCTGCGAATGCATCTTATAGTATCACTACACCATTATGCTTTGCTTTTTTATGAAAAAAAAAAAAAAAAAACAATTTATTTTGTGAGTACGTACGTACAACATACAAGTGATAACTTATAAAATTTTGAACTGATGTTGATTGCAATTATCAATTTTGAAAAATAATCTTTTCGAAAATCTAACTACTCTATAAAGTATCACTAGAATGTATTTAAGCAGACATTATGATATATTTAAAATGGGTGGATTAAAGCAAGAAATATTTTTTCTCGGTGAGTCAAGTTGGATTCCGTGATTTTTCATGGGTAACATTCTCAGTGAGTCAAGTTGGATTCCGTGATTTTTCATGGGTAACAACTAGTATTACGTATTATATTACTTATGTAATAATTGAGAAAACAATCAATATTGATTACTTTAAATCACCTTCAAATGTCAAGTTAATGATAATTTATACATTACTAAAACCATTAAACGTCTATATATAGACATTGGATAACGTGCGTTATTACGTTAATAATTAATAAAAATTAAATAACAATTTTGTACAAGACCACAGATTTTATTTTATTTGTGACCGGCCGCTTTCGCTTAGCCTAAGCATCATCATTTTAATTAATAGTCGTATTCTTTATTATCAATTAAATTTGTCCAGTAGTCAAATATTAGGTACATTTCACGTACTCGTAAAATTTCTCATTATTCTTTTATCACGTTCTCAGTTGACGTTTTGCCCTTTCATTTCACATCACTGTCTCTTTCTCTTTGTTCCCTTTTCATAATTTAAATGTTATTCTGTTATTTTCTTATTGTTCTCTTATTTTATTTTATATTGTGTTTTCCCTCTGTATGTACGAGTACATATAACCACACACTAAATTTTGTACCCTGTTGATGCAAAGGCTAAGCGAAACCGATAGGTCATAAAAATTCAAACAAAATCTGTGGTCTTATACAAAGTTATTATTTCATTTTCATTAAATATGTCAAACCACTAAGTGATTGCTTTCTACGAAAATACGTTAATAATTGTTACCAGTGAAAAATTACGGGATGCAATTCAACTTTCCAAAGAAAAAAACATTAGTTTCCTTTCAAATATAGTATGTCTGCTAAAATACATTATGGTTAAGTACTTTATTATGTAGGTGGAGATTTGAAAAGATTTTTTTTATTTTATTTTATAATTTCAATTAAGATCAATTCCGAAATTGCAAAATTCAGTCGTACGTAGGTACTTACAAAGGAAATTAATATTTTGATAAATATTATCCATTTGATAAACAGCAGTAGACGACACAGATATGCCAGCTGGACAAACGAAAATGAACACGTTACAAATAAGAAAATGTACATAGTTAGTTGCAGGCGGTGAAATGTTTATGTTGGGAATAGCTCGAATGTTTACCGAACGTCGGGCAGAAGTTATGCTGGCCATTAACACCAGATGCGGCGGAATAATTCAATACATGGCCGCTGGTCAGGTGAGCGAACGCCGGTCCTCGAGCTGGTGGTGAACAGTACGCGAACTAACAATAAATAATATACCAACTACTGTATGGTCTAAGATGAATAACGAGCCCAAAAAAATTTACCTTTTCAGACTCTCATATCCTTAAATTAATTAAAAGAATCTCAACATAATCTGTCTCTCGACGAATCACCTTTAGATATACAAATTTAACAAAATCCTGTACTGTATGACAAATTCAGAAAGTCCGTTTTTTAATATCGCTCCCATGCCCTAAATCAGAAAAAAAAAAAAAGAAAAAAAAAAAATAATAATAATTAAAATTAAAATTTTAAGTTAATAAGCGTGTCTATCTGATAGGACCTGCCAGGTAAGTATATTCCTGTATATTTTCTTATTTAAACTAGGAATTAATAAGTAATAATAAAAAATAAGATCTGTACAGCGCCCTTGAGGTGATTTTTCACAAAAACGGCGCTATACAAATCATCCAAATATTATTAGTATACCGCTGGTCGTAACCTCTCCCTCTTTTACAGAAATGACACCCTTGTAACAGAAAGATAGGTTGCGACGGCCTGCATGGTCGAGTGGCAAGACGCTCGACTACGAATACAAGGGTCGCGGGTTCGAACCCGGCGTGCGCAAAGAAATTTTATTTAATTAATATGTGTCACAACACATTAAATTGATATAAATATTGTGTATTTGCGGCACGTTTCGGAGTGGTAGATACTCTAAGTATCGCCCTGGTGAAAGACCACCATTCAGAATTGAAACGTTGCTTAAAATGGCTTTAACCGTGTTTGGTGACCAGATTTGAATAGCCAGGTACATTCCAACCTTCCCCTTCCTCATCTCCTTCCCCTTCCTCATCTCCTTCTCCTCCCCACTAACTTCGGCCTCACAACATACCCCTATTGGGGATGCCATAGTCTAACATAGGCTCTAGGCGGTTGGGAGCAGTTGAGACTCTTGAGGGGTATTCACGTAAAACAAAAAGCTATCGGTGAAATACCTTTGTTAATCTGCTTCGCCTGAGATTTGAGGATAAAAAAATATTGAACTACCAATAAAGCGTCCTATATTATTTTTTTTTAATTAGATAAATATTCCAAAGCTCCAGAGCTCTTGATTGAAATGAAGATGCGATCTGAAAAACTAATCCCAACCGTCTAGAGCCAGTGAGACTGTGGCATTCCCAATCGGGGTATGCTGTGAAGCTGAAGGTAGTGGGGAGGGAGAGGAGATGGGGAAGAGGAAGGTTGGGAAGTATCTGGCTATTCAGATCTGGTCACCAAACACGACTAAAGCCATTTCAAGCTACGTTTCGATTCTGAATGGTTGTTATTCACCAGGGCGATACTTAGAGTATCTACCACTCCGCATTGACGTAGATATACTAGACAGAAAAAGATATGCGCATATTTCACGACGCATGAGATCACCGTTCGAGAGTTCATGATGCTTCGGACAAACAGATTTTCTGCTTCTTAGACTTCCTTTCGTCTTAAATCTTCGTTAGGCCCTAGCTCGAAACATCGATATAGATTTTTATCGACAATGTCGGTAATTTGGAAAATTTAGTTAGCTTTGGCTTTAGTTAGTTTTAGCTTTAGTTCAAAGCCTATGTTCTTTTCGTTCGCAAATCCCTACCGAGTAGTACTTTTTATTTTGGCGAGGAACCGGATCTAGTTCTTTTCACTTTCAAAGCTCTACCGACTAGTACGTGTTTTTTGGCAAGGAACCAGTTCCAGTTCTTTTCGTTTTCAAGCCCTTACCAACTAGGACGTGTTTTTTTCGGCTAGGATCCGGTTCCAAAAAGAACCGAACAAATAACCGGATAAATTCAAATCTCGTTTTTGCGTGTTCGACTTCAATTGAAGTGTTTATTTTAAAGAACTAGCAATTCGTGAACCATTCACAAAACACTGAAGTTTTTCCCAACGCTAGTACATAGATAGCACTGTAGGTGGGAAAAAAAACTACTCCGTGACATAAATGCGTTTTGTTCGTTTTATGTCCTGCCCAGACACATTACGCCACTGGTCATATAATAAATCTGTCTATCCGTAAGTCTGTTTCATACTTCGTGGGCAGGGTACATCGGTACACGTTTGATCAAAAACGTTGTTTGAAACGTGTCGACCCCTGCAGTAGTATGCGTGTGGGAGAACCCATAAAACTGTCCACGAGCCCACATATTATTATAAAGGCATATTAAGATGAAAGATATAAAATCGCATGTATCGACATAAGTTGAGTAAAGTTGCATTCGGACAGGAGTAAAAAAAAAAAAACGGCGGAGACTTAATGAATGACATTCTTAGGAGTGCATTTTGATACGCATCAGTTCCACGTTTGTATTTTAAATATCACTCACTTGGAGTAACCATATATAGAGAGAAAGCTAATTATCTTTACCCAACCTATACACATTTGGTAGTACACCATTAGACAGAAAGAGACAACCTAAATTTCGCAAAATATAACCCCGCTTTATGTATTGTAAGGATCTTCTCCGTCTCCCGCGTCTCCGGGGACTCCACCCACACGTTTTGATATGCGACTAAACTGGGCATAACTCAACGGTTTTTTTAGGTTATGTGCTATATTTTTGTTTGTAACAATACTGTGAAAAAGTGGTTATACAAATAACCAAAAGCATTATGTCGACATGTGCTATGAACGGATGTATAAATATCATAGTCCTAGTCCTAGCCACGCCCAGGTCTAGCCAAATCCGGCAAAAATCATCAATACTGACTACGGATAGTACAGAAGCGCTCTCTCCTGTATATTATCGCCGGGTTCGAACCCGCGACCTCTGGATTCGTAATCGAGCCTCTTACCACTCGACTATGCAGGCCGTCAGGACTATAATTTATTTTTTTTAAACATTTGAAGTAATTCCTTCTAAAGGCTTAAAACCACTATTTCCTCCCCACTGTCACCATTCCTACGATTTTCTTCCAAGTTAAGATAAGGATACATTAGCATTTAAGATGTACATTCCTTTATAATTGCTTTAAAATTATGGGACATGTTAATTTATCAGTGATAAAAAAGTCATTTTTTTTATAGTTTGTGTCCCCTGTAAAAGTTGTATTATGTGGGAAACAAGGTATTATTTTGCCATGTGTGATCTTAGAGTAATAATATACAGGAGAGAGCGCTGCTGTAGTTAATTTAAATGAGTTTTGTGGGACTCGGCTAGATCTGGGCGTGGCTGGAACTAGGGCTAAGGTATTTTTACATACATTCATAGCACATGTCAACATAATTTATTTTTTTTGTTTATTCTTGTTAAAATATTTAAAAAAAACATGGGTTTGGTTCATGTCTGTCTCACTAGGATATACCTGTGTCGAGACAGACGTAGAGTACATAATGTTTTTGTTTATTCGTAAAACCACTTTTTTACAGTATTGTTATAAACAAAAATATAGCATATAACTTAAAAAAACCGTTGAGTTATGTCCATTTATGTCGCATATGAAAACGTGTGAGCGGAGTCGATGGAGACGCGGGACACGAAGAACATTCTTATAATACTTTAAAGCGGTGTGATAATTTGGGAAATGTTGTTGTCTCTTTTTTTCTCTTGGTGTACGACGTAAAAACCCGGAGAAAGTGATTTATCCCAAGTTTGTATAGGTTGGGTAAAAAAAATTAGCTCTCTCTCCGTATATTGTTACTCCAAGTAAGGAACTATATAAAATAAGATGGCAAACATGGGATAACAATCATTGATGATTATTTACTTTGTATCTTGTCATGTTAATGCGTCATCTTACATCAAAATTATAACAGTTCACATCACACACGAACAGGTAATTCAGTGCAGCGATGAGTGGTTGGCCTCGCGAGTCATATACGTAATCGAAACTACCTACAATCGACAGTAATTGCAATGACTATCATCGTTCTAAGATATATATATATACAATTTATTGCAATCTTTATTGATCTATGTTTATCTGAATATAGCTGGTAAGAATCTAATTTTTTAATAACCGTGGCGATGATTATATTTACACATTTGTATGTCAATATTAGTTTTTAACATTAACGAGTATGTCAGGAAACTCCATTAATGGAGGACTGAACGCTGTTGGCGCAAATAAGAAATTGTCCAAAGAAGCGAAGCTAGCAGTCCACAATGGTGTGCTTTTACCAACCCTGATGTATGGCAGTGAGGCATGGAACTAGCAGAGGAAGGATGAAAGTAGACTGAATGATGTGGAAATGAGATCCCTGAGACGTATGTGTGGCAAAACCATGTATGACCGTATTAAAAATGCGGATATCCGGAAGAATGCAAGGCTGATGTGAGCGTAATGAATAGGATCAAGAAAGGGACGCTTAGATGCTTTGGGCATATAGAGCGAATGAACGAAGAAAGGAGCGTGAAAAGAATATATGATGCGAGAGTGAATGGAAGAAGAAGTCGAAGGCGCCCGAGAAAGACATGGCACGATCAAGTAAATCAAATACTTGAATCGGGTCATGTGAAGAGTCAGAATAACAGAAGAGTATGTATGAGACGATGTGTGAATGTGAATGCAGCAAGGAGTGTGTGCCAAGACATAGTTATATGGTGGTCCGTCCTCTCTGCCGACCCCTGCGGAGAAACGGCGTGATGGTTAGTTAGTTAGAATTTTTTTAGTGGTCGTTCATCAGGGCGAAACTTAAAGTATCTACCACTCTGAAACGTTCCGAAAATATACTATTTATTATCTACCACGTTTGTCCCACGCTGTATCGATGTCGATAAGCAGACAGTTAACATAATAATTAAGTTAATTAGTATGGTATATAGTCAAAACGTAAAACCATAATTATCCAGCCATTATTCAAAAACAAAGTAGCGGGGCCAGCAGTTGTCCGTGAAGAATTCTGCACACACGCGCCATATTTAAAACTTGGCATAATTGCGTGACCTACAGTGGTAGACGTGAAGCTAATAAGAACCTAATAATGAATTGTGGGAACCCTAGTGTTGGAGTGGGATGAATGTATGTAGGCAGTCAAGTACCCCGCTGTATGGAAAAAATCTCCTGGTAACTCTGAAAATAATGTCGAGGAAGCGAATAATTAAAAATAACATTTACACCACAATGTCCATCCGCTTCCGCAATATAATAATAAATAAAAAGTGAATTAAAAAAAAAGCCTCAAAAGCATGATTTATGTCAATCTATAAAGTTATCAGCCAGCTTTAATTGGCACGGAAACAATGTATATGTGTTATTCGAAATGCTTTCACGGGGAGTGAAAACGAATTAAAAACGTGAGAGTTCTTGTGCATAGAAAGAAAGTGAAAATTTTTCCGCAATAAATTAATGAATTCACTCTTAATCTCTGTGAGTGTTTCTGACAACTTTCTTTCTGTGTTTTATATATTGATTTATTGATCAATGTTCCTTACGACAGCTGCGCAACCTTCGGAGGCAATGCAAATGACCACTGCCGTGGCGAGGGTCGCGAAAACCGATTACGCAGTCAGATTATTTTGATAATTAAGTCAAGAATGAGTAATGACCAGCCAACCGTAATGAAATCAATTAAATACGGCGACCGGTATTTTAATGAAGAATTAATTGCTCATAGGTAATAAAAGCAAGAATAGGAATTTATTTTGAACGAAAGTCTTTTTTTAAAAAGTATTAATAAATTGATTCAAATGAATTGATTAAAGTTAATTGATTCAAATTTATTGATTTAAGTGAATTGATTCAAATTAATTGATTCAAGTTAATTGATTAAAATAAATTGATTCAAGTTAATTGATTAAAATAAATTGATTCAAGTGAATTGATTCAAATGAAATGATTCAAATAATTGATTCAAGTGAACTGATTTAAGATTCATATGAATTGATTCAAACGAATTTATTCAAAAGAAATTGATTTAAATGAATTGATTCAAATGAATTTATTTAAATGAATTTATTTGAATGAATTGCTTCAAATGAATTACTCAAATGAATTGATACAACTGAATAAAATAAAATAAAGTAAATCAAATTAAACGAATTAAATTAAATGAATCGTCGAGTAAATAAATCAATTAAAGTTAATCGAATGAAATTATGCGAGAATAATCAAAGAATAATAAAATGTACCAAATAAAATTAGTAGAAAATCCAATGAATCCATATAGAATACTCGAACTTCTATGCGTGTCATCTAAGCAAGCTGCAATTGGGTTTGCGTAAAAAAGTGACACATGGCGAATGTAGATACAGGTACTTATATAATCTATGATCAAGCCATGTGAATTTGTGCTATCTGGCTTATATCTGACATGAAGCAGTGACTCAATCCACTCAGTGATGCGTTTTGTCCATTTTCCCACCATATATATATAAACACATTTATATGTGAGCCAGTAGTTTACAACGAACAATGCATTCACATCCGTTTTCAATTTCTTTTTCTAACTTTGATTCAACCATGATTATAAAAACACATGATAATATTATATTCTTGAAGTAACAATATATAGAGAAAGAGCTAATTCTTTTTACCCAGCCTATACAGATTAGGGATAAATGACTTTCTCCGGGTGTTACACCATGAGAAAGAAAGAGACAACAAATTTTCCCGAATTATCACACCGCTTTAAAGTATTGTTAGAATGTTATTCGTGTCCCGCGTCTCCGTCGACTCCGCCCACACGTTATGATACGCGAAATAAATTGACATAACTCAACGGTTTATTAGGTTACATTTTTTTTAAGAGTACTGTGAAAAGTGGTTATACGAATAAAAAAAACCTTATTTCGATATGTGCTATAAATGGATGTAAATGCAATTCTCGAAACAGTCGAAAAATGTCATAAACAAGACAAAGAAAGCCGCCCGTCCGGCGCGGCAGCGGACTTTCCGCAAATCACGTTAAAGGCTGATTCACACCAACGTCCGGTTCCGCTCAGTGCCGATATTGTTCCGCAAGAGAGCTTATTGATATGGTATGAATATCAATCAAGGAGTATGTGCCAAGACAAAGTTGTATGGCAGTATATCCTTCTGCCAACCCCTGTGATATTTAACTACTTATTTAGTTAAATAATTATTTTGAAGTGTAAAAATACTTACAACGCAGATTTTTTTTTTTCAAACCATTTTTTTATCACTAAATAATATTTTTAATAATTAATAATTAATAAAAATATTATTTAGTGATAAAAAAATGGTTTTTGATAAAAAAAAAAACCTGCAATGTTAGTATTTTTACAATTCAAAATAATTATTTAACTAACTAAGTAGTTAAATATCACGACACACAAGAAAGATATACTGCCATACAACTTTGTCTTGGCACATACTCATTGATCGATATTCATACCATATCAATAAGCTCTCTTGCGGAACAATATCGGCACTGAGCGGAACCGGACGTTGGTGTGAATCAGCCTTAAGGAGGGTTTATAATCCCTGATAGTTGTCGCCCTAAGAAACATTTCTATCCAGTACTGTGCGCACAGTTTATTATTATTATTAGTGTAATCATAAATTAAATCATTTCGTAGTTGTGGTGTTCTAAATATGGAAGCTTTCATACCCTGGTGTACATATCGATATTAGTAGGAAGGTACTTTTTTACCTACCTACGTTTATAACGAGTGATGGCTATAAGGAGCAAATTTGGTTGGTCCCTTCACGCTCGTTATAACCAAGTTTGACTGTATTAACGTTTCCTGGATACATCGGAGGGTCGACTTAAATAAGATGATAACGACTAATGAATTATTTATTTTGAAAAATTCTAGACAAAATCACCTGTAAACTTCATGGCGCAAGAGCTCACTGTTCTGAGAGTTTTCCTGCTTTATAGTCAAGATCTGCGCAGATGTGGATTTACGATATGAATGCTCCCATAAACATAGTTTAACCGTTCCCTCGCATTCCGCAAAATCCGATAAAACTGCGTTTACGGCGCCGTACACTACTGTAATCTTAGAGTATACAAGAGGTAGCCCAAGCCAAAGCCAGTGAAGTCAGTTTTGGACTTGTTTTTGATGATTTTAACATGACTCGGCGCAAATGGGCGTGGCTAAGACTAAGGCTACGGTATTTATACATCCATTCATATCACATATCGACATAATGTTTTTGTGTATTCGTATAGCCACTTTTTCACGGTATTTTTATCAACAAAAATATAGCATCTAACCTAAAAAACCGTTTAGTTGTGTCAAGTTTAGTGGCAAAATAAAAAATGTGGGCGGAGTCCCGCCGTTAACCAGCGAAAATAACCAGCTTAAGAACATTACGACAGTATATAGAAGTCGTCCAAGAAATTTGTTGTCTCTTTCTCTCTCATGGTGTACGATGTAAAAACACGGAAACAGTGATTTATTACAATTTCGGATGGGTTGGGTAAAACAAATTAGCTATCCCTCCATATATTGTTCCTTCAAGACTGTAATAGTTTACGACTCGCCGGATGGCCATTTGCATGGAAACACACAGAGTGAATTCCGCATCGAAATCACAACTCAGTCAGTTCAAAGTCACCCCCACCGGCCACCCGATTCCCGATATCGAACTGTCTGGCTTCGGAGAGAAGACGGTGAATAAACCCATTAATTCGACAATGTTCCTAGAATTTCCTAGTCGCGACGTGCAGCCAATACCGGCGACAAAAACTCAGACCGTCGAGGATTATAATGTCCGCGTCTCCTTTGCAAATTTAATTCGATTCCTTCTCCACCAACGCGCTTTCAATTGCATGCAGTGCATTCTTCCTAGAGTATACCCATTAAAGGACCTAAACGAGCATTGTTGAGCACGCTAAATTAAAAATAAAATAAAAAAACACGTTTAGAATAAAAAATATTTCATCACATAACGGTTAATTGTGAGTAGGCGATGACGGAGAAGGTTAAGGCTCTGCACCCAAAATAGCGCTAAACGTTGTAACCTTAGAGCAAATAGAGCGGTACCTATCCAAGGCAGTTAAGTCAGTTTTTGATGATTTTTTGCAGACCTGGGCGTGGCTAGGACTAGGGCTAGGGTATTTATACATCCATTCATAGCACATGTCGACATAATGTTTTGTTTATTCGTATAGCCACTTTTTCACAGTATTGTTATCAACAAAGATATAGCATATAACCTAAAAAAACCGTTTAGTTGTGTCGAGTTTAGTCGCATATTAAAACATGTGGGCGGAGTCCCGGGAGACGCGGGAGACCAAGATCATCTTTACAGTACATAAAAGCGGTGTGTTATTTTTGTTGTCTCTTTCTCTCTCATGGTGTACGACGTAAAAACCCGGAGAAAGTGATTTATCGCAAGTTTGTATAGGTTGGGTCAAAATAATTAGCTCTCTCTCCATACATTGTTACTCGAAGGTTGTAACTATATGGGTATTTAACATCATAACACATCATCGAAAACAGTTTGTAAAATGATAGAACAAACTACAGAAAATATAGCCAAATTAAATCGTTTAGACAATGTCATTTTCACTGTCACTCTGAGCTTTTTCTAGCCGTGGTGATGAGTTGCCCAAAGTTTGCCACGAAATTTAAATGGGTGCGTCAAGAACTAAAAAAAATGTTTATAGTTTTGCCAATGTCTGGTCAATCTGGCAAGCGAAAAATTTGTACATATAATTCTTAAACTGTTGAAACTATTTATTTATCAATGCTGCTAATGACAGTTGATCAGGAATCTTTATTCATCGAACTGGCACACACATTATGGCGCACACATATTGTGAAATGAAGACTGTCCTATGTCAATATACTAAAGGCCAGTATCGTCGTTGGAAAAGCAAAAGAGGTTAAGCGACATATTGGTCAAAAATGAGTTAAATATGCAGTTTTGGTCAAGTTTTTTCTGCATAGAATGCTCTGACTCTCGTTTGATTCTGAAGGCTTTTGTGGCTCTTCAGCCATCTAAAATATATTTACTGTTTGGGAGAAGACTTCAAGGCTCAAGCGACACAAGTTTGGGACTTTTTTAGCTTTTTGTCGCTTCAGGTATCTCAGTAAGAGCATTGAGTTAACTGAGTTAACTTTATTTTTTAAATCCAACCAGGTACTGAAGACTAATGGAATTATATTGTAAAGCAAAAAAAGCTTTTAAGTGCTCGGTGTAAACTTCCAGAAATGGCGCTTCTGCCCTTTTGCCTTTCCGACGACGATATGCTTTAGGCATATATTTTGGCATTGTGTGTGTATATTTTGACATTGATAGTGCATATTTCGTCATTTTAATGTTGCATATAATTCGATACCCAATGATAAGCATATCGTCTCACAGAGTGTTGTGTCGATTACTACAACAATGACACCTTGATCTTGTGCACAAATGGTCTATCAAACCAAAAAACGAATGAAACGTATCATTTTGCAATAGAAAGGGACAACTGAAAGCAGCAAAGTGAGAAATTCGTTGATGGAAACGAACAATAACACATAAATATTGATATTAACTCAAAACGATTAGCTTCGCAGAGTTTTAAGAAAATGAGAAAACTCCCCCATTCACAAAAAGCTTTATTTACCGCGATGAAAATTTTCACCGTGCTAAAATAACTAATTTTGCTAAGTAGGTTCATACAATGGTATTATGAAGGGTGCAAATCAGCATTGTCTATGAGTATTTCCCAGTAAGTTTCACGTCGAATGCGGAAAGCGACGAACAACAACGTTCGGAGCACTCGGGAAATTGTAAGGTCTCGTGTTATTATTATCTCGGAGGAATAGCTGGAAGCAGCTTTGAGTTAAAAGCTCTACTTCAAAGATGACAAATATCGATAGAAATAATACTTCCTGTTGATCACAAGGGAACACTGTATTGTGTTTTCGAAAATAAGATCTTATTTATGAAGCTTTAAACAAGATGGGTAAATCAAAGCAGACTCGCAGCACTTTTTTCAGAGTGGAAGATACACTCAGTATCGCCTTGGTGAGACAGCCATTCAAAACCGAAACATTGCTTGAGTTTAATGACCAGATCTGAATGGCCAGGTACTTCTCAACCTTATTCTCACCCTTGGAGAAACAATGTATGGAGAGAGCTAATTATTTGTTCATTATTAAATCACTTTCTCCGGGTTTTTACGTCGTACACCATGAGAGAGAAAGAGACAACAAACATAATACTCCGCTTCTATGTACTGTAACAATGATCTTGGGCTCCTGGGTCACCGTGGGACTCCACCCACATTTTTTTATTATGCCACTAAACTTGACACAACTAAACGGTTTTTTAGGTTAGATGCTATATTTGTGTTGATAACAATACTATGAAAAAGTGGTTATACGAATAAACAAAAACATAATGTCGATATGTGATATGAATGGATGCATAAATACCCTAGCTTTAGTCTTAGTCACGCCCAGGTCCGCCGAGTCGGGTAAAAATCATCAAAAACTGACTACACTGCCAAGGGTAGATACGACTCTATATACTCTAAGTTCTTACCCATCTCTTTAACCTCCCCGCTCCCTTCAGCCTCACAGCAACCCTTAATAGAGGATGCCTTAGACCCGGTTACGAATGCATGCTGGCTGTATCATAAAAAATACCCACAAAAATGACCATTAAAGAGTAGGTGGTAACTTTTCGAGACTCGAGAATGTGCTAGTTATTTAC
This sequence comes from Drusus annulatus, assembly GCA_022651775.1. Lineage (NCBI taxonomy): Eukaryota > Metazoa > Arthropoda > Insecta > Trichoptera > Limnephilidae > Drusus > Drusus annulatus. Next base: position 905,306 of record JAGWCC010000065.1, on the reverse strand, counting down.
CGTCGTTAAATCAACAAGATATCATCATTTTCATTACGTTCGCGTTAATGCAGTTCCCGGGCCAAAGGTTTTCACGATAAACGTCACCATCATCAGCCTATTTTACTCCAGTGACGGATGTAGGACTTCCCTTGGTTTCGCAACATTTTCTGTCGGCTGCAATATTAATTCACTTTGATTTCCTGGGTTTCCATGGGATTCCCCGATTGCTATCGTATCTAATTATGAATGTTAAATAAAACAATGAGCAAAGAAACACGAGGTGGTCAATAACCTGGTAGGTAGGACAGGTGGCTAGCTAATGGCACGGATCAGACAATAATATGATTAATATAATAACGTGTCATAGTAAATACAATATCCCAGTTATTAATCATTGATTATAATCAACTACATTTTATACATACACTTACGTTGTTCATTGATTGGTTAGTACTCGCAATTTGTTAGCTATAAAGTGTCGTTAAACAGGTAATTGTTCATATATTGAGATTAGGTATATGAAAAAATAATATGCTCATGTTTACTGCAATGTTTAAGTGCCTACTTTAATAACTTCTGTAAAACGTCCAAACTATAAAAAAAATACTCTGGTAAAAATAGCATTTAAGAGTATGCTTAATAAAAAGGTGAGGATATATTACTTTAAAAGCCACAATATAAGGGGCCAATGTTTGAGAGATCCCCAGACAACGAAGCCGCTAATTTTGTGGCACTACAGATGCTATAAATAGAAATGCATAATTCGGTACCCGTTGTGGTGTTCTAACTCTGAGCACTTCATTGCCAGAATAACTCGGATAGTTTACCATCAATTTGCTGCATCCCGTGAATAAACATTTCAACAATCCAACTCTACCGATCTCCTCCCACCGAGATAGGGTACCGTCTCAGAGTAACAATATAAAGAGACCGTACTAATTTGTGACAAATCGTTGACAAACTCGCAAAATATAGCTCTCTCTTTATGCTCGGTTCTATAAGCATGTGAGAAAAAGAGACAAATAATTGTTGAAACCAATACACGATTTGGGGCGGGCTAAATACCATGTCTTCATTATTTAATCCGCACAAACTTCAGATACGTTTCAAATGTCAGGCGAACGGACTGTCAAAAGTACGTAAATAGTTAAAAACTTGAGTTATTTTTTGTCTAATATCTAGCAAAACATCATGGCCACATGTTCTATGCTTGTTTGCTTTAATCGAAGTACAAAAGGACCAAAAGAAAACAGTTTTCACACGTATGTACCATAAAAATCGTCTTTTTTAGTTTGATCTCAAATATTTAACATCCTAACCTACAAAACAACTAGTAACTTACACTAATACGTAATTAATCTTTGGACTATTCGTTCCAATATAATAAACTTCCGTTTGAAATGAGTTTTAATGGATTTGTAATAGTTTTAACTTAGAGATTATATAGTTACTCTGAGGAGATGTCTCATGAAAAACCTTTAGAACGGGGAAATCCCTATTTGTACGGCTTCTGAAAGTATCCCGGTCTCTTTCTTTCTCATGATACTAACGCTAAATTGTTGGCAAACAGATAAAGACAGAATAGTGTTTATCTCTTAGTTATTTTAATGATTTCGGTTGCCTCCCCCGATTCAGGGCTATGCCAAAATTGGAATACTATTATATATTTAATTATTTTTGTTTTTCTAGGTCCTGTATTATATAATTTAAAGATGTGATTTTTCGTAAACGTCGACGATTTGATTGTTGTAGTGCGGAGATTTTTTTTCTAGTTTCAAAATTCGCGTATTACGTTAAAGTATTATATTTTTTAAGACTACCTTTTTGGAGTATCTACGATTGGTGCATCTACAGAATTCTCGGGCGTTACGGATCTAACATCAAATTCCAATCTAATTTCTTTTTTCTTTGATTTAACAAATATGTTAATATGAATTCATACGTTTCATCTGGATTTTTATACCCTTAGCTTCTAATTAATTGTTTTTTTTTTTAAATCTATTGATGTGCACATGCACTATTGTACCCATTTCTAAACCTGTTCTCTGATGATTTATGATAACGATCATGCATTTAGATAGTTTTAATTTTGTATACATATTATATATTATTTTCTCCTTGTTAGTTAGAATTATTAGCTTAATTAATTAAGTATGAAGCGCACTTGACGTGAAATATCACAAAACTGTGCTATATAAGTTCACTGTTATTATTATCTGCATTCGAAATTTCCTTACAAAATAACGCGGGACGGAAAACATCCCTACAATACTTAAAAGCGGTGTCATGTTTTGTGAATTTTTTTGTGTCTCTTTCTCTCTCATGGTGTACGACGTAAAAACGCAGAGAAAGTGATTTATCGCAAATTTATATAGGTAAAAAAAAAATTGATCTCTCCATATATTCTTACTCCAAGGTTAAGAAAATGATTTAACATCTGTTATCACCGTACATTTTTTTTTATTTTACTTTTTGTTTGTAAACTATTTTGTTGATGGAGACTGAAGTTCATTTTATAATATGTATTATAAAATGTTCTGTACTAATAATTTAATTCGTTTATATTTTTATCTATAAATAAGATTTTAATAATCTTATTGATTAATGTATCTTTGAATAAACAAAAAAATATACAACATTCATTCTTTTTAATGATTTACAACTACCTACTCACAACAAAATACCTAATTTACTTAATTTGTGACAACCCTGTTAGTGATTTTACTCTGAGTTTAGGCCACACCCTTTGGTCATTGCTTGGTCAAAAAGTGCGGACAAAATTTCGCAAAGTTAGGTCTCTATATATTGTTACTCTAAGGGTACCGTCGAGTTTCCCTTTCGTTCTAAGTGAAACAATGGACACATGAATGGGGCGCTTGAAATGATATACCGCTAGAGCAGTGATTCCCAAAGTGGTCTATATCCCCTTGTAGGTTGTCATAGACCCCCAGGGGTCTATGACAACCTGCAAGGGGTCTACGTCAGCGAAAAAAAGATTTGGGGGTCCATGAAATGAAAATGGGGGTCCACGGCAGTGGATCTCAACATACACTGATAGTACCTATTTATGTACTTACGTAATACTATCTTATAATGGACTTTAATTCTCTGATTATATTAATAAAAATATTTTTTGTGGAAGATATTTTGCCGATTTGCTAGTACTTTTCGATTTCAAATCTCTACCGACTAGTGCATTTTTTTTCGGAGGGTATATTTTGTTGATTTGCTAGTACTTTTCGATTTCGAATCTCTACCGACTAGTGCTTTTTTTCGGAGAGGAATTTTTGTTGATTTGCTAGCACTTTTCGATTTGGGATCTCTGCCGACTAGTACTATTTTTTGACGAGTTCGACTACAATTGAAGTGTTCACCGCGGAGGATTCATTTCAAAGAACTAGCAGTCGCTGAAGCGTTCACAAAACTTTAAAGTTTTTCCCAACGCTAAAAAAAATCAATACTAGGAAAGCAGGGGGTCTATACAAAACAGAAAAAATCGACAAGTGGTCTACGGGACAAAAAAGTTTGGGAACCTCTGCGCTAGAGAGTATAGAGTCGAGGCATGGGCTAAGTACGAGTATAGATAGTTGATGCCGCACACGTCTGGCTAGCAAATAAGGAGACGTAAAAAGGAAACTGGTTTCGCTCGGTGCATAATATAACGCTTTCAATCATAAGTATGATTCATGCACGCAATCCTGATGCAAATTAAACTCGAGCATACGCGGTGCAAACATACAGACACGTGGTTGGTGCCACTCCGTACAGGAGGGAGCGCTTCTGTAGTCAGTATTGATGATGTTTGCCCGACTCGGCTAGACCTGGGCGTGACTAAAACTAGAGCTAGGGTATTTATAGATCCATTCATAGCACATGTCGAGATAATGTTTTTGTTTATTTGTGTAACCACTTTTTCACAGTATTGTTATTAACAAAAATATAGCATGTAACCTAAAAAACCGTTGAGTTTTTTTTTATTTTTTATATGAATACCGCACAAGAGTCTCAACTGTTCCCAACCGTCTAGAGCCAGTGAGACTATGCCATCCCCAAATATGTTGTGAGGCTGAGGGTAGTGGGGAGGGGAAGGAGATTGGGAAGAGGAAGGTTGGTAAGTACCTGACTATTCAGATCTGGTCACCAAACACCGCTCAAGCCATTTCAAGCAACGTTTCGATTCTGAATGGTGGTCTTTCACCAGGGCGATACTTAGAGTATCTACGACTCTGGAACGTGCGCAAATGTACTTTTTATTATATTTATATTAATTAAATGTGTAATGACTCACTGTGTCACTCGACCATGGAGGCCGTCAAACGTATGTCCAGTTATGTCGCATATCAAAACTCAGTGGATGGAGTCGCCGGAAAACATGCTTACATACCGAACGGTGATGCTATATTATTTGAGAACTTGTCTTGTCTCTTTCTCTCTCGCGGTTTACGACGTAAAAACCCGGAGAAAGTGATTTATCGCATGTGTGTATAGGTTGGGAAAAAATCTTTAGCTATACGATAAACAAAATTCCATTACTCGACTGCACCCATTGGAGTGAAGATACTACATACAAAAATAATAAAACCCAACACGAATAGTCACAAATACAAAAGTTCCTAATTGATAACCCAAGGGATTGGTCGAATACGTGACAGAGGTAGAAAACAAAGGATTTGAAACCTACGTGTCTGGTACGAGCTTAGAGTACATAGAGTAGTATCTATCCAAGGCAGTGAAGACAGTTTTTGACTTGTTTTTGATGATTTTAACCTGACTCGGCGCACCTGGGCATGGCTAAGACTAGGGCTTGGGTATTTATACATTCATTCATATCACATATCGACATAATGTTTTTGTTTATTCATATGGCGACTTTTCCACAGTATTTTTATCAACAAAAATATAGCATATAACCTAAAAAACCGTTTAGTTGTGTCAAGTTTAGTGGTATAATAAAAAATGTGGGCGGAGTCCCGCGGTGGGCCAGGAGCTTAAGATCATTACGACAGTATATAGAAGCGGTCTATGAAATTTGTTGTCTCTTTCTCTCTCATGGTATACGACGTAAAAACCTGGAGAAAGTGATTTATCGCAAGTTTGTGTAGGTTGGGTAAAAATAATTAGCTCTCCCTCCATATATTGTTACTTCAAGGGTACGAGTGTAGTTCTTAGTTGTTTGGGGCTTTAGTCTGCAGGGTGAAGATTACTCTGACGGTAGCCAACCCCCGATAGGAGATGGTACCAAAAGAAGAATGTCTTATTATAGCAGTGAGCTCTATTGCTGAAATGGATACCGACGCATGTATCTTCTGTACACGTTGCTTTGAGTAAGATTGAACGAAATGGCAAATACTAATTTAGCTTATTTAGCACAATTCCACATTTATGATTCATAATTATATGTAAACTAGTTCGACTAGCAGATTGTTGTCAGTTTATTGTATCGGTTAGTAGCTGAGTGGACATTGTGCAGATTCCCACCCAGACGTCGTGGATTAAATTTCTCTACACAAGCCACTTTTTTCCGCTTATAATAATGGTAGTAGGAGTTTTTTTACTACCGGTAATAATAATTAGAATGAAATTGAACAGAGAACATGTATTTATATAAACGCATCGGGTGGCCATTACGTTATTTGTCAGGATTTTTACAATTTTCCAGAGCGGAAAATTATTTGTTGATATTTTTAAGGACGTACACATCTGAAAAAATGTTAGTTACAAACCGACCTCGCAGCTTCAGTAACGAACGTCAAATATGTATATTTAATTACTAAACTTCACCAAAATTCCTATTTCAACAACCATAAACTTAACATCATGGTGAAAGGGATCTGCCTCAAACACCCATATGAAGCAGCTCGTGAAAGCACAAAAAAGTATTATAAAAACAATCCTAAAGGTACCTATATAAGAACTCCGTCAAAATAAATTTTTAAAAACTTTAATGTTCCCAGCATCACAAAGATATACACAAAAAATGCTCAACTTAATTTTAAAAGAAAGAGTGAGTACCTTACTGACCAACACGCTCACACTACAAAAACAAAATCCTTAAATAAAATCAACATTCCAAGATTAAACACATCTTTTGGACAGAAAAACCACAAGTTTCATGCTGTCAAATTATATAATGCTCTCCCAAAACATATAAAAGATACCACCGAGATGCAAATGTTCAAGAGCAGCATAAAAATGTGGATCAATAACCATGAAGACGAGGAAATTATAAAGATTTTGCAGTAATCGTAGAACCAGCGACACCAACGCAGCAACCTACAGTCCCCCTCGGAACAGGAATCCCTAGTGAGGAGGACTGTGAATAAAATAGTATTCGTTTTTCAACATATCTGTTTTTCATCATATATTTTTTTTAAATGTTATATTGTAATTAATAAAAAATAAAAAAAGAGAAAGGGGCCTTATTGGCCCGGAGCTCTGTATGCCATAATTACAAAAAGAGACTAAACTTATTGAACGGTGTTTGATTTGTACCTGTTTAATTCAGGTTGACATTATTAAACTCGAGGGAAATTGCGAGTGAAGCAACGAGTATGCATCATACCCGCAGGGAATTTAATTATTTATTCACACTTCGTGTCCATTTCGTTACAAAGTATTATAAAGGTGGGCCTATTGCCAGCTGGTAATTTTTTCCAACCAACCCAGTGGGAATTAAAAAAATACATTTAGCATCTTCCGCATGGTGTGAATTTAAATAAATATATTACGTAAATTAAAATGGTATAAAAATATAATTTAATGAAATAATTTTAAACAGGAATGTGCAATTTGATTGTTTAGTCTAATAATATTATGCAATTACGATTATCTATACGAATAAACAAAAAGAGACAACGTCGTCGAAATTTAGTAAGAAATATTTTCCATTCAAACCGTCATCTTTATTCGTTTTTTTCCAACAGTAGGACTGATTCCGGACGACAAAAGTAACTTTAATTTACGAATTCTCGGATTTTCAAGTTAAAAAAATGTCTTAAATCGTATTTGTCACAATCCTACGATTACCCACTAATTGAAAAATCTTAAAGTTTATGGTCAAAGAAAGAAAAATAATAATAACAGTGAACTTATACAGCGCAGTTTTGTGATATTTCACCTCAAGTGCGCTTCATACTAATTTAATTAAGCCAATAAAACTAACTAACAAGGAGATAATAATATATAATATGTACACAAATTAAAACTGCCTAAAATCATGACCGTTATTATAAATCACGAGAGAAAAAGGTTCAGATATGGGTACAACAGTGCATGTGTACATCAACAGATTTAAAAAAAAAAACAATTTACTAGAAGGTAAGGGTATAAAAATCTAGATGAAACGTATGAATTCGAAGAATGGTTGCACGACTGCAAATTACAATGCAAACGGAAATAAGGGTCGACAGACAAAAATTTTAATTTTCAATCAGACTTCAAAATTCATTATTTTTACATGCAAATATGGTAAAATTCGAGATTACAGCACCTAGCGACACATTTACCTATACAATTTCAATGGCACGATTAACGATATTAACGGTATTGTTTTATTATTAGCCGTGAGCTGGACGACAAAATATGCACAAGCTTCTTGCAAGGTCGCCTACCACCTGGCGGTAGGTAATTATTATGACAAATTCAAGTGCTGATAAAAACTGCAACAAAAATAGATTGCGCTTCGATATGTAATTTTTTGTAAAAAAAAAAACATTGCCGTCTAACGACATTTGATCTAAATTGAAAATGAGAACACATTTTAATATTGCAAGGAGACAAAAGCTTTTTAAAGATCCTTTAAGTAATAGGTTTAAGCCTTTATTTTTTAAATTTTTATTTACTTAACTTCTTGTTTATTTACAATATTGTTTATACATTGTCCTCCACGCTAGGAGTTCACCTGGGATGTGGAGGACATTTTTCGAATTATATGATAAAACAATTTAAAATTAAAAATAGAAAAGAAAATAAAGCCACTTAAAAAAAAATACAAATAAATAAATTGCCTTGTTAGGCAAAGGCGTTCTTTTGCACGTTGTCACATGTGACTAATTGGTTTATACGGGATCCAACAGGAATGTTATCACACGGAACTGTTAGCCTCCCGTCCCATAGCCGATTGTCTAAAATGTTGTCAAACAAGATTGACCGGTTTGGTTGTAACGAAGAATCGTGAACTTTTAAAAGTGTAAATTTCAAAAATTTCAAACTCTTTGAAATTAATATTGCCTTTGTTTTAAAGTTAACAAGAAGTTTTGTCACTACGCGGCGCTAATGATAAACTTTTTTTAGAAAGAGCGCGATTTAGAACATTGTTAAATAAATATTATTTTGAAATTCAGCCCATTTTATCTTAATGCAAAAGTGTTGAAAAAAAAACATTTCAGATTACGGGATCGGAATCGCGTTATGCTAACAATATTATTTATTCGTTTACCTAACTGTTGACTTGTGTACAAACCACGAGCACCCTCTAATCTTGTGTTTGGTAGCCGTGAACTTGATAAATCCCACCTTAAATCATCCTTAAAAGATGGCATCTTACATCGAGCTACTAGTTTCGAACCTCGGAGCAATAATATACAGGAGGGAGTGCTTCTGTAGTCAGTATTGGTGATTTTTGCCTGACTTACCTAGACCACTTTTCACAGTATTGTTATAAACAAAAATATAGGATATAACCTAAAAAACCGTTGAGTTATGTCCTGTTATATCGCATAGTAAAACGTAGCGGGCGGAGTCACCGGAGACGCGGGACACGGAAAGCATGCTTACATACCGAATGGTGGTACTATATTATGTGAGAACTTGTCTTGTCTCTTTCTTTATCACGGTTTACGACTTAAAAACCCGGTGAAAGTGATTTATCGTAAATTGGTATAGGTTGGGTAAAAATATTAAACTGCCTCTCCATATATATTCTTGCTTTGAGTTTAGAAGAACACAAAAGTGACCTGAAAAGGCCAGCATAATAAACGTGACGTCAAATAGAATCGGGGATAATAATTGTTTTTTAAAAACTTTTAAACCTTAAGATTTATTTATAGCAGAAATCCTCTGCAAGGGTCCTACCCCCAGGCTGTGGCACACATAACGTGGTATACACAGGATACAAAGTACCCATATCAAATAAAAGTTAAAATACATATTACAATTTTATCGACTTATCAAATAAACTTTCAGATAGAATCGAGAATATTCCTTCTCCTACCAATTCCCCATTCCTCCAAACCCGTTATCATTTCGCTTAGTTATTCAAGCCCATCGCAAATCCTCTTAATATAAAATAGAGTCACGTAGAGGTCATCCATTATCTAAATGGTGAAATGCTAAAAGTGGATATCGGGAAGCTGGTAACAACGGTCATAGTGACTCCAGTGGTAGTGGTGTAGTGGACCCAGCATACCCAAAGATTATTTGGCAGGCTCTATTTCTGGACACATTACGTATAGGAGGTAATTATGGCATGATTTAGTGTTCAAGCCTTTCAACACACTTCAAGTTGGTTTTTATTTCCTCTGGGTACAATAGCTTTACTATCCGGCTTTGTTCGAGATATGGTTGAATAGTATGGAACAAACAATACTGTGTCTCGTATTATTTTTGACAGTCAAATTTACACTTTTAAGCTCTATATCGTCGCCGGAAAGCCAAAATGGCAGAAGCACCATTTCGGGAAGTTTACATCATAGCACCTTAAAGTTTTTTTTTGTTTTACAATAAAATTTAGTACCTGGTTAGATTTTGAAAAAAAAAGTTAACTCAGGTAACTCAATGTTCTCACCGAGGTACCTGAAGCGATAAAAAATCAAAAAAAAAAGTTACCAACTTGTGTCGTTTTAGTCGAGCCTTCTCCCAAATGGTAAATATATTTTATATGGCTGAAGGGTCACATCTTCAGAATCAAACTAGAGTCAGAGCTTTCGATACAGAAAAAACTGATCAAAACTACAAATTTATCTCATTTTTGACCAAAGTGTCGCTTAAGCTCTTTTGCCTTTCCAGCGACGATATCACGATTGAAATGATTCTGTGAGCCCTTGATGGAATAACCTAAAAATTAATACAGAAAAGGCTGTACACATCTCATGACGCTAAAGCTGACTGTTGTTGGGTTTTTGGATCTACAGATCAGCAGATTTTCTCCTATATTGTTAGGATTTTACCCCACAGAATTTCGCTACTTCATTAATTCTTAGATGTCATTCTACTTCAGAACTTCTGTAACATAACAATAATATGCGTAGATTTGTAACAGCTTCAAAACACGGTGAAGTTCAAATTGGTGGTAAACTAGGAGTAGCAATAACAATGCTTGAGAATGGTAGATACAAGTATTCATGTTGATCTACAACCTTTCTCTATTCATTCGCAAGCTCTAAAGCCTAAATAAAGAATCCTAAACACGTTTAACTCCAAGATTCAATAACTCATCAACCACCCATCACGGTACTTAAAATAAGTTTCAGATCGGGTCCACTATTCTGCCTACGTGTATGGCGATGGCGGATCGATACCCCGTCCCCGCCCCTGCCCCCGCCACGGGTACCAGCGCGCCCCGTTCGTGGCGCCGCCCAACATGAACCGGCGTAATAATGCCGCCCTATCGACCCGCCTACGCCGAACCAGAAAGAGAACAATCCTTCCGCCAAACGCCGGCCGTACCTATACTAGTAGGCTACTCGGTGACGATGTGCTTTCAGCCTTCCACGGCAAATATCAAGAAGGCTAGAACAAATAGAAGCCTCATTTATCCCGTTCAAAAGGAGTGTGAGACGTTTATTTAGGAGAACATTTTCAGTATTTTAGATTATAAGGAACTAGTAGTTACTACCCAACTTCGCTCGAGTTCCAACACAAGCTTCTAGTCGAAAGCTATAATGATGACGGTAGATTGAAAGCATTTTAGAATCTTCTGAAAATATTATTAAACTAGACATAATTATTTTTAAAGAAATGAAAAAATAATTTTGTATAAGACCACGAATAATACTATTATTCGTAACCTTATACAAAGTTATTTATCATTTCTTTAAATATGTCAAACCACCAAGTGATTGCTTTCTACGAAAATATATCATTATTTTTTTAAATGCGAAATATAACCGTCGTATTATTTGTTATAACAGACAGAGGTTCAACAATGTCAATAAAAATCTTTGACTTTAAAATATGAAAGAAACGATATGTCCAAATCTCATGTCAGATTGTGAAAATGACGTTACGAGCTGAAAATTCATGCATTTAAAAAGAAATTCTCAACCTGTACAAAATGCATAGTGCCATAGCTGAACGTTTGCGAGTTTTTAGTGGGACGAGCGAGTAAATTTTCATCTTTATACACAACATTGTATCTACGTTTCAACATTCTGTTATTTAGTCAATCGGATTTATGGGCTGTCATAATACGTATTTTTTCCATAAAAATTACATTGACAAGAAGTGCGAAATAAAGCCATGAAGCTTATCATCCAAATAACGGTTGGTTCACGTTTTAAAAACACGATTTTACACTTCATGCATGTCGCTATGCAATTCAATAAAATTGCACGAAGCTCTATTGAAATCAGAGAATTATTATTTATTTTATTTTTTAATACGCACAGAACGTAATTCGAAAACTTCAGATTACTAAAACGCACCAGGCGGAGGGAGGTGTGGGTAAATTTATTTTTCATTCCCAAGTTCTTAGAAACCGGAAAGGGTAGGAGCCGATTGATTTATAGAAGACTTGTGCCTTTTCAACAAAGATGGAGAATATTCTCTCGCAAACTCACATTAGGTATAAATATATAACCTGAAAACTACTGCGTTCCGCACTGAATAATAATATATCCATGAGATAAACACGAAAACTAGAAAAATATTATTACAGGGCACATGCAAAATTGAATGAATTTTCCCTTCCATGGATAAACATGTAGGTTCGAATATTATTTCTAGAAACTTATTATTACAGGCTATATGCAAAATTGTAAGAATTTTCCATTCCATAGCTAAACAGGTAGGTGAGAGGGTGAATGATTTAAAAACTCGTACATAGCATAAACTGGGAAATAAAACAAAAATGATTGAACGTCATCAGATTATTTTAATAAAGTACAGCCTGCTGTTGACAGGCAATCAAACTTTTATTTCTATTTTGACATTTACATATCCGATAAATATAATATGTCAGGCAATGTGTTGTTTCCTTAATTTGTAAAATGACACCAAAACATGATAACGCAATTATTCTGTAATAATATTGATTGAATAATCACTTTAATAGCGCCGTTTTGTGAGGAACACAATGAATTAAACATTCTACTAATGTATATTTCTTATAACCCTTAACACAGTGCTTACAATTGAGCAATTATAACTAAAAGGTTATTATTTTCTAATAACTAGTCACTTATTAATCAACAATAGAAGTCCATTATCGACTGTTTAAGGAAGAAGGGAATAGTCCACACTAACATAATGTTACAAGAGTGAAAAATCTTTATGTTCTAAATCGATGATTTATTATTACGTTAATTTTTTTCCCATATATTTTAAAATGTTAACTATCATTAATCTAATTTCCTTTGCTTTAACAAATTTGTTAATATGAATTCATACGATTCATCTGGATTTATTGACCCTTAGTTTCTGGTAAATTGTTTTTTTAATCTGTTGATGTATCCATGCACTGTTATACCCATATCTGAACCCTTTTCTCTGATGTTTTCTGATGGCAATTATGATTTTACATTGTTTTGGTTTGTATACATATTATATATTATTTTTTCCTTGTTAGTTAGTCTTATTAGCTTTTAGTGTGAAGTGAAATATCACAAAACAGTTGAGGTGAAATATCACAAAACTGTGCTATTTAAGTTCACTGTTATTATTATTATTAACAAAAAAGTAATGTTTTTTTTACACATAGAACATATCGTTTTATCATTTATAGTGAAGAGATTTCCGATAGTATTAATTATGCAAGGTTTTGTTATTTTGTTTTGGATTAAATCAGAGTTTTGTTTTAATCTTAAAATCTACAAATATTATATATTTTCTATTCGATCATTTGACAGTTGGTTAAGATACGTGGCTTGTTACCTTCTGCCTTTGACAGCTGTAAGTCATAGATTAGTAAAGATCTACGTGGCGTATCCCTTTATGCCTTACCGTAAATACACATTGAAAAATAAGCGGATAAAATCCATCTGCCTTGATTTAGATTGAAGTTTAATATTAAACATTTAAAACTTTTTTTGATCACACCTAATGGACTTCGAGGCTTATTTTTGTCACAAGATGTATTTACCAGAGTATAATAAAACTATTAATTACCTGATGACTTTTCACAGTCGAGATAATATTGAACTTTGTCAATTAATATGTAGGTGTGAAGTTCATACAGAGTGTATGCAAGATGAAATATTATTAAGTAGATAAATAGGTTTATTCGCGATGATCTAATGTTATAACGGTATAAACGAATTAACGTACAACATACCATATAGGAATAAACAATTAACATGATACATAATTCAACACTCAAATACTTAAGCCGCGTCGTGTCAAAAGTCGGAATAACTGAAGGGTTTTTTTTATAGTGAATACCGCACAAGAGTCCCAACTGCTCCCACAGTCTAGAGCTAGTGTCAGTGTTAGCCAGTCAAGAGCCTATGATATCATCAATCGGTGTATATTGAGAGGCTGAAGGTAGTGGAGGGAAGTAGATGGGGAAGAGGAAGGTTGGGAAGTACCTGGCTATTCAGATCTGGTCACCACACACGGCAAAAGCCATTCCAAGCAACGTTTCGATTCTGAATGAGTCTTTCACAAGAGCGATGCTTGGAGTATCTACCACTCTGGAACGTGCCGCAAATATGCTATATATTATGTTTATATGAATTAAATGTATAATGACACTTATTAGTTAAATCAAAGTTAATTGCGCACACCGAGTTTGAATTCGCAGTCGAGCGTCTTCCCACTCGACCACGGAGGCCGTCAAAGAGAACGAATGAATGTGAATGAAGCAAGGATTGTGTACAAAGGCCGAGTTGTGTGGTGGTCCACACTTTCTGCCTACTCCTGCGGAGGTACAGAGAGTGAAATATCAATGCCCAAATGGACAAATTCAGTAAAATTCCAGTCATTATTGGTAGATACGTAAAAAAATAGATACAACACCACAATTTTTTACTTTATCGACTCAAATTTTCTATCTGTATCACGAGGTGAGGGTTAAAATGATATTTCTATAATACTGGAATTTCCACAGTGGAAATTCCAACATCCTTAATAGCACAATTGAATTTCTGAGAAATTCGTTAGAAGAATATACGAGTAATAATTGCATCGTGCAATGATAAACAAGCACGAAAACAGCCGTTCTGAAGCGAATTTGCAATGATAACTAATTATGAAAATAGATCTTTCTCAAAGCAAAATTCACATTTCCACAACCCGTGATTCACAGCATCGATAATAATAATATAATCTTCCTTCGGGTTGATAGACTGCAAAACTCACCGTGAGATAGCGCTGAAGCAATGAGAATCGTATTACAAATAAAATTGTGGAAATAAATTTGAAATATTCAAGATATCCGCAATCCGCATTGCGCTGATATCCGTACACTAAAGTAGCCGGGGTTATTATTGGTACATTCTGTGGAGCGCACTTTTATTTTTGTATATCAAGAGCTAGTTCTTACGATAGTCAGATAAAAAGGTGTTTGCTTTGTCTTGTCTTCCACAAAAGGTTCGAATCTCATACGGTCTTACAGCAATAACGGAAAAATAAAAATACAAAGGTGAAAAATCACAAGTGGTCCAAAGTAGTGATCGGAAAAATGAAAATATTCGAATTATCAAATTATGGGCCGAATCGATCAACTTGTGGTCGTCCAGACATTTGAATTACTAATTCAATACCATATACATATGAGTGGGCATGTGCCACCGAGACAATATTTGATTTTCAATTTTCATAGGAAGCAAACATTTCGTGGTGTGACCAAAATTTCTCATGTCCCAAAACTCGTTGTGATTGCTTTGTAGCAAGATGAAAAATAATAAAAACATAATATATATTTATTTATTTTTCTAAGGAAGCAAAAGCTTGGGGGTGTGACATTGTAAAAGTTAATATTGATAGACAGTTGATATAAAAGCCCTGAAGAAGCTTGAGAAAAGCGAAACCTGGTTGGCGGTTAACTCAAATAAAGTGGTGTTTTACAAAGTTTATTGTTTTATTTAATAAATATATATTTATTTACATACGTATTGAACCGTTGCTTTTATTGAAAGTATGATCTTTTTTAATAAGATGATTAGCGAATTCTGAAAAACCGTGGTTATTTAAACATCTAAGGCGTTCTTTGATACTAACATATATTTATGTTTAATGCCAATTTTAAAATCTCCTGCTTGCATTATTATACTGCGACAATCTGTCGGTAATTGTTACTTCAGGCGTTGTTCAGGCTTGATTTAATTTCGCCGTGAAGTAATTCCTGTTAGGTAATGCTACTTTTCCTGTGAGCAACTTAAACAAGATTTAAATCAGATTGACACTGTTATTAATTTAATTATAAAGCTGCGACCACAGACCAGCTCGAAGTTTTACCTACTTCCACTAAGTGAGTTGAAACAGTTGAGTAATTTGGCACCAAGCCAAAATAAGGCAGTTTGTCAACCTGCTGTTGTATTATCCTTTCATTGAGGCACGGCCTGACTTTTTCTTTTTAATAAGACAAACCTTTGACAAAGTTTATTACGGCCTGAAATATTGCGAAGAGTTGATAGCACGATGTTGTATTTCTTTGGCTTTGAAAGAAATAAAAAGATACAGAAAGAATCTTCCTTTTAAGTGTTTGTGTGATAAAGTTACTTCTAATTTATTTAGGGAAATTAGCAGTTAATAATAATATATTTGACATTGTTTTATCGAAGAGTAAAATCGGGATAAATTTCGAAATGTTGAATTAATTTAAGAATGAAAACATTTTAGATTCTGTAAATAATTAGTATGCATAGAAAGTAAAAACTTTTTTCAATAATTTTAGATTGTTCTACTTCTTTAGATGCCCTGCTTATCGGAGGTTGGTTATCGTTGAGGCATTCGCCAGCCGTGATTAGAGAGTATAATTTGGTAGTTTTCCATTCCTTACGCGTCACAGCCCTACAGCCATGCTTGACAGCCTGCGTGGTCGAGTGGTAACACGCTCGACTACGAATCCAGAGATCACGGGTTCAAATCAATATCAAATATATTTTTATTTTTTATTAATGTGTTATTTCACATATAATTAATACAAAATTATATAAACTATATTTGCGGCACGTTCTAGAGTGGTAGATACTCTAAATATCGCCCTGGTGAAAGACCACCATTCAGAATCGAAACGTTGCTTGAAATGGCTTTAGCCGTGTTTGGTAACCAGATATGAATAGCCAGGTACTTCCCAACCTCCTCTTCCTCATCTCCCTCCCTTCCCCACTACCTTCAACCTCACAACATAGGGGATGCCATAGTCTCAATGGCTCTAGACGGTTGGGAGCAGTTGAGACTCAACACCAACACACCTCTGTTACACAACTCTGCCTGTGGGTGTCGTAATTGTGTCTATTTATTTTCCAATATTGATTATTATTGTATCTTTTATCAGCTGTGAAAACATCTCATCAAGGTTGAAACTTGAACAAATAACTATGCAAAGCTTATCCTTATGAATTTTTAATGTTGTCTAGTCATACAAAAAATACGATTGTTCTGATCAAACAAACATATTTAATTTGCACCTCTTTAAGAATTGAATTTATGACTCTTGGTTCAGTGCATTGGAGATTTTTTGTGTTTGACTAGGTGTTACCCGTGAAAAATTACGGGATGTAACTTTACTTTCCAAGAAAAAATATTAGTTGCTTTAATCCACCCGTTTTATGTATAGAATGTCTGCTAAAATACATTATAGGTATGTACTTTATTAGATCGAAAGGGATTTAAAAATATATTTTTTAATTTTAATAATTTCAATGAACATCAGTTCCATATTTAAAAAGTTAACTTATTGTCAATAATAATAACATTTTATTTCAGCGGAACAGAGCGGTAGGTGCAATACTCTTTCTGCCATATAAATAATAATACATATAAGTTAAATGAAAACAATAAAAGAGAACATAAAATAAAATTAAAATAATAATAAAAGTAAAAAATAAGATAAAATTAAAGAAAATAACATAAAATAAAATGATAATAATAATAGAAAAGCATATGCAATTACATAAATAAATAATAATGCAAAAGAGAAAAGGACTTTTACGGCGGACCTGTGATGTCATACCTGTGGGACTCTAATGCGTAAGGCAACGGGAAACCACTAAATTACACTCTCTTATCACGACAGGCGAATGCCTCGACGATAACCATCCTCCGATAAGCAGGGCATCTAAGGAAGTAGAACAATCTAAAATTATTGTCAAATTTCGAAAAAAATTAAAACTCAAGACCGAAAAAGTCAAAACTAAACACCAGGGTCGCATAACAGTTTGAGAGTAAATTCATCTTCCGGCGATAGGATCGATAGTATTGTGCTGGTTCCAGGCCTGGCCAAGTGGGTCACGGACGCGGGCGTCCTTGGGCCGCAAGCGCCTCGTTAGCGGAAAGAATACTCAATCTTCGTTCAGCACAATGAAGAGACACATTAGAAAATTAATTAAACAACAAAAACAATTTAAATTTGAATCCCAATAGCTTTGTGTACATCGACTTTTCATAAAATTAAAGTAATTTGTTTTTTATTTGAAAAAAAAAAGTAATTATTCTTTGCATACCGCAGCTAGTTTCGACACTACCAATGTCATCATCAGGCCATGTGTAATGAAAAAAAATGAAAACATTTTTCATTCAAGGTTGGATTTTTTTCATAAAGTAATACAGGCCCAAAATCGCAATTGTATGTTTGACATCATCTGTTGAGAGCAGTAATTTTTTTTAAACCTACACTCTGGCGTCATAAAATTTGCAAAAATTTTTTTTTTGTAATTTCTAGGTCTGCTCAACCATTTTTAGCTGTCAACGTTGTTTTCATAATCAGCGATGAAGTTTTCAAAAGTCAATTTAACTGTAAAAAAAATAAGGCAAGACGATATTTTATATATATAAAAAAAAATTATTCTTTGTTTTCTCACTGTTCTCTTATTTTATTTTATATTGTGTTCTCCCTCTGTGTGTATATATAACCGCACACTTTGTATTTTTTTTTTGTTTAGTTTAATTTTGTACCCTGATGATGCTTAGGCTATGCGAAACTGGTTGGTCATAAAAAGTAAAATAAAATCTGTGGTCTTATACAAAGTCATTATCTCACTTTCATTGAATATATTATATTGTCTGTTCAATATTTTTCAATTAATTTAAGAAAAAGAGTTGAAATTCAAAGCCGGTTTCAATTAAAAATATTTGATTTCAACAACGAATGCGTTTTCATAATACGCAAAACTAAATAAACACCGTCTGCAAATTCTGAAATGCTTTCAATCTACCGCCATTGAAACAAGTTTTGACGAGAGACCGAGTCGACGTGAAGATATTATTTGTCGGAGAGTATTCACAACGATTCAATTTGCATTTTAAATCAATTACTTAAACGATCGCAGGAGAAAGGGGCTGCATATATAATGAAAACAAACATTATATGCATCTCATACAAAGGGGGAGTTGAATCAAACGAATCGTTCACAGAAGATACAAGGTACTATTCAACTTGTTCCTTTGTAAATTCAGCATATAAGGTTTTGTTATATGTTAAATTAACTTTAAACGCTAGTGACAAATAGATTGGACGGATTTTAAAGTGTACGAGGCCTGTTCAAAACAAAAGGTGAATTTTGAATTTTCGCGGACTATGTTTTAAATTTTGCGTTAAAAATGGAATAAAGTGCTCCAACGCACTTAAAATGTTGACTGTGGCATTCGGCGAGTCTACTTTGTCTCAAAAAAGTGGTACAAGCGCTTTACAGAAGGCCGAGAAGATGTTAATGACGATGAGCGTCCTGGAGTTGTGGAAAAACAAATCATGGTTTTTATTCTTTGATCCATTTTTTTCAAAAGTAAAAAATCGAAGAACACACAAAAACGTGACCAACCTTTCCAGTTGTCAAAAAGAAACCACTAATCCAAAATGGCTGATAATGCTAACATATGATAAACATATGTGTACCAACATAACAAACAAAAAAACACGATAGTCGAATGTACACAGCCCGCGAAAATCATCGAAAAATTCACCTTTTCTTTTGAACAGGCCATGTACATATTGTTTAACCCCTGACACGCGAATTAATTCGAGTAGCGTTATAACAAAACAATGTGCTGAAAAATCATTGGAATAATTTTGAAAATCGTTTTAAAATTTCAGAGTTACAAGTTATGATGAAGGTTATACCCGCATTACATCTATGTTTTGTCAACATTTTCGTTTTCATAAAATGTTCGTACAACAAAATTAAAACAAAATGTAGTGGAATCTCGGATTGCGAGTGTTTCGACAAACGAGCAAAATTGTTTCAACTAATAAATTTTACATTCGTAGAAAGCAATTACTTTGTGGTTTGACATATCCAATAAAATGAAATAATAATAAAAAAAATAAATTAAAAATTAGAAGTACCAGAAATAAAAAAAGCCACTAAAAATAATAGTCATATTCTTAATAATCAGTTAACTTTGTCCAGTAGTCGAATCTGATTGAGTATATTTCCCGTTAACTCATAAAACTTCAAATTATTCCTTAATCAATTTTTCAGTTGACGTTTCGCCTCTTTCAATTCATATTATCTGTCTCTTTCTCTCTGTTTCTTTGTTATAATTTAAATGTTATTATTTTGTTTTCTTAATTTTCTTTTTTAAATTTTATATTGTGTTCTCCCTCTGTATGTATGAGTATATATAAACACACACTGTGTATTTTTTGTTTAGTTCAATTTAGTACCCTAACGATGCTTAGGCTAAGCGAAACCGGTCGGTCATAAAAAATAAAATAAAATATGTGGTCTTATACAAAGTAATTATTTCATTTTCATTGAATATGTCAAACCACAAAGTGATTGCTTTCTACGAAAATACATATTATTATGTTATCGAAGGAAGCAAACACTTTGTAGCTTGACATTATAATTTAAAAATAAAAACTCGTACTTCGTAGGAGAGCAAAATAATAATCTTAATAAAGTACAAAATCTGGTATTTTTTTTTAGAAAGAAAGACCGACATTCTCGGGTTACGAATAACCTGACAATATTTGAAAAATTCCTACTACAATCACATAATAAGCGGAAAAAGTTGCTTGTGCAATGATGGATGATTTAGCCAGCAGGGGAATTGAACCCACGACGCCCAGGTGGGAATCGACGCGTTTGTCCACTCAGCTACTAACCGGTCAAACGTTTACGGTTGGTGTGATATCAGTACCAGAAAAAACTCCCAAAACATGGGATTTAGCATAATTTACAAGTAATTATTTTAATTTCATTTTTTACATTAGATGTTTAACAAGTATAGGTTTTTCCGAATTTGCCGAACATTTAATTAAAACTAACCATACTTTTAATAAAAATACAGGTGTACAAATAATTCATAAAAATGAAATAGGTTTGCGCCTTAACAATCTAGAAGCATTAGAAATTTCAAAATCAAATAATAATAATAATTGCCAAATTTTAAACAAACAATTAGAATTAACTAAAAGTCCGATTTTAAGAATGTTCCCCTTCTCCTCTCCCCATCCCCCTACCTCTCTACCTACTCCATTACCACCCCCTCTCTGATGCTTTGTCCTGTTTATATTAATGTTTTGTCTCTTTCACTAATTTCTTTGTCTACTGTATTACTCTATATTTAATCTTAGTTTATACTTATACGTTCCTGATGAAGGTTAAGTTTAACCGAAACCGGTCGAATTGTTATATGTGTATAAATAAAGTGGCTTAAAACAAAATTATTTTTTATTTAAAACATATTATTATGTTGTAAAAATCAGTTTTGTGTGAATATTTTAAAGTTTTGGAACTAACATCAATAGTGACAAAGTTTGGGTTAAGTTATTATAACTTGCACCATCTTATACAAATTTTCTTGACATAAGTATGTATAAAACTAAGTTATTAAAATGTACTCTGAAAAAAAACGTGAGTGCAAATTCGCAAGCCGTCAAAGTTGCAATATCGATTAGTGAGACAGCTTTTTATTTGAAATGTTTACATTGTGAACTCGACAAGAATAATATATTTTTTTTATTTGGCAATCGCATCAGTGAAATGATCACGAGGCAGACAGATGGAGAAACTAACTCAAGATTAAATCGTGCAAAGATCTATAGTAAATCACAAATAAAAAAATGAAGCAATTCAAAACTGCATAAAACAACTGCAATCTATAAATCCAACTAACCTTTCCCACGTTGCATAAAACTGAGTCGATTTCAAAACCTTCCTTCAATATTATTTACTCTTATAAATAGCAAGTAATTACCTACATAACCGTTTAAAAGGATTATTTTATTGTTTAGTATGTGATATACTCGTACTTCGTAGGAGAGCAAAATAATAATCATAATAAAGTAGAAAATCTGGTATTTTTTTTTAGAAAGAAAGACCGACATTCTCGGGTTACGAATAACCTGACAATATTTGAAAAATTCCTACTACAATCACATAATAGGCGGAAAAAGTTGCTTGTGCAATGATGGATGATTTAGCCAGCAGAGGAATTGATCCCACGCCGCCAAGGTGGGAATCGACGCGTTTGTCCACTCAGCTACTAACCGGTCAAACGTTTACGGTTGGTGTGATATCAGTACCAGAAAAAACTCCCAAAACATGGGATTTAGCATAATTTACAAGTAATTATTTTAATTTCCATCATGCGGAATGAAGCTTTCAAATATGAATTTAATTGGGTCTGACGTCATTAATAGGTCAAGGCAAGTATTTTCAATGTGCAAAGTAATTTCCACCATGAGGTATGGAGTGTCAAAATGCTTATTTAATTATCAATAAATGAGACAAACCGCCATAATGTGTGTTCTAATTTTTTTTTCAATAAGGAAAAGAGGTGTTGAAACAAGGGCGAAGGTAGGTACTACTAGTATACTACACACATATGAAACAACTTATATTTTCCCACCCTAAGTACAAGAATTTTCTTAATTAGGGAGGTAATTTAACTAAACCAAACTAAAAAATAATTACGAGGAAGAAGAAACATAAGAAGTGATACTGAATATGGTGTTTTTTTTATTTATTAAAAACCGTTTTGTTATTAGCTTTAAGAAATCTCTGTTATTTAAAAAAAAGTATTATTTCTATTCTTAATCTATTGTATTATTTATTTTATATATTATATTTAAATATGAAAAAATATTTAAATACAAAAAAATTTTTAAAAGTATAAAAAAATATTCAAATTAAAAAATAAATCATAACATGTTGGGTAAAAATAGGCCTTCCTCACCACGACACGATTTTGTACGAATTTTTGTTTAAGGTCAATATTTACTTACTTTAAAAATTTATTAAAAAAAACATGTTTAATAAATACTGATCCATACCGCATTTATAAGTCGGTAATTATTATCAACTATGTCAACAAAGAACGAATTATTTTAAGATATAAATGAATACATCAACATATAAAACGAAATGTGAAGTGCATACAATTTCGATTATATTAGTAAGTGTCTAATGCTCAGTACGAATCATTTTACGGTCATTAGCATCGTCCAGACAGTCCGCAAAACGCACGTGAGCCATTCCCAACTAGCGAATAAATAATGAAGCAGTCGAAAGGTCAAAGTAAAGTGTATGAAATCACTTGTGAGAATAATAATATATCCGAGCCTCTCTATTAATGTCCAAGTATTTATTAACTTACTCGCTTGTGGGGACGGTTCGTGCGCTAGCCTGCAGTGTCTGAACGAGGCTATTGGCGTGTGCAAATTATATATATAAGTACAGCAATTTCATAATACATAATGTAATTTGAATAGGATGTTAATGATCAAATTAATATTAACTAAAACTGCATTACTGTAATTGCAATACATACATATTTATTTTTTTGTACAAAATGGACATTTTTTAGTTAATACTAACAGTAGGTATAATATAAATTAAATAAATGTACAATGTCTAGTTTCTAGTTAATGATAATTACCTCCCTAACTGAGAAAGTAATCGTGCTTAGGGAGGTGTACTATCATGGATTTCTTGAAATTATTTTCGTATGATTAAAAATGAATATCATATTAAAATAATAAATTCTAGATCATTTTAGTGAAAAGTGTATTTTGAGTTTTTTTTTTGTTGATATTTCATAGTTGTTTTCGTCTATTATGTCAAAAGGAAGTTTGTTGAATATCTTAATTGCTAAGTAGAGTTTCGGGGTAACTATTTGGCCTAACGTTCTTGGTCTGGTGCTCACTGACGCCAATTTGCCTTTCTTCTTTGTGCATTTGCATTTTTTATATATATTTTTTTCAAATCTAAAATTTTGGATTATTTAAAAAATCATCAGTTGAGCAATCTAATGGCTTTTTTAAGATATAGATTTATTTTTGGACTATTTATGCATGTATACATTGTACATTCCCTTAACGTTGCATTTAACTCTGCGTTGAAGTATTCTTTTAATTTTGATAGTGATTTCTGCTCGTTGAACAGAGCATATTATGTAAAAGCCATGTGTATGGTGAAGAATTTCCAAGACAATTTAACAAAATTTACTTAGCTTTGTAAAACGCGATTTTTTTATAGTGAATACGGCACTAGAGTCCAAACTGCTCCAAACCATCTGAAGCCAGTTTTTTTAGTTTTATTTATTTTATATTAGTTACTTTGTACATTCAAGTTTGCAGATAGCTAATTATTTCATTTTATTTTTTGACTTTATAATATTTTAACTTATATACTACAGATTATTTTAATTTATATGCATTTTAATTAGTTTTTACAGGCTATTTTGAATTTATTGATTGGCATAATTTTTATGGTTTCCGGCAGCGCATTGCAAGAATATTATACAGTGGGACTATGGCATCCCCAATCGAGGTATGTTGTGAGGCTGGGGGTAGTGGGAGGGGAATATGGGGAAAAGGAAAGTTGGTAAGTACCCGGCTATTCAGATCTGATCACCAAACACGGCTAAAGACATTTCAACCAACGTTTCGATTGTGAATGGTGGTCTTTCACCAGGGCGATACTTAGAGTATCTCCTACCACTCTGGAACGTGCCACAAATATACCTAATATTATCTTATATGAATCAAATGTGTTATGACGCATATTAATTAAATAAAATCTATAAGCGCACGCCGGGTTTCGAACCCGCGAACTCTAGATTCGCAGTCGAGCGTCTTACCACTCAACCGCGGAGGCCGTTAGATAATACCACACAAGAGTCAAGCCCAAGTTTCCTAAGCCAGTGTGACTATGTTATTTCAAGTGATAGAAATGGCACTAAATAAATTAGCAAACTATGAATATTTTCTATATCGTCGGCATACAAGCAAAAGTGACCAACTGCAAAAACACCGAAAATGAGAAAACCGACCGAGTGCTATTGAAAAAGCATTATGGTTATAGGAAAAAATTGCCACCTTCATCCGACATTGTATAAAAAAGTTACACAGATGGTAAAAGTGACTATTTACAAAAATGAGCTTTCTTGTACAAGCAAAACTGACCAATGACAATAGTCAATTTTGCCTGTAGATCCGGGCTTTATAAATGGCAGTTGGTCAATTTTTGCTGTATGCTTTTACACGTGATTCTGAAGTTAGTCGCATTGTAATAGACTGTTTAGGTTACTTAGTTCTGAAATTTGTTATTTCGAACCTTATTGAGTGTCAAGATGAATAGAAAAAATAAATTAATTTGGTTGATTAATATCTCAAGACATCCATAAGTTTTTTTTATTTATTTTTAATATTCGATAACTTTTTATGGTGTTAATTAACGCTTTTAAATTAGAGGTTTGACTTGCTAATTATATTTCATTTAAGCGTACAATTATATTTGATATTTTTTTAGTTATTTTAGGTGCGGAAGTGACTTTGATGCACTCGGTGTCCCATCAAAATCACTTCAATCATCAGTTCAAATTTTTCACAGATGCAACACCTGCAGCCAAGAAAAAACGAACTAATCGATGGGAAAAATCTATGCTAGTAATGTGGCAACGTAATGTATTGAAAGAAAATAGAAAAGCCTCATTGCCTTATTGTACAATAAAACAGAATACGTTCTGAAAAAAGCAAAAGATGATTGACTACAGTAGATGCAAATTAAAATGCAACTTATTTTTTTCTGAAGAGTAGAGGGTGATTATATGTAAACAATTCACTAGCCTTGAGTTATCAAGGCAAAAGGATTTTATAATAACGTATGTTACATCTAGAAATTCCATTCGTAAAAGTTGGACTCAACCCTGTCCATTTCAAAAATGTATGTACTTAATAAAGAAAAGTGCATTAATGAAAATAAAATTAATCACGTTTCTGAAATAATATTCAGAAGGATTTTCGAAATGAATTCAACCTTTCTTTTTTATCCTACAAAGGATTAGTGTGTAATGTGCAGTGACGCTACTGCCGATAGCAAAAATAATCATGACAGTTGACACAGTCAGCACATAAGGAGACGAGATGAGGTCAATGTAGCAAAAAGCTGCAGACAAACTTCGTGCTTCAACAGGTGCTTAATTTAAAGTCTGCCACTTTTGACCTGCAAAAAGTACTACAAATTCCGTCTTCAAAGGTCTCTCAAATGAATAAAGTATAGTCGTAAACTGTGCTTTAATAATTTCTCAATTTATGAAGTTTTTTGCTACGTTTGGGCTGATATCAATGAGCAACGTGGCAGTTCCGAGATCGGCTCAGCTCTTGTGGATACAATCCCTCGATGAGACTATGTCAGAGATATCAACATACGAGGATACTTGCTCAAGGCAAAACTGCCACCAGTATATTACTTCTCTCCTATTGTATCTGGAAAAGACATCAAACATTCAGGCAATCCAGCATAATTTCATGGAACCTGGACATTCTTACATGGAAGTAGACTCCATGCATAGCGCTATTGAGTCATCTAAAAAGTTTGTATATGTCTACTGTGTAAACGACTGGTTAAATATTTTTTAAGCTGCAAGATCGCAAAAGAAACGATTGGGGAACATTTTTTTTATTTAAAAAGTTTGACAGATAAGGTTATAAAAAATCGAACCGTAAATGAAAACAGAGAAAGTGTCATGGCTGCGAATGAAATGCACGAGGTACGGGGAAGATCAACCTGGAATCGTTCTGTATAAGTATAGTCACAGTGACGAATTAAAAAAAATATTCGTATTCGAGGTCAAAAACGAAACGAAAAATTGTGTTACCATTCAAAATATATAATTATTATTATTTGGTTTATCAATTTATTATTAAAATTGTATAAAAAATATTTAAAACAATCTTTTATTTCAGCTTTGGGTACTATAAATTTGATACACACAATTGCGTCCACATTTTGAGCGAATGACCATTTACACAATATGAATGTTTCTCTACAGGCAAAATTGACCAAGTATTTTAAAAATAAATTCACACGATTTGGAGTATTTATTTCCAAATTTTCTAATGCACATTTATTCATCAGTGTTAAATCTATTATGAGTAAAATAATCGGTTGATAGAACTGAATATTCGATTTTTTAGGCGAAGAATAACACAAAAACTGCTCCCCTGTAAAGTTGCGTTTTTGCAGTTGGTCAATTTTGCTTGTATGACGACGATATATTCTAATGAAGTAATTACTAAGAGGTTTGACATTACAATAAATATGGAGAAAAAAAACCGTCACTTTATATGAACCACTTATTTAACGATTCGTTAAACTAGTAGTTCAAGTGTTTTAAGTGACTAATGGTTGATTTTACAGATTGACTTAACTTGTACCTGTAATGCGAACGGATGAATCCGATTAGAAGTTAGTATACGGGAAAGTGTTACCTGTGTCGCTACCAGAACAGGTTTGTGTCGGCCGTTGTAAACGTGTTACGAATATTATGTAAGAATATCAATACCCCAGATACAAGATTCCATTTCTCAGGCGAAAAGCTTGCGTTAAAATTTAAGAAAAAACCGCAAAAAGGGATATGAGAAATATTTAATTAAATCACGTAACTTTATTAAAAAAATTGATTATAATATGACCGAAGAAAGGCTAAAGTCAATTATTTTCTTGGTCTCATCCTTGAAGTAACAATATATGGAGAGAGAGCTAATTACTTTTACCCAACCTATACAATCTTGTGATAAATTACTTTCTTCGGGTTTTTACGACGTACACCATGAGAAAGAAAGAGACAACAAATTTTTCCGAATTATCACACCGCTTTAAAGTATTATTAGAATGTTCTTCGTGTCCCGCGTCTCCGTTGACTCCGCCCACACGTTATGATACGCGAAATAAATTGAAATAACTGAACGGTTTATTAAGTTACATCTTATTTATTTAACAATACTGTGAAAAGGTGGTTATACGAATAAACAAAAACATTATGTCGACATGTGCTATGAATGGATGTATAAATATCCTAGTCCCACGCCCAGGTCTAGCCGAGTCCGGCAAACCTCGTAAAAACTGACTACAGCTCTCTCTACAGCGCTCACTCTTGTAAATTATTGCTCTGAGGTCTCATCCCAACAAACAAGCTGGTCAAGGGTGTAAAAAAATTACCGCTATTATTAGGCCTACTGCATAAAGAGATACTCAAAAGAAACTGATTACGAACGCAAATCACTAACCAGTCCGCGATGAGTTTGAACCTTTGAATTCAAATGAGACACCGCACATGGCGCTACCGTCACTAAACAGTCACTAACGCTTTAGAAACCAGTTGGTAGAAAACTCAGCCTGTCGACTCGTTTCTGACTTCGAGTCTTGAGTCGCCTAGTTTCTCGTCCGATTGAATGCATGGACGTTTTTTGTCACATCATTTTATTTTATAATTTTTTCGTATATATTTTATCATTTCATTGTATATATTTCATTTTATAATAATTTCATTTTTTTTCACGAATAAGTGAATACAAAATTAGTGGGAGAAGTAGAAAAATAACCCGTTTTAGATTACCTTACTGCCTTGCACACCACACATAAACCTATCGATTTCGATCACTTCTGAGTAGCCGCGTGTCCGGAGCTGCGTCACAATTACAATCACAAACCAGTTCAGTTTTTTTAGTATCTCCGTGTTGATACGGCCTTAATTCGACTAAGTTTCGGTGTATCCCGAGTAATTTGGCGAAATACGATGTAATATTCGCGTAATTATAGTATCCTATGATTCCGAAATATTGTCATAATTGAATATATTCAACATATGATACCTAATATACAATCGGACCTTTCGTTCTAATAACAAATAATGCAACCATCAAGTAATTGAGAAAATTAGCGCCGCAGGAGGAATTTATTTGCCTAGAAGACATAGTTAGTAAAAAACACAATGAAAAAAGTTTATTTTGGAACGAACCCATTTGAAACTAGGGCCTTCAGGCGTCTGCCCAGACTGTGTACACATACGATATAATACAATGTATTGCGTTGCAACCAGTGACGTTCACAGAGTTTTTGATCAGGGTAGGCTGTAGGATAAACAACGGATTTATTGGTAATAGAGAAAGGTGCCAACAAATATTACTTTTCTTCTCTAAAAGCACTGCCTTAGACACTAACAAAGATACTAACACAAAAGAGCCACTTGAACGGGCAACAGCTCACAGCATACATATTTTATGTAGTCTAGTGAGCATAGAATAATCTACTCTGACGTTGGCGGCGTTTGAGTATATTTAGTTACTGATTTTGACACGTTACAGTGGGAAGGTCGGTGGGGCGCTCGCGGCGGTGCGATTACCTAGATTTCGCGCGTATGAAAGTGTAGAATTATTTTTTGTAATAATTCAATATTATAAATATTTTTCTTGTGAGTACGGCAGGGTAGGCAGTGCTTATGTGCCTTTATGAAGTGCACGCTGCACAGTTGCACCTGTACATAGTTATCATGTAATAATGTTAATATTATTCGACGAATGAATCGTCAATAAGTAGAGTACGTGACAGTGGTGCGACAGGTAATTTTAAAAGTAAACAGATAAGTAGTATCGATATAGACCTTTATACAGCGGGTCAATATTTCACCACGATAATGATGATAGTAGGTAAAATAAGTACGAATTTCAAATGTCGGCAGTATGTGGTAGCAAACGTACGTAATTTCGGCATAAATAATATTTTAAGTAGCTATTTATTTATTTTATTTATTTATTATTATTAACGCCCTGATGGGCTTTTACATAGTAATATAACATAAGTAAGTGCATAAATGAGTACAGTTTAAAAAGGATATACATGAAATAATACAGTAAAACGTTTTGAGAAATGAATAGCAAAAAAAATAAAAATACAAAAAATAAAAATTAATAATAGTTCCAATACATTAATGATAAGTGAATATTTCGTTTAAAAGTCTTTTAAATTTTGGCAAATTCATATAAAAGATATCAATATTTGAGGTGTATTCATTCCCGAGTTTATGTAGGCGAGAAATGGGTGCATGTATGTGGTAGTTGGTAGTGACATTATTGTTGCAGAAAAGTATATTTTGCCGAGTTGCTCGCTGAGGTACTCTGAAGTTGATAAGGTGCAGGAGTTCACAACAGTCGAATTCGGAGTGAATTATTTTGAACAGAAAAGTTAAGTCGGCTATTTTCCTTCTGTTTTCTAGGGTGTGGATTTTGAGTGTGTTTAAAAGGGATGTGTAATTTATGTGTTGAATTGGAATGTGTAGTTTGAAGTTTATGAAATGTAAAAATTTGCGCTGTACACGTTCAATATTGTTTATGTGGATTAGATAGTATGGGGACCACACTATAGAATTGTATTCTAATAGACCACGTACTAACGACAGGTAGACTATTTTTATGACTTTTAACGAGTCGAAGTCTTTGATAGTTCTAAGAATAAATCCCAACATCTTCATACCTTTACTAGCGATTTGTTGATAGTGATTAATATTATTATAATCTTCGTACAGTGTGGGTTTATTTCGGCTCTCGCCTTGAACTCATCGGCTATGAATAGCGGTAGAGTCGAGAATGTCAACTTGCTGTGCTGTAAGACGTGTACACAAAGCTCTTGCCTGATATTTGCACGTATGGCAGAAGGTATACTTAAATACAGGTAATCAATACATTTAGAGATTTAAACTACGTGTTAGTATCACTTTTGGGTGGTCACAGAATTTACAATAAAAAATATTATACCACATTATCTCTGCATCAGTTTTCTCATGTTTGTCTATGATATATGAAAAATGATCATAGGCATAAATTAAATTTATTAATAATCCTTTTTAAACACCTGAAAATGGGTTCCATTTTTGCAACATGTTCCAAATCGTGTTATTTTCTTCCTAAGACATGTAAATTTGGTAGAATCTGCGAAGAAAAATCTACTTTGAATCATTGAAAATCACAAAAAAATTACGAATAAAAAATGTTTCTAATAAACGAACTGTTATTCTTCAAAATGAGACAATACCATATTAAAATAAGAATTATCTGATATACATATTTATATTATAGTGAATACCGCACAAGAGTCCCAAGTGTCTAGAGCCAGTGAGACTGTGGCATCCCTAATTGGGGTATGTTGTGAGGCTAAAGGTTGTGGGGATGGGAAGGAGATGAGGAACAGGAAGGTTGGGAAGTACCTGGTTATTCAGATCTGGTCACAAACACGGCTAAAGCCATTTCAAGCAACGTTTCAATTCTGATACTTAGAGTATCTACCACTCTGGAACGTGCCGCAAATATACTTTATATTAATTAAAATGTGTTATGGCACATATTAATGAAATAAAAGTTATTAGCGCACGCCGGGTTTGAACCCGCGACCTTTGGATTCGTAGTCGAGCGTCTTACCCCTCGACCATGGAGGTCGTCAAAATCATATTATCCTGATATTATCCCGATATCAACGAAATATGTGTGAAAATTGAAATCAATTCTGGAATGAATGTCTGAAAATAAATCCACATTTCTTATTCGGGTCTTTAAAAATAGTAAAAATTAGAGAAAACTAAAGTTTACGAATTCTCTGATACAATTAATCACATATTTCTAAAAAATCAAAAGCTCCACCGCTAAGACAGACCGAAAAAATATTTACATTTATACTTCGGCAAGTTCATGTGAAGCCTTGTTTTGCGTTGTATCAGAAAAAGAGATGGCGCCATTATAAATTGTCAATGGAAGGAAGCTAGACCCAGCACCACGTACATAATTTCGACCAATAAATATCTAAATTGCAACTGATAAATTCAATTGAGAATCGTTACGGAGGTCGATTGTCACGTACAAGTTTCATATACCCAGTACCTACCACACTTAATATTACATTATAATAATACATTGTGTCGCGATGCGAACATTCTACGCATTGCTGTATATACGACTTTATCATCTTAGCTACTAAATAAGTATTACCCACGAATAAAATTATTTAAAGAAATGAAAAAATAACTTTGTATAAGACCACAGATTTTATTTTATTTTTTATGACTGACTGGTTTCGCTTAGCCTAAGCATCATCAGGGTACAAAATTAAACTGAACAAAAACTACAACGTGTGTGGTTATATATACATACAGAGGGAGAACAAAAAATTTAAATTAAAATGACAGAACAATGAGAAAACAAAACCGGTCGGTCATAAAATTTTAAATAATATCCGTAATAAGATCCGTAAATATGTCTTACTACAAAGTGATTGAAATTATTTAAATCGAAATTATATAATCTACGTCAAAATTCAACTTTTTTGTTTGACTAAAGTGCAGAAATTGTAAAGCACATCTACATCTAGTGTCAAAAGAATTGTCAACTTTGTTCAGTAAATATCTGAGAGAAATAGATAACTTAAAATAACTGTCAGCAAATTAACACTATTTCGCTAACAGTTTTTTTTTACTTAAATAACGTCCTTAATACAAAATAAACACATACTTCGAATGTCCATGAAAGTTGGACAAAAAAACGAAACCCTTTTTTGATTTTGAAAATATGTATATCTCATCATTTACTAACTGAAAAATTTATTAGTTCTTCTTATGCCTCAAAGAAGGCACGATTATATCAGAATCTAGTATGAATACATACAGTCCTGATGAAGGTTCTGGATGAACTGAAACAATATATATGCCATAAAGTGTTTGTAAAATTTTAATGACAGACTTCGTATAAAAGTATCATGTGATATGAAAATAAAACTTTATTTTTAAATTATTTTCCACGAGTTACCAATTGCTAAGGTAAAATAAGAATGATTCGAATGCAATAAAAAATGATGCAAATTCTCACAAGGTAAATGCGCATTGTGCATACCTTACGTTTATAAAATGCCAGAGTTTCACGTGAGTAAAAAGTAATGCCGAGTAACGGACAGTAGACAGCCTACATAAGGTACTTTCTCCCATGATAGTGAAATCAGAAGGCTAAGCGTAACGGAGCCAAGGAAGAGGCCTACCGAGCCACTCAATGCGGGACAACATGGTGCAAAGGTAGGTTCTTTAAATACAAACTGCGCTTAGTGCATCTCAGTCGACGTAAAAAACATGCAATTTTGTTACGTTTTCAGATGGAAAATTTCGTAAGAATTGCATAAAAATAAATACGTCCCTGGGTCACGAATAGATGTCTCTCTACTCCAATCATAAAAAGCTGAAATTATTTTTTATTTACTTATGAGAACCAGGACAGCAGGAATGCGGGAAAGGATTAATAACTCCAGAAATGACCTCATCATAAAATCCCGTCAGATCCCGAACTCAAGCATAGAAGCGCATTAAGCCTGATTCACACCAACGTCCGGTTCCGCTCAGTCCCGATATTGTTCCGCAAGAAAACTTATTGATATGGTATGAATATCAATCAAGGAGTATGTGCCAAGACAAATTTGTGTGGCAGTATATCCTTCTCCCCACCCTTGTGATATTTAACTACTTATTTAGTTAAATAATTATTTTGAAGTGTAAAAATACTAACATCGCAGATTTTTTTTATCAAAAACCTTTTTTTTATCACTTGATAATATTTTTATTAATTATTAATTATTAAAAAAATTATTTAGTGATAAAAAAATGGTTTAAAAAAAAAAATCTGCGTTGTAAGTATTTTTATACTTCAAAATAATTATTTAACTAAATAAGTAGTTAAATATCACAAGGGTGGGCAGAAGGATATACTGCCACACAAATTTGTCTTGGCACATACTCCTTGATTGATATTCATACCATATCACTATGTTTTCTTGCGGAACAATATCGGCACTGAGCGGAACCGGACGTTGGTGTGAATCAGGCTTTAAGGAGTAAATTATTGGCCCCATCAATCTTAACGCTGCCAGGATGGACTCCTTCTTGATGGCGTTTTGCAGAAATGAGGCCTAATATCCTCCATTCGTGTTTTTTTTTACTTGTATTTTTTAATTTATTTTTTTTCTCATGAATTTCTGTTCATTTGTATCTGTTAATATTATTATTAGTATATATTGATATCAATTATGGAAGGTATTGCATTACACTACTCCTGCATACCTTCCGGAATAAAACTTTATTATTATTATTGCTAGTCTAATGATGGAGGACTTAGCTTACAGAGGATTGAAGGTGCGAAGCCTTGGTGTAAACACGACGAATTGGACCACTCGACTACAAACCGGTATGTTTAATTGTAATATCAAATACGTAAGAATGATAATATAACGTTCAGAAATTTCGTTGTGTCTGGAAGCGTGTCATTTGTAAACTCAAGAGAGATTTAGGCCTCCGCGGATTGTTAAGTTTTGGTTTTCGCCTTTGCCGAATTTAAAAATATATTTATAATGTTGAAATTGGAAATAACTTTAAAGCATTAATGCTTATTGTATTAAATAATTAAATAATATCAAAAAACAACACAAATATGAAACAGAAAATATAAAGACAATGGTCAAAACCGAGACTCGAACTCGAATCCTCTACTATATCCGGGAGTAACGCTTCAACCAATTCAGCCAGTGGGACCTTATTAGAAACCGAGATTTTTAATCAATCTCATACTTTCATTGAAAATTATCGTTTTTTGTTTTTTTTTTTTATTTAAATAATTATTTATAATGTTCTTACTGCCTACTCAAAGGTAAATAAAATCAGTGTTATAAACTACTGTGTCTGACTGTGCCTAGTTTTCTTGTTTGTATCATGCTAGTTTGTCATTTGTTGTTTTCATTGTTTTGTATATTTACTGAAAATACGGTTTCTTATATTTTATAAAAAATATGCCGTATAAACAAAATAACTGGCTAATTATTTCATTTTGTTTTGTTTGTATAAGCATTAATATTTATATTTTGCTTTGCGTAAATTATAAAAGAACAGTTGCTACCCGTGGAAAATCACGGGATGTAACTTGACTTGCCAAGAAAAGATATTAGTCCCATTTCAAATATAGAATAGTGTCTGCTAAAATATATTACGGGTGGGTACTTTATTAGGCAGGTAGGGATTTGAAAAGATTATTTAAAAAAAACTTAATAGTTTCAATTAAGATCAGTTCCAAATTTAAAAAGATCACACTAATAGGAACGTAATCACAAAGGAAATTGTTTATAGTTAATGACGTTTATACACACACTATGTTACCTATATTTTTATACATTTTTTACCTGAAATATAGATTGAGTGGTTTGTTCTACTTATATTATTGACATAGCTATAAGTAGGCTTGTATACAATATGTAAAATATACCGTGGGAGTAACTTGTTAGTTAGAAGAGAGTACTCCTGAAGATAGATTTTTCTATCGGTAAAGCACATTTGAACGAACTATCAATAAACTGTGTAATATAAGTGTGTAACATTATTATTAATATGGCTTCCTTATTGAAGCAATAGCCCGCCGACCTTCATGTGTTAAGTATATTAAAATATACAGTGTTATTCTAAACTTAAGCCATATCTTCTTGGGTGTTAATGGCTCAAGGTAACAACGCAACATAAAGATATATGCTACTTTTATTTTATGAAATGCAACACCTCAACATTCATAAAAAAATACCGTTTTAAAACGATAGGAAGATCTTCTCAAGATGTTCTCACATTAATCGACAAAGACCACGAACACCGTCCATTTACGAACTGT
This sequence comes from Drusus annulatus, assembly GCA_022651775.1. Classification (NCBI taxonomy): domain Eukaryota; kingdom Metazoa; phylum Arthropoda; class Insecta; order Trichoptera; family Limnephilidae; genus Drusus; species Drusus annulatus. The sequence goes on along the minus strand of JAGWCC010000065.1, from coordinate 870,049 downwards.
AAGGCCGTCATGTCAGAATGGGAAGAATGCTGAATTAAAAACGTTGCCTTTTCCGCTGTTTCCGCATCCTTGAATGAAAACAATGACTTACTTTGGCAAATAAAAATGCGCGATCAACCTCGTACCGGTAGTGTTAAATTAACCATGAATGGAATTAAGCTTATACAGTACTTCTGATTATTGTTAGTAATAATATTGTTGTTTATTCAATTGCGGAAAAAAAAAACAATTTTACGTTTTGCGTTAGCAAAATAATAAAAAAAAACAGCATAAAATAGAACTCAAATTGTTATAAATATCTCAATGACCTCTAGAATGCCGGAATCCCGTAAGGTAGAATTTCCGTCGTACCTTGCCGACTGTAATTTCGAAATAACTCACTTGTGTTTTACAAAATAATGTTTTTGTTAACTATGCTATCTTCTCAGATAATGTGTTTATACATAATATATATATATATATATATATATATATTAAACTGTATAATAATGGTATAAGTGTTTATTTTATGAAATAACTACTTATATTTGGAGGGAGAATTGGATTTTTGCTCCCCCGTGTCACTAAAAAAAGTTTGATTAAGAATAATGAAGATTCTTTCGTCCTTGTATTTTATTTTCGTGCGGCTGAATAAATTTTCTTCAAAATAAAAATAAAATTGCATGAGGTTTTCCTGTAAATACAAACAGTAATGTCAATTTGAAAATAGTTTTTTTCTGCCGCACTGACGTAAGTAAACTTCAAATATTTATTACTTAACTTGTGCCGAACTCAACGCAATGCGAAATATCTGTATGTATTGATTATTTAGTTGACAAGCAATTACGGTACATTTAAATATGCGAACAACAAGTTTAAAAGGATAAAAACTCCTGAAAAGTAATTATGAATGCCCGGTGACTATTGGCACTTCCGGCAAGCTACAGATTAAATTTTCATTATCTTTGATAAAAGTACACCTAGAACGAAGAGATAAGAACGATATACCAATCAGAAAGTATTTTTTTTTTGTTTATTAATAATATTTTTTTCTTAATAACTACAACTATGTTAAAAATAAAACATGAGTTTTTTCTCGTCAATGAAATATCAGAACCGAGGGAAGAACTGATAAATTTGGGTGATAAATACATAGCCTCATCCCAAGGACGGGTAAATATTTGAGTGATATTAAAATAAAAATCCATGACCCGACTGCAGCCAAACTAGATCACTGAAACTAACCTTCCGTCGACTCCCGTCCTTTTTCCTTTATCCCATTCCCATGTTCCCTTCCACCTTCCACTCCCCCACCTACTTAGTTAAGTTACTAAATTAAAACTGTATATTGTCAAACTTTATTTATAATATTTATCACCAGCAGAGGAAATTTTGTAATTGGCATGATTTGTTATTTTTATTAATATATATGTATTAATTATTGATAAATTGCTTTTAATTTTCCCAAAATAAAATAACAAAGTGATTGTTCAGAACGAGGAAACATAATTAATAATTATTATATTTTTGGAGATATTTCACATGGAGATTCCGAGTTCGAGTCTCGGTCAATACCCAATATTTTTCTATTTTCATATTCTTTGAAGATTGATGATATTCTCTCAATAATCAGTATTACAATAAAGCGTAAATCGTCAGTAAGTTCCTATTAATTTTTAAAAGTTATTAACTGATTTCACAGTGAAAAATTAAAGAATTATCACATGACTGGATTTAGAGGTTGAAAATATGAAGCTCTGTTATTAATGTAATTATAATAATAAACTAAAAAAGACTCAGTCATCGCCATTAGTGATTCATTGACATTTTTTATGTGTCAGGCTTCGGGCGATCGTCGTTGCTAGGGGACTAATTCCATCGGCAGAAAATCAGGCGTCACCCATCGAACAAACGAATGGGTAAAATATCAATACAGCCGTGGTTTCAAAGGAGAAGACGCAAATGACCAGAAAAACGTGACGCTATTCGAGTAAAGCGGTCGCTAACGATTACTCATCTCCCTTGTATACTTTATTTAGGTTTGGGTGTTTCAAACTTACGTTTAAAAAAAAAACTTTTCTTTTAAAGTCACATTTGATTGACTACCAGCGCCATTTTATTTATCTTTTACATTTGAAAGGTCGCCGTTAAACGCCGTTATTCGGCCCGTTTAAGCTTTTGATCAAATTGTGATCAGCCGTAAATTATAATGGTAATGTTTTTTGCTTGGCGGCTAATCGTGATTGGTTCCAGTGGCGGCTAGCGACGTTTTAGTGTGCTAAAGTTCTAAGATTGAAAAAATGATATGATTGATTGATAGATGTTATAGCCGAAAACGTTTTTTTTTCAACATTTTTTTTTTCGATGAAGATTTTTCAGTTTCAATGAACCATCAAAACTAAAGTCTGTAGACAATTTTATTTTTTATTTTTATAAAAATAAATCATTTTCGGCTACAACAACATCAACGTCGTATTTTTCAGCACTCTAGCACACTAAAAAGTCACGAACCACCACTAATTAGGTCAAATCTGAAAGGGGCCGAGAATCGGCGTTTAGTGTGGTTATAAATGTCAAACTGCGATCAATCATAGCGGTTAGCCGTTTTGTTTGGAGGCTGATCATAATTCGATCAAAAGCTGAAAGGGGCCGAAAATCGCCGTTAAACGTGGTGTAAAATGTCTAATAATTAAAATGACGCTGATTGTCGATTTGTGACGATGATCGTGAAAGAACTAAAAAAGAGTGAGGTGGACCCTAAATTTATCAGTAAAAAAAACTTTCTAATTTTGAATCTGTCAATTCGTGGTGGAACTCTATTTTAATGATTTAATAATGCCATTTTTTTTTAATTTATTCCGCTATTTTTAACTACCCGAATGCATATTTGAATGTAATTCTAAAACCGCTCCTGTCAGCAATAAAACAAAACCCTAAGTCACAGATGTTTACTATGATATAGACTCAATAAGCGTCCATTCCGGACATTAATGGTATACTGGCGGAAATTAGATTCTATGACCCTGATAATTTCACGCGAGGCCGCCAACACAGGCTTCTGTTTCTTTCCAGGTACAGAACTAACTTACCAATAATAATAATAATAATAAAAGTTTTATTCCGGAAGGTATGCAGGAGTAGTGCAATGCAATACCTTCCATAATTGATATCAATACATTGTAATAATAATAGTAACAAAATAATAATGAACAGAAATTCATAAGAAATAAATAAATAAGTAAATAATAAAATAAAAATATATGAAAATAAAATAATGATAATGATGATAAAAATAAAAAAAATAAAAAATAAAAAAAGTATGGTGTACATCAATGGTGATGCCCCTGGTAAGACTTAATATGACGTGAATATTTTTCACATGAGCTACCAACGAGTTTAAGCAAGAACTAGCCATTCAGTTTTTACTTTAATATGTACTATTTTTACCTTTATCTTTGTATAATTATGATTTACCATTTTCGTGTTTTTTTTATTCGATTTTGCAATGTATTGGTATAAAACTGTTTTTGCAAAATAAAATACATAAATAAAATAAACATATACAATAGATTTACTTAAATTGTACCAGTCTGAAGATGCCCGTCATAAGATGAAACCGGTCATTTAATTAAAAAAAATGTGGAATAAAGTTTTAAAAAAATGGTATTATTAAATCAGTAAAAAAAACTGAAAAAAGTTGTTTGCATCTTTTCTTGGCTATTTAATCAATATTTAAATCTTCATTGTCGATATTACGGATGTTTCGTTGTTGAATCAATCATAAAGGCATTTTAAATGTGTTTCGGAGAGAGCCTCAACTTTCTTTCCATTGTTCGCCCGTTTTGGAGTTGGCAAAATAAAATACCAAGATTAATCAGCACGATCATTCTTGACCATAGAGAGCTGACTCCCGCAGGCGCATGCATCATTTGTGTATGAGACAAGAACGATCAACCAAAAAAAAACGGATCAACAACAAAAAAAAACAGCAAATCGTGATTCAGCAGCGCCGTAAAAACACGATACAAAAAGGAACCAGACTGCTAGACGCAAGAGCCCGGCACATACCTCAAACACAAGTCATCGAACTGCATAAGCTGTAGCTAAATAATGGCTCCAAATAATACATACGTTAGGCAGTTAACGCCATGCGATAGGTCAAAGAGTTGAACGTTCTGGACAGGGCGTGGGAGGATAGAGCAGAGGTAAAATACGGAGTTGACCCACATGTTAGACTGCTCTCCTCAGGAGCAATACAGCATCTTTCTTACAAGCATCGGGGGGGGGCTATGGAGCAGAGCTCTAAGCAGGAACACTGGAGCAATGTGTTTTAGCTCGAAACTGAAGCACAGATACTTCTGACAGCTCCAGATATAAAATTGTTTAAAAAATATACTAAATAAAACACTGAAACTTTGTGAACACAGCTATATTTAATATAACATGCTAACCGGTTTTGCCATAACTGTGTCACAAAAGCAGATATGTACTTACCTGTATGAACATATTTAAAAAAAAAACATTTGATACTTCGTCAAATTACAATCTCCTTTTCTATGCGATTACGTTTCAGAATATTCTATGATTGTTTTTATTTTACTATTTTTTTTCTAAATAAACTATAAAGAATTTCCTTTGTGAGTACGTACGTGCATACGTGAGAGTGTGAACTTTTCAAAATTGGAATATACAGATACGTTAAAAATATTATTAAATAAATAAATAATATTTTCAAATTCCGACCTACCTAACAAAGTACCTATCTTTAATGTATTTAGCAGTTATTTTCCACTGGTAACAACTAGTATAAATATGTCTGCTTTGATAGTATTCATCTCTAATGCGTTCGATCACGTCTATAGCCCCTTCATGAATCAATGATCCCAGCGCCGCATGAAGGTGACCACGGCATGAATCGCGTTTATTAAAAAACGAACCTCTTTATTTTTATACCTATTTTAGACAAGACAGACGTCTGATCAAAACACGATCGCATGTAAATAATATGCATTATTCAAATGGGGGTATTGTGAATGTCATTCAGAAGAAGTACAAGCTCAGAAAAGTAAGGAATGTATTTAAAATATCTTAATCTGATGGTATTAATACCGTAAAACGTCTGTCGTACACACTAGCTATGAAAGCATCCTCGTGCTAGCTACAAACGAAAGTGCTGCCATCTTTGATATTCAAAGAGAATTATTAATTGAGAAGATTAAAGTTTGATTAATTACTAATTATTATGTTAATGTTTAAATGGATGATATTTATCATGGGGTTAGCTAACTGTTTGCATACTTGCTTACCTTCACGACACATTCACAACTATGTAAAGACAAACTCTGTACCTTTTATGTGTCATTTCATTTGGTTTGTCGACAAAGCAACATGCGTTAAAATGGATAGGTATTTATTTATTTTACAGACTATTAAACATTTACAACATAACATAAAAAGAAATAGAAAAAACAGAAACGATAAAGAAAGGACACATACAGATGAATACAGCAATGACAAATAGGACAAAAATGTACATCGTGAAGATAATGTCAAAGCCTGAACAAGGTTTTGATAGAGTCCATGATTTAAGTAATATTATAACCTAATCAACGATGATGAGTCAGAGGGGAATAACACGTTTTTACATCACTTAAGAAATGATTAAAAAACTATGGGTTTCAAATTGAGATTTAAGTTGTGTAGTATAAAGATGGGTTTCAGTTATAATTAAGTCTGTCGTAATATTTGTTGTACTCCGCCAATTAATCTGAGAATCATAAAAAACACTTCAAATGAACACATATTCCCTCTCTTATCTGATAATTTGACAGATAAGTACTTGAAGTACAAAAATGACACTTTTTTAGTTTCTTGAAAACGGCTCCACGTAGCTAAACTCTTTCTGGGAATTTTGAATCAAGATTAATATAAATAAGTAAAAAATATGTTTGGCAAATTTACAAAATGTAATTTTCGTAAAAAATGAGAGGGTTTGATTCTTGACTCGTGACAAATAGAAATTGGTAGAATCGACAGAAGTTATAAGACGGCCTCTGTCGATGTCTACGCATTTGACTTGCGAGTCGAAGGGATTGAGTCTTCGGACTAAAAATAATCCACTATGAAACCATAATTTAAGTGATACCATTTACAGTAAATTTTAAGACCTCCTATTTAAAAAAATCAAAAGAATTATTAGTATCAAATATCCAACATATCATTTTTAGATGCGTTTAAAGTGATTCCTTGCAATAAAATAATGTGTAAAACAAGCTTGAAAGGGGGCACCAAAAATACACACTTTTTGGTTTTCTAACACAGGGAATACCTACCACAAATGATTTATCTATTAATTCTTAAGGGTATTAAGGAAAATATTTAAGTTTCCAGTGAATACAATTCTTAAACAGTAAGCTTTTCAATTATTTTTTCAATCCAAACTGGAATTTTAAGCAAAACATTAAAAATTGCCTTGGCTGGTTTTTAAACTGCACCTTTTACAGACATTTTAGTATGTTTTCATAGAATTTAAAAGAAAACAGTAAAAAATAATATTTACTGAAAACCTTAGACATTTCCCTAACTACCCTTTTTTAATCTGTTTATGTACGCATGCACTGTTATACCCATATCTGAACCTTTTTCTCTCATGATTTATGATAACGATCATGATTTTAGATATAGTTTGAATTTGTATAATGTTATATACTATTTTCTCCTTATTAGTCAGTCTTATAAGCATAATTAATTTAGTATGAAGCGCACTTGAGGTGAAATATCACGAAACTGCGCTTTATAAGTTCAATGTTATTATTATTATATTACCCATGCAGAATTTACACATAAATCATTTGTAGCATTGCTTGTATTAGAAAGCTTCAAAGTGACGTTCAATTTTTTAATTGGAAAACAGCTAGTCCAGGTGTTGTGATTAAGATTGTCATGTTTAATGAACCAAAATAGGCATAGGTACTGCTATCATAAGAAATACTCAAAAAAAAAATCACGTCAAATATTAGTTAATTTTACAGATGAAGCATAAACTTGGAACTTTTGTCAAATAATCGACACATTATGACATGGGCATTGTATTGTCTTATGACATAATAATGGACCTCGTAGTTTGAGGGACAAGGGCGAGTGAGTTTTGAAGCTCTGCCGAGTCCAAGTGAGCCATACACTTTTACTTTCGCCGAGGCGTATTACGTGAACGCACTCCGTGAGAACCTTCCAGGCTGTAACAAGCTGACATTCAACATTGTGAGTCGAAGTATAATGAAAAAAGAACGAACTTAAGTTGACTGAAAAAATCTGGGTCACCAAATTTTATATCCTCGTATTCTCCTGTTCTAAGACGTTTAGACAACTGAATTTATATTTCAAAGTAAATTGACACTTCCGCAAAGAAGATGTGTCTGTCTCCTGTCAAATTTGCTCACAAAGTAAACGTTAGGCACAAAACTGGTATTGCTTGAACATAACATTTCAATCTCACAACAATAATATACAAGAGAGAGCGCTGCTGTAGTCAGTTTTTGTAAGGTTTGCCGGACTCGGCTAGACCTGGGCGTGGCTAGGACTAGGGCTAGGGTATTATACATCTATTCATAGCACATGTCGACATAATGTTTTTGTTTATTCTTATTACCACTTTTTCACAGTATTGTTGTAAACAAAAATATAGCATGTAACCTAATAAACCGCTGAGTTATGTTTATTTATTTCACATATCAAAACGTGTGGACGGAGTCAACGGAGACGCGGGACACGAAGAACATCCTTACAATACTTTAAAGCTGTGTGATAATTTGGGAAAATTTGCCATCTCTTTCTTCCTCATGGTGAACGACGTAAAAACCCGGAGAAAGTGATTTATCCCGAATTTGTATAGATTGGGTAAAAAGAATTAGCTCTCTCTCCATATATTGTTACTTCAAGATTTTAATCATTTCGTCGCCGGAAAGGCAAAAGGGCTGAAGCGCCATTTTGAGAAGCATACTACACCAGAGCACTTAAAGTTTGTTTTGTTTTACAATAAGTCTTCAGTACCGGGTTGGATTTTAAAAAAACTTTAAAAAGTTAACTCAGGTAACCCAACGCTCTTACTGAGTTACCTGAAACGACAAAAAGCTAAACAAAGTCTAAAACTTGTGTCGCTTGGGTCAAGCCTTCTCCCAAAAAGTAAATATATTTTAGATGGATTAAGCGCCACAAGTGTTCAAAATCAAACGAGTCAAAACTTTCGATACTGAAAAAAAACTGCTTGTTCAACAAATTTTTTGACCAAAGTGTCGCTTAAGCCCTTTGCCCTTTCAGCAACGATATGAATATATATTAAAAGAGCGTAATAAAAGGTTATCAAAATCAGTCCAGAGATTCAATAGTGGATGACATTTTTTACCAATGTAATGCAAAGGCATATTTCAGTAAACAAATCTGCCTACAAAAAAGCACTGGGTTATTTGATTTGGGAATCAGTAATTTATTCAATCACTTAATTAATTCGCAAAAAACCATCGGCTTGAGATGCGTCACTATTTCCCAGAAAGCATGACACCAGCCACAAGCAGTGGACATGATGTTTTCCCGTCTACTAATAGATAACTCAAACAATCAAGTAGTCACATATGTGACACGAGTGGATTCGAACATAATTCATGTTCGAGGGACTTGACATCGGCCCAAACGGAAGAGGCACCTTGCGATAGTGTGACCCTACAATATTATAAATATATGAACGATAACTACGCCAACGTCAACGTGGGTTATACACAAACATAATTAGGGACATTAATGAGATAAGGAAGAAATTACAATAGTAATTAAATGACCACAAATCACCATTAACCCTCAACTGGTAGGTGGTATAACATGGGTAAAAAAAAACCCCAGACAAACTTTTAATTTTAATCCATCGTAAGTTAAAAGCCTTTAAATATTCACACACCCCGCGCTCCCGGAATTCTTCGATTGCACCGAACACTAATTTTGAACTCATCACTTGGAATCGGACCTACGAATACGTATGTGCCCCCACGGATCAGATTTGTCCCACGTTTACCTTAGTGTAAGTTTTTACTGGGGCGAATTTCTGCAGAGATTGAAGAAGAAGGATTGCTGTGATGGCTTATAGAGGTGCTACTTTTTTTTATTATTTATTGTGTTATTTTTTCAAATTTGAGTCTCGTATTCCAATCAATGTTTTCTAGCATAAGAATATTTCTGTTTTTTCAGTACAAAAGTTATAAGAACGGACGGTTTGTTATACTTTCATTTTGGTATAACATTAGAAAAATTAAGGGTTTTCATGTTCCAAAAGTCTTTACTTAGGTTTTGTAGAGAAATTATTTAAAAAAATATTTATTATATGAGTGGTGTAATTATCGAATAATTTCAATACTACGTTTTATATCATAGTAAGACAATAAACGTAAGTTAAAAATTTCAAAAAACTACAAATTTGAATGCATACACTACATTTAATACCCCAGGCCTAATTAGACCCATGTATACAGTTTACGCAGTTAAAAATTTGTATACCAGTTAACTGTTAAGGATGCGATGAAAAGTACTCGCTTAAAACTATGTAAAAAGAAAGAACCGATTTTTTTAAAAGTCTTCTTCTTCGATTTTTTTAAAAGTCTTCGTCTTATGGACTTGTGGATCATCATGGTTCTTACGACGAAAACAATTTTGTTAAAAAGGAGTAGCTGTAAATCTTAAGATTAATTTTACTTCTCGTTCTGAAAAAGGTTCCAAGTAATACGCTCTGAGTATCGAATTCAATCCGTCAGATTGCTAGCCAAGGATCCCACCCACCGGGTAATCGACCAACTCTTACTATATGATTAAGACATCATTGTCGCAAGGCCATTTAGGCAATCCTTTCAAGCAATTCGGTGGAAATACCACTTCATCTCAGTTGCTATACCCGATGATGATTGTGAAAAGTAATTCTAAAGCTGACAGTCCAAATCAAATGTCACAGAAATCATTATCATTAATAATAATCATAATATTTGGATAATTTGCATTATCTGTTGCATTATTTTTTATCTGTTGTTACACAGCAGAAATTTATATCATCATTTGAACGTCAATGCGATAAGTTATAAAACCAAAAAGGCAACGAAACGAATCAATTTAATATTCGGTATCAAAGAATTATAATTAAAAATAATTAAACCCATAACGACACAATCAGTTAGTTCTCCGTGCGGTTATAAAACGTAGAGTTAAAAATAAACAGATTTTAGTGGTGGCTTTCTCTCTCAATTTGGAACGGAAATTCGGAGGTAAACATTCTCCTCGTGCGGCGTTAAGAGTGTGTAAACATGCCTACTGTTTACCAAAGTGTGCACGAGTGTAGCTAGCGTACCGAAGCAAAGGTAATTACCTTCGAAATTGAAAATTCCTTTAGACTCGCTACCGACGATGATATAATTCTCTCACAGTGGCTCGCGAAGCAAGCGTAGCGCGTTCACGTCCCGCTGTCCCCGAAAAACGTTAGCTTCAACCGACTTTATCTCATATGTCCGCAGATTTCTCTAGACCAGTTCCGGGCTTATCAGACGTGTGGCTGACCGGTCAGTTCCGGGGGCGGAAGCGCACTAGCCATGTAGTGTGAGTGATAGAATATATCAAAACAATTAACCATATCCCACCAGTGTATTGAGATACCAGAGTGGAAGATAATCTTAAATACTGGCATTGAATGAACTAGGAAAAATATAATGAACTTGGTGATATTTGGGAGAGATAGCTTTGCGAAACAGTGTAGTCAGTATTGTTGACTTTATACTGACCCAGGCGTGGCTAGGGTTTTCATAGACACACCAGATAGAAATAGACAATGATATATTAAAGGATATTGGATAGCCTATTAGTTACCGCCCACGTGGAATTCGGACATTTTTAATAAAAATATTTTAACAAGATTTGAACACATTAAACAAAACAATATCAATACACCATTAAAATGATTTATAAAGTCAAACTATCACACAAAAACTAATAACAGAAAGTTTGCCTACATAATGAGGGAAGCTTTTTGTTGATTTTATGTATTTATATCATTAAAAATGTAAACATTCTAAAGTTCGGCCAAAAATATTTAAAACTGTTGAAATACCTTTGAAAAGTAATGTTTTATAATCTTTGTTTAGTCTCATTTAAACATTTACGCGTAGCACATATTACCATAATTTTGATTTATTTGTATAATCACTGCAAGTATTTTTATCAACTAAAATATAGGAAATAACCTCAAAAACCGTTGACGTAAGTTATGCCGCTCGATAGTGCGAAGTTAGCGCGAACGGAGAACATCCTTAGATACTTACAAGTGCTGCTATATTATGTGACGACTTTTTTGTCTCTTTCTCTCTCATGGTATACGACGTAAAAATCGAGAGAAAGTGATTTATCGCAAATTTGTATAGGTTGGGTAAAAACGTAAAAATATTAGCTGTCGTTACTTCAAGGTATTTAAGTAATGTATTATTGATATGGCTATTATAGCTATTAATGTCAAGCAACACCAATCCGTGATTCAAGTAGCCATTTCTAGGAACCCGAGGCCGATGTGAGCGTAATGAACCAGATTAAGAACGGGAAGCATAGTTGGGTTGGACGTGTACGGCAGGGGGACGAATAAAGTAGTGTCAGGAGAATATTTGACGTACAAGTGAAACGAAAAGTCGGGGATGCCCCAGAAAGACACGACACGAGTTATGAGTCGGTTTGATAGAAGCGTATGTATTAACGCGAATGAAGCAAGAAGTGTATGTCAAATCACAGTTTGGCGTTAAATCCTCAAAATAGCATGATATTGTTAGTTAGATAGGTATTAATATACTAATTAAATTCGGAAAACCAATATGTTAAGTCAGTCACCAGGCATGTTTACCTATCAAATCCCCTTTCGGTGAAATAGGACCACATAAATTGTTAACAGTAAATAGCGTCATATGATAGGCACCGTCACATCCCAACTTGTACACGAATATTACATTGTAATAACAACTCCTAAGTATTCGCTGATGCCTTTTCCGATCATCAACGACAGGAAGTTCAAAGGATAATGAAGAATGTAGCGAGATAATGTGAGCAGTTGGAATATTAGTTATAAAATCATTTATTTTTACAACAACCTCTGGTAACCCATCCTAGAAAACGTGAAATTAAAGTTGGATAAACTTGCTGATTACAATTTTCCGACAGTTAAATTTAATGTTTAAATAATTATAATATAATTTCAAACGGTTGGAGATGGTGCAATTTGTAATTTTCCAACAATGGGTATTTGGCTTCACACATTTGAGAGGATTTAATCTCAGAGGAATTAAACAATGCGGTTTTAAAAAGCCGACACTCGGAAATGCTAATGGCCACGATTCTGTCTAAATAACTGTCATTAATAATTATTATCATTGTAATTAAAACGAAATTGTGAAAGCTGCGTACAACTGACTAGAGAATAAATCTTGATCCCACTACACAAAGGAATAATTATTATGATGGTCATTATTTTAACATGTTAACCATTAGATTTATAGTGCGAAAGCAAGGTTTTGGAAAATGGTTTAATCAAAAAATATATTATGTCAATCCAAATAATTTCAGGTTTTCCAGAGCAATATAGGTTTACTGCGTATAAATGAGGGGTAGATTTTTGTTTTAGGTAATGATTTAATTTTTTTCTTAATATTCCAAATTGGGTTTGTTGCCTTCCGAGAATTTTTTTTTACGAATTGTGAAAAATAATAACAAAATGGGTCTTCAGAAATAATTTAAATTATGAAACACGAATAATCCCTGTATTATAAAAAGCTAAAATTTCCGCGGGATTACGCGGAAAATTTCAGGTTTTCCTAGGATTATGGTTATTTGATTTAAACTCTAGTTATACTAACTCAACTCATGTAATGAATGTAGCTAAATAATTAAAAATGTATATATATATATTTTTTTTTTTTTAAGCCCAAGTTAAAACTTTAAACGTACGACATCGTATAAATTATATATTACCTTATATCGAGAAACCATTTTCAATGTTAACGTGGGGACTACGTTGGTATTGGGTACATCGCGTAAGGTACGTCTTAGGACGTAAGACGTAGTAAGTTCAAAGATAAATAATTACATGAAAAAGTTAAGTAAATCTTAATAATTATAAGGAAATCTATTTGTTTATCTGAATCAGCTAAAACTCTCGAACTGTGACACTATTGCATAACTGTTTTTGTTTGATATTTCTAAGGAAACTGAAATATTTTTTCAGATCGAAACATCATTTTCACCGTGAGCTTTGAAGCTTTTAAACATCAATTATACTGGGAATAAAAATACATGACGCCATATTGTCTTTTCCATAGATTTCAATTGTTAAACCGAGTTTAAAGCAGAAATCTTTTTGTGTGAAGCAGCAAAAACCATTTAACGGTATGCTCTGGGGTCGTGAAATTTGCACACCTTTCTCTTCATAACTTTATTTTTTACCATGAGCTATGGAGATTTGAAATATTTAACTGACCTAAAATAAGACGTCATATTGATTGTTCCATACTATGAGCAATAATATACCAGGAGGGATAGCTTTGCGAAACAGTGTAGTCAGGATTATTGATTTTTTTCCCGACTCTGGTGTGGCTAGGGTTTTCATGGACACACCTTTTAACATCCATTCATAGCACATGTCGACATAATGTTTTGTTTATTTGTATAACCACTTTTTCACAGTACTGTTATCAACAAAAATATAGGATTTAACCTCGAAAACCGTTAAATTATGTCGCATAACAAAAGGTAGTGGGCGGGGTCGCCGGAGACGGAAACATGCTTACATACCTAAAAGTGTTGCGACATTATGTGACAACTGGTATTGTCTCTTTCTCTCTCGCGGTTTACAACATATAAACCCGGAGAAAGTGATTTATCGTGGTTGGGTAAAAATATTTAGCTTTCTCTCCATATATATTCTTACTCTAATGTCTCGAGGGTTAAAAGTCGTGAAAACAGAAATAAGTCAGAACGTGAGGAAGAAAGAGAAAAAAACACAATTACTTAACACGCATTAAAAACACATCGCATGTGATAAACAAATCAATCAACGGGAATAGATGTAGTAGTTCTTAAAATATCTTCTGTCTTCAATGAATGTCTTGGCATAGAATCGTAGGTATTTGACAGTGAGCCAAATCACCTAACATTACCTACTTACATTAACTTTACTCACTATAATTACAAAAACGTGCATATAGGAATGACGTAAAACGAAAATTCAAACAACATTCACGGAAATGTACTTAACAGCTTCTTCTCTTGGCTGCTGTGCGATATCCTGAAAATGGAGCCATAATTATTTCACCAGCGCCTTGCAGTTAGACCGTATGCTCACGGAGATACTCAAAAGAAACTGAACTGGTCTGTGATTTAAATTACTCCCGGTTACTAACTGATTAGTGATGCAGCTCCGCACACGCGGGCTACTCAGAAGTGATCGAAATCGGTAGTTTTCTGTGCGGTGTGAAGTTATATAAAATGGGATATGTTCCTACTTCTCCCACTATTTTTTGTATTCACTTGTTGATCGCTCATTTTCGTGAATAAAAATGAAATATATACAATAAAAAGATATAAAAATTACACAAAAGTAAATATTATAAAATAAAATGATGTGACAAGAAACGTTGATGCATTCAATCGGACGAGAAACTAGGCGACTCTAGACGCAATTCAAATACGAGTCGACAGTTCGAGTTTTCTACCAACTGGTTACCAAAGCGTTTGTGACTGTTTGTTAATTGCAAAGGTTCAAACTCATCGCGGACTGGTTAGTAATTTGCGTCCGTGATCAGTTTCTTCATAGTATCTCCGTGTGAAGAGGGTCTAAGTCGTTCCGGGTTATTTCAGTTCCTGATTTGTTTTCAATAATAATTGACAATTGAATAGTCAGATACCGAAGGCGTACAATAACGAGAGATTTACCAATCAAAATTTTGCGAGCGCGAAATTGAATAAAAAAATTACCCTTAGCATTTCGCCAATTGGGGGAGGATTACTCAAAATCATTTCGACAACATTTTTGACAGAGCGTTCGTAAATTGAGCAGAATTGAAAGATTTAATTACAGTAATGTCTGATAATAATAATATAGTTAAGTGTAAATATATATTCTGGAAGGCATAAACCAATATTGGTTAATTTGATTTTTTGATTAAAATAATTTTTCAAGTTATCTCCACTTTTTTGTTGCTGTCCGGGTTGGTTTCACCTTTCGACAGACAGCATCTTCAGACTGGTAAAATATATAACATAACAGAATAAACTATATATACGAGTATGCCATAGATTTATTTTAATTTTTACCAGTCTGAAGATGCCTGTTGCGAGGTGAAACCGGTTCGATCAAAAATAAATGAGTGGAAATAAGTGACGAAGGTTTTGTTAATCATAAATTCGTATTAAAATGGAATTCCACCACCAATGATGAGCTTCAAAATTAAAAATAACAATATTGGTTACTTTACTTTACACATTTCTTAATAACTTTGTGGTTTTGAGTGTCAAAGAGGTCGGCCAGAAATAAACGAATTTCACATTAACAGTTTAACGATTAGCGGAAGTATAAAAATAGAGAGGTATAAACAGCAGTAAGTTAATAAATTTATTACTTTAATAAAAATTTAAAAAATTATACAAGCATTCAAAATATAAACAGATCATTGACCTGTACTCGAGTGATGTAAAAAAAGAGAATTTATTTTTAAATACATGTGGATATTATAAATAAATGATAACCCACCATGAGTTCAATTCCCAATTACTCGAAGATTTCTTTGAAACGTGCGTACATGCCTAATCACACGTGTCACCAGCGAAAATTATATTTGAAAAATATTTGCACTAATTATAATACTTTTTTCATTAACGTCTCCTTCAATGTGTCATGTTAATACAATTTCTAAACACGAGATTTTCCTCTAATAATTTCATAGAAGCTACAAAATAATTTTCAGGAAAGTTACACGCTAATGATGTGGTCGGGAAAATTGCTCACAATAAATTTTCCTATTACCCTCGGAACACTTTCTACGGCTATAAATATAATATCGCATTTCTACAGAAGATTATACATATTTATTATAGATTATAACAGATTGTTATCTGGGTAGTTACCTCAGAAAAGCTACAAAGCAAGGAAAATACAAGACAGCTTTTCAATGCTGCTTTACAAATGTTCACAAATATTCGATCAACGGCATTGTAAATTAGTTCGTGTTATATGTTTAACTAGTTAAATTGTAAATCTAAATTCATTTTACAAAGCTTTATTTGATTCCGGCATAGATTTTAGAATATTAAAAAATAGCTTCATACAACATCAGTATACATTTAAAGAAATTACTAAAAGCTTCATAAATAATTTCAGCGTAAGTACATTAAACGTAATTTCATAAAGCTTCGCATAATGTCAACGTTAATTAACGTAATTTGATTGAGCTTCACCAAAGTTCTACGTAGATTTAACGCAATTGAATAGAGCTTCACCAAATTTCTACGTAAATTTAACGCAATTTCAAAGAGTTTCGTCAAATTTCTACCTAGATTTAAAGCAATTTCATAGAGCTTCACCCAAGTTCAACGAATATTTAACGCAATCTCATGGAGCTTCATATAATTTCGGTGCAGAGATAAGCCAATTTCATAGCGCTTAACATAATTAACGTATTTTATAGAGCGTCGTATAATTTCAAAATAGATCTAACCTAATTAATAAAGTTTCATGTAATTTCCACTCAGATATAACACGATCTCGTTAGATTCATATAATTTCTTGCCGTAGTCTTAGAAACATTGAGTAACTGTTCCTCAATCATCACTCTACTAATTATGGGTATCATTCTCCACTGTCCAGAATGTTGAGAATTGTTAACTTAAGCCATGTTCTTGAAATTTTTGGTATAAGTCTAAATGATTTTTGTCTCTACCAAAATCTTGCTCAGACTTTGACATGAATTTTCTTTCATATGTATATTTTTGTCATTGCTTCATTAAAATATTATGTATGTGCTGTTCTTTCTCTGTTGCTCTTTTTTTCCATTTTGTGTTTTGTATTTTTTTGTAATTTGGTAATGGTCCGTTAGTATATAAATAAATAATGTCGGATAAAATTTTACGCGGTATCGCAACCGGTGTTGACCCGAACACAGTACGTACACAGATGCATTGCTTGCATACGGCATATTTCTAACATGCTATTCGACTTCATAAAAAAATATTCCAATAAAATTGAAAAAATAATTGATTTTAATACAATAAAAAGAACACACTGGAATGTGTGCAACTTGTAACTCTAATACTGTTTTTTCGTACGCATACACTTGCTGTCCCTTTCTCAGTAAAAAAATAAGTAGGGTCAAGTAAGCGAAAATGCTGTTTATCAGAGACGTTTTGCAAGGACATCACTATCAGAAGTGAATATATATTTAAAAAATTATAAAATTTAAAAAAATTATAGTAAATACCGCACTAGAGTCCCAACTGTTCTCAACCGTCTAGAGCCAGTGAGACTATGGCATCCCCAATTGGGGTATGCTGTGAGGCGGAATGTATTGGGGAGGGGAAGGAGATGGGGAAGATGAAGGTTGGAAAGTACCTGGCTATTCAAATCTGGTCACCAACCACGGCTAAAGCCATTTTCAAGCAACGTATCTACCACTCTCAAATGTGCCGCAAATATACTTTTTATTATTTTGTATATGAATTAAATGTGTTATGACACATATCAATTAAATAAAACTTATTTGCGCACGCCGGGTTTACCAATACACACAATCCTAAGTTTGTGTTGTTTGAGTTAACTCTAATTGTGCGACCTGTAACAATTTAATTAATATTTTCAACATTTCATAGAGAATTGTATAAATTCAGGATTGACATAAATAACTCAATTTTCCGGAGCTTAAAGCTCACATAATCCCAGCGCAACTTTAACGTAAATTGAAAAAGCTGCGCTTGATTTCATTTAACGTGGTCTCGGCGTATTTCCTGGTCCTCGCCACGTGACCCTGTGTGACCTACCGCAGCGGGGGATGCCAGAGCCGCAAGTCTATGACGACCCGGTGGGGGTGGGTGCTGATGGGGGAGCCAGGAGGGGGCGAGAGACGCGCATGCGCCACATCGACCGCTGGAATCTTCTCCGCTCGTTGTATAATAAAAACAGTTACAAAATCACGAACCGATTTCGTTACTTTTACGTAGGACTGGAGTTAATTAGTAAATTTATGATAGAATCATTGAATGAAAACCTGAAAATTTGTGTATCACTTTATATACAGCCTCCTAGTTTATATCTTCTTTTTTATAGTGAATACCACACAAGAGTCCCAACTTCTTCCAACCGTCTAGAGTCAGTGAGACTATGGCATCCCCAATCAGGGTATGTTGTAAGGCTGAAGGAAGTCAGGGAGGGGAAGGAGATGGGGAAGAAGAATGTTTGGAAAGTACCTGGCTATTCAGATCTGATCACAAAACACAGCTAAAGCCATTTTCAAGGATATCTGTCCGGACGAAGGCAAAATAGTGCGGAAACCGGTTGGCATAACATTTTTTTTAAGTGATGTACACAAAGATACAGTGTTTAATTTGTATGCCAACTTATATAAATACGTACGTATATTAATGTCTTTCCAACAGTTCTGAAGCTATTTCTATTAGGTTCAAATTTAAAAAAAATTGTCGTCACACCACCCAGACTGAAAATGTCAAAACATTACGAACACAATAAAAAAAACGTTTTATTGTTATATTCAGCACGGAATTACAACCTCAACATCCGGGTATAATCTAAATTGTTGACCACGAATGCATCATTGTGCTTCAACTCCACTCATACCCCTTTCGAGAAATACATACACCTGTACTGCATACAAACATATGTATCAGTCAAATATATTCGTAAATCGTTATCTATACAAAAGAGATAAGATAACATATTTTTTTCAATTTTATATTTTATGAGCAGAAGTCATGACCTTAAAATAGTACGTCATCATCCATATGATTCGTCTAAAATGAGCTAAACATTTTGACCAACCTATCCAAATTTACGATAAATCACTTTCTCCAGGGAGAGAGAAAGAGATAAGACAAGTTCTCACACAATATAGCTCCGCCTGTAGGTATATCCGGCGACTCCGTCCACTACGTTTTGTTATGCGACATAACAGGACAGAACTCAACGGTGTTTGAGGTTATATCCTACATTTTTGTTTATAACAATACTGTGAAAAAGTGGTTATACCAGGTAAAAGTGGTTATATGGTTTTACCTTTTTAAATTATCACACCCACAATAACGTCAATTTGCTTCAATCGAGTTTTGACCACTCAGTCCGAGTGCTGTACATAGTTTTTTTTATATATAGTTTACTATTACTTACTTCATTTTTTTTCTACCCTAGGTCCGACAGTACGGGCAACAACCATTATATATGCATTATTTGTTGATGTAAATATGTTAGTTGTAAGTCACTAGTTATAAGCATTAAGCAGAAGTCTTAGTTTTAAAATTATGTTAATTATGCTGTAAAGCGCCCTTGGTGTGATATTTCTGTCACGAAAACGGCGCTATATAAATCAGTCAATTATTATTATTATACAAATAAATAAAAACATTATGTCGACATGTGCTATTAATGGATGTATAAATACCCTAGTCCTAGCCGCGTCCCTGTCAGGCAAAAATCATCAATACTGACTACACTAGCGCTTCCTCCTGTTATATTATTGCTCTGAGATTAATATAATAAGCTTGGGGTACCACCAACCGAGGAACAACAGATTAAATTTTCATGTTCATTGAATATCGACACCAACATGAACATGGTCTTACAGCTTGAATAGATTTAGTAGAGTAAACCAATTTACACTTTACAATGTAAACACTGGTAAAAGCAGCAAGATTCATTTAACGTACAAACCTTTGTAGAAAAATACCACACTACGATAACGATCTCGTTTAAATTCTGCTGTTTATATTACGATGAGTGAATTAATTTTAGACGGTTACAACAGTTTGTTTATTGCTTGACTATGCTTTATCAAAACAGTGGGTATATTAATTTCTGTATATCAGTAAAAATAAGTCTGTTTTATGAACAATCCTACACTCGTTGTTCGATTTTTTTACTTCATCACTTTAGGACACTGTAAAGGCACACTGGTCATTCTATCCCTTTTTAACATATAACATACACGTGTATATTCTCAGAGCAATAGCCAGGAGGGATAGTTTTGCAAAACAGTGTAGTCAGGTTTGTTGATTTTTTCCTGACTCAAGCGTGGCTAGGGTTTTCATGGACACACCTTTTTACATCTATTCATAGAAGATGTCGACATAATGTTTTGTTTATTTGTATAACCACTTTTTTAACAAAAATATAGGATATAACCTAGAAAACCGTTGAGCTCTGGTCACCAAACACGGCTAACGTCATTTTTAAGCGTTTTTAAACGTTTCGATTCTGAATGGTGGTCTTTCACCAGGGCGATACTTGGTGTATCTACCACTCTGGCTGATCTGAATTGAAACAATAAGTTATTATTATTATTTGAAAACTATTTGAAGTTTGCTTTTGTGTTGATTTCACCGAAACAGACAAAACTATCGACACAAGCCAAAAAGTTCACCTTTAAAACAAAACAACAAATGAATTCCGCATATTTTATAGAAAAACCAAAAAAAAATATTGAGAACACAAAAATATGTCACGCAGCTACTGAGCGCATAAACAACGGAATGAAGTAATATAAAATGATAAAAATACATTTTTAATATCTTCTAACCGATACCTACACCTTGACATACTTATCTTTGCAGGCGACCAAAAAAGGTACAAACGAACTATTTCTCAAATCTATAGATTTTTTTTGCATCCATAAAATCTACACTAACGATGAGAGAAGTGTGTCGATGAGTACGGCAATTATTAAGCAGGAAAAAAGAAGTAAATGAAGAAAGTAGCCGAGTTGACAAATGCGTCGGTTTCCCACATAGTTCAATTTCTTTGCTACCTAAGTCCTCCATCGTTGCACAATCAACACATTCCGCCTATCGTGGTGGTAGGAGGAGTTGTTCAAATATTGTTAGGTTATTCATAACAGGAGAATTTTTGTATTTCTTAAAAAATATATGTACATAGCCTTTTCAAAAGAAAAGGTGAATTTTGAATTTTCGCAGGCTGTGTACATTCGATTATCGTTTTTTTTTGTTATGTTGGTTTACATATGTTTATCATATAGACTCGCCGAATGCCAGTCAACATTTTAAGTGCGTTGGAGCACGTTATTCCATTTTTAACGCAAAATTTAATACATATTCTTTGATCCATTTTTTTTCAAAAGTAAAAAATGGAAAAACACACAAAAACGTGACTAACCTTTCCAGTTGTCAAAAACAAACCACTAATTCAAAATGGCTGATAATGCTAATATATGATAAACATTTGTGTACCAACATAACAAAAAAAAAACGATAATCGAATGTACACAGCCCGCGAAAATTCAAAATTCACCTTTTCTTTTGAACAGGTCTCGTATAACTTAAGTCGGGAAACAGAACAAAACCGAAAAAATTTCAACGCTTTGAATTCTTACGGTGTGAAAGTTCTTCAAGAATATTCATTGGAAACATTGAAATTAATTCAAAGGGGTAAATGAGGAACGGGAATAATTTTGGTCGTCCACCTGCTTAAAGGGGGTTAGAGAAGTATTTTACATCTGAAGTAAAAAACACGAAACTACACCCGTCTCTTTCGTGTAAAAGAAACTCGGGTATAAAAAATATGACCATTCCCAGTCATCCTTCTGGTTTCAACTCTGCGTTTGCTATTATTTATGGTTCTTCCTTATTTCTATGGCATGCACAGGACGACCACAAACTCGCTTAACCACAAAATAAACTTGAAAATAATAGGCAGGTAGGAACTTCTTTTTGTTTATAAAAATACGTCGGTAGGTACTTCCGCTATTCATAAATAATATTAATAATACGTTTTGTCTCTTTCAATTCGTATTATCTGTTTCTTTTTCTCCCTTTCTTTGTTATAATTTAAATGTTGTTCTATTGTTTTCTCACTGTTCTGTTATTTTATTTTATATTTGTTTCTCACTTTGTACGTATATAGAACCGCACATTGTGTATTTTTTTTTTGTTTAGTTTAATTTTGAACCCTGATGATGCTTAGGCTAAGCGAAACCGGTCGGTCATAAAAATTAAAATAATATACGTGGTCTTGTACAAAGTTATTTTTTTCATTTCGTTAAATATGTCAAACTACAAAGTTCTACGAAAATATAATGTTTGTTTTTTGACGTAGTTTATAAAATAATGGGTACCTTCGTAAGCCTTTCCATTACTGTACTCGGTAATAATTAAGTAATTTAGTTACAGCTTTATTAATTGGTATTTAAGGTTGACCGAAGGAAATGAGTCCTAATTACTGTAGGAAACCACAGAAAATATTGAAGTCCTAAAAAGGCGTAGTTTCTTGGAAGTAAAGTTATATTATTAATACTAGTGTGACGCGATATTCTGGGAATCGAATCAGGATTTATTTTTAGTGCATAAAATTATTACAAAGAAAAATTAAGCTATTAATATGTATATTTAATAAAACAATAAGCTTTGTAAAAACACCACTTTATTTGAGTTAACCGCCAACCAGGTTTCGCTTTTCTCAAGCTTCGTCGGGGCTTTTACATCAACCAAAGCTTTTACATCTACAAACACAAATAAAGTGGTGTTTTACAAAGTGTATTGTTTTATTTAATATACAATATCACACCCCCCGAGTTATTGCTTCCTTCGAAAAAAAACTATTAATATGTAATCAAGAAGCTCTAATCGGGTCATAGAATCAATAATGAGGATTAATTTTCAATAAATAATGTTTCAATAGGTGTGAAATGTAAACGCATTAATCGATTCTGAATTTTTTTTATTTTTTTTTTACATGAATACCGCACAAGAGTCTCAACTGCTCCCAACCGATTAGAGCCAGTGAGACTATGGCATCCCCAAATAGGGTATGTTGTGAGGCTGAAGGTAGTGGGGAGGGGAAGGAGATCGGGAAGAGGAAGGTTGGGAAGTACCTGGCTATTCAGATCTGGTCACCAAACACGGCTTAAGCCATTTCAAGCAACGTTTCGATTCTGAATGGTGGTCTTTCACCAGGGCGATACTTAGAGTATCTACCACTCTGGAACGTGCCGCAAATATACTTGTTATTATTTTTATATGAATTAAATGTGTTATGACACATATTAATTAAATAAAAGTTATTGGCGCACGCCGGGTTTGAACCCGCGACCTTTGGATTCGTAGTCGAGCGTCTTACCACTCGACCATGGAGGCCGAATGGTGGTCTTTCACCATGGCGATACGTAAGGTATCTATCTACCACTCTGGAACGTGCCGCAAATATACTATATATTATTTTATATTAATTGAGTGTGATTAATTTATTTGCGCATGCTGCATTTGAACCCGCAACTTCTGGATTCGTAGTCGAGAATCTTATCACTCGACAAATATTCGTCGTATTTTGTGTAAAATCGTAAATATAGTAATACAAATATGTCGATTTACAACAACTTTTATGTTGTACTGATCATCGCTGAGACGAAGATTTTTTCGTTACCTAGAAAAAAATTCTAATAATTTTGTTTTCTCCATATTTTATTTTTATTTCTATCACTGTAAGAAGCTTGGAGTAATAATATATTATGAAGAGAGAGCTAATTCTTTTTACCCAACCTATACAAATTTGGGATAAATCATTTTCTCCGGGATTTTACGTCGTACACTATGAGAAAGAAAGAGACAGCAAATTTTCCCAAATGATCACACCGCTTTAAAGTACTATGAGGATGTTCTTCGCGTCCCGCGTCTCCGTTGACTCCGCCCACACGTTTTCATATGCGACATAAATGGACATAAGTCAACCATTTTTTAGGTTATATGATATATTTTTGTTTATAACAATACTGTGAAAAGTGGTTATACGAATAAACAAAAACATTTTATCGACATGTTCTACGAATGAATGCATAAATACCCTAGCTCTAGTCCTAGCCACGCCCAGGTCTACCTTAAAACATAAATTAACATTACAAACTAAGTGATCTTTTATACATACAATAATTTATTTGAAATATATATTTGCATCAATAAATATTATGTTAATGCTGAAAGAATCAAGAAATAATCCCGTTTTAACGGCCATGACCTGTTGGCGTCACGCTTCTCAGTCAAATGAAACATGTAGGTGAATAATACGTGAACTACGTAGTGCAGAAAGAAGCGTAATGATGTCGTTAGGGTATTTTATAAAATATTTAATTAAACACATAATAAAATACATGAAACAATGCAAAAAATCTTCGTAATTGGATTAATTGACGTTAATAAAAAAAAAAATGAATAGCAGATCAATACTAAATTAATACAATTCTATTGTTTTCTCATTGTTCTGTTATTTTATTTTATATTTTGTTCTCCTTCTGTGTGCATAAATAACCGTAAACTTTGTATTTTTAGTTTAGTTTATTTTTTTCTAAGCGAAACCGCTCGGTCATAAAAAAAAATAATTTCCGTGGTTTATACAAAGTTATTTTTTAATTTCTTTAAATTTAATTTTTGGTGAGTACTTCGCGATATTTTTTTTTCAAGTGAATTTCATCCAATCACCTTTTCAACTTTGCTACTGAATAGGTAGTATTTTCTAAAATAACATATATTTTTGATTATTTCCAATTTTATAACTGTTAATTCATGGTGGAATTCCATTTTGATGATTTAATAAAACAAATTTATGACTTTATTCCACTTTTTTATTTTTGACTGGACCGGTTTCAGCCTACAACGGCCATCTTCAGACTAGTACAGGTTGTTCTTATTCTACGGCATATATACTATTTTTGGGATGTCATGGGTAGTAAACCATGATTTTACTTTAATTATATTTATCAGTATTGCTGCATGATTTTACTAGTTACAAGTTACTTTTAGTTTAATATTTTATATATCTATCTGGCATGAATTTTTATTTAAGATGGGTTACAGTTGTTTCGTATTTAGAGAAATACAACTGTAACCCATATTAAATAAAAATTCATACCAAATAGATATATAAAATAATAAACTAAAAGTAACTTGTAACTAGTAAAATCATGCAAGTAAAATCATGGTTCACTACCCCTGACATCCCAAAAATAGTATATAAGCCATATAACAAGAACAACCTGTACTAGTCTGAAGATGGCCGTTTTAGGCTGAAATTGGTCCAGTCAAAAAATTAAAAAATGGAATAAAGTTATAAATTTGTTTTATTAAATCATATATTTTTAAGTTTATCATTATATAAGTTTTCAGGGAAAGCATGCAAGATTTCCGAAAAAAATCTGAATACAGAGCCTATAAAAGAGAGGTTACAGAAGAATAATTATTATACTTCCAAACAACCTACAATGTTTATAAATTTTAGTATTTTGTATATATGCAGTTCAAATAAATAACAACTTTTGAAATCAAATTAGAATCAGATAGATGTTCAGATCACCATCATGTATTTACAGTCAGTATGTTTGTAATATCCCTGTACTAACTTCGTAGCGTCATTTCAATCACCTGTCCCTCTCTTACACCTGATATAAACACACGTATGTCTGTTACGCTACCCGCTCCACCAGTGCACCGACACGGTGCAGCCTCGCCCCAACGACCAGGCAAAACATAGGATCGGCTAAAAAGGAAACAACCAAATACGCGGACTTCAGGTCGTATGGTGTTTTACTGCGGTGTTTTTTTAAGGAGAGCCCCGCCTTTACTCGCAGTGGTGCGTTTGTCATTTGGCCAGTATTGCCACCGCAAGGTTTGTAGTTTGTGGGCAGAAACCTACCTACCTCGAATGTAACGTTCTTTGGAACTTTATAAGGCAGTTTTTAACCGGTGTCTTCTGGGAATAGCGTTGGGTAAAGTCTCTCACTGTACGAATGAGCATGGATCATCGTGGTCGATGGCATGGATAGATGAAGCCAAATCTATTTTAACTCACTAGATGACAAATCTCTCATAAAACCTTACAAGTGAACAACAAATGAATATAGTTTAATAAATTATAAAATATAAACAATAGCCTCGCTATCTATCTGACGCTTTCTATGTAGGCAAGCTTGAAAAATGAAACTGATGTTGGCGTGAAGTTGTGTAAATTCCTTTGAAATACGAATTAAATGGATAAGAAATTTTCCGTTTCTATCAAATTGTATATTATTTCTAAACAAACCCAACATTTTGTGTAATGCTTTCTTCCCAGTAAAGTATTTCAAGGAAACTGGTGTATTACATTTGGTGCTTTGAATTCAATTTATATAGGTACTAAATTAAATTATACGGCTTTTATCGGTTTCTAAAAATAATCTGACTATATTATTTGTATGAAATTCCGGCATCGCATGTAAAGCTTTCTATTTAGTGGAAATCTGAAAGGAAACTCGTGCTTTTACATCGGAGTAAAGTACGAATTTAATATTGATTTTTTGGTATCATTTGGTTCTGACGGCATCTGTACTAAAGATCGACCAATTGATCGTGCCAATTTTTATGATAAAACAATAAGGTCAACCATGGCACAATTAGGACTGAATATAAAGCAACTTTTAAGTGTGAAGGGGGTTAATAAATTACTCTGCGTCCCTTTGCAAAGGCACACCCTTCGAAATAAGGACGAAAACCAAAACCTTATAGAAGAAAGTTATAAAAAAGTACAATTTTAAGGAGTACTTCTTAATTACATAATGAATTTTGATAAACCGATAGCAATTGGTATAAATTATAATTTCTTATCGGAATATGGTAAGTATCCAAGTATCGGAATGCAATAGAATGATTTTTCCTACGTAGATTAAATAATCTGATAACGTTTCCATATGGAAAACTGTTCTTATATTTCACTCACTGTTTCAGAATACAAAGATCGCTTGAACATGGGATTTCAAAAAATTATTATTCATTACGTCTGGCGTCTGTGAGGTTAGTGCGCATCGTCGTCATTCGTGAATGAGACGATATATTTTGGGAATTTCTCTGAAGTCACATCGTGAATATTAATTTAAAATTATGTAGCCCAATGCTTTTTTTCAAATACTAAGCAGTTTAACCATTTTGGTTGCTGTATAGACATGTACATAATATTTAAGTGAGAAAAATAATATATTCCACATCTACAGAATAATTTATACAATTGTTAAATACTAAATTTTCCTAAAAGTCGTGTTACTAAAAACCACGAAAAAGAAAGTTTCAGCTATTCAAATAATGAGGAAAAATCGACACGGGTGTGTATAAAATTGCACAAATTCCTAACAAGAAAATATATATTTTGCAGTAATTAAAAATATATTTAGAGTGCAGATTGTGCATTAAGTTGCAACAAAAGTGGAATCGATCAAATAATGCAAAATAACAAATGTGTTAGTATGGTATTTTTAAAAAGAACCCAATGCGTCTAGCTTTTAATCTTATTCTTACCTCACCTATTCTATAAAATATTGATTTGTAGAAGCAAATAATTATTGTTACGCGGTTGAATTTGATGGGTTTTCGGTGTGGGGAGTGGTGCTATGGCATTATGCAAACTTGTACTTATCATATTCATTAAATCATACCAAATTGAACTATAAATGAATAAACGAAAATGAATGTGAAAATATTCCGACCCACAATCTCAATTGAACATGTTATATGTATAATTTCTGCATCCTGTTCATAATGAATGACAATGTTTTAAAGATATTTCCCACAACAAAGCCCACAATGCCGGTTATTTAAATAATAACCGAATAGCTCGGCGCGGCAGAGGTAGGATTATCACCTGAATGCTCATTGCTCAGGTTAGGAAAGTTGACACTCTCCTTGCAGTTTGAGCGCCCGTTATGAGGTCAAGGATAAATCGATACAGGCCGAGTAAAATATTAAACTAGCTGGCGAATGATCAAAGTCAGACAAGATATTGCGAAAAATATGACTTACAATCTAAATGTTTCTTTTTCGGTCCTATCATTTCCTCCGTAGTGGCTTTGCATACTGATTTGGCCAATCCCTGGCCGGCTATGCTGTGTCTCGCCGCCAGTAACCTGTCGTTTATAGTCTGCCCAGCCATTTTAACACTAATTCTTTACATACACTTATTCACTATTTACACTAATCGGGGTACAGGGACCCCTTTATCACAATGTTTTCCCACAACACAATCACCACTCGCGAAAACTCGACAATGACAGGTCAGCTGTGACACCAGCGCCGCACCAACTAACCGAGCTGTATTAATACTAAAATCTAAGATGGCGAACTTGCGCAGCTGTGACGTCAAGAAATATCAAGTTAGCGACTATATCATTATTATTTTATCTGTCAAATGAAAGTAAGCGTGGAAAAAATGTGCATGATTGGTTTTCTCATTTGTAATTATTAATCTTTAAGAAGCCATTGGTTTGCCAAATATTTATTTACTATCTAATCGAATCCTGTGGGCGTTTCCGTATATACTACACCCAGTATTTTTATAAGTATTTAAATTTCTTGAAAACCGCACGAAAATTAATAATCATGTCGACACGAATAAAAAATCATATTATTTCGCAGGTAATTATATTTGTTTTTATTATCAGCGCATATCAGTTTCGGCGGATCATAACCATAAAATATTATGTCATGTTAATTTTGTAAAATATTTTTTACTTGACAACTGTCAGTTCCACACTTGCTAGCCATGTATTTTCAGAAGAGTAGGAACCTTAACTTTAACTGATTTTTTTTCTCCTCTTTAGAAGATCCTTGTTTTATTTTAAAACTCTTGGTAGAATCAACTTTAATTTTTCAATTAATTTATTTTATCAAATATCCAAAACTTTCTTGAGGAGTTTAAAATCTCCCGTGATCTTTACGAAGTGTGATTGTCCTGAATTAAAAAATTATTTCTATTTATTAAAATTTCAGAACTTAATAATAAAAAAAATTAAAGTCTGATTTAAATTGAAAGATATTTGTCAATACAATATATTTGTTGATATGTTAAGAGTGGCTACTGAAAGTTGTGGGTAGTGCATTATCAATTGTTTTACTAAAAAATAATTAAAGGCTCACTTAGAAATAACTTGTCAAAATTATTTTTTGATTTTCAACAGGTGTCTCACCTCGTCAGTGAAGATCTGCAGCACATAAATAAAACATCTTCTTATAAAATATTGTCAAATAAAGACAATTATACATCATTTCAATTACATCTTCCTTTCAAATATTTAAGTGCGATGAAACCATTCAAAGCTGCAATGAAAACTAAACCCAAAGGATTTATTAATACCATTCTTGAAAATAAAGTCAAAGGCTTCAGGGGATTAAATTTTGAAATAGAGCGTAATTTCTTTATTGAAAGTGCATTGAACGATGTATTGAACCCTGCCATCGACGAAACAAAAAAGCCTAAGAAAATAGTTATTGATTACAGCTCTCCAAATATTGCCAAACCATTTCATGTTGGACATTTGCGATCAACGATCATCGGCAATTTCATAGGCAATATAAATACTTACTTAAATGAAAAGGTTGTGAGAATAAACTATTTGGGAGACTGGGGAACTCAATTTGGTTTATTGAAAGTCGGAGTAGATTTAGCGAACTACAGTGAAGAACAAATCAAACAAAATCCTATTCAATTACTGTATGAGGCTTACGTCCAAGCCAACAAACTAGCAGGGACAGATGACTCAATAAATGATAAAGCTAAAATTGCCTTTACTCTGTTAGAACAAGGAAATCCTGAAGAAATAAGGAAATGGGAAAATTATCGAGAATACACCGTTCAAGAATTGAAAAAGCTATACCAAAGGCTCGGCGTAACATTTGATGAATATCACTGGGAATCAATGTACGGCTCCAGACAGATAACAAACATATTACAAGATTTAGAATCTCGCGGTATTTTAAAATCAGACGAGACCGGAAAGAAGTTTGTCGCAGTTCTCGATAGAAAAGTCACTGTGGTCAAAAGCGACGGTTCAAGTCTTTATTTAACCAGAGATATTGCGGCAGTACTAGACAGATACAGCAGATATTCATTTGACGAAATGATTTACGTCGTGGACAATTCTCAGACGGATCACTTCAGAGCCCTCAATGGAATTCTCGAGCAGATGGATACCCCCTTCAAAAACTCATGCAGACATGTCAAATTTGGCCGCATCAAAGGAATGAGCACGAGAAAGGGAAACATTGTTTTTCTCAGGGATATCTTAGATGAAGCCAAAGAAAAAATGCATCAACAACAGAGAGAGTCCCTAAGTAAATTATTCTCTTTTAGTTTGACAGCAGGACATGCCTTTTTTTATTGTACCATGACATAAATACACTTACATTATACAAGTTGAATGCTTGTTATTTCTATGCAGTTATAATATGCGTATGGTATTTTGTTCACTCTCCCCCAAACACCGACAAATTTTATCTGTGCAATATTATACATATTTAATGTTACGTATGTGTTTTCATACATTATTTCACATAAAATAGTAATCATTTATATCACATTATTAACCACTTAATTAAAATCACAACTTTGAACTGAACACTTTGTAGACAAAATTTGAATGGGGAAACTGATACATTACGTAGAAATATGACAGGAAAAAAGTGTCAAATCCATACATAAATACAAAATATATTATTATTTCTATTGGTCCTAAAAAAATGCACTAATAAATGCTATATTTATTTTTTTTCAGCAACCAAAGTAGATTTAGCTGACGAATCGGTGTCCGACATTTTGGGAACAACAGCAGTAATCATAAATGATTTAAAACAGAAGAGACATAAAGATTATGATTTCTCATGGGAAAACATACTCCGCAGTCAGGGAGACACGGGCATCAGACTGCAATACCTCCACTGCCGCCTCTGGAGCATGGAGCAAAAGAGTGGAGTACAACTGCCCACCATTTGCAAACCCGAATGCCTTCAAGAACCCGATGCCTTGATGTTGGTAAATGAACTCGCCAAATTCACCGAAATCTTGGAGAGGTCCAGAGAAGAGATGGAAGCTTACATCTTAATCGTGTATTTGTTCAGATTGAGTCATTATGTCAACAAAGCCATCAAAGTATTGCAGATTAAAAATCAAAATAAAGATATCGGAGAACAGAGACTGCTATTGTTTCATGCGGCAAGAACAGTTGTTAAAACGGGCCTAGAGATATTGGGAGTCAAACCATTGAATCAAATGTAAACCATCATCATCAGGTGGGGTTTGACTTCCACAAATGCTCTCCAGTCTCTGGTCCTTAGCCATTCACCTCCAGTCCTCTTCCACGCAGATAGTCCACGTTTTCCTCAGTCTGCATCTTGGTCGCTTCCTTTGGGGCACCCAATCGGTCACGAGTTTCAAAGTCATCTGGCATTCTTTCTTCATGTCCTGCCCAACAAATGTAAATGAAGTAACAAATAAAACACTTTCAAAGTTTATTCCTAATTTTTCTCTAATTTACTTAACTAATACATAATGTTCGCACATTAAAACCCTTATTGCAATTCATATTTCAAGGTGTAAAACTCCTTGTAAGTTACAGGTAATTATTTTTACCATTTAACGGTTAGGTCTGATGGTAAAAATTCAAAATGTATAACTTTGAAAGGGTAAATAAATGCAGATGGCACTTCTTAACGCTTCTTCCATGTGTGCTTCTTCCTGGCTCCTGGCTGTCCGGGCTTCTTCCTTTCTCTGAGGCGTTTGTCTCTTGTCAGTAAACCAGCTGAAATTTAAAGAAGTAAATTTAATTCCGAAATAATAACAACAAGAAACAGCATTGATTCTCTGAAAGTGTGAAAAAATTTACACAGATGGCGTACAAAGCTGCTTTGAAAGAGATTCGTCATAAAGGGATTATTCAAATGATAAATTTATAGGGAAAACAATTCTTTAGAATGTATCATTTTTGCATTCTTCAAATCATCTAAACGGAATTTTTGCTTGACAACATTGCAAATATTATATTTACTACAGCCACGGCTGTGTCAAATCAAAGCACATCCACACGCTAGGACGAAACATAGATTTTATCAACAATGTGGGTAATTTGGAATCGATCCCGGGGCTCTTTTTTTTACTGATAAAATTTGTTTGCAATTGACAGGACGATAAAGAAGAAATTTTATAAAGTGTTGTCATTACTAAAAATGTTAAAATATTTGCTAAAAAAAAAAAATAGCAAAGTTGGTGTAAAATATAAGTTACACTGCCAAAATTAGGGTTAATTTGGTCGATGTGAACTGTCATTCTTTTGTTGGCGATCTGCGGTCGGGCTCGGGAATGATTCCAAATTACTGACATAGTTGATAAAATCTATATTAATGTTTCGTGTGGCCCCTGGACTGTCTTTTAAAAATTATAACAACTCAATTGTGGAATTCAATCAATCTTCATTCGTGTAAATAACTTTGATGATAAAAGATGCTCACTTTTATCATTAAAATTATTCACATGAACGAAGAATGATTGAAATGCATTAAAAAAAATCGTTAAAATTAAGGTCATCCAAAAAGTCTTCTTAATTTACACGGTTTGTATAAACATGTACTGTCCATATATAATGCATTATCTCAAATATTTATTATAAGTAGGATCTGAAATTCCTATTAGACATTTTCACAACTGCCCATATAGAATTTATGGATTTTATTTTTAACATTAACTCCGCACAGGAGACCCGAAGAAAATAATTTTCCTCAGGACCTTTGTCATCTTTGGGGGTGCTGTGTGGAGGTTCTTTTTGAGGAAAGGAAGGAGTAAACCTGGGTCTTGAAGAGGCCTATGTTGTAGGAGGAAGGAAACACAGAGGCCGGCAAATCGTTCCACAGCTGAGCTACGAGTCGTAAAAGCAGCCGGTTCTCATGTATCAAATGTCAACCTGTACAAATGTTGCAAAAAAGATAAATCATTTGTAGTATCGCTTTCATTAAAATGCTACAGATTGACATTTAGAGCCATTTTGGGTGCTGAGGTTTAATAAAGGACAATATTGCTAGTCAGAACTCTGAGAAATAGCCCCAAAGTGTCTTTAAATCCATAAATAAGTATTTACTATGGGTATGGATTATAATATTCTTGAATATCATAAGCATATCTTTTCCTCACCAAGTCTCATCCTCTCTACCATAGCCATATCCACGAAGCTGCGGAGGGTCCAAGCAATGCCCCAACGAATGGCCCCAGCCTGTCCTGCGAAGCCCCCGCCTTCAATGTTGCACTCAATGTCCACACTGTTCAGCATGTTGGTGAAGATCAGGGGAAATAATACCTAGAAAGTTAAATCGTAATTAGAAATAGGAAGACCCTCAGTGTTGCTAAAGAGAAGAAAAAGTGGCAATAGGAAAAAAGTTTTTGAAAATAGAGAATAAATAAGCTCGAAACGTAAATGGGGAGAGTGATAGGGCAGGCTCTATCACTCTTTCTTTTAAAATTAAAATAAATGATAATTCGATGTCCAACTGAGGTGAGAAAATTATTCTAAGAACTTTGAAGTTTGATAGACCTATGGTACATTCAATTAAAACTTTAATTTTTCGACAACAGATGGCAGAAACTAAAACAAAAGCCAAAGTAATGCAGGTAGCATTTTTTTAAATGCAGGTATGTACAGATCTACAAATCTGTGCAACTGTTTAAAAGACTAGGTAACTAATGAATGGTACAGGCGGCCTAAAGAGGAACTAAAGAAATATAGTTTTTGGACAGGTAACAAAATCTACATTAGCGGCGCCCAACAGATAAGTTTTAAAACCTGTAATATAGTAGGTATGTGATTACACACTATAATTATATTCCCAGCTAATAGGTGAATTCCACAGTCAGCAGTAAGAGTAATAATTTTTTTTAATTTGCCAGGAAAATTTATTAAAAGTTTTCCCTGACTAGAAAGGAGTTTTATCAGAATAATAAAAATTCTTTTATGAAAATTTTCATGTTATTTTTCACAGGCACAAATTAGTTTTATTGTAACGTAGATTACAGATAACAACAGCAAACCAGAGTAATGTTAGTAGTCATTATGTCAGTAACCCGTTTTTCATGTCGTAAACCCTATCAACTCCATTACGAAGCTGTTATCAGTACTGGATCACCTATTACTATGTCTAGACTAATAATTTATTTATTTGTAATTTAAATAACATAAACTTTTTTTTTCACTTTTTGGTGATTTCCGCCACGTGATCCCTTGTTTACGTCGGGCGTTGAAAAGCTCCCAGTAGCGTTGTGACCGTTCCGTGCGAACTACTACAAAGAACTACTCCATTTTGCAGCAGTTCAAACTTCATTCATTTTTCATTGAACAAATAATTCAATTGAAGTTGGTAGTTCCGCTCGCACGATTGCACCATCTATACTCATTTGTAGTTTACTTTGAAAACTTCAGTTTTAGTTCTTTGTTCGTTCGAACGATTGTAGTATCGCACCATTCACAGTTCAATTTTAGTTTACTTCAATTGTAGTTATTCGTTCGCACGATCACACAATCCGCAGTTCGACGTGTTTTGGTATGTTTAATTTGTTCATGATTTTATGCGGGAATATTGTTGTGATATTTTTGTTGGACTTTGATTACAAACTTTGATTTCTTTGATTGTTTTGTCTGGTGTGGGACACTAGTTTTTCCGAGTGTTGTTTTGATCATAATATAATCTTTAATTTATTTTTTGTTTTAATAATAATTGTCCATTTTAAATTTTTTAATCTTTTATAACAATAAAACTATTCATAATAATTGTCATACTTTTGCATTTCCCTCTTAGATGGCGCTAGTATAGTTTGGAAATCTCACACGGCCGCTTTTAACGGATTTATATAAAGCTTGGGCTGAGTCGGAATCAGAATTTCAGTGGTACTTCAATTGAAGGGTTCACCGTGAAGGGTTCATTTTAAAGAACTAGCAGTTCCTAAAGCGTTCACAAAACTTTGAAGTTTTTCCCAACGCTAGCTCCCAGTCTTTTTCTAGCCAATGACAACCTTTTTTAAATGTCGCCAATTCTCTCTATTGTTGCCACGACAATTGCCAGTGACTAGAAAATGACGACAAGCATTCTTTTCACTCCCAATATGAGCAGGTAATGCAGGATGGAGTAGATTGCAGAATGGCGGATCTATCATGAATATTTGACAGGTGTTTGAAAGAGAATTTGAAGAGCATTGCATTCATATGTACTTACATACACATAATAATATTTAGTTAGTAATAAGATGAAGCCTAGGAATTCATATTTTTACAGCGCCTTTGAGGTGATTTTTCACAAAAACGACGCTATACAAATCATCCAAATATTATTATTATTAAATTATTAAAAAAATGAAAAGTTTCATGTTCGCAAAATATTTATTCATTGATAAAATTTAACAAATAATAAAGGTATTCAAGGGTGCATTAAAACACAATATTTAATATAAAAATAATTAAACATGTCTTTATTATGCTTAAATAATTACTAGGTTTGCAGTAATATTTAAAATGTTGAAAAATTTTCCATTACCGTGTTACATATTATGCTCATGGCTAGAAATTATTGCCTAAAAAAACAACAAATATGATATTTTCATAATCTAAGTTATTTAAAAAAATGTATTTTAGAATAACACAATTGATTTACTTTTACGAAGATTTTTTTAGGACAATATAGAAAAACAAGAAAAGAAAAAACAAAAATGCAGTGACTTAGGTTCAAGCTAGTGATGTGCATAATCGAAATATTTTTACAATCATATTACAATATTTCGAAATAATCGAGACAGTCACTATCAACTCCACTATGATTATTTGAATTCACTATGAGAATTTCCAATAATGGTGAAAGGATATATATATATATACATTTTATTTTTTTTAACTATCCATTCAAAAACCATTGAACTATTATAGCTACAAAACGAAATCTAAAAAATATTTCAAAACATGTTCAATTAATTTTGAATATTTCAAAATGATTTATTGATTACTAACTCGATTATGACTGTCATTACTTGTCCAAACTGATGTTCTAAGCGTTCATCTTACCACCACATAAAAATCTTTAGTTTAACATTATGTGCCTTACGTTACTAGAAAATTAACAGTGCAAAATCAAGAGAGAATACTACAGTAATATAACAAAGAAAATGTGGAAAATTTTATCAAAGAAATGTGTAAATGCTACGAAACCTTATAGCTACTAGCACTTCTTGACCATAAACCTATCAACTGTACTAACCACTAACATAGTATAAACAGAAGAATTCCCTGACTCAGATAACTAAATATAACATAAAATTACAACATGTATTTACAAGAGCTGACGCTTAGAATTATAGTACGTACAACAATATCAAGATACGTGTATATTATTTACATTTAAAAACTAGGTTTTAATAGTAATGTAAATAATTAATTGTTTAGATAAAACAATATATACCTATATATGCGTGTTTTTAATTGCAGCGTTATTTCTATGGCAAATCTTTTATCACAATTTTCATCGACTTATTTCAATAATGAAAATATTTACAATTCATATTCTCAAAAGAATTTATTATGTTTGTGTTACAATACAATCGGATGCCATAAATAGATGTGTAATAAAATATACTGTACATTCAAGTTTCAATGATAAAGTTTTCTCACTTCGCAAAAAAATTAACAAAATAACAACATCAAGCAAAAATACAGTGAATTAACAACAAATATGGAAACAACCCTGTGTCACCAATCAATCACCATTGTTAAGGAAAACTCACCCCAAATATGTTTTCCCCTTTAAACATTTTTTTAAACTTTTCACTTATGGGTAAGGTACACACAACATATTACTATGCGATTTAACAGTTAACAGCCGAGCATTTTTTTCCCTTTCCCACGAAACATTAACATTTCGAATATTGAATTTCATAAAAAAAACCTGAAAGCTATGACTTAGCCTAAAACATTCAAATAATATCGAATTAAATATATTTAATTCGCTTAGCACAGCACATTTATCACCAACCTTTCTCTCGTAAAGCTATATACCAAATGTTCTTAAGTAATGGAAAATATTAATGATGCAACGATTAGGATTCCAATGCATCGATACCGCAGGTTATAAGAATCTATTGTATCGTCGTAATCTCCCATAATATGGGCAAGATTGTCAAAGATATTTATACTTTTTCGAAGTCTTTTTCGAAATAATCGTAAGACTCCCGATTGAATAATCGCAATAGTCAAAGAAGTTGCATCACTACAAACTATATTCTAGCATTCAACACAATAATAAAAATGATTTAATTAAAAACATAATATCATTCATATCAGAAAAATATTTTAACTTCGTGCTTAACCTAAGAAGTTTGGGCTTTGAGGAAGCAAATTTGTGCGTAAAAAAGAAAAGAATAAAATTAAAATCAATTTGCAGTGAAAGCAACATTAAAAATTATCTTCATTAATTAATTAATCATTTACTGTCTTAGTTATTACTATATTTTTAAAGTTTCAAAGTAAAAATAAACACAATAACCGAAAGTACGTAGATAAATAAAATGGGTTTCATAATATAAAAAACTGACTATTTTTTTTTTGTAAATGCATAGAATTTAGGAATTTTGTATTTTTTTAAATAGACTCGTATGCATTAAATGGTCTTTTAAATACAGAAGTCCGAACGATGGAAACATTGCATTACAAGACACGTCGTAAATAATTGCGAAATACAGTTTATTCTGTTTCATATGGAATGTCGCTTGGCAATTTTGCGTGTTGCTAGGTACTTTTACATTTTATGTAGGAGTGTCGTAAAACGATTCGATGACACGAAACGAACTAAAACGCCATAAATGTTTAATTTAACAAGTTTTCATTTTACTCATCGATTTAATTGATAATTATTTGTTTATTTATTCAGCATTGGTTGTTGACTATTGACCTACTAGGCTAACCATTTGCAAGAATGACTCGAGAATATAAATGCAGATTTGTATAATGCACTTGAGTAAATCCTCTCCAACTACATTTTACGTAATTTAAATAGAAGCTAGGTTTTGCAATAATATCTACTATCTACAAGGAATGAAGTACGGCTCACAGTGGTTAACAGACAATGGAAATGTCAGCATTTGGAGATGTTTTCTATGTGGTGTTTCTCTCGAGGTATGGCGATTATAAGCTTGTGCAGCATGGCTTGTTGGATTTTCAGCATATCTTTCAACTCTTTGATCTCTGTCGTTAGCAAATCCACCCTCTCTGACCCTTCGTCCACCTTCATCTTTAGCCCGTTCAAGCCGGTGTCGTAAGTGTAGTCAGAAAGGCCGGAATCGTTATTGTTCTCGTACCTCTTGAAGGAGTGGTAGGTGGCGGAGGAGCCCTTGGAAGAGATGGTGTGACCGTAGTGCTTCCGCATCTTGGCGATGTCGTAGGCAGCCATCATGATGTCGCGGGGCAGGCGCTTCTCGCCCGGGTTGAGTGGCTTCACGCTCAGCACCACCCTGTAGGCCTGCGGGGACACCAGAGCTGACCAGTGCAGGATACGCAGCAGGAACTTGGGCAGGTACGCGTTGAACAACGCCAACTCCATGTAGGAGATGAGCTTGGTCTGACGAACCAGCTTGGACAAGCCGGCCGTTTTCCGCAAACCTTGGATGTCGTGGACGGCGATACCCACCAGCAAGTTCATCAGCACCACGGTGACAAACATCAGGAACAGCACGTAGGTAATCTGCGCCGATATCTCCAGGAGAAACGGGGGGTCGTTACCGTCGGGATCGTTCAACAGCAAGCCTAGATCGAGTTCCCCGATCATCATGGTCAGGACTGTGATAAAGCCCATGAACGGATTGGCGAACGAAGACGAGTCGGGAAATATGACGCAAAAACTGATCGTAAATCCAATTAAGATGCATGAATAAGCCATGAAAAGCTTGGCGAATTCCTTTTGAACTTTCTGGTACATAGCTACGTACGAACCGAAAACGGGCAATTGTCCTATCATGAGCATGAGATTGGTCCAGCCGGCCAGCACGGCGAAGGCCCCCACGTGATTCTGCCAAGTATACGTGCTGTTGGTGTAGATGTACGATATCAAGAACACGCTCACTATCACAAACCACTCTATTATATTCTCTGGCTGGGTCAAGTATTGCCTGACCGTAGAATATCCGGCTATGCCGTATACTTTTCTAAATATTTCGAATATCGTGATGGCCGCCAGGACCCACCATTGCATTTCTATAACGAACGGATTCTTGCGGAGAAGATCCCCGAGAATCGACTGTTTCTGGCACAACTCCTGTTCCTGGATGGTCTCCTCCTTGTCTTTACTGCCGTTGTAGCATTTGTGCGCCAGAGCTGTCAGCACGTACAGTGTCAAAAACAGCACAAACATAAAACAAAAGAATAATCTAGCTATGTAATATTTTCTAATTTTCTCCCATTTGATGTGCAAAAACGCGGAACAAAGAGGGTGGAGCAATATTTCCTTTTGTCCCTCGTCGACAAACGTATTGAGGTAACTTATTTCTCTAGGGTGACAATGTTGCAAAATATTCCTAAAATCTAATTCCAACTCGACTTCGCGATTACTCGAGTCTTGAGAATTATGGAGAGTGATAGCGCAGTCGAGTTTCTGCGTTATCATAGCCATTGAAGCCGGTGTTTTTCTCGTTATCACATTCAAAGCAGAATTTCCCTTTTTAGATTTAGTCGTGACGTCAGCACCGTGGAATATTAAAGTCTCTACGCAATGCGACAAACCGTCCAAAGACGCCAAATGCAAAGGAGTGAAGCCATACTCGTCCTTTTGATTGACGTTTGCCCCCCAACTGATAAGAGTCTCGATTATATCAAACGCGCTCTCGGATTTTCCAATGGCCGCGTGTAACGGGGTTCGTTTGTCGTAATCCTCGGCGTTCGGCTCGGCGTTTCCATTCCTCAGCAAGGATTCCACGCACTCGAGGCAGGACGAGCGCGCCGCCAAGTGCAGGGCGGTGAAGCCGCGGTGGTTTTTAAGTTTAGCATCCGCACCTTTACCCAATAACAGATCGACGCACTCCACGTTCCCCTCATCGGCAGCGAGGTGGAGGGCGGTCGATTCTTTATCCCGTATCCTAGTTCTAGAGTTAATATCTGCCCCCGCACTGTTCAGCAATATCTCCAAGCACTGGGTCATGCCCAAGTCGGCCGCCAGGTGTATGGGGTTCATGCCGCTGGGCTCTATGGAGTTTACATCGACACCTTCCACAATAAAAAGTTGTAGGCATTCCAACGCGTTAGCCCTGACCGAACAGTGAAGCACGGTTTCTTCGCAATTGGCTTTTTTCGTAGCGAGGCTTACGAGAGCTCCGTTGTTGATGAGAAGTTTCGCAGTTTCCGGGTGGTTCCCAAACGCGGCGCAATGCAGAGGGCTGAAGCATTTCAGCAGACCGTTCACATCGGCGCCTTTGGAAATGAGGAAGCCGGTACACGCCAGGCAGCCGCTGAAGGAGCTGAGGTGGATGGCAGTCATCCCGCCGGTGTCGTGGCAGTTGATGTCGGCGCCGGCTCGCAGGATGGCTTCGAGCAGGTCCCTCCGCTTGTGGAAGGCGGCCCAGAGGAAGCAGATGTTCTTCTCCACCCTGAGGGCCGGCTCGAAGACGGCGTAGGCGGCCTCCGGGGAGAGGGCCTGGGTCTCGATCTCGTCCAGGAGGGAGGCGCGCACGTTCAGCAGGCGGGCCTGCTCGTGCAGCAGGATGCGGATGGAGTCGGAGGAGACCTGCACGCTGAGCTCGGCCGCGGGCTCCTCGAAGCTGTCGTACATGTTGGGGGCGCTCTCGGCGGGCGGCGAGGGGCCCACCTCCATGTACTCGAAGTCGCCGGAGGGCATCTCCTGGTCCAGCGCGGACTCGGGGTCTCCCCGCCAGCGCACGGCGGCCGTGGTGGTCTTATACTTGTTGGCGAGGGGCAGCTCCTCCTGCTTGCCGGCGTACACGCTGGCGGCGCGCTTAGTGCGCACTCGCCGGGAGGGCTTGCTCAGCACCCCCGGCTCCTTGTAGCCGAAGTTGTCCATCTTGCTCGGGCTCGGGGCTGGTCGGGGACTCGAGGCGGTCACTATGACTGCAAACAGAAACAAAACAAACTAAGTAAGCGGGACAACGCGGTGCGACAGGAAGGTCGAGTAACCGTAAAGCAACGAGATAAACAACGATGGCTGATTCGCAAAATAAGTAACTGTATCCTTTGATTGTCGGATTGACTAATAGCTTGTTATATTTTTAAAAGATGATAGTGTGACTGCCACAATACGAGCTACAGCACAGATCGCCCGCGTCACAATCCGGACAGCCGCTGTGGATCATCACTTAAACACTATTTCCATCGACAGTCACACTTAGAATAATTTAGCCCGCTACACGAACCGCTTTGAAGTCTCAAAAAGAATATCTCTTCCTACGTAATACTACACATTTGTATTGAAAATCTTCTCGAATGTTTAATATTATTACGTATTTGTAATTCGGTTATACACCTAGACAATTGAGGTAAACATAAGAATTTGTCATTCGCCGCGTTGGCACTAAACCCACTGCCATATAATCATCTTCGCATGTTTGCTCTCGAATTATAAGCTCGTTATGGCTCCATAAAAACGAGATACCGATTTGATATTAACTTAACAAATATGAACAAACAACTATATTAAAATATTTGTAATCGTTACAAAGATCAAGTTTGAAGCGACAACAGGTTCTAAAGATTGTTCATCGCGGCTACGAATTGAATTTTAAGAGGTTGCGAATTTAATACTATATTGACATTGATTTTATCACTCAATAACCTAGTAATAATAATAATAGACATTTGAGAAAGTTAATGAACATTTAAAATATGATTTTATAGTAGTTGTAAAAATAAAATTAAAAAAATAATAATTTTAAATTTAACTAGATATGGTTACTATTTTTGTGATCAGAATTTAATAAAAAGTTTAAATTTATAAAATATTACAAAGGCATAAAAAATAATGAAAATTAACTTACCAATGGTTTTAAATCCACCAAGTGCATAGCTCACTCGCCGAACACCCTTTTCCTTCCAGGGTTGTAAAAAATATATTCACTTTCAGCACTTAATAAAATGATATAACATCACAACACAAGCAACTACAAATCACGAACAACTGATAACGGAAGCGTAGTTTCGGTAGACCCTTGTTAAAATACGATTTAAATTGTTAAACATGTGAAAACACCGCTTTATTAATATTAAGAACACGTTTTTTAAACTGCTGTATTCAACATTTCAAACTTTTATCAATGTTATCATTCAGAGTTTCAATTTATTAATATGTGGTTTGAATTTCGTCGTAAATTTCTCAATGCTTTCAATAAATAAAAACACTTCTATCTTTTGTCTATGTAATTTCAAGAACTTCCAGATTTGAAATCTGTGCAGATTCGATTCCAGAGCTTCGTTATTTCTGGCGCAGGTTCTTTGCTCGTTCCCCGGTTGTTATTGGTCGTGTATCCTGGGCGGGAAAAGGCGGTTCGCGCGACTTGGCAATGGCGGAGCGCAGCAAGCGGAAGGCATTGTTCGTACCGCGCCACGGCGACGACTGACGATACTAACTCTGACGCTAGGCACTTGCCAGTAAAGTTGGCCCGACTATCTCTCCACTAAATGAGCCTGGCTTTTGATTCCATGGACCGACCTTGGCTTACGAACGCACATCGAGCAAAGGCACCTCGCCAAACCAGATCCGTAGATCGCCCTCACCTGAGAGGTCACCCAACTAATGCTTTAACCCCTGTAACCAAACCTCCGGTCCATTTCATAGAAGTATGATGCCT
The DNA here is from genome assembly GCA_022651775.1 of Drusus annulatus. Classification (NCBI taxonomy): domain Eukaryota; kingdom Metazoa; phylum Arthropoda; class Insecta; order Trichoptera; family Limnephilidae; genus Drusus; species Drusus annulatus. The sequence continues at coordinate 827,142 of JAGWCC010000065.1, read as the reverse complement.
GGTCAGGGTAGGCGCACTATAAAAACAAACCCCGCCGTAAAAAGTATCGTAGCCATCAAATCAGAAATGAGTGATGTAATTTACTAAATGCAAGCTTTGTTGTAACGAGCGTTGATCTTCGTCACTTATCCATACTTATATATGAGAGTTTTGTGTGGATCGGGCAGGAAAAAAATGCAACAAAAAATAGACTAAAGGCAGGAGTGGTTACATAAAAAAAAGTCAACAAAACCCTTGACTCTGGTCGGTGTGACGCCATTTAATATGTATATCCGATTTATGGTCCTGTAGATTAACAAATTCAAAATTTATTAGGCCAAAAAGAGGTGAAGTACAATTAAATTTTCTAAAAATAACAAACACATCACAAAACGTCAACATACATACACCATTTTACGGGAAGTATTTTAGAAATTAACATATTTTTCCTCGCCATTAAATTATTGATCAGTTTGGTATTCACACCTTCCAGTATTCATTGATCAAACAACTTTACAAATACATAATTAAACAAAACTAAATAGGGCAAATGCGCGTATTTCAATAATTAAAAGTGCCCATTAAATGTGAGTGAATAATCACAGTACAAAATACTCCTTTACGAGTGTTTATTTATCAATTAGACCTACACCCAAAGAAATATTTGGCTCCTGTCCTACCTTTTTTATTCCAAGTTACTGCTTGACCTTTTACTGTAGGTACCTATCGTAGGTACCATGTAATTTATTTGGTGATTAAATTCCTATGCGGGTAAAAAAACCTTATTCTTTTATAGTGGTCAATTTCAAGAAGTGGATTGATGTAAAACCTAATAGAGGTGTCAATTTTGAAAACGAGAAACGTTTAAAAAATTGAAGTCGGTCATGATATGACAAATGATCTGCAGATTGATAAAACGGAATGCCGGAAACAAGAAGTCAGGCAAACGGTGCCATAATCATTGCTAATGATAGGACTCTGACATGTGTGGGTGGAAATGGCAACAACTGCATAGAATACGGTCCTAGTGCATTGGAGCAGAAAACTGACATCTTGCTAACTTAAAAATCGAGAATACTAAATAAAAAGATATAACGAAAAAGGTAAGAAAAAATGTACCAACTGATTATTTATTGAAAACCCACTTAGTGTACATTATCACTTTTCATGTTCAATTACAGGTTGAAATTTCTGTGCAGAAAGTATCACCGTGAAGCGGAAAATCCGTGAAAAGAAAACAACAACACAAGGCACAAAAAATACAAAAAAACAATAAAAATGCCAAAGTCATATTAGAGCTATGAAGCAGAAATCTGTTTTCTGAAGTAACCAAAAACTCGCTAATGCCTGGAATGTCTATGAAACTGTTTTCAGCTCGCAACGTCTTTTCATCTGTGAAATATATATACATATATATATATATATATATATATATATATATATATATATATATATATATATATATATATATATATATATATATATTAATTTAAATAAAAATTAAAGAAAGACAAGACGCTAAATTGTGTTTCATATTTTGAAATTGATCAGATCAAATTGAATTTTTATTTTGAAAAAAAGCGTAGGAATCTCTTCAGGGAAAAAAACAATTTCCCAAGCGAAGCCGGGTACTAAAACTAGTGACAATAAGATCGTAAATCGTGAGATAATTTCAGAAATGTTCATTAACACAATTTATTAAATTGTTGGTGAATATTTAAGTAAACTGGTTGAAACATGCAGGACACGATTGTGAGATAAATAATAAGTCGAAGAGGAAAATCTTCTCTGAATCCGGGAGTTTAAATGTTTAAAGTTATAAAATTCGACACAGTGAAAAAACCCACAATTAAAAATAAAACAGAGAAACCGATTTTACAAAAGGATAACTCTGCTATGCGGAAGTTTAAAATAATTTGGCATAGGAATACATGTTATAATATCAATCACCATATTATAATACTAAAAAATATTTTTACGTAAAGAACCATTCTTAAAATGTTCCTGGCAAACTAATCTGTTTCCATCGCACACTTTCAACCTTTCGCCTGGCGTATTTCCCAGTCTAACACATAAAATGATTACTTATATTCAATATTTATTTCTGTATAAATTTGTTGTTGGTTTAACCCTGATAAAGGAACGGTCCTTCCGAAGCTGGTCGACATTTTAAGTAAATTTATTAGTTAAACCAAATAAATTATTTAGTTCAACACTATATTTTCGATCTACATAATTATTAATGGGCATAAATCATCTGAATTTCTAAGTGGGTAAAAAAAAACCCTTATTATTTTATAATGTTTCCCAGATCTATGGAAAATAAGTTATTTAACACCAATATTTAAAAAGGGCAATATTCACGATGTCACTAATTATCGACCTATTTGTATGCTCTCAATAATCCCCAAATTATTTGAAAAACTAATATTAGATAGAATCTCTATACACCTCAATAAAATCATTTCACCTAATCAACATGGCTTTATGCCGGGCAGATCCAGTTTAACAAATCTCTCACTATACGAAGAATTCATATCAAGTGCACTTAATGATAAAACCCAAGTAGATTCAATATATACGGACTTTGTTAAAGCATTTGACAAGGTTAACCATAAAATCCTACTTAACAAACTTCGCAAACTCGGTATAGAAGGTAATTTGTTAGAATGGATAAAAAGCTACCTAACCAATAGAATTCTTCAAGTAAGAAATAACTCTAAACTATCTTATAAATTTATAGCAACAAGTGGTGTACCCCAAGGTTCACATTTAGGCCCATTACTTTTTCTGCTCTTTGTAAATGACATAATTAATGTATTTGATAACGATGTGCATGTGCTGCTTTTCGCAGATGATCTGAAACTCTTCAAACTCATTAAAACCACAGATGATTGTTCTCACATTCAAGTTAACTTAAATAAGTTACATGATTGGTGTAAACTTAACCAACTTTTTTAAATATTAGTAAATGTCAGTCAATCAGATTTTTTAGAATTACTCACCCTCTCGACTATGATTATAAAATTGATAATATTTCCCTTACATCTGTCAATGAAATTAATGATCTCGGCATTACTTTCGATTCTAAATTAAATTTTCTCTCACATATCAATATAATAACAAGTAAAGGTTTAAAATTGCTAGGCTTTATTCTTCGAAATGCCAATGAATTTAAAAATATTTCTACATTGAAAATCCTGTACTCTTCACTAGTTCGAAGTCAAGTCGAATATAATTCTTCTGTCTGGTCCCCTCACTTTAAAATCCACTCTGATTCCATTGAAAAATTGCAACATAAATTTCTAAGATACATCAACTATAAACTCGGTCTACCTATTGAAACCATAAATTATAATTATTTAATGAAAGAATTAAAATTACTAAAACTTTCAGACAGGAGGCTTGTTTCCGACTTGACTTTTATTTTTAAAATTGTTAATGGTATTATAGACAGCCCTGATTTACTTAGCTTAATTACCTTCTATGTACCTAACAGATCCACTCGATCCAAAATTCTTTTTAAATGTAACAACAATATCAGGACTGAGTCACTTAAATACTCGCTTGTACCTAGATTGCATGTAGTGAGTAATTCTATCGCTGAAATAGTAGATATATTCAACTGCACTGAATCTAGTTACAAGAAGGCTATAATAACATACCTCTTTCTTAAATACTAGTGTTAATTTTCTTGGGCGTAATCAAATCGTCGCATCAAATGTTTTTGGGCGCATTGTTATTTTTTATGTCATTGTTATTTTTTATGTCACTGTTATTTTATTTTATACCTATGTTATGTAAAAGCCCATGAGGGCGTATAAAAATAAATAAATAAATAAATAATGGTTTTTATAATGGTCAGGGAGATTTAAAAAAAAATTGTAAATAAATAAATAATAATATTATGTTCTAATACAAGTTTTAAATTAATATTTCTTGGCATAAATTCATTACATATTTGCTTAACTTCATTTAACTTTTTTAGATATTTTCTTCTAATTTAATATGGCTCCGTACATCACTGTCTTTTGACTTGTGGATTTTTTCTAAAAAGTTGTCTTATTTGGTTCCTATTTCTTGACTGATGACTGTGCCTGTGCTGGAAGTTAACATTTTTTTATATAATGAATACCGCACAAGAGTCCTAAACGTCTGGAGCCGCAAGGCTATGGCATCCTCAATCGGGGTATTTGTGAGGCTGAATGTAGTGGTGAAACTGGTGAGGGGAAGGATATAGGAAAGAGAAAGGTTGGGAAGTACCTGGCTATTCAGATCTGGTCACCAAACACGGCTAAAGCCATTTCAATTTTGAAGGGCGACTTAGAGTATCTACCGCTCTGAAATGCGCCGCAAATATACTATATGTTATTTTTATATTAATCAAATGCGTTATGACATATATTGATTCAATAAAAAATATTTGCACACACCGGATTTGAACCCGCTACCCTTGGATTCGTAGTCGAGCGTCTTACTTTTCCACCCCCCTCCTTAGTGAAAATCTCAAAAATGCCAAAATTGCATCAATTTTTAACTTGTTATATATTTTGGCATTGTTGGTGCATAATTTGATTTTTATAGAGCCATTTCGTTTTTTTTTTAGTGCATACAATCCGACATTTTGACAGACATTATTGTTTGAAAGAATTGCATCAACGTGGGCCGTTTGTTTACACGTTGAAAGCAATGTCGGCCGAATGACAAATCGCAATTTGGTTAGCCATAGAGGCACCATTGACAGTAAATTATCCAAAGTAGACCGGCGAAAATGCCACAAAGGAAAAACCAAGTCAACAATGAGAGTTCATGGGAAACGAGATGGACTATTATTATTTTTCGCACGGATCAGTTGACAAAACGAATCCGTACACGCTGAAATCGTGTCCAACGGGGACGCGAGGTGTATTAGCACACAACGTGAAGTATTTTTTAATAGTGTGACGCATCACCAACAAAAAAATGCACGTCGTAAAAACAACACGCTACGAATAATCAGAAAATAAAGACGGTTTATTGATTTTTTTTCAATAGCGTTTTTGCGTTATCTACGTGTTAGCTTCATATTTGATGCATCAATTATTTTTAAGTGAATACTGCACAAGAGTCCCATCTGCTCCCAACCAACTGGAGCCAGTGGGACTATGGCACCCTCAATTGGGGTATATTGTAAGGTGTATTGTGAGGCTGCAGGTAGTGGGGAAGGGGATGGGAAGAGGAAGGTTGGAAAGTACTTGGCTATTCATATATGGTCACCAAACACGGCTAAATCCATTTCAAGCAACGTTTCTAGTCTGAATGGTGGTCTTTGACCAGGGCGATACTTAGACTATCTATTTTTATATTAATGAAATAAAACATATTAGTTAAATAAAATTCATTTTCGCACGCCGGAATCTGAACCCGCGACCTCTGGATTCCTAGTCGAGCGTCTTAATCACTCGACTACGAAAACCATCAACAATTTATGGAATTTGATTGTAATCTTCTCCTTCTTCTTGAAGAGCCATCTGGCGTCCAGCTTTGAACGTAGGCATCTGGGCGGCTTTTATCTATCCAAATCCTGCATCCCTATACACATCGTCAGCCCATCTCATATATGGGCGACCTCTGTTCCTCTTTTCAAAGCAAGGACGCCGACCAACGTTATCGTGGTTCCTACGGTCATCCGTAAGATTATCTTGACTAATATATATGCAAAAAAATATTTCCCACGTTTTTACGTGGCTGTATTGCCATGCTCACGATCGTATGGTGTATGCCACTCTTAATCTAATCCAACAGCGTTCCTCTTCTTTTTTTATTGCTCCGTTCGACTGATCCCACATACGCTCTATCGGTTGGGTTAGGTTAGGTTAAGGGAGACACGCACAATGTAATCGTTAGAGTTCTGATAGTCAGTTTTGGTTTTCGATTGCAGTTTGCACCTAATTTCCGAGTGTGTTTTGGGTCTACACAACACAGATTGTATGTATACATTAGTACCGTATGTATAAAAAATTCTTTCGATTGATGAGCTCTGGCATCATGAAATTTTGTCAAAAAATTTCTAGGTCAACGCAACTTTTTTCAACTAGCAACGTAATTTTTATCATTAGCTTTGAAATATCATAAAAAATTAAGACATGACGCCATATTGTTTGTTCCTTGGAGTAACAATGTATGGAGAGTGAGCTAATTATTTTTACCCAACCTATACAAACTTGCGATAAATCACTTTCTCCGGGTTTTTACGTCGTACACCATGAGAGAGAAAGAGACAACAAATATAATACACCGCTTCTATATACTGTCACGATGATCTTGGGCTTCAGGGTCACCGCGGGACTCCGCCCACATTATTTATTATGCCACTAAACTTGACACAACTAAACGGTTTTTTAGGTTATATGCTATATTTTTGTTGATAACTATACTGTGAAAAAGTGATTATGCGAATAAACAAAAACATTAGGTCGTTATGTGCTATGAATGGATGTATAAATACCCTAGCCTTAGTCTTAACCACGCCCAGGTCCACCGAGTCCGATAAAAATCATCAAAAACTGACTACTCTGCTTTGGATAGATACCACTCTATATACTCTAAGCTTTGTTCCATACTTTTAAACTGTTGATTTCGCATTTTTCTTATACTGTTTAGAAGCCAAAATAGAAAAATAAATTCATACTATGCATAAAGCAGAAAACAGATATTCTGAAGCAGCAACGTTTCTTTTAAGAATGATGCCTGGCATCGTGAAATTTGCACGGTACTTTTGGTCCGTAATTTTCAAGCCAGCAACATGTCCATTATGAGTTATGGAGCTTTTTAATAAGATCGATTGCACAACAACAAAAATATTTATTAAAAAATGTGATAAAACTCGGGCTCGAAATTAGTTAGTATTCATTTTATAATAATTGAAAAGGATTTTTTATTAATTTTAAACGTAGTATAAATCCGAAAAGAATCCAAGACTGATGTGTGCGTAATGAATAGCATCAAGAAAGGGACGCTTAGATGATTTGGACATGTAGAGCGAATGAACGAAGAAAGGAGTGTGAAAAGAATATATGAAGCGAAAGTGAATGGAAGAAGAAGTCAGAGACGCCCGAGGAAGACATGGCACGATAAAGTGAATCAAATACTTAAATCAGGCGATGTGTAGAATAAGAATAACAGAAGAGTATGTATGAGACGATGGATGAATGTGAATGAAGCAAGGAGTGTGTGCGAAGACAGAGTTGTATGGCAGTCCGTACACTCTGCCTACCCCTGCGGGGAAACGGCGTGATGGTTAGTTAGTTATATGTTGACAGTGTGATTTCGGATGTGATGTGATTTGAATACGTAACATTCTAAAATTAAAAAATACATCATTCTTATTTTCAGTACCTGCATATAACAAATTTCGCGTTCTTACAAATTGTTGGTGGTGTAATGATTATAACGGTTGCCTTCCAAATAGTTGACCGGGATTCGATTCTCGGCCGTGGGTTTTTTAAATTTTTAATATTAAAATTGGAATTAACTTCAAAGCATTTATTATTAAATATTAAAAATAATATCAATAATCTAAAACACAAATATGAAACAGAAAAAAGGCAGAAACTAAAAAGATCAATGGTCATAACCGAGACTCGAACTCGGAACCTCTACTGTATCCGGGAGTAACACTCTGCCAATTGAGCCAACAAGACCGATTAGAAAGTGGCATTTTTAAACGATCTCATACTCTTATTGAAAATTATTTAATATTTCCATATTTTAATATTTAATTATTATGATAAAAGTTTTATTTTATGTTTTAATAAAATCCCATTTTTTACGGGTCTGCGTTAGTATTAAAAAGTTTGGAGTGCTCGTCTGAATCTGACGATGCCGCCGTGACCTTTCAAAGTTGATCGGAATGACGCGGTCTCGAGGCGGCTTCCGTTACTCCATATAATGTTAATGTCCAGTATTGAATAATAGTTATCCTCCAATCCCTCGCCATGGCTCGCCAATCTTCCTGACTGGACTAGGCTACTACCCTTGAAGTAACAATATATGGAGGGAGAGCTAATTATTTTTACCCAACCTACACAAACTTGCGATAAATCACTTTCTCCGGGTTTTTACGTCGTACACCATGAGAGAGAAAGAGACAACAAATTTTATAGACCGCTTCTATATACTGTAAGGATAATTGACGGCCTCCATGGTCGAGTGGTAAGACGCTCGACTACGAATCCAAAGGTCGCGGGTTCAAACCCGGCGTGCGCCAATTACTTTTATTTAATTAATATGTGTCATAACACATTTAATTCATGTAAAAATAATTTAAAAAAAAGTATATTTGCGGCACGTTCCAGAGTGGTAGATACTCTAAGTATCGCCCTGGTGAAAGACCACCATTCAGAATCGAAACGTTGCTTGAAATGGCTTTAGCCGTGTTTGGTGACCAGATCTGAATAGCCAGGTACTTCCCAACCTTCCCCTTCCCAATCTCCTTCCCCTCCCCACTACCTTCAGCCTCACAACATATCCTATTTGGGAATGCCATAGTCTCACTGGCTCTAGACGGTTGGGAGCAGTTAAGACTCTTGTGCGGTATTCACGTAAAAAAAAAAAAAAATCTTAAGCTCCTGGTTCACGGCGGGACTCCGACCACATTTTTTACTATGCCACTAAACTTGACACAACTAAACGTTTTTTTAGGTTATATGCTACATTTTTGTTGATAAAAATACTGTGAAAAAGTGGCTATACGAATAAACAAAAATTTTGTGTCGATATGTGACATGAATGGATGTATAAATACCGCAGCCTTAGTCTTAGCCACGCCCAGGTGCGAAAAGTCAGGTTAAAATCATCAAAAACAAGTCCAAAACTGACTTCATTGCCTTGGATATATACTACTCTATGCTACTACCACTACCTGTACATGCCATATAATATGGGCGTACCGCTGATAGCTCTGCTGTAACATTTCACTCTTACTCGTTACAACGAGCTCTCGAAGCTCTCAGTTCGAACTCCCTTTTCTTATAAACGTTACATTATATCGCAGCCGGAAAGGCAAAAGGGCTGAAGTGCCATTTCGGTAAGTTTACACCAGAGCACTTAAAAGTTTTTGTTTTGTTTTACAATAAAATTCTTAAGTCTACAGTACCTGGTTGAATTTTGAAAAAAAAAAGCTCAATTCTCTCACTGAGTTATCTGAAGCGAAAAAAGTTTTTAAAAAGTCCCAAAGTTGTGTAGCTTGAGTCAAGTCTTCTCCCGAATGGTAAATATATGTTGGATGACTGAAGAGTCACAAAGTCTTCAGAATTAAACGAAAGTCAGAGCATTCGACGTAGAAAAAAAAAAGTGATCCAAACTGCATATTTAACTCATTTTTGAGCAAAGTGTATCTTAAGCCCTTTTGCCTTTCCAGCGACGATATGCTAGTCGAATATAGCGGTAGGTACTGAATTTATATCACTGAGCAAACCAGTTAGATTCTATAGTTCATACTTGTTATAGTATCCTATATGTAGTTGTCACTAGCTTCTAGCTGATATAGTATCTGCTAACTACCAGATTATACAGTTCATACTAGTTACAGTATCTTATAGTTGTAACTAGCTACCAGCTAATATAGTTCCTACTGGCTACAGTGTTTTATAGATGTCACTAGCTACTCGCTGATATAGTTCCTACTAACTAACTACCAGATTATATAGTTACTACTAGTTACAGTATATTAAAGTTGTTACTAGCTACTCGCTGATGTAGTGCCTATTAACAACCAGATTCTATAGTTAGCTGATAGAGTTCCTACTAACTAACTACCAGATTTTATAGTTACTAGTTATAGTAACTTATAGTCTAGCTACTAGTTGATATAGTTACACATAAACTACTAGATTCTATAGTTACTACTAGGGTTAGTATATTAAAGTTGTCACTAGCTATTCGCTGATGTAGTGCCTACTAACAACTAGATTCTATAGTTCCTACCAGTTACAGAATCCTATAATTTCCACTAGCTACTAGCTGATATAGTTCCTACTATCAGATTCTATAGTTCCCACTCGCCACTAGCTTCCATAGTTCTTACTAACTAAAAAAATCTATAGAATCTACTAGCTGGTAGGTTTTATAATTCCTACTATCTTTAAGATTCTATCGTTTCTACTAGCCACCAGCATCTATAGTTTCTACTGTCCAGTAAATATTATTGTTCTTGTTATTATTTTGACAAAAAATCAATACTTCTTGTCAATCGCAAATATGCTAAATGGTAAAATAAAAACCGATCCTCGATTCTAGCAAATGACTCAAGGCGGATATAGTGTTTTTACTTAGTAGGGCAGTACAGTTCTCTCTAGCTACTACTACAACTCCACGCGCTAAGAACAGAGTCCCGCTGGCCCATCAAAACATCAAGCCAAGACATTCAATGAGCGCTGAAAAGGAGATGCAATTTAGCGTCGCTTTATATAAATAGAAGCGGAATAATGTCACGGTACAAGATACAAGACGACACTCTGTCTGTGTAGCCCGTGCGCCGCCGCACCGCGTGTTCCCCGAGAGCGAGAGATTTGCCTCCCGGCCTCCGGGGAAGACTGTAGGTCTGCAGACACCGGGAGGCATCTCTCGGCGCCCGTGAAAGCGGTCGTGCGCCTGACCCCTAGTGGCGCAATGGGTCCTCACCGAGTTGCATAAAGGGAGACGGAGTACTTTCTAAAGGCCACGGCTATAACTACCGACTATAGCCAACGACTCAGCAGCTGTGCCGCAGAGGCTGATGGAGCACTAGAACGACACTTTACTCTCGTCCACTTGCAGGCGAGTTTTTTGCGACAACATTTGGAACGAAGTGAATGTGCACAACTCTTTTGCAACTGTTTGTTTTTTTTAGTTTTTCGATATAATCTCAGGCTTCAATACGAATCTATGTATGTCACGAAATCGCATATTTAGGTTTCCAAATTTAACAAGCCAAAAAGATGCCAGCAGAAACATTTCAATGTCGCTCGGTAGATACGAAATACATAATGTAGTATATTTTGAAATATATTTAACCGTGTCAGAATGGTAGATACTAGAAGTATTGACCTGGTGAAAGACCACCATTCAGAATCGAAACGCTGCTTAAAATTGGGTTATCAGATCTGAATAACCAGGACGGCCTGCATGGTCCAGTGGAAAGACGCTCGACTACGAATCCAGAGGTCGCGGGTTCGAACCCGGCGTGTGCAAATAAATTCTATTCAATTAATATGTATCATAACAAATTTACTTATTATAAAAATAAAATATAGTATATTTGCGGCACGTTCCAGAGTGCTACATACCGTATATATATATAGTAAGTATCGCCCTGGTGAAAGACCACCATTCAGAATTGAAAGGTTGCTTGAAATGACTTTAGCCGTGTTTGGTGACCAGATCTGAATAGCCAGGTACTTACCAATCTTCCCCTTCCCCATCTCCTTCCCCTCCCTACTACCTTCAGCCTCACAACATGCCCCTATTGGGGATGCCATAGTCTCACAGGCTCTAGACGGTTGGGAGCAGTTGAGACTCATGTGCGGTATTCACGTAAAAAAAAACTTCCCAACCTTCCTCTTCCCAATATCCTTCCCCTCCCCACAACCTTCTACCTCACAACACACCCCAATTTAGGATGCCATAGTTCCACTGGCTTCAGGCTGTTGGAAGTAGTTGGGACTCTTGTGCGGTATTCACTATATATTTATTTAAATGTTCAGATCGGAATAAACAGTTACTTCCCAAACTTCCTCTACCCCATCTCCTTCCCCTCTACCTCACAATATACCCTAATTGGGGATGACATAGTCCCACTGGCTCTGGACAGTTGTAATTCTTTTTTTTTTTTTTTATTTACCTTGATAAAAAATATAATAATGGTTTTTGTTATACTTGTCTCAGCGGGAGGAGTTAATAGTGGAATTATATTGTAATATTAAGGGTCAGCACTCAATGATGAAGCTAAACGTTATTCTGTAGCATTCTAATACAAGCATACTTCAAGGGATTTATTTGTAAATTTCCTATGGGTGGTTAGAAAAATGTTTAAGGTTTCCAGTGAACACTGTAATTCTTTAAATTCTATGAAAAACATACTAATATTAAATATAAACATAATGTGTAATTTAAAAACCAGCAAAGGCATTTTTTAACGTTTTCCAGTACGCATTTAATTTAGAATTTAAAAGATGGCTGTTTAGGAATTGTATTTACTAGAAACGTTGGATCCTTTTCTAACTACCCGTATAGAATTAATAGATAAATAATTTGTAGTTTTGTTTGTACTAGAAATTCAAAAAGTGTGTACTTTTGGATGCTGAACCTTAAGAATAAATGACTTTGTTCCACTTATTAATTTGAAACTGTCTGACGATGCCCGTAGCAGCGATAAACCTGTCTGGTACCAAATAAATAAGTGGGACAAAGGTTTAAAATCATAATTTTCACTAATAAAAATTGATAAACAATATTTACTCACAAATAAAATATTTAACATGCAATCAAATTACTACTGAAAAAAATCAATATTGCTGTTATCTTTTTTTAAGTTAAAATCATATGCAAAGCAGTATTTCCTTAACCGAATTATAATCATTTCAGATTCAAATATAAATTAGATTCAATTTTAAACACCGGAATCCTTCAAAATAATCTAATCAAACACTCTGCATACAATAATTCAGTATAACAAACAGAATGCATATGTCGTAACAAAGAGTTTAAATAACAATAAAAACTGGGCGATCGCATTTTATTCGAGTGTATCACATGAACAAATAAAAATACGAATACGTGACCAATAAAAACGTTTACAAAAAGGAGTACCAACTGTTTGCGAAAATGGGCATAAAGCGATGCAATAAAAAAAAATACATAACTCATGTGTGGTTTTTGGTATGAAAATTTGATAACGTAGAAATATGTATTATAGATACTAGTACTGTATCAAAATATATCTAGCTGTTAGAAATAACAGCTAGATGCCGCCAACGTCTAACGCTATTGACGAAAATTTGCGCTAACAGTTAGATATTATTACTAAAAATATTAGTACCTACATACGAATATTCTTCGACGCTATTATTATTGTATTAGCGTTAGCGCCAAGTAAACAAAAAGGTGTAAGAGTTTATGCATCGTAAGCGACATTATGTGTATCTTTTTATACTTTCTTACTAAACGTTTTAGTGGAATATCCTATCCGAAACGCGCGATACGTAGCTCCAAGAGTCAAGCGAATAAAATAATGGCTAGGTAAAATAATGACGGCACCTAAAATGTAACTGTTATGTATAATTCTCCGAATGTCACCAAAATATCTAACAGCTAGATATATTATAACGACGCCTCGTATTGTCATGTACCTATTATTTTAGTCTTTAAAAAGGTGTAAAGAGTGTGTGCGTCGTCGACAATATTATACGTAGTTTGGAATAATCTTTTCGTTATACTTCTTCTTACTAGACATCTCTGTGAACTTTCCTATCCGAAACGGCCGATACGTAGCGCCTAGAATCAAGCGACGAAAATAATGACAAGGCAAATATATCTAACAGCTAGTTACATTATAACGACGCATCACATTGTCATGTACCTATTATTTTATTCTTTAAAAAGGTGTAAAGAGTGTGTGCGCCGTGCACAATATTATACGTAGTTTGGAATAATCTTTTGGATATATTTCTTCTTACTAAACATATCTGTGGACTTTCCTATCCGAAACGGCCGATACGTAGCGCCTAGAATCAAGCGACGAAAATAATGACAAGGCAAATATATCTAACAGCTAGTTACATTATAACGACGCATCACATTGTCATGTACCTATTATTTTATTCTTTAAAAAGGTGTAAAGAGTGTGTGCGCCGTGCACAATATTATACGTAGTTTGGAATAATCTTTTGGATATATTTCTTCTTACTAAACATATCTGTGGACTTTCTTATCCGAAACGGCCGATACGTAGCGCCTAGAATCAAGTGACGAAAATAATGATAAGTAAAACATATATAACAGCTAGATATATTATAACGACAATGTCTTTTCATCGAGCTGTTATTTTACAACAGGGGATTATTATTATTAAAACCAATAGGCTCGTTATTCATTATTTTTGCTAGTTAGTTTTATGTCAATCTCCTACTCGTTTAGTTTGGCGCGTTTTTACTCGTCGCGCGTGCATTCGATGTGTTTTTGTGAATTGAAGAATACGATCAATGGTGTAGTTGTCTAATGTTTATATTTTGTTTCACGCCCAAAGTGCAAATACCGAGTAAGCAAATAAATTAAGTTTTAGTAGACAATACGACGCAATATATTATTTTACTTTTTTACTTTTGTATTTGCATTATTAGCTCATATAATTCAACGTCTAAACTTAATAATAATAATAAATGGATACATTTTATAGCACCGTTTTCGTGGGAAAATCACCTCAAGGACGCTTTGTGTACTTATATGTAATTTAGAAAATATAGTATATTGGTAGTTTACCAAAAAATAGTCAACGTCGGCGTTATTTTCAACGGTTATATTTAACAGTTAACAATCGCCAACTATAACGGCGTTGGCGTTTTTTCGAATTATATTTAACGCCCAGTACTAATAGATACTTTAGTTAAATCTTAGAGTATATAGAGTGGTACCAATCCAAGGCAGTGTAGTCAGTTTTTGACGATTTTTACCTGACTCGGTGGACCTGGGCGTGGTTAAGACTAAGTCTACGGTATTTATACATCAATTCATATCACATGTCGACATGATGTTTTGTTTATTCGTATAACCACTTTTCCACAGTATTGATATCAACAAAAATATAGCATCTAACCTAAAAAACCGTTTGGTTGTGTCAAGTTTAGTGGCATAATAAAAAATGTGGGCGGAGTCCCGCGGTGACCCAGGAGCCCAAGATCATCGTGACAGTACATAGAAGCGGAGTATTATATTTGTTGTCTCTTTCTCTCTCATGGTGTACGACGTGAAAACCCGGAGAAAGTGATTTATCGCAAGTTTGTATAGGTTGGGTAAAAATAATTAGCTCTCTCTCCATACATTGTTTCTCCAAGAGTTAAATATTTGAGTAGAACACATTCCGGCCTTTGCTTCAATCGGGTATTTTTTTGGCGAGACTTTTTATAAGCGTAAAATCTTCAACTTTTTTTTGTTGTGAATTCCGTACAATAGTTTTTAGTCTATGGTTTTATTTATTTTATTTTAGTTTTTTTGTATGAATACCGCACAAGAGTCTCAACTGCTCTCAACCGTCTAGAGCCAGTGAGACTATAGCACCCTTAAATAGGGTATGTTATGAGGCTGGTTATAGGGGGGTGGGGATGGAGAGTGGGAAGAGGAAGGTTGGGAAGTACCTAGCTATTCAGATCTGGTCACCAAACACGGCTAAAAGCTATTTCAAGCAACGTTTCGATCCTGAATGGTAGTCTTTCACCAGGGCTATACTTAGAGTATCTACCACTGTGGAACGTGCCGCAAATATACTTTTATTATTTTTATATGAATTAAATGTGTTATGACACATATTAATTAAATAAAAGTTATTGGCACACGCCGGGTTTGAGCCCGCGACCTTTGGATTCGTAGTCGAGCGTCTTACCACTCGACCATGGAGGCCGTCACTTGAACATCAAAGTTTACAAATTATCTAATTATAATTCATATTCTTTTTGACTTAATAATAATATCATAACTCATACATTACTTAATGTTACCAATGTATTTTAAATGGTTCTTACAGGGTATGTTTAATGTATTAATTGGCATAATTTTGATGGTTTCCAGTCCCAACTCCCAAACGTCTGAAGCCAGTTATGGCATCCCTAATGTTGTGAGGCTGAAGGTATTGGGGAATGGAAGGAGATGGCGAAGAGGAAGGTTGGAAAATACCTGGCTATTCAAAACTGGTCACCGAACACGGCTAAAGCCATTTTAAGCAACGTTTTAATTCTGAAGGGTGGTTTTTCACCAGGACGATACTTAAAGTATCTACCACTCTGGAACGTTCTGCAAATACACTATTTATTATTTTATATGAATTAAATGTGCTATGACACATATAAAACAAATGTTATTTGCGCATTCCCGGTTTGAAACCGCGACCTCAGTATTCGTAGTCGAACGTCTTACCACTCGACCACGGAGGCCGTCAAACATACGAACCTTTTTTCGAATTTGCTTCTATTGCATAATGTGGCAAACTAAGTTTTTTTTATACTCTAACTGGAAAACATTTTAATTTTGGTGAGATTCACAAAAAATGTTGGCGATATTTTTTTTCTAGTAAATTGTTTTTTTAATCTGTCGATGTACACACGTACTGTTATACCCATATCTGAACCTTTTTTTTCTCGTGATTTATGATAATGATCATGATTTTAGATGGTTTTAATTCGTATACATATTACATATTATTTTCTCCTTGATAGTTAGACTTATTAGCATAATTAATTTAGTATGAAGCGCACTTGAGGTCAAATATCACAAAACTGCGCTAAATAAGTGGACTGTTATTATTATTAAAAAATCAACGTTAATATTTGATAAACAAGTTAATGAGTCAGTACTACACCATGATTAACAAAAGCTCCCGTAGTTTTATTACACCTGGATTGCGAAGTTCCTTTTCTTATTATTATTTTGTTTAATGCATTTCCTTAACGAAACATGTATGTCCTAGGCGAGGAATAACAAACCTTACTAACCTTGAATAATGTTGCGTCAACCGATTGACTTCAACCGAAAATAGTTGCGCTTACAATCTAACAGTTTATTTAATAATGTTCTTCTTCCTGGAGATAGACCATCATTCAGAATTAAAACGTTGCTTTATCGTGACATTGTAAATAAACACTTGCACCAGGGTGACCATAGAAAAAGGATTCGGAATAACCTCATTATTTTAAAAATAATTTGCCGCACAATTGATTGGTTGACCCGTCAAGTTTTTTTTTTACTATTATGTTGTATTTATTGATTTTTATATCAACGGACCACTGTCTAATTACAAAAAAATACACAACACGAAATGAGAAAAAAAGAACAGCACACACATAATATTTGAATAAAGCAAAGACAAATATATGTTTTCAAATTTTCAGAAAAAAATTAGCATTGAACATTTCGAATTTTGTACCAATTATATAGATATATATTATTATATATAGTCCAGTCAATTTAAAAAAAACATCAATCGGTAAAGATCTGAATTTTGGTATACATGCTTATTTATATGAAAAATATATATTTTTTGAATTACCTGTAAAAAAGCTTAATAATATTTTTTTGTATCAGTTAGAGTTGCCGAAATATAGGCAAAAAAAACTGAAAAAGTGTACCTTTTTCCAAGATGGCGGCTCGAGCGCAACAGATTTTGATGAGGACTTTTAGTGTGTTTAATTGGAAGCTGAATGAGCATGCATCCCAACATTTAGATCTTTACCATGATGATTTTATTTATCGAAAATTGGTCTAATTTGACTGGACTATTAGTCAGATTCATGAAGAAAAAAAACTGTGTGTAGTGCGATTTAATAAATTTCCACAATTTAGCGTTGTTTTTTAACCGTACCTACTTAAATGTGATGAAAATATTTAAAAATAAAAAGTTAAATACTCTAGATGTTTCCGCTTCGTGACAATTTTGTTACGTATTTTTAAGTTTTAATGTTTTTTTACTAAGACTAGACCGGTTTTAACTTGTTACAATCATCTTTGGTCTTCGGTTCGGTCTTAATAAAAAAAAGAGTACAAAAAATATTTAAATTTTGTATTACTTAATGATTAAAAAGGAAATCCACCACGAATCAGTTTCAAAAAAGAAATATTTTTAAGTTGTTACTATAGAAGACAAAATTCTAAAATGCGAAAAAGAGATTTCATAATGCAGCCTTGCCAAAAATAGTTAATTGAAGTTATATACATAACTATGAAGCCAAATTGATGTAATATTGTGCTTAAAATAAAAATAAAAACAAATTAAGTTTTAAATATTTTACACATTTATATATTATATTAGAAATTTTGGGAAAATTTAATAATAAGGCTCTTATATTATTAGGTCAACAGAGTTCTAAAGACATCGCTTCAAAGTCAAAACACACTCAACTGAAGTTTGGATGAAAAATTAGATAATTATTTTTCCTTACTTCTGGATTTAAATAATTCATGAATCTTCCATTAGAGCAATGTATAATAGTACTTAAATAAAGGAAACACTTTGTGGCTTGACATTGTTATTTAAATAAAAAGATATTTAGTTTTAATAATTTTTATAAAAATAAAATGATATACATTTGCGCCTAATTTAGAAGCATTGGAGATACATAAATCAAGTTATAATAATATTCAAATATCAAATATCTAATCAAATAAGCTTATCGAATAATCCGATTTTTAAGTTGTTTCCTTTCTACCTTTCTCTCCCATATCCACCTCACCCTATCTGATCCTCCGTCCCTCTCTGATATGCTGTCTCCATTTTTATATGTTTTACCTTATTTATAAATGTCTGTACTTAGATTAGTCTATATTATACTTTCTTGTCTTGAAAAAGGTTAGCTCCAACCGAAACTAGTAAACAAATTTGCAAACTAATAAAGTGATTCAAATCTAAAAGCTACTGATTTAAATAATGTAAGTAATAATTTCTGTATTTTAACTGAGATGTACTAATAATAAGTCTTGAAAATTTTCGTACCAGCCTAATTGATTTTTGTGATTTTCAAGAAAGAATACAATTTATTATGTCTAACATCATTGACTATACCAAAACCTTGTTCAGGCTTTGATTTTAATGTTCTATAAATTTATTTATTTTATCATTGCTTCATTAAAATATTATGTAAGTGCTATTCTTTCTCTATTGAACTTTTTTCCTCATTTCCTGTTGTGTATTTTTTGTAATTAGACAATGCTCCGTTAGTATAAAAATATAATAATTTATAATATTTTGTGCATTAAAAATAATGCCATTTTCCAGCCGGATAGGTAATTACCGGGTTTCACAAACGAAAATTATCGCTGCTTAGTTTGCTGGATTGTCTATTTCCACCACACTGCCTTTTTAACAATGACTAATTATGATTGGTGGGCATAATTTATCGTGTTAACGATCAGAAAAATAGTTGGTTTCAAAGAATATTAAATTTTAATTATTCGCAAATGAAAACCTCGATCGTGTCCTTCAATTTCAATGATAAACAATTATAAATAATATATTTTTAAACATAAATCGTCGCCAGAAAGGAAAGAGCGAAAAGGGTTGAAGTGCCACTTCGGGAAGTTTACAACAGAGCACTTTAAAAGTTTTTGTTTTACAATTAAATTTATAAGTCAGTACATGATTGGATTTTGAAAAAAAAAAAAGTTAACTCAGGAAACTCAATGCTCTCAGTGAGTTAACTGAAGCGACAAAAAACATTTGAAAAGTCGCAAACTTGTGTCGCTCGAGTCAAGCCTTCTCCCAAATAATTAATATATTTTTAATGGCTGAAGGGGCACAAAAGTCTTCAGAATCAAACGATAGATGAAAAAAAAGCTGATCAAAACTGACTATTTAACTCATTTTTGACCAATGCGTCGTTTAAGACCTTTTGCTTTTCCAGCGACGTTATGTACCATTACTATCTACGAGTATAAGAGAATTTTGTTATCAGTGTCTAGAACTCCAATTTTTACACTGAGGTACGAGGGGTTACACGGACTGTGTGCTTTATATATTTGAAAACTATATATTTATATTGTTAAGTATAATTACATTCTGTATATTATAAATCACGTCAGTAAGCAAACCGAACGGTTAGTAGTTGAGTGGACATACGCGTCGGACTCCCATCCGGGCGTGGTGAATTCAATTCCTTTGCTAGCTAGGTCATCCATCATTACATAAGATTACATTACATTTTCTTGCTTATTATGATGGTAGTAGGAGTTTTTCAAATATTGTTGGGTTATTCATAACTCGGGAATGTTTGTCTTTATTTAAAAAAATAACTAACACACAAAAACAAAATAATACCAATAAAGATGATAATTGGCAATATTTATGCAGATTTCAACTGAATTGTGGCATATAGACGTAAATTAATATTCCATCTAACTTTTTTCGTAAAACAAAGGAACGAAAAGGAATCCTTTTGAAAGATCCGATTGTAACATCTTAACTATAAAACAGAAAATATTAAAATATAATAACACAATTTGTTTTAAACCGGGAATTTATTATGTTGGATGTCAACCGGTTTGGCTTAGATCAAGCTTCGCCAGGGCACATATAATAACTTAGTGTTCTTATATTTTAATATGATGTCAAACCACAAAGTGATTGCTTCTTATGAAAACAAAAATATAGAAAATATGTTTGTGTGTCTCACAATAAACTGGCCAGCGGTGAGCAAACTTCACAAGTCGCAATATTTGAAAAAAGCTTTTTAAATTTGGAACGATTTTTTAAATATAATGATATATGAAGCTTTAAAAATTAATTTATGGTATATATGGTTATTAATTCCACATTTTAAATAAGAAAAACACCTATTTAAACTAGGTCAAAGCCGGGCAGCAACTTTTGAGGGTACTATAATTATTCGAAGGAAATAATCGTAAAATAGTTGATAAATCGAGACCATTAACCGCGCACAGTTATTAAAAACCTATTTACATGGAGAGATACAATAAATATAAGAGAATGACATTAAGAACATTGACTTAAGTGATATCGAGCTACGATAACAGGTATATTTTAAAGTACCTAGATTGTACACTCAAATACAGAAATTTGTTTATCAAATACTCTGAGCAAACAAACTTCTTTTTTATTTTCTCAAAATATCGTGAATAATCACCCCCCTAAAGTATCGAGGTACCGCCCTGAAACAGTGTATAAAAAAATTGCACGAGTCAGAATTTAGGCCAAGATGTGTTCTCTTGGCAAATTTTTGAATGAAATATGTATTATTTAATTAGAATTAACTTTGAAGCTTTTATGCTTATTATTTTTATATTGATAATTAAAATAATATCAATAATCCCCAACGTAAATAAGAAACAGAAAAAATATAACGGTCGCGACCGAGAATCGAACTCGTAACCTCTACTCTATCCGGGAGTAACGCTTCTGCCAATTCAGCCACCGAGACATTATAGGAAACCGGTATTTTAATAGATCTCATTCTTTATTTTGAAAATTATTAATATCATTTATTTTATTTTTTCTTCCGATTTGACTGCCATCTTTGTATGATCTGTGGTATATAATATGTGCTCTACCCGACCACATATTATATACCTAGATGGGGTCTTGAATAAACCTCGGATAGAGTAGAGGTTCCGTGTTCGAGCCACGATCGCGACCGTTAATTTTTTTTGTTTCATATTTACGTTGGGGCTTATTGATATTATTTCAATTGTTAATATAAATATGTATTATTATTATTTTAAGTCACTTGATATTATTTTTTTTATATTATCATTATTGTAATATTATGACAGATTGGGTATTGCACCATCCACCCAGACTAGGAATATAAACTTCTATAAAAAAAATATTAAAATATCTTCAATATAAAAATTATCAAAGAATCTAGAATATTCAAGGTATATTTTAAGAAGATTAAAAAAACATGATATTTAAGATTATGAATCAATCAATAGATTTAACATAAAATATTGGGCAGAAACGAAAGAACGTCGAAAATTCATCATTTGACAAATATTGTTTTATCCGCAGCAATCGGCCTATCGAGGCTGTTTACTACGTGTCAAAGTGGCCAAATCCAACATCTACGTAGTTTGACGCACGCCATGTCCTCGAAGGACGCCAATGGCTGGCAGTAGCTAACTGTATTGCGAAACCACAGGTAACACACCATAACTGAACTGCTACGTGACCCTTGCTAATCGTATTCATTATGCTAAGATCTACGACACCTTGACTCAACATGCTTTCTCATCAACTTGATTGGCCAATCTGATAATGCTTTCAACGCGTAACTGACTTCACAGCAGCGTAATAAATAAAAAGAATATTCAAAATTAAAACGATGCTTTAAATTACTTTTTGACTTTCTAATACAAGCAATACTACATAATATTATTTAACTGTTAATTCCAGATAGATATATAAAATAATAATACCAATAAATTAAAAGTAGCTTTTACCCTGTAACTATTAAAATCATGCAATAATACTGATGAATATAATTAAAGTAAAATCATTGTTTACTACCCCTGACATCCCCCAAAAATAGTATATAAGCCGTAGGTTAACAACAACTTGTACTAGTCTGAAGATGGCCGTCATAGGCTGAAACCGGTCCAGTCATAAAATAAAAGTGGAATAAAGTTATAAATTTGTTTTATTAAATCACTTTATACGAGGAGTTAGGGAAATGTCTAAAGTTTCCAGTAAATATATTTTTTAAACAGTAATCTGTGAAATTATTTATGAAATGCATTCTGTAATTTTAGGTAAAACGTTCGAAAATGGCTACACTGGTTTTCAAACTGCACCTTTTAGTGACATTTATGTTTTTTGTAGAATTTAAAAGATTACAGCCTAAAATTTTTATTCACAGGATACCTTAGACATTTTCCTAACTGCCCATGTAGAATTTACAGATCAATCATGTGCAGTATTGCTTGTATTAGAATGCTACAAAGCGACGTTTAGCGCCATTTTAGGTGCTGATCTTTAAGCCGTGATTTGTGACCAGATATTTAGTCAGGATATCTTAATCCGCCTTTATATCCTTTCTCCATTCTCTAACCCTATTTCCATAGCCCCAAAACACCCCCCAATATAGAAGATTTTTATAGCGAATACCGCACCAGAGTCCCAACCGTCAAGAGCCACTGATTCAATGGCATCCCTGATTGGGGTATGTTGTAAGGGTTGAAAGTAGTGGGGAGGAGAAGGAGATGAGGAAGAAAGTTAGGAAGTACCTGGCTATTCAGATCTGGTCACCAAATATGTCTAAAGCCATTTCAAGCAACGTTTCGATTCGGAACGGTGGTCTTTCACCAGGGCGATATTTAGAGTATCTATCACTCCGGAACGTGTCGCAAATATACTATATATTTATCATTTTATATTAATTAAATGTGCTATGACACATATTAATTAAATATAACTTATTTGCGCACGCCAGGTTTGAACTCGCGACCTCTGGATTCGTAGTCGTGCGTTTTAACCACTCGACCACGGAGGCCGTCAGGACATGTCAGAGCATGTTACGAGACTAAAATGGCCATATTCTCACTAACTCCAACCAGTTTAATTTCTTATGGGACTGGGGCATTCATGAAATAAACAAATCAATTATATGTTTTCGTAAAAGGCAAATACTTTACAGTATGTAAAGTAACAAACATTATATATTTATATATATATATATATAAACTGGTGAAACTTGGGTACAAGCGAAGCTGGCAGACGTCTAATATATTATTATACTAAATAGTGATATTAAGACAAAATCACTTTATTTTTCAATTTGAATGTGAAAATAATACTAACATTTTCGGCACACCTATTTAAAGCAGATTACGTACGTCATAGCATATCGATTAAACAAGTTTTTCTTAGCATGAATCCAATTATATCATGTAGCGTTTATGAATAATTAACTGCATACTTAATATTGTGATTTTGCGGAGTTCCCCTGTTCATTTAAAATTTAAAAAAATAAAAACATAAATATTCAGTAACACATAATTCTAGAGCTTTGTAACTATGCTTATTTAATATTGAAAAGCTCATTGACGTCAAAAGCTTCAACAAGTGATAAAATATTGTGTGTCTGACGCAGGAGTACCACTAGTGATGACGGGTGGCGCGATCGCTCAGACCACTCGGCCACAAACCGGTCGATTAGATATTATAATTTGAATATTTCTGACTAATTCTAATCGTGTATCTAATCCATACTAGTTTGGCAAGGTCTCAACCAGTGCGAAGTTAATAATGTAATACGCGGCCTCAGCAGCGTAGTGGCCTGTGCATTTCACCTCGAGTCGGGAGTAGGCGAGTTCGATTCTCCACAGAGAAAAAATATACTAACGTGGATTTTCACCTAATATAATACGTCTTCTGATGTTGTTTAATAAGTGATGGACCTTAAAAATGCCTTTACAACTGTGGAAACGAAGATTAATAAGTACATGTAATTTTTCGTTTACATGACATTTCACATTCCATATGAAAATTACCTAAAAGGTTCTAAAAAATCTACGACAAAGTTTAAAAAAATATTAAAATAAAAGTAAACATTGTTTTAAACCAAGAATTTATTGTGTTAAACGTCAACCGGGTTCGCTTAGATCATAGGTTCTCAACGTGGGCGTTTGAGACTTTCAGGGGGGGCAGTAGAAGACCCAGAGAAAATTAGGGGGCGCTGGAAAAATAGCCAGTCACTGGAACGGTCGATATTCTTTGTTCGTTTTTTTCGTGTTTTTTTTGGGTGAGGAACCGGTTTCAGTTACTTTTCGTTTTCAAATCTCTACCGACTAGTCCTTTTTTTTGGCGAGGAACTTTTGTCGATTTGATAGTACTTTTCGAAAAAACACCAGGAACCGGATTCAAAAAGAACTAGATAAATAACCGGTTCCTCGGTGGTCACCGGTAACTGGAACCGCGAACGCGACAGATAGTAAATAAATAAAAATGGGGGGGTCTAGAAAAAAAAAATTCTCAAAGTGGGCGATGGGCAAAATAAGGTTGAGAATCTATGGCTTAGATCAAGCTTCGTCAGGGCACATATAATAACTTTAAAATTATTATATGTGTTAAAAGTGTTTTTTTGTTTGAATATAATGTCAAATCACAAAGTGATTGCTTCTTAGGTTTTCTTTTGTTAAACGGTTGCTGCCTTGATTATTCCACCTTAACAAACTTTACCAGTGGTAGATAGATAGGTATCATATTTTTTTCTATAATTTAAAAAAACATGTTTAAACTATATAAATGTCAGTTTTATTCCATAGTATTGTTTTAACCAGTAACTACTAATTGTTGGCTAGGGAGAACGGAGTAACTTTTGTTTGAGTTTAACTGGGGAGTCAAATCATCAGCTATTGCTAGAACTACGAGTACACGTGTCATTTACGAGGAGTACGAGTACCTTTGCCATCGGACTGCTAACAATACAAAAGCAACTATTTAAGATTCAAGTTAAAAGAATATATATTTTCACCGTATTTCTCTTGACCTTGCTCACTCAATTTTTTCATATTTTCCGCTCTCTATCCAATAAATCAGTGAAGGCTGTCCTAATAAGACGCCATCTTCATAATTGTTCTCGACTTCTTCACCTCCAAGCCACCCGTTATTTTAAACGTTAAATGGAAAACTTCCAGAACGTTAAAAGTTCATCGTAAAAAATGCAAGAAAATATCGTCACTGGAAAGGCAAAAGGACTTAAGCTGGATTCACACCAACGTCCGGATCCGCTCAGTGACGATATTGTTCCGCATGAAAACTTATTGATATGGTATGAATATCAATCAAGGAGTATGTGCCAAGACAAAGTTGTGTGGCAGTATATTCTTCTGCCCACCCTTGTGATATTTAACTACTTAGTTGGTTAAATAATTATTTTGAAGTGTAAAAACATCGCAGATTTTTAAAACCATTTTTTTATTACTAAATAATATTTTTAATAATTATTAATCATTAAAAATATTATTTAGTGATAAAAAAATGGTTTTTAATTAAAAAAATCTGCGATGTAAGTATTTTTACACTTCAAAATAATTATTTAACTGACTAAGTAGTTAAATATCACAAGGGTGGGCAGAAGGATATACTGGTGTACTAACTTCCCAAATTGGCGCTTCAGCCCTATAGCCTTTCCGGTGACGATATAGTTGTGACTAGTTTGTGTATTTTACATTTTATAAAAACAAATTTAACTAAATGGAACTAACGAATCAACAAATTAGAATAATACCGGCTTTTAATGCATCAGTGTAGGTTTGAAAGCGTTGGGGATTACCCGAAGAGTCTGTATGGTGTTTGTCTCGTTTGGCTCGTCCACTGCTCTGATGAACCCGGATTCACTTTTAAACTGCGCAAATTCAACTTTCTCAGCCTCCATTTAACTCTGTCATACATATTAACAAACGAAATTCACTGAATGTAATACATATTATCACAGTGCGGCTGGTACAATACATGAATACCTAGAACTTCGGCCTCTTAATCTGCGAGGAAAGAAAGTGTGCAAAAATTCCACGCAACTATTGAACGTAGTTATGCAGAAAGCGTCCAACCCAAAATCGAGTTTTATGTTTTCCTTTTTTTTACAATAACTCCACACAGGTGGCCGCCTTGAGGGAAATAATTTCCCTCAGGGCCTATGTCATCTTTGGGGATGCTGTATAGAGAGTCTTTTTGAGGAAAGGGAGGAGTGAACTTGGGTCTTGAAGAGACCCATGTTGAAGGAGGGAGGAAACACAGAGGCCGGCAAATCGTTCCACAGCCGAGCTGTTGAACATAAGAACGAGTCGTAAAAGCGACCCGTTCTCATGTATTGAATGTCAACCGTGTACAAATGTTGGGCGCGCGTTTGGCGAGTTTCCCGACTATGCACCGGTGCCGAAAAAGATATTATATAGATATTATATATATGTATATATATAGATTCCTATAGATAAATACCAGATTTATGTCTGCAATTTATATGCAATAGATTTTTGGTAATTCATTTTTTTACCAACACACATTGCAGACATCTGACTTAAATTGAAGTAAAAAAAGTCCTTGTGGTTTGTATTTTTTTTTTCTGTTTCTAACTTATAAAATATCAACTAACGATAATAATGTTAGAAAACAACCAAGTGGTGTGAATGCATTCAGTGATTATGTTTAACTGCGTCAATATAATTTGTAAAAATCATCCATGTAGGCTGGACGTAATCTGCGTTTTAAATGTAAGTTTTAAAAGTGCCAATATTATGATTCAAAGAAAGCGTCCAAACCACTAAGACGTTTTCTATTATTTAGTTTATGGTCACTTGAAGCATGTCCTATTTATTATGCGATCTGTTTGTTTATTCACATACTTCTAAAAAGTGCGCTTTTTTCGCCAACCATTTCACAGAACACATTTTGTAGAAAGCGTCCAAACATTAAAATGTAGAATAACGTAGGAATAACTATTATTTATTTAACAAATACAGTGATAAATCATCAATTAACTATGTATAATGATGATCTATTGACCGTATCAAAAATGTGGATATCCGGAAAGAATGCAAGGCTGATGTGAGCGTAATGAATACGATCAAGAAAGGGACGCTTAGATGGTTTGGGCATGTAGAGCGAGTGAACGAAGAAAGGAGTGTGAAAAGAATATATGATACGAAAGTGAATGGAAGAAGAAGTCGAGGACGCCGAATTTATTGAAATACTTGAATTGGAACATGTGAAGAGTCAGAATAACAGAAGAGTATGCATGAGACGATGTATGAATGTGAATCAAGCAAGGAGTGTGTGCCAAGACAGAGTTATATGGCGGTCCGTCTTCTCTGTCTACCCTTGCGGGGAAACGGCGTGATGGTTAGTTAGTTGGTTTATAATGATTCTCATAAAGAAAAAACACTGATATTCACTTTACAAATGCCGTAATATGCTTTTGTACTCGTAACGTCATATTTTCAAACGTCTTTTTTTCAATTTAAACTTGTTGGGGTCGGACGCTTTCTGCATAGCTACGTCCAATTTATCTTAGAAGTAAGCCTCACAACAACACTGACGGAAAGCAAACGAATTAAAGTACAACACACTACATTATTACAGCAATTCAATTGCAAGTCAATCTCGTGACTAGTCGACGTTTATCTCTGTACTCTGTAATAATAATTTAGTAGGTGACTAACTGTATCTATTTAATTAAATTAATTATTAAATCATGAAACCGCATTTTAAACTGTTTTGCAATCGAACGCTGCATTTATTTTACAGCATTTTTTAAAGTAGAAACCTTCTAAGGTTTATGCGATGAGACGACCCGAGCATAGATTATCAGTCTCTAGAATTCTTTGCATCTCCTCGTCTCGAGGTACCAAAAGTAACTCGTAACTCAAGAATTGATGAATTCAAATTAATATTTTATAGATGGTTTGTGAAAAGAATATATGACGCGAAAGTGAATAGAAGAAGAAGTCAGGGACGCCCAAGGAAAACATGGCACGATAGGGTGAATCAAATACTTCAGTCAGGCCATGTCAAGTATAACCATGTCTCAATAACAGAAGAGTAAGTATGAATTGGAATGAAGTAAGGAGTGTGTACCAAGACAGCGTTGTACGGAGGTCCATTCTCTCTGCCTACCCCTGCGGAGAAACGGCGTGATGATTAATTAGATAGTTAGTACATAAAGTGCAAAAATCAGATATCAGGCTATTCGATTTCACATCGAAAATGCCTTTGTTTTTCCTGCAAAATCATATCCTTGTTTTGATTTACAGTATTTTATTGGAAAACAACCACTTTATTAAAATTTGCGTAAAAAATATTTTTGTTTCTGCGATGTTATAAAATTCATTCAGGAGTATTTATTATTTGCGTCAAAACATATTTTTGATGAAAAACTTGATTATGCCTAAATTATAAATCTGCTTTTTTATGAATTACAAAATAACAAAATAATCGTAACGCATTTTTTTCTCACCAAATCCACAAAATTATAAAATACATGGCCTGTTCAAAAGAAAATGTGAATTTTGAATTTTCGCGGGCTGTGTACATTTTGGATTAGTGGTTTGTTTTTGACAACTGGAAAGGTAAGTAACGTTTTTGTGTGTTCTTCGATTTTTTACTTTTGAAAAAAATGGATCAAAGAATAAAATCCATGATTTGTTTTTCCACAACTCCAGGACACTCATCGTCATTAACATCTTCTCGGCCTACTGTAAAGCGCTTGTACCACTTATTAACACTAATGTACACAGCCCGCGAAAATTCAAAATTCACCTTTTCTTTTGAACAGGCCTCGTATTAACCATGTTACCGATTCCCGAAAAATACGAAATAATTGGGTCTTGCATTCCACGAATTTAAAAAAGTTCACCTTCAAATAATAAGCCCGTACATAAATTACATAAAAAAAGTTTATTACGCCACAACGTACATACGTAATAATTGCGACATACTACGTCACAATACAGCGAAGGAATAAACCTGTCAAATGTAAATTATGTCTCAAAAAACAAACTGCCAAAGTCAAGAAACAGTTTGCAAAAAAGATAAAGTCAGAAAAGTTAATACAACAAAGCACATAAATGATAACATTATATAATTTTCCGCGAATTTACCTGCGTAACAAAAAACAAGTCTAACAAATTTATGGGCATGTTTTCCTTGCAAATAGTTTATTTTATAAGATTTTCAAATCACCTTGACTTATTTGACATAAAACACCTTCAATGAATATTTATACTTCAAAATAAAAGTCAACTCAATATGCAGGTAAACAAAAATACCAACTCACAAAAAATAAGCATGTACTCGGATGTACAAATAAAATCTGCGACTAAAAACTAAAAAAAACATATGGTGTAATTCTGAAGAATTTGGCATCAGAATTGTTAATGTCAATGCCAAATGCAGAAGAACTCAAATTTACGTGATAAATATGGCAACAGTTTCTAGAACGAGGAAAAATCAACCATTAATTAAATATATTTACTTAATAGAATTACATACAGTCGAACTTGGTTATAACGATCACGGTAATAGCGAGGTCACGGCTATAGTGAGCAATAACTCAATAATATGTTGGTTCGAGTTTATTTTCGTACAATCGTGTGGGGTTATAACGAGGTCGTTTCACTGATATAACGTCCAAATAATATTGTCAACTCAATGCGCCCGTGTAAGAAAAAAAACCCAATCATCAAAACAGTCAAATAATGTCATAAACACGACAAAGAAAGCCGGCACGGCGGTGGACTTTCCGCAAATGACGTTAAAGAGGGTTTATAATCCCTGATAGTTGTCACTCTAAGAAACATTTCTATCCAGTACTGTGCGTACAGTTAATTATTGTTATTAGTGTAATCATAAATTAAATCATTTTGTAGTTAGTTAAGCATGATTTCCGTAATAAAAAAGGTGTTGCTTTGTAATATGCAAGCTTTCGTACCCTGGTGTAAATATCGATATTAGTAATTAGGTACTTTTTTACCTACCTACGTTTATAACGAGTAATGGCTATAAGGAGCAAATTTGGTTGGTCCCTTCGCGCTCGTTATAACCGATCTTGACTGTACTTCAAAAAATAAAAATAAATAAATAAAACGAAAGGGCGACCTACGTGGGAGAGCAAAAGGTTTCTTGACTCCGAACCTAAAGGTCGCGAGTTCGAATCTCGGTGTGCGCAAACAAAAAAAGTATTTAATTTAAATGTGTTATTTGACGTATAATTAAAATGGAATAATATATTTACGAACGTTCCAGAGTGGTAGATACTTTCAGTATTGCTAATAAGAACGATCACCCACCCTTCAGAAGCGAAATATTGCTTAAAGTTGCATTAGCATAATGGTTTAGTAACCAGATCTGATTAGCCAGTTACTTCCCAACCATCCTCTCTCTCATCCCCAGTGCATCCAATCTCGGAACATACCCTAAATTGAGTTTTCATAGTTTCACTGGCTCCAGGCAATTGAGGTTTTGCATTCATTTTTTTATAGTGAATACCGCACAAGAGTCCAAACTGCTCCCTACCGTCTAGAGCCAGTGTGACTATAACATCCCTGATTGGGGTATGTTGTGAGGTTTAAGATAGTGGAGAGGGAAAGGAGATGGTTATGAAGTACCTGGCTATTCAGATCTGTTCACAAAACACGGCTAAAGCCATTTCAAGCAACGTTTCAATTCTGAATGGTGGTCTTTTACCAGGGCGATACTTAGAGCATCTACCACTCTGGAACGTGCCGCAAATATACTTTATATTAATTAAATGTTTTGTGACACATTTTAAAAAGAAAAGAAAGAAAAGAAAAATACTTAGATTCAATTTTAATTTACAAAATTATTAATTGTTTTATTGACTCGCCTTCTCTATTGCAACTTATCCAGTTCAACATTCCTTGCCGTAGACTCAGAAACAATGAATTGCTGTTCCTCAATCATCACAATACTAACTATGATTATAATTCCCCAATGTCCAGAATGTCAAGACTTGTTAACTCAAGCCATGGTCTTGAAATTTTTGGTAGCAGTCTAAATGATTTTTGTCATTCTTTACGACTACCAAAACTTTGACTAGACCATGGATTGAATGTTCTCTCTTGTGTTTATTTTGTCCTATTTTTGTTATCGCTTCATTTATTATTATGTATGTGCTATTCCTTCTCTCTTGCTCTTTTTCCCATTTCGTGTTTTATGTCTTTTTTGTAATTGGACTTTAGTGCGTAAATTTATAAATAAAATGTATTTGCGCACGCCGGGTTAGAAACCGCGACCTTCGGATTCGTAGTCAAGCGTCTTACCATTTGACTACACAAGCCGTCAATATGTCACGTAATAAAAAAATATAAACCAGTTTGACTGTAATAATAGAGGAGACTTTTGTTAAGAAAGAGTTTCAGCGGTCACGTTAGTGAGGATGGGAATGGTCGAAAGATAACATATTTTCTCTTTAATTATCTCGAAAAACATCCCGTCAAAAGATAAAAAAACGTATTTCAGCTCTCGCTGGGCAAAATCTCTGTTTAAATAAGAACTTATTCCTAGAAGCCCGGCTATAAATCTTCAAACCCGCCGTGACCGCGCGGGGTCCACACCCGCTAAGATTAATTCAAACATACGGAACGAGAGTATGCATATTTTTTAAAAAATTGTATTTATAATTTAGGGGTCAATACCCTCAATTGTTATTTATTTATTTATTTACTTTTGAACATTTGATTGATTTGAATGAAATTATAAAGTTTAAATAATATTAATAATCTAAAACACAAATATGAAACAGAAAAAAGCCAGAAACTAAGAAGAACAATGGTCATGACGGAGATACGAACTCGGAACCTCTACTCTATCCGGAAGTAACACTCTGCCAATTGAGCCATCAAGACCTTTTTAGGTAGCGGCATTTTTAAACGATCTCATACTTCTATTGAAAATTATTTAAAATTTCAATTTCTTCCGATCTTAGGCTGCCATCTTTTTTGCCTCGGTTATGACCGTTGTTCTTTTTATATTCTGGCTTTTTTCTGTTTCATATTTGTGTTTTAGAATATTGATATTATTTAAATATTAATGCTTCAAAGTTAATTTCAATTTAAAAATTATAAAGGTTGGGATTATCAATCCAATTGCAAAATATTCACATCATGCGTTGAATAAAACAGTGAAGAATTTTATAAAAAAGAAATTACATTGAATTAGGGTCGTCACCTCAGAGCAATAATATACAGGAGGGATAGCTTTGCGAAACAGTGTAGTCAGGATTGTTGATTTTTTCCTGACTCGGGCGTGGCTAAGGTTTTCATGGACACAGATTTTTACATCCATTCATAGCACATGTCGACATAATGTATTGTTTATTTGTATGACCACTTTTAGATTTTTTATACATAGGAAAAACCATTGAGTTATGTCGCATAGCAAAACCTAGTGGGCGGAGTTGCCGAAGACGCCGGAGACGGAAAGCATGCTTACATACATAAAAGTGGTGCGGTATTATGTGATAACTTGTCTTGTCTCTTTCTCTCGCACTTTACGACGTAAAAACCCGGCGAAAGTGATTTATCGTAAATTTGTATAGGTTGGGTAAAAATATTTAGCTCTCCCCATATATATTCTTACTCCAAGGTCGTCACAGTGATGCAAAAAGGAAACGAGTGCCAGGGCATCATTTAAGAGAGAAAAGTTATCTAAGCAAGAAAAATAGTTGAAAGAAATGTGACAACAAGGAAATCAACATTTGGAAAATGAAAATTCACAGAAAATTAAATGCAGAGAAAAAAGAAGGAATAAATGTACCTAAAGAAAAAAAACATGAAATCGATTCACCAAAAACAAATACTTAATGAGAGGCAAAAGGCAGCCGTTGTCGAATGATTAAAAATTTTGACTGCGAAACTAGAGGTCGCGGATTCAAATCCCAACGCGCGCAAATAATTTTTATTTGATTAATTAATTTCAAAATAATAATAATAATACTCTCAGTATTGCCTCGGTGAAAGACTACCATTCAGAATCGAAGCATTGCTAAATGATTGAAGCATTACTCCCGGATAGAGTTGAGGATCCGAGTTCGAATCTCGGTTATGACCATTGTTTTTTTTTTTTTGGCTTTTTCTGTTTCATATTTGTGATTTAGATTATTGATTTTATTTAAATATATTTATAAAAAAATCAAATTCATTTGCATAATTCAAAGCGTCTGGTTTCTACCCAGGGGTAGCGGATTTAATCCTCTGACAGCTAAAGTCTCCCGTCAACACACAAAACAATATTATGCCTAAAAAAAATTACGAAGGATGGTAACATTTTCCGAGACGCCAATTTAAATCAGCAGTTTTTTATCGTTGTGCGATTTTAATAACTATCAAACTAACTACAAAACTTGAGTCATTTCCACCACTTGGGAGGCCGAAGATCAAAAGATTTTCCGATCACAGTAAGGCAAACTTAATACTTAACCTATATTCTGTATCGTGCTTCTTTATATGGCAATAGCTGTCATAGCTTTTCCACCACGCGAGAGAAAAATAAATATTTATCTTAGATTCTATGTGACACAACGTGTTATGATATTATCTTGAAGGAAAGTTTACACTGCGCAAAAAATAAATGGGTTCCAATGTTATAAATTCTATATTAGATATATAATGGGCATATATTAATATGATTTTAAATAACCTTTGTAACTTATTTCTACTTATTTATTTTTGACTGGACCGGTTTCACCATCAAACGAGCATCTTCAGACTGGCCTAAAGATGCACGAATTTTAAGTTACATCATAAGAAATAATTAATATAACGCGTTATGTACAAAGCAGTTGATTAAAAGTTCATGTTGAGACATCAATTGTAATCAGACAATTATATAATTTTCTTTGTGTGAACGTTAATAATAATTTCCTAGCAATAATAAAAATGATCATCGTAACAATAAAGCAGAAAATTTATTTTCTGAAGTAGGCAGTAAAATTTTGAAACGGGGAGCTCTGAGCGTCATGAAATTGGCACATATTTTCCTGACTTAAATTAACAGGTCGTTATGTCACTTTCATCATGTGCTATGGAGCTTTGAGATATATATATATATATAAACTGGGTGAAACTTGGGTACAAGCGAAGCTGGCAGACGTCTAATATATTATTATACTAAATAGTGATATTAAAACAAAATCACTTTATTTTTTATCACTAAAATTTTGAAACGGGGAGCTCTGAGCGTCATGAAATTGGCACATATTTTCCTGACTTAAATTAACAGGTCGTTATGTCACTTTCATCATGTGCTATGGAGCTTTGAGATATATATATATATATAAACTGGTGAAACTTGGGTACAAGCGAAGCTGGCAGACGTCTAATATATTATTATACTAAATAGTGATATTAAAAACAAAATCACTTTATTTTTTATCACTAAAATTTTGAAACGGGGAGCTCTGAGCGTCATGAAATTGGCACATATTTTCCTGACTTAAATTAACAGGTCGTTATGTCACTTTCATCATGTGCTATGGAGCTTTGAGATATATATTATATTTTTTCATAGAGAATACCGCACAAGAGTCCCAACTACTCCCAACCGTCTAGAGCTGGTGAGACTATGGCGTCCCCAATTGGGGTATTTTTCGAGACTGAAGGTAGTGGGGAGGGGAAGGAGATTGGGAAGAGGAAGGTTGGTGGAAGTACCTGGTTAATCAGATCTGGTCGCCAAACACGGGTAAAGCCATTTTTAAGCAACGTTTCTATTCTGAATGGTGGTCTTTCACCAGGGCGATACTTGGAGTATCTACCACTCTGGAACGTGCCGCAAATAAACTTTTTAATATTTTATATGAATTAGGACTTTAGTCCGTTAATTTATAATTAAATAAAAGTTATTTGCGCACGCCGGATTTGAACCCGCGACCTTTGGATCCGTAGTCTAGCGTCTTACCACTCGACCATGGAGGCCATATTTATTAAATGGTCAAAAATAAGACTAGACGTTATATTTTTCAATAACTCAATGAAAAGAGTGTGTTAAAACGCGGGCAAAACCGGGCAGAAACTTCTAGTTGTTTATTAAATAAAACAATAAACTTTGTAAAACACTACTATATTTACGTAAACCGCCAACCAGGTTTCGCTTTTCTCAAGCTTCTTCAGGGCTTTTACAGCAACTGATGCTTTTACATCATCAGTTGATGTAAAATCCCTGAAGAAGCTTGAGAAAAGCGAAACCTGGTTGGCGGTTAACTCAAATAAAGTGGTGTTTTACAAAGCTTATTGTTTTATTTAATATACAATGTCACACCCCCAAGTTTTTGCTTCCTTCGAAAAAAATAATAAAATGCTAGTTATTTATTTAGTCACAAGCAATTGAGTTTTGTGGCTCTAAGTTGAATTAAAAAGGCAAATCTGTCAGATATTAGAAGATGTTGTACGACATTGTAGAATTGATGGTTACGAGAATAATTTATTATTTACGGATATTATTTACAACACGTGTTTCAGAATCGAAAAATATTATTTTTGAGGTTGTCACGTTTTATTACGTGATTAAGTTTTGTTCACCGTCATCATTGACAGGTTTTCAACCTGAAATGTTATAAAAAAACGGATACAGGAAGTAATTATATCAACGCTCATCAAATCTAAATTAAGTACTGTAAATTCGGTATGCAAATAAAAAAAGTGCGTAGCCACAAAAAAACTGTTGAATTATACCGACCGTCTCACAATGTAAACAAACACGGTACATAATAGTATTTTATTATGTTAATTCGTTGTACGCT
Organism: Drusus annulatus; assembly: GCA_022651775.1. NCBI lineage: Eukaryota > Metazoa > Arthropoda > Insecta > Trichoptera > Limnephilidae > Drusus > Drusus annulatus. The sequence continues at coordinate 791,179 of JAGWCC010000065.1, read as the reverse complement.
GATGTGATTAATCATTTTTTTTATATACATTTTTACTATTACCGTTTGAATAGAATATTTATTTTTTTTATTAAAATAAACTTGTTAAATATTTTTGTAGAAAGCAATCACTTTGTGGTTTGACATATTTAATGAAAATGAAATAATTACTTTGTGTAAGACCACAGATTTTATTTTATTTTTATATTCAATAAACCCCGAAACTTATTACATTCCTTTAAAAAAAAACTAATTTAACCTTCTCCCAACCTCTTATGCGAATGTGTCGACTGTATAACATCCAATGTAGTGGCAAGATTAACGAACATGGTTATGATCAACGAAATTGATATATTCTCCAACTCACCTTTTAGGTTTAATCAATTCTTAAATACCATTTTTACTTAAAACATAAAACAAAAAAGGTACACACATATACAAATTTTGAAGGTAATTTTATGTTTTATAATGTTTTTTTCCTAAATTTAAACTTGTGTTGATATTTCTTTTTATAAACGGTTGTTTTCTTTATTTTTCTATTGTTTTTATTAGTGTAATACAGTGTATTTCTAATTGCATGATGTGAACATTTTGGAAATGGATTGATGACCTACCATTTATTTTGTATCTGTCAGTATGTGTGTAATGTTGTCACTCGACAGAGTTATTTTGACAAAATGTTCCAAATAAATAAATAAAATAAAATATTAGTTATGTTTTCCGTAAACTCATAAAATTTCTCATTATTCTTTAATCACCTTCTTAGTTGACGTTTTGCTTCTTTCATTTCATATCATTTGTCTCTTTCTCTCTGTTATAATTTTTATGTTATTCTTTTGTTTTCTCATTGTTATCTTATTTGATTCTATATTGTGTTCATTTTCATTAAACTTATTAAAGCTTTACGTTTCATTGTTATATCGATTATTGACAGAATATGAACAATCTGAAAAAAATATATATAAAAAAGACACAGAAGATTAGAAAAAATAGGTTGTGACCGAGACTCAAACTTGGAACCTCTACTCTATCCGGGAAGATTCTTTCGCATTCTATCCATAGAGCCTGCATATTATTTTCTTTCAATTTTAATTATTATTTTATTTAAATGCTGCTCTGTCACTCATTTTCTGTTTGCATCTCTGAGATGTCTCTGAAGTAAAGTGATTGTTTTTTTTTTATTCAATACTTCACTGTTTTATTCAAGGCATGGTGTGAACTTTTTGTAATTAGATCGATAATCTGACCTCTATTATTTTGTTCCAATCAATGTGTGTTACTTGTTATTGATTTATTAAATATTTCAAAATAAATATGTGAAATACCCACATACCTGAATGAAATTAACCCACATTTATTTGTCAAACGCCGGAGGGATCGGAGACAAGGAACTTATCGCTCTAACTTATCACGGAGGTCGTCAAACATGTTGAAATATATATGTGAACAGTTCGTGTGTATGATTTTGATGACAATCTAAGAATTAAATCCGTATGGGCAAGTGGAAAAATGTTTTAATAAAAATGGATTATCGATTTTTTTTCGGTGCCTTCTTTTTTATTTTTTATTATTGTACAACAGATATTAAATCCACTACAGTACAATGGAAAACAACAAAAAATGATGTTTTACAACTAAACATTTTAAATTGATAAGTTTTTTTAATATAGGTAAATTTTCGGTAAATATATCAATATACTCGTATATACATGATTTATTTAATAGAATTATACCTCCTGTCATGCTATGCTGTGGCAAAACATCTGTCCGACCATAGGGTATGCTAAACATGGCATGATTTCTGCTGCGGCAGTATTTCTCAGGCACGAATAAGCAGTAGCATGCCAAGAGGTATGGACAGTCGATCAAGTGGTTTTTAATCATAAAGCCTTTTGTCATGAGACCAGCATTGCGTCTAGTCTCTAAGCTTTGATAATGTGTCTCCTCGAGTAGTTCCATGTGATGCATGAACATAAGGAATGTTGCGTGCGAACGCATGTACACGTACCTGAGGATCTTTTTCTGAATCTATTCCAACATATTTATATATTTGGTCTAATGTGGAAACTTCATGTCACAAATCTAATAACGAAACTGAGAAGACTCATTTTTTTAAATGTAAGGCACATATTAAATAGAATAAAAACAACTAAGGCAAGTTTACTGTGCACTTGTGCAATCTTCTTTAGAATGTGGCATTATCAATTGGGGTAGTGCCACCAACAATTGCCTAGGGCCTTTAATAAACATCCAAAAATTATTTCTGAAAGTTATCCCTAAAGTTCCCTTAAGGACGAGCACTGATTTTTTTTAAGGAACTAGACGCAATGACGTTACATATATTATAGACACGTTGTAGCGCTCTCAAAGTGGCAAGCAATAATCACGCTAGTTGGTGTGATCGGTGTTTAAGCCGAAGTATGGAACGCGGTCCGAACTTTGGATCTGTTTCGTTCATACACATATATTCTATGAATGTTTATCTTTGTCATACGTGACCGATATTTGAATGATGAATTTACTGGTAACGTGTGTGTTTTGCTTGCCACATTTGGTGTTAATATTCTTAGGCTATAACGTGTCTATATATATAACGTCATTGGCTAGACGTCCTAAACTTACTCAAAAAACTATACTAAAAAAAATATCCTATTGCACCAATTTAATAATGTCCATTTGTTTGAAGAAAGGAAAATTTCTAGAACATAAGGCAGTCACACATAAAAATCTTTAATATCCCAGCCTATACGCTTACGGACAAAAAAGTTTTAAGTACAACGCCATTAAGCAATTCAATTCTCTGCTCAGCACCATCAGAAACATACAAACCAAAAGCTCCTTCAAAATCAATATCATTACTCACCTAAAAAAACAAGTTTAATTTAGTTCTTTATGTAGATTCTATATCTTCGAATTTGTCATTTACTTATATTATTTTTTTGTATTATGTATTTTTGATATTAACATAATACTATGTAGCTAAAAAAACACTTTTCCAACTTGGTTCTAATTACTCCATTGAAGAAGGCTGTCATTCTAATTGCGCTCGCCACCCCTTTGCTGTCCACTTGGGAATCACTCGATTAATTCACAAATAAATTGAATTCGTCAATCCAGGAAGTGGTCCGAGGGAAACCAGTGAAACGGATTAACGGAAGTTTTCCATAATTCGGCAATCTTTGTTGAGCTAATACACCATTGACCATCAAGGATAACAACTCGGTCTAAAACCACCTCAACATCGTTATCGACAAAAATGCGCATAAAAAATACATCCTCATACCGTTTTGTTACGTTTCATTGATATTTAATTTTATACGGATTCTTAGCACGACTTAACAAGATGAAAATAATCAAAGATACGTAGAGGAAGTGTTTCAAAAAGCATAATATTAGGGGACCGTACAATTCTCCCGAAACTGTAAAAAAAAATGTGATAGTTGTATGTTGCCACAAAATACTTTCATGAAAAAAATGTATACAGAAAATATAAAAGTATATTATTTTCAATTAAATTATAATAAAGTACAAAAAAATAATCTTTTGGGTGTATTATTCCCAAGAAGTTCCTCATTCCAAAAAAAAAACTCATTCCGGGAAGGACTTTTTTTTATTTTTATAGTGAATACTAGCGTTGTGACCGCTCCGTAAGAACGACTACAAAGAACTACTTCTTTTGGCAGCAGTTCCAACTTCCTTCACTGTTCATTGAACAAATACTTCAATTGAAGTAGACTAAAAAGCTACAAAAAACTACTTTATTTTGCGGCAGTTCAGTTTAGAAGTTCAACTTCAACGCCTACAAAGAAGTACTTCATTTTAAGTACTTCAATTGAAGTTTGATTTCAAAGACTAGAAAGATTTGGCGAAGAACTGGTTCTTCCCGACCATCTCTAATTTCAAATCTCTTTTTGGCGAGTTCGACTTTAATTGAAGTGTTCACTGCGAAGGGTTCATTTTAAAGAACTAGCAGTTCGTGAAGCATTCACAAAACATTGAAGTTTTTCCTAACGCTAGTGAATACCGTACCAACTTCCCGGAGCCAGTGGGACGATGGTACGCCTAATATAGGGTATGTTGTGAGACAGAGGGGAGAGATATGGGGTAGAGGAAGGTTGGGAAGTACCTGCCTATTCAGATTTACTCACCAAATACGGCTAAAGCCATTTCAAGCAACATTTCAATTCTGAATGGCGGTTTTTCACCAGGGCGATACTTAGAGTATCTACCACTACACGAAAAAATAGTAAAACAAAAATAAATAAAATACCAATTTTAAAAGGGAACACAAAAGAAGAGGGAAAAAATGAGTAAATACGTTAAAAAAAGACTCAAAGAGTAGAAATTAATTAAATAAATATCATAAAAACAATACGAAAGATATTCACACACACAAAAGTTTTACAGAAAGAATATATCACTGATTTATAAAATTGTTGAGAAAATATCCTTTGAGCGCTTTTGCTAAAAAAAATTGTACGCGATATGAAAGCTTATATGTAAAAATACACGGAACAATAAACATTTATCACACGATAATAATAAAGTGTACACTAATTACAACTTTTGGCCACTCGTCTATTTAATATTCAAAATAGCAACGTTAACGACAACTACACTCAAAGTTCATACTCCGAGCTGACAACTGATCACCTAGCTCTTGATGCGAATGGGCAAGTGCCAAATTCCACGCCAAAAATTCGTAGTGCCAAATACGCTGCTCCCATGCTTAGATGAATTAATAAAATGTATATACGTTACTGAGACAACGCGCGTGAATGCACTAAACCGAGTCCGCGAGACATACCTGAGATTTAATGCGTTTAGTATCACACAAACATTCGTTCGATAGACAAGCTGTCACCAGTTATTACAAACGCGTCGCTGTAGGCTCCTTTCTGAGAAAAAATGCCTTGAGAGGTGTAAAAATCATTCGGGAGCAAAAAACGTATCTCATGGAGTTTCTTTCCATTCATAATTACTTACAAATCACTTATTATTTTAATTCAATAAATACAATTATTCACAAGGTTTTTAGCTACTCGAAAACGGTGTGAGATAGCGAATGCAGAAATACATAAGTGTGTGGAAGACAACCATGGCTAGTGGCACGATACCCGATTATAACAGTAGCGTGGGACATTCATATAGCTATCTCATCCGTACACACATATTCTTCGGATGGCTATCCTTTTCATGAGCGGGTGAAACGGAAAACAAGACGGTACCAGTGGTGCTACATTTTTTCGTAAGATTTGTTTGAATATGACATGTCTTGTATTTTATGTCTATGCTCCAATCCGAGTGAGGTTTTTCAAACAAAAAGGGGGCATTTTTAATAAATGCCTTGTTTGTAATGCCGGTCGTGTCTTTTTCAGTTCTAAAATCTAATACCCAATCTCAGGTACCTTCAAGTATCGGCTGAGGTCAGCCCATTACGATAATTCCACTGGGCTCAGCAAGTAGTAACATATTTCGAATATATAATGACACCAGGGTTCAAGGAGTTATGTGGACCTGCTCACGATCGTGACCTGTCAATCCGATGACACTCGTAGGGTCGAATCACACAGCCGTAACAGTACCAATAAACAGGTGCTCAGTAATGTCAAACGGAAGCAGGTCGGGACTTCAGGACACGTAGAGCGTTCTGGAGGTTGAGTCTTGGATGGTCGCACTCTTTAAAAGCGTGTTCAAAGTACCTGAATATTGTTGACCAAACAAGTCTCAAAGACAATTTATGATTACAAGAGCCCCCATTCGTTTTGGTTCCCCGGTCGTTAACCCGTTGACATTGGAGAGTTTCTGTACTGTTTTCTGCGGTGTTATAAAAACTTAATCATTTTTTCTACCGGTAAAAAACAAACATTGTTGGTATTGCTGCTAGCAGACCTGAAATACGTTTAATTTTTGGTTTCAAATCAAAACTGACTTTGGAGGGTGTTGTTATAGTCGAAAAACAATTATTTTGTTTTCATCGTGTAACACTCACCCTTCCGTGGCAAATGGATTTCCACCCCTCAAAACTGATTGAAATCTTATTGAATATAGCTTTTGAGATAACTGTCAAAAGGTTTTTAGAAACGATACATGTATATATGAATTAAAATATATTATATAAATACAATGAATTGTTGTTCCTCAATCATCACTATACAAACTATGGGTATAATTCTCCAATGTACAGAATGTCAAGACTTGTTAACTCGAGCCATGGTCTTGAAATTTTTGGTAGCAATCTAAATGATTTTTGTCGTTCTTTACGACTCTACCAAAACTTTGACTAGACCACGGCTTGAATGTTCTCTCTTATGTTTATTGTGTCCTATTTTTTCATCGCTTCATTCATTATTACGTATGTGCTATTCCTTCTCTTTTGCTTTTTTTTCCATTTCGTATTTTATATGTCTTTTTTGTAATTGGACTTTAGTCCGTTAATTTATAAATAAATATATAAGAGTATATAGATTGGCGAACAATTGTAACTCAATTATTGATATTGGTCTGACTACCAAACTACGTGGATTTCAGGTTAAGATGCAATAATGCACGTTTCTTTGTAAGACAAACATATTCTTGTCCATGTGAGTAAGTACAGAGATATAAAAATATATATTTTAAGATGCGCTTGTTTGTAAGATTGCCTATTTTATATTGTTTCGGCCATTTTTAATAAATATATTTTTATCATACCACAACAATATTATAAACACCATTTAAATGATTTTTTACGTCAGAATATTACACACATACTAATAGCACGAGGTTTGCTTTAATTATGATGGGTGCTTATTGTTGTCTTTATATCTTTCAATAATACGTAATTCCTAATGTACTGTCAAAAATATTTAAAAATGTTGAAATAACTGTGAAAAGTGATTATTTTAACTGCTTTTTCGGTTATATTTGGTACATCCTTAGATGAATTGAATAATGTAGACACGTTACTGAGACAACGCGCCTGATTGCACTAAATCCTTTTCATACGCGGGTGAAACATTTACTGGTGCAACATTAGTGGTGCTTCATTTTTCGTAAAATTTGTATGAATATGACGTGTCTTGTATTTTATATCTATGGGTACATCCACGCATATAACATATCGCCATTATGTTTTTTTCTTGAATAAAACTCGCAGATATTTCAAAAAAAGAAAATGTATTAAATAACCTTAAAAACTGATTTACATTAATTATTCCGATGAATTTTTATTTTTATAGTGAATGCCGCACAAAAGTCTCAACTGCTCCTAACCGTCTAGAGCCAGTGGGACTATGACGTCCCCAATTAGGGTATGTTGTGAGGCTGAATGTAGTGGGAGGGGAGATGGGAAGAGGAAGGTTGAGAAATACCTGACTATTCAGATCTGGCCATCAAACACGGCTAAAGGCATTTCAAGCAACGTTTTGATTTTGAATGGTGGTCTTTCACCAGGGCGATACAAAGAATATCTACCACTCTGAAACGTGCCGCAAATATACTTTATATAATTTTATATTAATTAAAATGTATGATAATTTATGACACATTTTAATTAAATAAAAGTTATTTGCGCACGCCGGGTTTGAACCCGCGACCTTAGGATTCGTAGTCGAGCGTTTTACCACTCGACCATGGAGGCCGTCGAATGACGTGAAGTTCGCGCGTATAGCGGACACGGTTATAGGTCTCTCATCTAGAGTTGAAGCAAGCACAGTACTCACACAGATGCATAGCATATATACAGCGTGTTTTGTTATTAAAATACTAAATGTTCTTGAAATACAGTTCTTAATAAAGGACTGAATTCAAAGGGGTATTAAAAAAATAATTGCAAGATATCAAGTAATTCATAGTATTCCCCGATTTGGGACGTTCTCTCGCACGAGCACGGATTCTAATTACTGTTTCTTTAAAATAGATTATAATATTATTTTCAACAGCACCCGATCGAACTGCATGAATGAGACACGCTGTAAGTGCACTTTCAATATACTAGAAGAATTATTATAAACACTTACTGTCCCTTTTCCACTAGTGACAATAAGTAGGAGTAAACAAGACAAAGGACTCTTTCTTTATGACGTATCTTAAATACTGGAAGCCACTGGAGCGTATACCGATACACAGACATTCAACGCTAAGCATGTATTGTTTGTTTCAACTCTTGTTGCGTTACCTATACATACCGCGACGCAGAGTGTTAAAATTGTTCAATAATTTGTTCTCTCTCTCTCTCTTTATTTCTTTCGGGATATACAACGTAAAAACCCGGAGAAAGTAATTTATCGAAAATTTGTATAGATTGGGTGAAATTATTAGTCATCTCTCCTTATTTTATTGTTCCAACAAGGTCAGCTTAATTAAAAATAACAGGTTTCAGGCATTGCTAAGGTGCTTTGTTGTATAAAGGGATAACAGGTTGAGAGAAGAAAATAAAGTGGTAAGAACTGTATAGAACATGAGAGGTCCTTAACACACAAGTGGTCCAACGCGAAAGCAAGAATTGATTCCGGTACAAGCTTCTTTTAAAGCTGTTTTACAAGTTCAGTAGCACACGGTACACACTTAGTGCAGTATATATCGCATGCAGTGATTAAAACATTTAACACACATCTGCAAGTACTGCATTCGTCGACTTTCTGGTAATCAGCTCTGAAGAAATTTCATAAACACGTAATAATTTAAAAAATCATATTAAAATCATTGTATTATTTTACGGCTGATGGTATAACGATCTCGAAATGGTCATTAACCTGTATTTAATCATGATGTAAGAAACCATCATCGTTAAGATTTTCCACAATTTTCCAAGACATAGCATCCCATTACAATGTGTAATATCTTTGTTTAAACCCTTTACCGCATGGATATTTTAATCCTTCCAGAAAATATATATTTGTTTAGAAAAGTATTTAGAATAATGCAATATTTTTTTTTTTTTAGAATTGCAAAATATTTATTTTAAATGTTTTGTTTCATATTTGGCACCACATGCAATACGGCGAATAAATACAATATTCTTAAATTTGTCACACTACGCAATAAAGGTATACCAACCACAACAAAGAGTAGAAAAAAAAATCTTAATATTTATTATTACTTCTAAAATATTACAAAATAATTCACACACTGAACAATCACAACCACGCTCGTTCACGAAATGGCCGAAATGACAACTTACTGACGCGACTTTAGTTACTAAAAAGCTCGTTACTGGCAGCACTGTTCGATTTATGACAATGCAAAGTTCACAGTAAGGAATTAACTGAAAATAAATTACATATATGGCCCACATAGCCCTTTATGATGATAACATTCTCATGTTCCAAATTTGGAACAGTGTGCGTTAAAGGGTTAATGTCTAAAATTGGACGTAGTAAAGCGTCCAACACGCAATTTGCCAAAATCAAGTTTTACACGTTTTTCTATAGATAAATACGAGATTTATATCTTCTGAAAACATCCAACCTCCAAATGGAATAAATTTTTGATAATTTTTATTTTTTATTAACGCACATAGCAGATATTTTACTGAAATTGAAGTTTAAAATCATTATAAAATAATTGTATTCACTGGAAACCTCAGACATTTTTCTAGGTACCCATATAGAATGAAAAAATGAATTATTTGTAGTATTGCTTTTACTAGAAAACCTAAAAGTGTGTATTTTTGGGTGCTGACCCTTAAGAAACAAGTATTATAAAAGTGCTAACAAACCAAAAAGCAGTCTTACAAAACTGCCACAAGGCAGATTGTCTGCAGGTTCTACTTAATAACTTAATGACTGTCCCCGTGTTAACAGACCATAATACTAAAATACTATTTTCCCCAGTTTATTATCATTAGAGTTTTGATTAGCATCTATCGCGTTGTTGTTCTTTTTTTCAAATAGTGGGCAACTATTCTCTAAAAAACTACTACTTAATTGGTATTTCTTTTTTCCACCTTTGTTCACAATTTCACTAGCGCTATTCGTCAGTCAAATAACGGTTAAAACATGACTAAACTAATCGGCACTCGGAACAGTTATTATTCTCCGATCAGCTACAAATGTTTTCGAATTTAGGAAGCTAAAGAAATGTGTTATTTGAATTTGGCAGATTTAAAATAAGATGTTGACTGAAAATTCGATAAACTGTATGTACTCTCTATAATTAACAGCCAGATTAAATATAATGAGTTTTTGGACGACCTTCATTTTGATGGCACGCATTTTTGACGGCCTCCACGGACGAGTAGTCGCGGGTTCAAACCACATTTATTTCATATAACAAAATAATTTGTTCCACAACACATCCAATTCATATAAAAAAATAATTTATTCCATAACACATTTAATTCAAATAAAAATTATTTTGTTCCATAACACATTTAATTCATATAAAAATAATATATACTATACTTGCGGCACGTTCCATAGTGGTATTTACTCTAAGTATCGCCCTGGCGAAAGACTACCATGCAGAATTGAAACGTTGCTTGAAATGGTCTTTAGCCGTGTTTGGTGACCAGATTGGAATAGCCAGGTACTTCTCAACCTTCCTCTTCCTCGTCTCCTTCCCTTCCCACTACCTTAAACCTCACAACATACCCCGATTGGGGATGTCGCAGTCTGACAGGCTCTAGGCGGTTGGGAGCAGTTGGGACTCTTGTGCAGTATTCACTATAAACCAACTAACTAATCATCACGCCGCACCGTTTCCCCGCAAGGGTAGGCAGTGAGGACGGACCGCCATATAACTCTGTCTCGGTACACACTCCTTGCTTCACTCACATTCATACATCGTCTCATACATACTCTTCTATTATTTTGACTCTTCACATGACCCGATTCAAGTATTTGTGCCATGTCTTCTTCGGGCGTCCTCAACTTCTTCTCCCATTCCCTTTCGCATCATATATTCTTTTCACACTCCTTTCTTCGTTCTTTCGCTCTACATGCTCAAACCCTCTAAGGGTCCCTTTCTTGATTATATTTATTAAGCCTACATCAGCCTTGCAATCTTTCCGGATATCCACATTTTTAATACGGTCATACATGGTTTTACCACACACTATAAAACACACCGCTTCACTATAAAAAATAAATTGATCCTTTAAATATATCACTTGATTTGCTTAATAGTTTTTAATGTTACGATATAGATGTGCGTTCCTGAATCAATCATCAATCAATCCTGAATAGCCAAAAAAGCCTTCAGCGTTTAAAAGGTAAAAAAATACATCTTAGACGTACATTAATAAGAACGAGATTATAATTTGTTAGCCATTACCCACATCAATTCATGAGACGATTTTTTGTTGGCAGTTCACAATCTACAAGTCTAAATGATTATCCGCTACCATCCGAGCAACCTATCAATCCATAACCAGTTAACTAGTCAGTGGCGTGGCCAACGCCACGATATCAAACACATCAGTTATGATATCACAACAAGACTAAACCGAATAGATATATAGAGAATACTGCACAAGAGACCCAACTAGAGATGGTTGATATCTGAAATTGGGTGTACCTGCAGTTCCAGTTACCGGTGACTGGCAAGGAACCGGTTATTTTTGGAACCGGTTCCTAAAGCCAAAAAAATTCTGCGAAGAAGATTTTTATATGATCAACAAAGGTTTCCTCGCCGCCGAAATTCTGAAAACGAAAATAACTGGAACCAGTTCCTCGCCGAAAAAAAATATATCATGGGGTTTGCTAGCGATTTTCTGAAAACAAAAAGTACTGGAAGCGGTTCCTCGTTAAAAAGAATTTAATAGGTATTCACCTTTTTTGCCAAAAAAGGAACCGGTTCCTCGGGACAAATTATATCTACGGTTTCAGTGACCGGTTTGGAACCGGTTTCTTTTAACCGGGACAGGAATATCGACCATCTCTAGTCCCAACCGTCTAGTGCCAGTGAAGACTAGAGAAAGGTTGGGAAGTACCTGTCCATTCAGATCTGGTCACCAAACACGGCTAAAGCCATTTCAAGCAACGTTTCAATTCTGAATGGTGGTCTTTCACCAGGGTGATACTTAAGAGTATCTACCACTCTGAAAAGTGCCGCTAATAAACTACATATTATTTTATATTGACAAAATGTGTTATGAGAAATCTTAATTAAATAAAATGTATTTGCGGACGCCGAGTTTAAACCTGCGACATCTGTATTCTCAGTCGAGCGTCTTAACGCTCGACCACGCAGGCTGTCAAAGTAACAATAATAAATAATAAAATAATAATGATAGATACATTGTTCTACAACATTATTTTATATGGAATCAAAACTTATGAATAATCGAATGGGGGTAGGAATGAATCGTAATAATAGATGCTATAGGTCGTGTAGTTAGAGTTGACCAAAGCAACGCAACCTTTGGTTGTGTGTATACAATTTCAACAGTAATGTCTTTGCCAAACGACACTGAGAAACAGCATTTTGTCTTGCTTACGCCTACTTATTGTCATTAGCGAGAAAGTGTACGCTTTGTTTCGAATATTCGAAAAGTTTTTGCAGTTAGTCGGAAAGATTTTCAGTGTGTTCTTTAATTATCTTTTTTTTGTTACATATATTTTTGAAAAAAAATCTTTTTTACGAACATTAAGTAAAAAGAAGTAAAAAAACATATTTTAGAGAAAAAATAAATTACAAAATTAGAAAAAACTATGTGTAACAAAAAAAAAATTCATATATTTACATTATATATTGCCATCCCAATACAGGCTTATGTGGGATGGGCAATATACCAACCAATAAAAAAATGTATGTTCAAGTAAAATAATAAATAAATAAACACTTAGGTATGTATAATGTAGACATAAACAAAAAATCCCGCATATGCAAAGCCAGTGCGTGGGTATACTTCTGATCAGTGAAATTTTTATTTCTGAAGTTGAATAACAAGTTATGAAAATGTTTTATACAAGCAATGCATCTGTATGATTACTGTTTTTGAGTCCACTCTAGCTGTGATACTTATACCGAGATATTCAAATTTTCGGAAACAGCTGAAACTCTCGCACGACGAGCTCTGACGTTATAAAAACAAAAGCAAATTGAAACCTAAAATGTTTCCGTGTAGCGTATATGTTATTTACATTGCAATTATCATTTGTTTTTTTTACGCAGTGATTATTTATTTTAAAAAATGCATTAAGAGTAATTGATTTTTTTATGTGTGGGGGGCTCGGTTAACAGGTTTACCCGTGAGTTATGGAATTTGTCGTCACGCCACTGAACCTGGTAACAAGATCAAATCTCTTGAATTTCAAGTAGTGCCATAAAAACATTTTCGCATTCGTCATGACGGCTTGTTGCCAGTTTTGAATAATTAATTATTATTTCAATATCTAAAATGCCAGATCTATTTGAAATTACATCACTTTGCAAAAGTAGCTGAGATTTTTTTTGCTACTTGGCATGAGTATGGGTCCAAAACCAAAACAGAAAAAAATATTTTAAATGTATTGTCAAATCAATATTGAAAACCATTAGGTCCTATCTGGAGTTGTGGGATTTAGAAAAAATTGAAGTTGTATAGATTGTTCTCAGAAATTTTTGAAAAATAGGAAAGAGTTGCATTATTGTTAATTTTATTTTTTTTACGTGAATACCGCACAAGAGTTTCAACTGCTCTCAACCGTCTAAAGCCAGTGAGACTATGGCATCCCCAATAGGGGTATGTTGTGAGGCAGAAGGTAGTGGGGAGAGGAAGGAGATGAGGAAGGGGAAGGTTGGGAAGTACCTGGCTATTCAGATCTGGTCACCAAACACGGCCAAAGCCATTTCAAGCAACGTTTCAATTCTGAATGGTGGTCTTTCACCAGGGCGATACATAGAGTATCTACCACTCTGGAACGTGCCGCAAATATACTGTATTTTATTTGATATCAATTAAATGTGTTATGACACATATTAATTAAATAAAATTTATTTGCGCACGCCGGGTTCGAACCCGCGACCTCTGGATTCGTAGTCGAGCGTCTTACCACTCGACCATGCAGACCGTCAAATGGGCATTAGAACATTTCGAAGAATTTTCCAAAAAAATATATTCTAATTCATCAAAGTAAAGATCAAAGTCAGTAAAGATTTCATTTTCCTACCCTCCGATAGTTATAATAAGTCAAAAAGGTTCGGTCAAAATTTAATAAGGTTTTGTAATCATAAATTCATATAACACAAAGATAATATAATTGTACATTATAATTTAATTAAAACGTAAATAAAATCTTTCGTCGCGACAGTCGGAATAAAAAAACAAAAATATTTGAAGAGACAATTAAGGATGGAGAAACTTTCCAATTACCACTCCTGCAAACGAGATTGCAATTAAAGGTGTAAAGCCTTTGGCTGACAGACTTTCTCCCACGCGAAATAATTTGTCGATGGAAGACGCAATAACCTATGCTAATTTGTCTTATTCATTGAGTTCAACAATTCAACACTTTTTATGCAATGGAGTATTGAATTGACAGTCTAAGAAGTGGGATACAAACAATGTGTTTTTACATGTGCAAAAAATCTTTTGGAGAGATTGCGTTCGTGATCAGTGACATCATTTAAATTTATGGTGTAGTAGTGGTTATACGAATAAACAAAAACATTGTGTCGACATGTGCTATGAATGGATGTATAAATACCGTAATCCTAGTTTTAGCCACGCCCAGGTCCAACCGAGTCAGTAAAACCTAGTTAAAACTGACTACAGATCGATCTACAGCGTTATCTCTTGTATATTATAGCTCTAAGGTAGGAACACAGACGAACGAATGACTTGGCGATCATTATCACGCCAATGGCATTGCTGAAAGATGGTACAACTTAAATGAGAATGATAGAAAATGATTGCGCGTTACATCACTTTCCTTAACTAGACACTTAACAAATAAACGATCACCAGGAAGACAACTGCAAAGTTGGAAACATAGAAAAGCTGAAATGACCGACCCCGTTCCAAAAACAGAAAACTTTGAACACGAAAGAGGCCTACACCAAATGAATATACTAAGGCTAAACAAAAAGACGTTCAAGAATCTTTTAATTTCAATTTTCTTAAGCTTTGTTATACCCATTGCTGGGTATTTTAGATCTCATTCCAGTCTTTTCAATGTTTTGGCACAGGACTTGCCATTTTAAATCCGCGCATGTTTTACAGCGTGGCTTGCCTATTTCCATTCCGGTCCTCCGGTTTTTCGCAATATCTGTGATGTGGCAACAATAAATTAAGCTGTAATGTATTATTTTTTTTATATGGTCTGGTACATTACGCCTACCACATTTTTTCTCCGTAGCGCGTTGGACGACTTTCATTCCATTGATGATGCTTTTAGAAACCTCAGATTCTGTGCCATAGGCCCGACTGGTAGGATTAACTGGTTCAACATACAGGCTTTTTATTTTTGGGTTAAATCAATTACCATCATTAGCAATAATTTGGTGTAAACAGCCTACCCCAGTCTCTTGTGGCGCTCTATTTCAGTACCATGTTTTTCATTGAGAGTCACTATAACTACAACTATAAACCCCCATACGATCTCCGTGTCTACTTTAAAAACGGTATGTGAATCACCTTCTATGTTACAACTCATCCAGTTCAACAGTCCTAGCCGTAGATTCAGAAACAATGAATTGCTGTTCTTCAATCATCACTCTACTAATTATGGGTCTCATTCTCCTATGTCCAGAATATCGAGACTTGTTAACTCAAGACATGGTCTTGAAATTTTTGTTAGAAGTCTAAATGATTTTTATCATTCTTTACGACTCTACCGAAACTTTGATTTTGACTTTGATTTGAATATTCTTTCTTATGTATATTTTGTCCTATTTTTGTCATTGCTTCATTTAATATTATGTATGGGCTATTCTTTTTCTGTTGCTCTTTTTTCGCATTTCGTGTTTTGTATTTATTTGTAATTAGTTTGTAAATAAATATCTAAAAATAAACTTCGCTGTAGTGTTTAGATCGAAAATCACTAGCAAAATAAAGAAATTTTATGCAATCTCGTTTATATGCCAGAGATGTTAAAAGAAAAATTTACTATGGAATGCCACCAATGAAAAATAGATTCCAGCAGCAGACGTTTTGATCAATATCCTAGAAACATTCCACAAAGTATGACAGCAGACTAATTAGTTGATTAGTCACAGCATGGCAAACAACTTAGTTGCTACTGACGCGAAGAGAAAAAGTATTTCCAGAGTGTACAAATTATAAATGATGATAAATTAATCATTTCGCATGCATTTTTTGCTACGGAGCAAACGTTTTGTAAGTGCACAAGTAATTTGCATAGTTTTTATGAGGTGAAGAATGAAATCCCGTATGCAATTCTTGAAATAGTAATATTATCTCATGTACAAAATTAATTTTCAAATTGACACTTCGCGTGTGTAAATGAAAACTTTTTGTGAGCTTTTAACATGAAACAAAAATGCGAAAAGCAAGTATTATTCAACGTGCTGTTTTTCGCCGCATCACGGTCATGTCATGTTTTGTTGACTAGTCTCGGCTAGTCTAATTTGCGTAATACATTATACTGTACCATTTCCTAATAGCGGTGGCCATTATTTATACGTACAATACCCTCTAACCTTGGTTTATCACGTTGGTAGAATGGTTTGATATAATAACCAAATACAATCCGGCAAAGGTATAAGACTTCGTCCGTGAATTCGGTCGCCGTGGAACCGTAGCACAACCTGTCTTAGTGTCGTTTAGCCGCGGGAATTCCCCGAAACAATAAACGAGTGCTCAATGAAGGCACCTAATTAAATGCTATTACGTTGTTTACAAAAAAAATGCCTAAACTATATTTTGGGCAAACGAGATTCGGGAGAAATTGACAAGAAGTTAAGCGAAATGATCTGGGCGATTATTATTAGCAATACGAAACAATAAGGGAAAGTACATAAAAAAGTCGCGCAGTAAGGGGGAGTAGATAAATTAATTATTTGTTAATGTCTGATAAACATCGTGGGAGGGGGGTACAGCATCAAGCGAGTGTCACTTATTTTTATGAACTAAAAAATTCCGTCCATCACAAACGTGGCAGAATGACGAGGGGTTAAAGGAAACTAAAAAAAATATGACGCACAAAAGCAATACGTGGAAGAACACTTCGAAAAAAATCTATTAATATTCAAAGCACAGCCTTATAGGTTGTTATTTTATAATCACAGGTGTAGGTTATAATTTTTTTGCATGTTTTTTTAAGCAAACACGAACCTTATCTAAGGACGAAAAGGTCGAGGATCCAATGCCCGCGCCGGGAGTTAATTGATGAATTTGAAAAATGAAGAATATTAAAAAATAGCTTGAACGAAGGTTTATTTTATATATATTTTTAAAAATAAACAGTCCATTCAAGTTTCAAGTATCTACTTCAACTGAATTAAATTTACAAAAAATAAGTATTTTAGCTCGATGCATATTTCGCCATCCTGATTTTGTATAAAATCCGGCAGAATTGTGCACGTACGAATTGTAGCCAAGCGGTTAGGATTTTTTCAACTTTACTTAAAAGATAGCTACGTTCAAAGTTTGCAATTAACTTCAGCCGCAACGATTGACATGCTTCAAATTTAATCTTTGATCAACTGTTGAGATTTAAAAAAAAATTACATTCGAAAGGACACAAGTTTCGAAATCAAACATATTGGCAATCCAACTCTTCGTTTGTTCGAAAATCCACGATAAAAAATATTTACGTGGTGTCTACAGCATGAACTGGCAACTGACAGTTCGCTTGGAGCAAAAAAGCGTCTAACATTCGAGTCAAAAACAGCGCCGGATCCACAGTGGATGCAGATGGAACGTGTTACCAGGGTGAAAAATTTAAATAAGCGCCAGGAAAAGTCTATATTTTTACACAATACACGCGAAATTTCATAAAAATACCAGTTGATGGTTGCAATCTATCAACGCAAAGCATAAACTTCAGATTTTCGTTACATTTATCAATGCCTAACGACCAATGGCATAAATAAAACACAATTGCCCTATTTACTGTTTGAACCTTAATATACATGTTCGTAAAGACAACATTTGAAAATCAGTTTTTTAGTCGTTAAAACGTGCACCTGTAGCGTCCTTTTGTGTATACAAATAAACTTATTGTAAATCGAAAGTATAATGAATTTGTGCGAGTACCTACCTATATTTATAAACATTGTGTCATTTGAATGGAATACAATTTTTTTTTAATCTTTTATTTTTTTATATAAACTAGAATATGATTTGTATTATTATTCTTTTCTTCATAATAATATAAGGGTGATAGTGCTGTGCCTGTCTTGTTAGGAAATCTTGTGTTTAGAGCAGGAGCAGTTTACAGTTAACATCATAATTTTTAAATTAAAAGTTTTTTTTAAATAGTTAAGATTGTGCAACAATAACATAATATTGAACCATTATAACATAATTCTCAGTTTACAACATAATAGTAAAAATTATATATGTATGATTACCCTTAAATAATTTCCTATGTAAGCAAGTACGCACGTACGAGAGTGAACTTTTCAAATGTGGAACCGAGGTTAAGATCAAATTTCAAAAATAATCTTTTCAAACCCTAACTACATAATAAAGTACCTGCCTCTAGTGTATTTTATACTTGAAATAGGTGGATTAAACGAAATAATATTTTTTCTTGACAAGTCTAGTTACATCGCGTGATTTTTCACGGGTAACAACTAGTTTTAAGGTAATGTGTAATCTTGCTAAAGGTAGTTTGCAGCGGTTCCATACTGATTTTAAAGGTACCTAACCGAATATTTTCAAGGAGCACCATTAATACTATCATCGTTAATTACTATTGATATTATTTCTTTATAGCAGATTCGGAGTTGAGGGGCTTGTTGGATTTAAAAATGATAATTTGTTGCTACCTTAATTTTTTTCGTTGAGTTCCTACCTATCCCGCCATTTCGCTATTTGATTTCCTTACTCAACAACACTGCGTTCGAAAACAATTGACAATCGAAACAGAAGAAGAGATATGTGAAAAAAAAGTGTTCGTTCTTTGGTGTCTCGATTGGTCGTCGTTTTGTTGTTGTTCTTGAAGTAAAATTAAGTGTTGTGATTCGTTGCGTGTAAGAAGAATCAAGAACTCCCACTTCAACTACATCGGTGAGTGAATAGTTTCACATTTTCTTTCGTCTAAATAATTTATTCACATCCATAATAAGACACTTCCATCAAGTAGTATAGTTTATCGTTTTACAGTTCACTATTTTCCAAATTCGTCTGAAGCTGAGAACACATTCGGTGTTTTATCGCAGCTTTGGATGTAACGGGGTTGGACGATTTCATTGACTGGCAAAAAAGCCTGTAGAGCTTTAAAATAAGCTTTCATGGGGATGGGCCATTTACACTTTCTGCCCTAGACGTGAAATACTGTAGGTCCGGCGCTGATAAAATTCTCGCCGCCAACATTTTACCCCCGTCTGAAAAAGGCTTGTGGCTTATGTATTCGAAATTCGAACGTAGATCCTAATACGTAATTACACGGCAGTAAGCAAAAAATGGCTTACCGCCGTCATTGTATCTTAAATAATTATACGAGTACCTACGTCAGACTTATAGTAAAATAAGTGAGACTTAAATAGTTAATACAACTCTCGTATTCGTCATAATTGGTTTTATTCGGGTAATGGCGGCGAGTATTAGTATGTGATTAAATTTATATAAAAGCGTTCCGTGGATTAAAATTTCGTATTAAACTGATGTGTTTATTTTGCCTTGAAATGTGATGTCATATCTGTAACTACTGAATTTTTTTAATATACTCGTCTTAATGGGAAGCTGAACAAGTAACTGCGATAATAAAACGATGTAATTACATATTCATTTATTCAATAAATTTGATGGTTTGAAGATGTAATATACAAATTAAGATAATTTTTTGTGGAATTCAAATTGTCAATTCAATCTGCTTAGAACTTTTTGCGAATCACTACATTTAAATGGGAATATAAATGATGTATATTTACTGTTAATTGATGAGTCAGAATTTGGTACTAAAGTAATCAAAACAAACTTGTGTCTACCATAACTGTTCAATTACATAATTCGTTAGATATCAATGGGTACATCAAAATTAGGTCGACTTGGAGTATTAACAATTCACAAGTTTGCAAAGCCATAACACTCATCACTCATCGCGTACACATTAAAATAAAATAAAAAACACTTTCACATCCCGGTAGGATAAAGAATCTCTTTGTGAAATTAGTACCAGCACGGCATATAAGAAAAATATAGGTCTTTGGTTGAATTATTTACTATTTAGTAATCTGTTTGTTATTGTATTTTTATTTAGATGTGTGCAAATTATTTTTTCACACATCTAGTAAAAAAAAAAAAATTCACAATAGTAGAACGAAGCACATAAGGTTACTATACGAATTATATGTTTTTCTTTACATATTCAGCACAAATCCTACGAAAAGTGCTAAGACTTGAGGTTTCTTTTAGGGCCTTTGGAAGGT
Organism: Drusus annulatus; assembly: GCA_022651775.1. Taxonomy (NCBI): domain Eukaryota; kingdom Metazoa; phylum Arthropoda; class Insecta; order Trichoptera; family Limnephilidae; genus Drusus; species Drusus annulatus. The sequence goes on along the minus strand of JAGWCC010000065.1, from coordinate 770,737 downwards.
TATTAAAAAGTTATAACAAAATTAAGACGGTTTGCTTAATATTAATAACAACTTAAGATTAAAACGTTATGTAATCATTTTGAGTGAGAAGAGGATCACTGATAGATAAACAGAGTGAATTGATAAAGAAGAAAGATAATCAAGTGAAAGGTGGCCGACATTATCATCACAACTTCAAACCTCAAGTGAAACTATGCCGGAACGTGGCACGACCGACAGATGACCGTTGGAATTACAATATCATCGGATGGCGTCCTTGGTTGGGGAAAGTGAATCAGAGGTCGCCCACAGAAGAGATGGACCGAAGACTTTAAAAGAACTGTCAGCTTCGGATGGGTAAGAGCCGCGCAGAATAGGTAAAACTGGAGAAATTTGGTGGAGTGGTTAAGACGCTCGACTACGAATACAGAGGTCGCGGATTCAAATCCCGGCGTGCGCAAAATAATTTTACTTAATTAATTTATTATTGTTATTTCACATTTAATTCATATAAAATAATAAACAATATATTTGCGACACGTTCCAAAGTAGTGGATACTATCATTATCGCCCTGGTGAAAGATCACCATTCAGGATCGGAACGTTGCTTAAATTACTTCAGCTGTGTTTAGTGACCAGATCTGAATAGCCAGTTACTTCCTAAGTTTCCTCTCACTACTACGTTAAGCTTTATAACATACCCCGATTCGGGATGCCACAGTCTCACACAGTAACATTTGGGACTCTTGAGCGGTATTTACTTAAAAAATAAAAAAAACTGCGCTATATAAATGTAACTGTATTATTATTATTAGTGGCAGCATTTAAAAGTATATTTAATACTGTGGGGTAACATTTTATTAAAAAACCACATCTGTTACAAAAGGTGATTCAGTTCACCAGTCTACCAACAAACTGACAATAATCCAAGAAATTATCTAAATATTGACTTATCAAATCAAGCTACTAAATTATCTCGCGTTTTGACGAAGTGTTCAAACTATTTCGTGAAATAAGCTAGAAGTTGAACCAAGGTAAGCGAGATTGTTTACTCTGCAGTAATCGTCGAGTTTAATTTGATTCAAACAAATAGTAATTACGAACGTTCCGCTGGATGTTTTTTTTAGGAAAACAATTTTCTGACAGCACAAAGGCTTGAATTTTAATGTATTTACGATGTCGACTGCCATAACCTCTGCGCCATGAACGTCCGCTGGGAAATTCACTAAGGCACACAATAATAGTGTCGAATGTCTAAAATATCTTTGTAAACACTTATTCGAGTTTGTGCCAATATGGACGAAAACAATTTGATTGATCCGACAATCTCGTGGGGATGTCGGAATCAGGAATCTTACATATTTTTAAGCGGTCTATTTTTGAGGAAAAAGGTTTGATATCAATTATTGAAATAATTTTCAATGAAATATGATACAGAAGGCACAGAAAACAAAGAGACTCGAACCCAAAATCTCTAGTTTATCCGGGAGTAACTCCTCTGCCAATCGAGCTACCGAAATATTTATCAGTACTGAAATTTCTATCAATATGTTGTTTTGAAAAAAAATCACTTTTTTTTCAATATGTTTTTGTATACCGTGTCTTCATATTTTATTAAAAATTAATTAATTGTATCAGTGTCATTAATTTATTACAAATACAACATACAACGAAATTGCACTCCCAAGAGTTATCAACAAAACTCATTATGGGACTGTAAATTGGTGCATGTTTGTTTTTTTGTAAACAAAATTTTAAAGCAAGCATCTAAAAATATAGAACAAAAAACATATATGTATATAAACAACAGGAAAATAATAAAAAAGTTAGTAAAAATTTACAGATTCAATACATTTTTTTTTTTTTTTTTTGTTTCTTACATTACCTATCGCACTGGGTCATTAGAACCTGTTCTGAGGTAGGTGACAGTGAGTACAAGTAGAATAATATAAAATATGTTGATATTTGTTACAAATACAACAATAATATCACTGTTAATTCTAATGTGAAAGTAGTTTGTGTATAATAAAACAAAGATTATTTTGAAACATTTTTAAAGATACAATCTTGACTACAAAGCCGAAAATGGAATAAGCAGCAAAAACTCTGGAAATGTGGGCTCTGCGGTCATGAAACTTGTACATATCATGCTGTCTGGGATTTGAAAGTCAACGCGACTATTTTCAACTCATCAACGTCAACTGACACAAATAAGAAAAGCCGCCATGTTTTTACTCCACATTTTATAATTGTTCAGTAAGAAGAAATATTTCAGTAGAAGAGGGTGCGTAATTTAGTGAATTTATTTTATAGGTCATAAAATAAGAGCATTTCTTCGAAAAGAAAAAAAACGAAAATATAATATTACTAGTTGTTTATTACCCGTGAAAATTCACGGGTAATAAACTTAGTAACTTGAGTTCACAAGAAAAAATATTAGTTGTTTTAATCCACCCATTTCAAATATAGAATAATGTCTCCTAAAATATATTATAGGTGGGTACTTCATTAGGTAGGTAAGTATAAATTAAGATTATTTTTTCAAATATAAAAATGTGCACATTCGTACGGTCGTACGTAGTCACAAAGGAAATTATTTTTACATTTAATAAAATAGTATAAATGGAAGAAGAAGTCGAGGACGCCTGAGAAAGACATGGCACGATTAAGTAAATCAAATACTTGAATCGGGTCATGTGAAGAGTCAGAAAACCAGAGTATGTATGAGACGATGTATGAATGTGAATGAAGCAAGGGGTGTGTGCTAATACAGAGTTATATGGCGGTCCGTTCTCTCTGCCTACCCCTGCGGGAAAACGCTTTTCAAGCGGTTTGTTAGTTAGTTAGTTTTAGCGTCAATTTATTTTAAATCAATCAGTCATTTTGAAATGAAACACTAACAGAATATGTACAAACATATCTGTTCTCAATAATCAAATTAAATTCATACGTTGTAATGTCGGGTCAATCAAACTATTATAAAAAAGAGAAATCTTTTGGCAAAATATACGCCTCAAATGAGACATTGACAGCGCTCTTGAGAGATGATCAAAAAATCACCCGAAGGTCCGTATTGGCAGGTTTTAAGACTTGTTTTAAGAATTACACAACCCGTTCACATTTAAAAAAAAAACCTAACGTTGAATTCGAGAAATCAATATGACGTAGGTTTGATTCAAATTGAATTGTTAGTTTTATAACTTTGCACATATGTATGATTCTAAAAACAGAAGTAAAAATAGCGCATTACAAAGACGTATTGACGGCCTCCGTGGTCGAGTGGTAAGACGCTCGACTACGAATCAAGAGGTCGCGGCTTCAAACCCGGCGTGCGCAAACAAATTATATTTAACTAATACGTGTCATAACACATTTAATTCATATAAAATAATATATAGTATATTTTCGGCACGTTCCAGAGTGGTAGATACTCTAAGTATAGCCCTGGTGAAAGACCAACATTCATAATCGAAACGTTGCTTGAAATGGCTTTAGCCATGTTTGGTGAAAATATCTGAATAGCCGGTTACTTCCCAAAACTTTACCTCCCCACTACCTTCAGCCTCATAACATACCCCAATACAAACATGCCATAGTCTTACTGTCTCTAGACGGTTGAGAGCAGTTGGGACTCTTGTGCGGTATTCACTATGATATTTTTGTGACGTAGATTACTGCATATTATAGCAGCGAAAAAATTTAAACGGCGAGCTGTGGTGTCACGAAATGGATACTGATTTTTCTGGCCGGAATTTATAGCACAATGCTACTATTTTCGGCTCGCAAACACATTTCTATCATATTTCCACATTTTTCAAATGTTAAAAAAATTAGAAAATGATTTCGAATAAACGTCGTTGTACCTTGAGCGAAGTCGGGTGTTGACACTAGTGACTACTAATAAATAAATATAGTAATATGTTTAACAATTTTATAGTTATATCTCAAAGCAGAATTGCGCAGATCTTGCATGTTGATTAATGATGATCTCAAAGTATTCAATATACAATTTAAAAAATACACTGAAAATTAAAAATATATTTTGTTTAAATCATTAGAACAGTTTCTTAGTAACCAAATAAATAACACCCCCCCGGCCCCCCACCCACCATACACACAAGCACAGCTTTTTTAAGAGGGTTCATCTTTATACTTAACATTTAGATATAAAAAATTACATATTAGTTTAACACTTTTCACTATAAAGTATTATATTATCTCTGTTTTGTATTATCGACTATTATGTTTGATGCCCTTTAGTTATAGACTGGTCATATGAAGTACCAAGTACCAAACGGCTAATAGACATCTCTTCAGTACAGGTGCCAACAATCAATTTATTTGTGTTCTACCTTGTATAATATCATTCATTTGCTTTTGTTTGTTATTCATTTACTTTTGCATTTTTCAAAAACTTTTACTTAATTACCTACTGTTGTTAAATATTCTAATTAAATAACCAATCGTGTATATATGTTTTTGGCATCATGCCTGTTATATGTACTGAAATGAAAAATAAAAAAAATAAGTAATAAATCTTTTTTTTTTACGTGAATACCGCACAAGAGTCTCAACTGCTCCCAACCGTCTAGAGCCAGTGAGACTATGGCATTCCCAAATAGGATATGTTGTGAGGCTGAAGGTAATGGGTAGGGGAAGGTTGGGAAGTACCTGGCTATTCAGATCTGGTCACCAAACACGGCTAAATCCATTTCAAGCAACGTTTCGATTCTGAACGGTGGTCTTTCACCAGGGCGATACTTAGAGTATCTACCACTCTGGAACGTGCCGCAAATATACTTTTTATTATTTTTACATGAATTTAATGTGTTATGACACATATTAATTAAATAAAAGTAATTGGCGCACGCCGGGTTTGAACCCGCGACCTCTGGATTCGTAGTCGAGCGTCTTACCACTCGACCATGGAGGCCGTCAAATCTTTGATGAAATGAAACTATAACTTTGTATTAAGACCACAGATGTTATTTTATGTTTTATGACCGACCGGTTTTGCTTAGCCTAAGCATCATCAGGGTACAAAATTAAACTTAGTTTATTAAATAAAAATTTCACTAAATATGTTAAACCACAAAGTGATTGCTTTCTACGAAAAATATTTTTTTTATTAAAAATTTAAAATGTTACACAATTCGGCTGCTAGAAAAGTTTTTTTAAAAGTCATGATCAGAGAGCTGACACGAGAGCAGGCTTTTGAATTATAAAGCGTTTCTCGGAATACAGTTTGCAACAAACTGGTGGGTAGTAAACAAGTTTTTCTGAGTTTTTTTTCGGTATTCGTTAATCCGATGGCGAAATGAAAAGAACTCGGTTGTTTATCCGAATTTCGGGACCTTTTAAAATGTCACGACTCGACCTGTGTTTAATTCAATAGTTCATGAATAATGATCCTTAAAATAATAATTGATCATAAATTATATTGTAAGTTGATTGACATCCATCACAAAATCATGCACAAAATCCGCTTTGAACCGGATGAACCTTAGAGTGTAGAGTGTTATCTATCCAAGGCAGTGTAGTCAGTTTTTGATGATTTTTACCTGAATCGGCGGACCTGGGCGTGACTAAGGCTAGGGTATTATTATATGATAAACATATGTGTACCAACACAACAAACAAAAAAAAACGATAATCGAATGTACACAGCCAGCGAAAATTCAAAATTCACCTTTTATTTTGAACAGGCTATGTATATTTAATAAAAAAGAAATAATAACTTTGTATAAGACCACAGATATATTTATTTTGATTTTCATGACCGACCGGTTTCGCTTAGCCTAAGCATCATCAGGGTACAAAATAAAACTAAAACTAATTAAACCCTGATGTTTAGACTAAGCGAAACCGGTCGGTCATAAAAATTTAAATGAAATCTGTGGTCTTATACAAAGTTATTATTTAATTTTCATCATGTATATTTGCGGCACGTTCCAGAGTGGTAGATACTCTAAGTATCGCCCTGGTGAAAGACCACCATTCAGAATCGAAACGTTGCTTGTAATGGCTTTAGCCGTGTTTGGTGACTTCTGCCTCACAACATATCCTATTTGGGAATGCCATAGTCTCACTGGCTCTAGACAATTGGGAGCAGTTGAGACTCTTGTGCGGTATTCACGTAAAAAAAAAAAAAAATGTATGTCAAACCACAAAGTGATTGCTTTCTACGGAAAAAAAAATAAAGGTAAAATATATCATTTAAAATTCTATACCTGACGTTGTGAGCTGAAAATAGTTGCGTTATAAATTAATACCAGACAGAAAATGCTGTGCGAATTTCATGCTCACATTTCGCGAGTTTTAATGATACAAACAAACAGTTCTCGGCTTTTTTCGGCTTTCACCCTTTTTTGCTAGATAATTTTAAGCCCAAAATTGTCGTTAAATTATAATGGCATTTTTATGAATAAATTATTGATTTGAGGAATTTTGAGACTTCGGAGTCAGTGGATACTGGTGGGGAGTTCAATTTTAAGTTTTACCAATTCATACACAAAGTTTGGAAATCGGCCATAATTGGGATATTCAAAGAAGTCGTGGTCCAAACTATCCTCTGAACTAACTAAACTAACTTACTAACTATTACGCCGTTTCTACTCTGCAGGGGTAGACAGAGAGGACGGACCGCCATACAACTCTGTCTTGGCACACACTCTTTGCTTCATTCACATTCATACATCGTCTCATACATACTCTTCTGAAATAACTCTGAATAACTTAAGCAATCAGTAAGGCGAGCTTACTCTCTGGAAAAACTGCCTTGTTTTACGTGAATACCGCACAAGAGTGTCAACTGCTCCCAACCGTCTAGAGCCAGTGAGACTATAGCATCCGCAAAAGGGGTATGTTGTGAGGCTAAAGGTAGTGGGGAGGGGAATGAGATGAGGAAGGGGAAGGTTGGGAAGTACCTGGCTATTCAGATGTGGATACCAAACACGGCTAAAGCCATTTCAAGCATCGTTTCAATTCTGAATGGTGGTCTTTCACCAGGGCTACACTTGGAGTATCTACCACTCTGGAACGTGCCGCAAATATGATATATTTTATTTTATATCAATTAAATATAATGTATATAAATATATAATAATGTTGCCCTTCCCAGAATGAGTTTTTTTTTTAACTCCTTGGGATTAATATACCAAATGTATTTTGTATGTTAATATTTTAATAAATAAAAAAAATAAAAAATAAATGTGTTATGACACATATTAATCAAATAAAAATAATTTGCGCACGCCGGGTTCGAATTATTTGAAACCGCAACCTCTGGATTAGAAGAATGTTGAATTTTATTTTGGTTAATAAATAATTAACTTTCAAATCCATTACGTACATTTTTAAATAAAAAAAACTTAATATCGTTGACTTTCGGGGTATTGTACTGTCCGCTTTTTTGTCAAGTATTCAGGCGGTTTATTACACATAAGTGTATGCAAATTTACGCCAAAATACTATTATAATATGTGACCAAAGAACCCGTTCGCGTTAGTTGCTGTGGGTAGGATTACGTACGAATATACTCGTATATTTTTTTTGGCCTGCCAACTTTTTGTGGTCTTTCCAGATTTTATCACCGGCAAAAAATAATAATATTAGACATCAATTTATGCGAACGCGAGCGGAAAACCCCATCATTTGTTTTGTTCACGCATTCCGCCCAAACAACAGAAAAAAATACAACCATAGATCATCATCAGTACAAATAATACAGTATTTAAAAACAAGTAATTTTACACCTGGTAGAATTCTCGAATCCATTTTCAGAGCCTAGTATCTAGTGATGGCCATAATCGCAATGGGTACCCGATTTCAAAACATTAAAAAAAACCTACTTACGTATTTACCGAAATCACTTACAAAAGCGAAACATGTAGGAAGGATTTTATTTTATTTATTCTTGCTAAAATATGAAAAAATACAAGGGTTTGGTCCATGTCTGTCTCACTGGGATATTCCTGTGTCGAGACAGACGTAGTGTACATAAATTATATTTAAATTAAAACAAAATAACTTTGTATACAACACTTTATTAATATACAATATTACAACATGTTTCGTGAGCGATGCTCACATCTTCAGGTATTAATGTATACTGAAGTTAACGGTTAAACTATAGAACAGTTAGATTTAAGTGGGGGAGGGGGGGGGGAGGTAGAGGAAAAAACAGTAATTAAGAAATTACAATCGTTAAAGGAAGGTGACAAAGGTATAATTAGGGAATTACCAAGTTGTTGGAATAGTCACTAGAGTAGGAAGGTCTGTTAAGTGGGAAAATATTTATAATAGGGTTACCAAAAAAGTTTTTTTGTTTGTTGATTATATCCAACTTTAAATTATCGAAAAAAAAAAAATAATAATTATATCATATTAAATGTAAATATCAATAAAGATAAATAAAAAGGAGAAAGAAGAAAAGAAATGAAAGATGAAATTAAATGAAAATTAGAACTAAGTTATTACATGGAGGTTGCATTTTATAGATATTGTTTAGGTTGTGCACAATAATAAAAAGTTATAAAAAGGAAAAAGAAATAAAAGGGAAAAGAAGAGCAAGAGAAAGATGAAATTAAATAAATATTAGAATAAAGTTAATACGTGGAGGTAACATTTTATAGATATTGTTTGGGAGTATAGAGGTTGTCCAAAAGGTACATTTATAATGTTTTTGGGTGTTTTATGATCTAGGTAAAGGTTAATACAGAAAATAAAAAATAGGATTGTTTAAGCCTAGAGAAAAAGATTGAAAATTGAAGTATGCACGTCTAAGTAAATGTTTTACAGTAGTTAGCATTATTAGAGCTTAATCCATGAAAAATAGGTGCAAATAAGATGCAAATTCTCTGTACTTTACGTTTTATATTGTTTATTAATGTCTGTATCTGTGTTTTCTCAACTTTGAAAAAAAAAAAGGCTAAACCAGTGAAACCCAGTTATCAAACTGCGGTTAGACCGCACGGAAACAACTTATTTCGGTAAAAACCGAATCATCTTGAAATTATTTTTCTGTGAGGTACTTAACTGATAATGGCATTGAACGCAACTCATCAGTATTATCGGACGACTTTTTAAGCACCTTTTGGCAATAAACATTTGACACAAAAATAATTTTATGGAAATGCTACAGAAAATAATTGTTGTATTTGGCCGCACTGACATCGAAAGTGCAACAATAACTTAACACTATTTGAAGTTTGTTTTGTGTTGATTTCACCAAAACAAACACTTCACAAAACTTTCAACTCTGTTGACACAATTTAAACAAGTTCGCCTTTGTAAAGACAATGCAAAAAAACGCATTTCTTTAGAAAATCTTACGAAAAATGTAGCACCACTAATGTTGCACCACTAAATGTTTCACCCGCGTATGAAAAGGATAGCCATTCAAAGCATATATGTGTGCGGAAGAGATAGCTATATGTCTCGTTGACTTGGTTTAGTGCAACCAGGCGCGTTGTCTCAGTAACGTATCTACATTATTTAATTCATCTAAGGTATAAAAAGCATATCATGGAGCTACTAAACGCATGTACAGCAAGACCTTATAAATTAGAAACCTATGCGATTTGTACGAGTGTTATTTCGGGCTATAGGCTACAGGGTGAAAATTTCCCTGATGATAGCAAACCTTTAGTTTTTTTTAACCAAGAGAGGGTTAAAAAAAACTAATTCAAACTCAAATATTTCGAAATGGAATTTTTTGGAATTACCATCACTATCCTTTAGGTTCAAGGTTCTGAGTTAATGTTATCATAAATTAGTCAAAATCATTTCAACTTTTAATGATATATTTACGATTTGGTTTGGTAGCCTAGGTTTATAAATAATTGTAGGAAATTATTAGAAAATAGATAATTTATTGGTAATATGTATAAGGCAGTGGCAGCTCGTGACTTTTTATTGTGCTAGTGCTAAAAAATAAAATATAGTAGAAAATAACTAAATCAAAATTATGCCATTCAATAAATTCAAAATAGCCTGTAAGAACTATTTAAAATGCATATAAATCATTAAAATATTATAAAGTCAAAAAGAAAATTAAATAATTAGATACTTGGTAAACTTTAACGTACACATAATTAATATAAAATAAATAAAACTAAAAACTAAGATTTAAAAAAAATATATATATTGGTGTTGTAACCGAAAACGATTATTTTATTTCAATTATTTTGTCTACAATTTTCGGCTACAACAACATCAATAACGTCGTAGTTTTCAATCTTAGCACGCCAATACACTAAAATTTCACGAGCTTCCACTGGTATAAGGTAGAGATAACAAAATAAACAACAGATTTTTTAACTATCTGGAGCTCCAACTTAATTATAGATATTCACAAGAACACATTATTTTTTCACAGAAATTTTATGGCTATTGCAAAATAATGCATTCGTCGCGAATAACCTTTCGGTGTGCCAAGTTTTAAAATAAATCAATAACAAAATAATTCCAAGAATGTTTTTCGAGCATCATAATACCTAGATCGTTTTTTTGATTTGAAGTTTTTGTGAGAAACTACCTACCCTATTTCAAAAAAATGTTTTTAAAAAAAAATATGAAGAAAATTGTTTTTTGTTAAATAACACCTCAAGTCACATTGCATAGCTGAGCAGACGAATGCGTCGGGTTCCCACCCAGGCGTTGCGGGTTCAATCCTTTGCTAGGTAAATTCTCCATCATTGGATAGCCAACATTTTCTTTTATAATGACGACTTTATTGTTTGGGAGGATCTCATTATTATCGTAAATTATCAATGAGATTTTTTTATATAGTGAATACCGCACAAGAGTCCCAACTGCTCCCAACCGTCTAGAGCCAGTGAGACTATGGCGTCCCCGATCGGAGTATTTTGTGAGGCTGAAGGTAGTGGGTAGGGTAAGGAGATGGGGAAGAGGAAGGTTAGGAAGTACCTGGCTATTCAGATCTGGTCACCAAATACGGTTAAAGCCATTTCAAGAAAGGTTTCGATTCTGAATGGTGGTCTTTCATCAAGGCGATACTTAAAGTATCTACCACTCTGGAACGTGCCGCAAATAAACTTTTTATTATTTTATATGAATGAATTGTGTTATGAGATATATTATTTAAATAATAGTTATTGGCGCACGCTGGATTTGAACCCACGATCTTCGGATTCGTAGTCACCGTATTCGTATTCCACTCGACTATGGAGGTCGTCAGTTGTATGTTAATATTTAAAAAATATAAAAACAAATTCTTAAAAATTTTATATGGCTGAGAGGAGGTGAAGGAGATGTGCAAGAAGAAGGTTGGGAAGTACCCGGCTATTCAGATCTGGTCACCAAACACGACTAAAACCATTTCAAGCAACGTTTCGATTCTGAATGTTGGTCTTTCACCGGGGCGACACTGGGAGTATCTATCACTCTGGGCATGTATGCAACTCGGTGGAGCACAGCAATCGATAATTCCCACAAAAAAATCGAGGGCGGATGATTTCATCAATTTCATTAAAATGTACCACAATGGCCGTTTGAAGTGCATTCCATTATGGCGACACAACACGCGGCGGTCATTTCCGCAAAAGTCACAAAAGAAAATCCGCGGCATAATTGCATTTATACCACGAAGTTTCAATGTCATGGCCGGCGGCCGCGGCGCGATGCCGATCTAAATATGCAAATGATGGATGCCCCTTGTGTATGAAGGGTGCGGGAGAAGAGCGAAAGGGACCGCATCTTTACACTATTTTATCAAAGATTCTCGTCCAATTAAAAACACCCTTTTAAACAACACCTTTTTAAACACCCTTTCAACGGCTATGCAAAAGAAACAAAAGGCTATCAATAAAAATTAAGCCCCCTAATCTATAAAACGACAACAAAGCCGAAATCATAAATTTCAAATTTTCAAAATAAAGCCATACGACTAAATCCCAACTCCACAAAGACTCTGAAATCCCCTTCATAAAATAATACATGATAAGTCTCGCGGAATCGTTTTATGCGGTAATTCCCAATCACAAAAACGATCCACTCCCTCGCAAAGTGTGACGAAAACATTCGTACAAAACATAGAAAACCAAAATAAGTTCTTCGGAAGGATTAACCTTCCCCACATGCAGCCATTTTTAGTATAAATTATTTAAAAAACTTTACCATAATTCTTGTTTCAACAACCATAAATTTGAAATCTCGATAAAAGAGAAAGGGGCCTTATTGGCCCGGAGATCTGTAAGAGACCCTTTAAACCACTGGTCCTCAACCCATGAGCCGCGGCCCGGTACCGGGTCGTGAACCAAATGGTACTGGGACGCGTAAAAACATTTTTTTAAATCTACATTCAATGTGTCCCCCGCACCCTCTTCCCCCACCCTCAGCGGGCCGCGGTAAAATTATCAAACGTTGACCGGTCCGCGGCGAAAAAAGGTTGGGGGCCACTGATTTAAACGACTAAAAAGTGACGTTTGCGAAAAAAGGAAATTTTCAAACCTTTTTTTTCTTATAGAACAATTAAAAATGTGAAACAAATATGACTACCTCCGTAGTAGAGTGGTTAAGACGCTCGATACGAATCCAAAGGTCGCGGGTTCAAATCCCGTCGTGCGCAAATAAATTTTAAGCTTCAGCACTCAAAAATGGCGCTAAACGTCACTTTGTAGCATAATACTACAAATGAGTTATCTATAAATTCTACATGGGCAATTAAGAAAATGTCGGTTTCCAGTGAATATTTTTTTACTGTCATATTTTAAACTCTATGAAAACCATACTAGAATGTCTGTAACAAGCGCAGTTTGAAAACCAGCGAAGGCACTTTCGAACGTTTTCCTAAAATTCCAGAATGCATTACGTATAGAATTAAATAATACTACAAATGAGTTATCTATAAATTCTACATGGGCAATTAAGAAAATGTCGGTTTCCAGTGAATATTTTTTTACTGTGATATTTTAAACTCTATGAAAACCATACTAGAATGTCTGTAACAAGCGCAGTTTGAAAACCAGCGAAGGCACTTTCGAACGTTTTCCTAAAATTCCAGAATGCATTACGTATGGAATTTAAAAGAATACAGTAAAATAATTTTATTCACTGCAAACCTTAGACATTTTCCTAACTGCCCATGTAGAATTTACAGATAATTCATTTGTAGAACTGCATCTATTAGAAAACCAAAAAGTGTATATTTTTTGGTGGTGACCCTTAACGTGAGGCCCTATTTTTGCGACAAAATTCCGGGTCATAATGATCACCTTCAAATACTTAGTACAAATTTCAGTGTTAAGAACAGCATTACTTTGTGACTGTATTTTTTTTTCGTTTTACTATAGTATATACCAATTTTACCAATTTTTATACTACAACGATACCAATTTTTATATTCCAAAATAACGACGTATATATGTATCGTCGCTGGAAAGGCAAAAGGGCTTAAGCGACACTTTCATCAAAAGTTAGTTGAATATTCAGTTTTGATCAGTTCTTTTTACTGCATCAAATGCTCTGACTCTCGTTTGACTCTGAATACCTATGTAGCGCTTCAGCCATCTAAAATATATTTACCGTTAGGGAGAAGCCTTAACTCAAGCGACACAATTTTAGGGCGTTTTTAGCTTTTTGTCGCTTCGGGTAACTCAGTGAGAGCATTGAGTTACCTGAGTTAACTTTTTTTTTTCAAAATCCAACCAGGTACTGAAGACTTGTGAATTTTATTGTAAAACAAAATAAACTTTAAAGTGCTCTAGTGTAAACTTCCCATAATGGCGCTTCAGTCCTTTAGGCTCTCCGGTGACGATGTGTAGATCGCGTGATTTTTACGCAAATTATTATTATTATTATTTTATTTATTTTTTAAAGAAAGACGAACATTCCCGGGTTACGAATAACCTGACAATATTTGAAAAACTCCTACTGCCATCACAAGAAGCGGAAGATGTTGCTTGTGCAATGATGGAGGACTTAGCCAACAGAGGAATTGACCGCACGACGCTCGGGAAAGAGATACAATTTTTTTAAGAATCATATAAATCTTATTTGAAACGCAAACAAAGTCCATCGAATTTATTAGACAACTTTGACAGTACATCTATTCAAAGAGTAATATAAATTAATTATACGTGATAAAATAGGAACTAACTGCCAAAAAAAAAAAAAGTATTCAGAAAATTTGTATAACTAACTCTTCTTTTTTTTGGCACTTATTCGGGGTATGTTGTGAGGCTGAAGGTGGTGGGAAGAGGAAGGAGATGAGGAAGGGGAAGGTTGGGAAGTACCTGGCTATTCAGATCTGGTCACCAAACACGCCTAAAGCCATTTCAAGCAACGTTTTTATTCTGAATGGTGGTCTTTCACCAGAGCGATACTTAGAGTATCTACCACTCTGGAACATGCCGCAAATATATTATATTGTATCATGTTATGACACATATTAATTAAATAAAATTTATTTGCGCACGTCGGGTTCGAACCCGCGACCTCTGCTTTCGTAGTAGAGCGTCTTACCACTCGACCATAAAGGCCGTCATGTCTATGAATCTCATTTTAAATAGTAGACATGAAGTGACATAGACAAATCAAATATACCCACCCGATCAGGAAATTAGATTAAAAATATTCTCCTGAACATCTAAAAAAGTTAGAACGATACCCTTTCGTCTTCTGAACTCGGTAAATGGTTGCCTACATAATACATGTAGTATGGATCATACATCATTATAAAGATGCAGTAAGTACCTACTGTTTTTGTCTGGCGTACATGTTATGTAACTACTAAATTACTTCGGTTCGTTAAAACCATAAAATAAATCATGTTTAGTCAGTATTACACGAACATGTTTTCTACAGCAAGGATATTTCTTAATTAGTGTATTCTTTGTTGAGTCCGACATGCGCAATGTTAGTTGTTTTTTTTCTTACAAGAGATGTAACATTTTTTTACACCGTTCAAAATAACATAAATAAAAAAAGTGATCAGAAGATAATATTCATGATGTTATCATGCGTCAGTTTGCGTGATGTCTGAATCAGCAAAACCTCTCGAGCGGTGAGCTCTAACGTCAGGAAATTTGTACAGTTTATCTGTTATCAATTTCTAAGCCAACGCAAATACTTTCAGCTTCCAGCATCAGTTTCAATATGACATAATATATGAAACTTTAAAATGTCTATTTAACCGTAAAAATACTACAAGTGGTAGACTTTATATTTTATTTGTTTAACCCTTATGTGACTGAAGAAAATAACACCTTTTTAAAATTGATATGAAGGTTTCTTTTACGGTATATCAGTTGCTGAAGTTTGCTGGACCACTTTTATGACGTAATATATTTTGACTCAGTTTAATACTTGGGGAAGTGGATAGGAATTTTACCCAGTACCATCTTTTCTTGGGATTTTTTATTAAATAGGTGATTAAAATAGTTTTACGGATAAAGGTGATGTACTTTGAACACAACAGTACATCATGTTTATCATTATCAGTTGAAAATATTAGTTGTGAGCCATTAGTAATAAATCTTAACTGAGAGTTATTAGTTATAAACTTAAGTGATAAGTTATAGGTTAGATAAATCAATTTGTAAAGTGCCCTTGAGGTGATTTTCCCACGAAAACGACGCTATAAAAGATATCCATTTATTATTATCATTTAAAATAAGATAAAATTATTAATAAATACGGACAAGCTTAAAAAAATCATTTAAAACGCATGAGAGTACCCGGGTACTCTTTCAGTCATCAAAAGTTGTACTAACTAACTAACTAACCATCACGCCGTTTCCCCGCAGGGGTAGGCAGAGAGGACGGACCGCCATACAACTCTGTCTTGGCACACACTTCTTGCTTCATTCTCATTCATACATCGTCTCATACATACTATTCTGTTATTCTGACTCTTCACATGACCCGATTCAAGTATTTGATTTACTTGATCGTGCCATGTCTTTCTCGGGCGTTCTCGACTTCTTCTTCCATTCACTTTCGCATCATATATTCTTTTCACACTCCTTTCTTCGTTCATTCGCTCTACATGCCCAAACCATCTAAGCGTCCCTTTCTTGATCCTATCCATTACGCTCATATCAGCCTTGCATTCTTTCCGGATATCCACATTTGTAATACGGTCATACATGGTTTTACCGCACATCCGTCTCAAAGATCTCATTTCCACAGCATTCAGTCTACTTTCATCCTTCCTCTGCCAGTTCCATGCCTCACTGCCATACATCAGGGTTGGCACTCCTCAGAAGTTGTAAATTATACTTATTCGTTTTCCGCTAACATACCACCCTCCACATATCCAACGGTTATGTTCAATTGTTCGTTTTCACTATTTTGGAGAAGTCAGGAAGTTTCAGCCTGTTAGACTTACTGGAACATTAAAAAAATCTATGTTGAAAACCGAAAAGGGTACCCGGGTACCCTTTCAGTCACATTAAGGTTAAAAAATAGTGTCAAAACTACGGTGAGGCCGGGTAGTCACTACTTGGATCGTTTTAAATAATATACAAGACCGATGGTAGACACAATTTTACCAATTTTTTCCGGAATTCAGAAAATAGCAACATTTTAGAAAAATAAAATAAAATTCATGGTCAATTATACATTGTTTCTATGCTTGAATCACCATAGTTTCATATGCGTATTTACATACGAGTCAGTAGGTATCAGATTTGTTATCGGCCAGACGAGACAGACAGTTTTTCCAGTGTCGTGACGAAACTCACGAACCCCCGGGCAAACCTGTTGACTGGGCCCCACCATTTCACAACGATAATGAATCATCCTTTTTTATTGCCAGATATTTATGGTAATACTTTTTATTGTTATACAAACGGATATTATTGAGGTATTGTAGAATCAAAACTCGTATCTCTATGCCGCGAGGGTCGCGGTTCGTGGTATATTATTATCTAATAGTAAAAATCATGTAATACATAATACACAGGTTGGTATGTTTGAATCATTTTTTTACCGTGCTTACTTATGGAAAAGTAATAAAGAGGTCAATCATAAGAAAGATAGTAATTAAGTTCTTGGTGAATGGATGAGACTGAAAACGTCGCTATCTCACTGTTTGGGGGAGTGCATTTTTGGCACACACTATAATACAAAATATATTTTTTAAATCATTAGTAATTAAGTTCTTGGTGAATGTATGAGACTGAAAACGTCGCTATCTCACTGTTTGGGGGAGTGCATTTTTGGCACACACTATAATACAAAATATATTTTTTAAATCAGTAGTAATTAAGTTCTTGGTGAATATATGAGACTGAAAACGTCGCTATCTCACTGTTTGGGGAGTGCATTTTTGGCACACACTATAATACAAAATACATTTTTATAATTTGTCGAAAATGGTAACAGTTGTACTACTTTAAATACGCTCATATTTCGTGGTAATTTGATACGTACGAGGAATTAATATGTAATGATTGAAAATAAGATCTGTACAGCGCCCTTGAGGTGATTTTTCACAAAAACGGCGCTATACAAATCGTCCAAATATTATTATTATTATTTAAAACATTCTACTGACATACTGTTCACTATAAAATCTTAGAATTCCATCAACATCAGAAAGGGTGATAGATAATGTTTCGTGACTTCTCTCTCCATTTTCTCGATTCTCCGTAACATTTTACGTAATTGTGATATTTTTTTCTAGAAAACCTTAATATATCTCTTTTGGGAAAAAATTACCTTTTCCACGATGTACCACAAAAAAAATTAATTAGATAATAAACCATAGACAATTCATCTAAGTAATAAACTAAGGAAGTTTCGGCATTAAAACTATTTACTCTAGATTGAATTTCAAAAAATTGCCGTAAAATGGTATTTTACCAATGCATTTACGAAGTTCGGAGACGATGATCACTGCTAGAAATTTAGCAAATCTTTCACATAACATATACCCCCGGGCGGCCCAGATTGCCCTGACGGTCACCACGACACTGACTGTTACATCAATGGGAAGCTGTGTGAATGGAGATTGACATTGGAAACTAATAGGTCTATAGATATACTCGTAATATAGCCGAGTAGCGAATTTCCCAGTATTGTTGGTGGAGCACAATGAGACATGATAATACAGGATGAGAACACTGATGTGTAATAAATCAATGGATGAGAACAATTAATTATGCGGCAAAGTTTTCAATAACACCGCAGTAAAATATTTTTCGCATATAAAAAATAAGGTGTTTTTTATAATAAAGGTAAAATAAATAAAAATATTGAATCAAAAAACAAAGTTTTTCTGTGACTATATTGAATAGAGATGGTCGATTATCCTGTCCCGGTTAAAAGGAACCGGTTCCAAGCCGGTCACTGGAGCCGTCGATATTATTTCTCTGAGGAACCGGTTCCTCTTTTTGGAAAATAAAAATCGATTTCACCTGTCCAAGGAACCGGTTCCTTTTTTGGGCACAATAGTTTTTGGCGGAAATGTTCCTTTGACGAGGAACCGGTTCCACAGTTCCATTTTTTATTGAATTGCTAGTACTTTTTTGGGGATGAACTTTTTGTCGATTTGATAGTACTTTTCGATTTGAATATAAAAATCTCCTTCCTTGAACTTTTCTGGCACCGGCGAGGAACCGGTCACCGGTAACTGGAACCGCAAGTACACAAAAATTCCGATATCAACCATCCCTAATATTGAATTGAAATACGATTAGATTTGTATTTTAAATGATCCCTTTCCGCTATTACTATTTGTTCCGAAATATGTGGACACACGATCTCTTTCATGAAATCGTTTAAAAAAAAAATTATATCAAGGCCGATTATCGAATATTATCGTAGTAAAAAGTAGGTATTTAGGTGTATGATTAGATTGACGTGATTTTTTCGTATATTTTAAAGTGCCCTAAAAATACAATATTACAAAAATCAAAAATAATTATTTTTAAAAAAAGACGCACATTCCCGGGTTATGAATAACCTGACAACATTCCTCTTACTACCATCATAGGCAGAAACATGGGTTGTGCAATGATGGAGGACTTAGCTGGTAAAGGATTTAACCCGCGATGCCTGGGTGGGGAACCAAACGCTTTGGACCACTCAACCATCACCGCTGATATGATAAATAAATTAAGGGAATGTGGATAAAAATATAATATCAGTTATTTTATTAAAATATCGAAGAGTCTTCAACTTGAAACTTCCACAGAGTGAGTGGAAGAATGTCAAATTTTGCGTATGTTTGCGAGATGTGAAATTAAATAAAATGTAGTAAGCACTGACCTGTTCTCGGGACTGCTTGTCGTCAAAGTAGGTGATGTCTTTTCCATTTATCTGAATTAGACCTGTTCCCGGACTCCTGATGGTGACATCTCCCCTGGCCGATTTTCTCAAGCACTCTAAAGACACGGAATATCATACGCAAATTAAATACTTTTCTTAGATTTGTTTCAATTTAACACCACTGTTTTATATACATACTAATTTAGTTTGCTGCAACACATGGTCGTTTCTGGCATGGGAGGGGACAATACACAAAAAATGTGCACCACAATGTATACATGTGCTTGATAATAAAAAATGTATGTATATATTTTCAATCTACTTCACAAAATCAATTGTATATAATTTAAATGTTTCAGTGTTACCACTACTTGTTAGTTACTAACATCATTGTTTCAAAATTCTATTTTTTAGGAGTTGTTGGGAGTAGCCCAAAGGGGTATTTTGTGAGGCTAAATGGAGTGGGGAAGGGAACGAGATGGCGAAGTGGAAGGTTTGAAAGTATTTGACTATTCAGACGTGGTCACCAAACACGGCCAAAGCCATTTCAAGCAACATTTCAATTCTGAATGGTGATCTTTCATCAGGGTGATACTAAGAGTATCTACCACTTTGGAACGTGTCGCAAATATACCTAGTATATATTAATTTATTTAAAGAAAATGTATAAATTACATTCAATATACGTGCAAACCGGGATTCGAACATACAACCTTCCGATTCGTAGCTGAGGATTTTAACCACTCTGCCCGGAGGTCGTCAAATCTATGCTTCAGTAAGACCATTCGTAATTGGATATACTATTATTAACCTAACCTATATTCAATTCATCGTCAAGCATTACAGAGAGGTTGGAAAAGAAAAAAAACAGATGGATGGTGAAGCCAACAACATCAAGAAAGATATAATATTTGTAATGAATTATTTAAATGTTCATACCGAACGTTGTCACGTAAGCTCTACCCGAAACATCGAATTGAGGCTGAGCAATTTCAAAGGTGGTTTTTTGTCCAACGTGTCTTTTTCTAAAACGGTTCACAAAGTCTGCGTATTTTGTTGAATAAGGCATGCTCATCAACCGTTCTATGGTAAGGATGAAATTCTCATACTCCTTTTCCCTGATGGTTTCCAAAATATTAATCTGAAACTCATCCTGAGACAGCCAAGTGTAGCCTAAATTGGTTCTGCAAAATATTATTAAAACAATTAGATTAAATTAAGCAACCAAAACTTTTAAATGATATAATCAATAACCAATAAATTTCATGTATGTATAAGACCATTCTGAATACCCATTGAGCATTGATTTATTTAGAAATACATGATTTAAGCCATTAACATTATTTTTATCCTATGTTCGTCTACTAAAAGTAATATAATTAAACTAATTCATAGAACTTTACTATGGCAACCTCACACAACAAAGAATAAATTTACCATGGCTTGATTGTTGTTGGATCTGTTATACGCAATGGGTTATTAGATGAGTGCAATGAAAACGTGTTCTAATAATAATATCTAGTTTTATTTTATTGGCACTAAAACTAATACTTACAATCAAAACTTGAAATGTATTTTTACTTGAGATAAAATGTGTGATTCATCGGCTTTTCAAAATTTATTACTTTGAAAACAAAAAATGCGAAAATAATTTCATACTCACAATACTTCCTTTTGGTCGATGGCAACTTTTTTCTTTATTAAAGCATCTTGGTACTTTTCAAGTTCTTTCATATACGTCCAAATATCCTGGAAAAAATAATTATTTATACACACGGGTCAGTTGATCAGTTTCCGAAACGGAAAGGAAAACAAGAAGTTTTTGGTATGAAATGAATTTATTTTGAAATATTTAAATAATATCAATAATCAACAACGCAAATATGAAACAGAAAAATCCAGAAAATAAAAAGACAACGGTCACAACCGAGACTCAAACTCGGATCCTCTACTCTATCCGTGAGTAACGCTTCAACCAATTCAGCGATTGGGACCTTATTAGAAACCGCCATTTTTAATGGATCTCATACTTTCATTTAAGACTAGTGTAACTTAATTTGAATTTATTTTTCTACAAAATTTCCTTCTACCTCGACACATTTAGTCCAACGCTTCTCGATTACCATTATACCAATTTGGTAGAACGACTACCCAAGCTCCTCAACACAGCCATTTACGGCATCAATGACTTCCTTATTGTTAGAAAATTTATTTTTACCTGACCATTTTATAAGATTTGGGAACAAATGGAAGTCGCATGGAGCCAAATCTGGTGAATAAAGTGGATGAGGCAGTAACTCATCGTCTGATTCATGGATTTTGGCCATTGCAACAGATGCCGTATGAACCGGTGCGTTCTTTTGATGGAATATTACTTTTTTCTTGGCCTACCGGCGCAAACCTTGATTTCGTCCATCAAACTTTGCGACAAGCCTGCGTAATATACACCGTTAATGGTTTTTCCTTTTTAAAGGTGATCAACAAAAAATATTTTGCGGGCCACCCAGAAAACAGTTGCCATCACTTTTCCAGCTGACAAAATCGTCAACTGTTATGAAATGACGCAGAAAAACAGTTGAATCACGCTTGAAACGCTTGGTTGAAACATCCATTCAGCGTTGCTTCTGATCAACTGTGAGCAAACGCGACACCCTTCATGCACACAGCTTCTTCATCTCCTAATGTGCTTGTGTAAAATTTCCGCAATTTCAAACGGCGGTCATTCAAAAGCATTTGGAGAATTTGTCATATCATTTCTGAAGTTTTCATCTCATTTAGGCGACCACTGCGGTGGGCGTCTTCGCAGCTCTTTCGACCACGTTTGAAATAAGTCACCCAAGTATGAACCGTACTAATTGAAGGCGAAGAGTCTCCTTAAACAACGTCCAATTTTGCTTTTATCCAAATAGCGGATTTCCCTTTCAAAACATAAAATTTTATGACTGCACGAGTATCGATTTTTTTCATTTTTGCTCAAATTTCAAACACTGCCACTTTCACGAGCTATTACATAATCACAATGTGCTGTAATGTGGCAATATTTGATATTTTTTAAGTGCAGGACGCGACTTGTCAAGGACAAAAAAATATTTGAAACTACTATAGCCATCTATCTATCTATCCGTCCGGGTATATGATAATTTAAGATGGCTTTTGGCATAGTCAACATCACAGCTACCATACAGGCAACACCCATATCAGGAGTTTAGTATTACATTGGTGTAAACACAAAACAACAATAGATTACTGTAGAAGTAATATATATATATATATATATATATATATATATATATATATATATATATATATATATATATATATTTCTACATATGGATATAAGTTATGTGCATTCCATGGTAGGTGGTTTTCCACTGCTATTTGACTGATCACAAGTATACCCGGCACTGGCTTTGCTTATATGGGATTTTTTTGTTATGTCTACATTATTATTTCTTGTCTTTATCCTTTATAATATTTTTTTTTCTTTTTACTTAATGTTCATAAAAAAGCTTATTTTTGTAATCTTTTCTTTATTTTCAAAAACGTATGTAACAAAAAAAATCAAATAAAATAATCATAAAATAAAGGCAAAAAAATATAAATGTTTTGAAAAAAAATTGTTAATGATTATTTCCTTAATACATGCATAGTCCCTTACAGCGCCCTTTAGGTGATTTTTCATAAAAACGGCGCTATACAAATTATCCAAATAATATTACCATTACTATAGTCAAATATAATGCGAGCATCCACTTTTAGACATCATGAGTCCGAATAAACACATAAAATTATGTTATTGTAATGAGATACGTAATAGGTACTGTATCAATGTAAGCTGAACATACTATTTACCTTTATATATGCAGAAATAATTCTTTGTAATTATCACGTACTGGATATTTCCAAATTAAATAAAAATTGCCTTACAAATAAGAGTTTAAAGTAGGCAGGCTTTCCGGTGTAGAAAAGGAAATCGTGAGGCCTTCCAGATTCATCAAACTCTGCCGCCTTCCGGATGGGGAACACTTCGTGGGGGGGCTTCATCAGCGGCTTGGCCCTTTTGTCAAATATGGCGCTGGGGAGTAGATATTCAATGGAACGCTGAAAATTAAAACAAAGGTTGGGCGAATGGAAAAAAATGGAGATGCCCCAGGAAGACACGGAACGATTGAATACTTGACTTGGGCCATAACAAGGATCAGAATAACAGAAGTGTGAATAATTTGAGACAGTATTTGACTGTGAATTAAGAGTTATCAAGTTGAATAAGCCCAAAATAAGTTGCGTTTGTGTTACTCTTTCAGTTCAACATCATCTTGGGGTAAATGTAACTGGGAACATGACGATAAACACTGTAAGGTTGTCTGAAACGTTACACAGCTCAAAATTTCAAACAAAAACAACAATATAAGCAAATTTATCTGAACCTTTAGATAAGTTATTGAAACGTTTAACTGTGGAACTTACGTCGACATCGTCTTGAGTAAAGGTGTTTGGATCCTCACCCATCATATTGGCGAGATGTCTCTTGCCAATTTGATAAGCAATTTCTTGCTCCTTCATAAACTCGTCTTGTTCTTTGGCTCGTGATAGATATGATACCATCGCCTTGCTTGTTTGTACTTTCTTCACTGAAGTGTCCCATTCATCGACACTTTTTTGGAACTCTCTTTGTTTGGTTACATCTATGCCATAGTTTTGGGACAGTATTCTTAAACCCTAAAATTAAAAGAGTATAAAACTATTGGCCAAAATGTTATTTGTATTTATATTTTAAATTACATTTCAGCAAGTTTACCGTATTAACCGCATATTCGTTTGAAGAGAATACAGGAACCTGTGCCGGTCTGTAATATTTGAACAGTTTTAAAGCGGCTAAAGCCATATTTATTTATTTTTCTCTAAATTTGAGCACACTTTGAGGTTATTTTCTAGAATATTTTATTTCACTTCTTAAGGCATAGATAAAGTACTAGGGTTGACAGTTCTGATTTTCTTATCTATGCACTTTATCTTTTGAGGTTTTCTACATAGAAATATCAAATATTAGTAGAGCTGGGTTTACCGCGTGCAACGAGGAATATAATTTTTTTTTTCGCAGAAAGCAATCACTTTGTGGTTTGACATATTTAAAGGAATGAAAAAATAACTTTGTTTAAGACCTGTTTGTATAATGATATTATTAAAAAAATTATGACCGACCAGTTTTGCTTAGCCTAAGAATCATCAGAGTAGAAAATTAAAAAGTATCAGTTTAATTTTGTACCCTGATGATAATTGGGCTTAGCGAAACCGGTCGATCGTAAAAATTAAAATAATATCCGTGGTCTTTTGCAAAGTTATGTTTTAATTTCTTTAAATATAATTTATGTTGAACTTGTAAAGTAACAGAACGGAATTACATTTTGTTATTGTATTTTATAGTCTATGACTATCTGTCATTTTGACAATTGCTATTCTATGCATAATCGTAGAATGTTTTGATCGTTCTGTAGGGGTTATTAAAAAAATCCGTTTGTTGTTTCCGTATCCCTATTTATATATTATTTGTAATTAAAAATGAAAACCATGTCGAAGAAAATGCCCGGTCTTTTGCCTCCCATGCCAAAAGATCAAAAAGTGGAAAAACTTGATCAGAAACTGAAAATTGAATTGATAGAACTTCTCGAACGACAAGATAAAATGCTCTCAAATAGGTCAGATATTATTATTTTAATGCGCCGAAATTATATTATTTTAACTTTTCGATGTAATTTATTTGTATTTCTTTTTATAGGAGCTTTATCAACAAACTGCCTGACAAAGGAGCCAAAATTGCACTTTTCAAAGAAAAACTCCTGAAAGAGTTAGCGCACAGAGATGAAGTGGAAAAATCTGGCAATCTTTTATCAAATCTTCTCTCACATATGAATATAGATAATAATAAATCAACTGTAGAAAATATAGAATGGGGTGGCAAAGAAGTGGAATTAAAATGTTTAGACTCAGACGATGATAGTGATCCAGAGGATCCTTTAGCAATCCTAGCACAAAGTACAGATTTGAAGAAAAGGGTCATTATATTAAAAAAGGAAGAAACATTAATTAAACCTGAGGACTTGAAAGAAATTGCCTCATTTAAATTGTCTGAAAATAATCAATCCATCAGTGGTTCAAGTACAGATAAAATGGATGAGCATGTAAAATATATATTTGCAAACACAATTAACAAAGTACTTCCAAATCAAAGGGTTAGCTTCAAGCCTTACAAGACGACAGTATCCAATGTGCACGATCCCAGCAAAGAAATGCTTAGAAAGAGAGGAAAGTTTTGGGAAGTTACAGCGGCCACACCACCCCCGGCCATTCATGGAGCTGTTCGAGAGATCCCCCTCCAGGAATCCTTGCGGCTTCAGGATGTTCAAAATCAACATTTGAAAGTCAGTTGAATGAAATTATTTATTATTTTATATATTGTGCTCTTATTGCCAGTTTCTTCAGCCTACCAAAGAAACAATTTATTCTAATTTCCAAAACCATTTTCAAGCAGTTCCATCAACCTTCCAAAGGCATTGTTAACCTTTCCGTACTTGAAAGTAAAAATCAAACGTACGATACGAAGGGGGGTGA
Source organism: Drusus annulatus (assembly GCA_022651775.1). Taxonomy (NCBI): domain Eukaryota; kingdom Metazoa; phylum Arthropoda; class Insecta; order Trichoptera; family Limnephilidae; genus Drusus; species Drusus annulatus. The sequence goes on along the minus strand of JAGWCC010000065.1, from coordinate 744,913 downwards.
AGTAGTTGCCCCATTTGATGTTGCTTAAGCGTTTTCATGTCTTGGGAAATTTGTTTTTGGTAGAGAAGTATATGTATTCATAATATTTCAGCAATCTTTATGTAAGATATCCCACAAAACTCTCGTTGGGGGTGACATTAGAACCCCCTTCGGAGCGGGAGTGTTAATAATATTTTTTATTAAATTTCTTATACATGACAAACTTTTTAAATTTAATGCATATAAGAAATAAATTATTTTTTTTACAAAATAATTACAAATTATAGTACCATATAGATACACAAGAAAAATAAAATTTAAAAAAAATAAAATTTCAGGCAGTGGTGATGATCAGGTCAATGAGGAGAAACTCTTTCAGAATCAATAGGATTTCACTTCTGAATCTCTCCTCACTGACATGAAATAAGTCGATATCGGAAGAGATTTTGTTCAGGAGCAAAATACTTCTCCCCACCGGCAGCCTCCCAAACCCAAAGACATTGTTATACAGTTTCTTCAGCCATCAAAATGAATTTCTATGCACAACAAATACTGGCCGTTGTAAAGGGAGTTATGAAGACTTAGTTTTACCCTTAAATCGGTTGACTTAAATTCTTACTCATTACAGGAAATTCAAACCAAACATGCTGCGGAGAGATTGGCTGCCCAGCTTGGCAAGACCCTCGGAGATCTACCTCTGTCTTCCGTGGCGGGAGGTCGATACCGGGAGATGGCAGAAATTGATAGCGAGGACTCTGACAACTCTTCGGACGACGAAACCAGCGACAAGGAAGTCCACGATGAAGAGCCTCACGAGGGTGGAGTCGTATTTACTGTGATGAAATAATAATAGTTCATCAACTACAGGTTCTATTTGTATTTTTCATAAATAAATTTTCAACACAATAGGATTTTTTTGATTACCTCGTAAGTGTCTTAATAGCCCAGAGCCATGGGACTATGGTATACGTAATTTGTGGTATGTTGTGAGGATGGAGGAAGTAGGAAGAGAAAGAGGAATGATGGGAAGCATCTGGTTATTAAACCAAGCCATTTCAAGCAATGTTAGGATTCTGAATGGCGGTCTTTCACCAAGGCGACGCTGAGAGTGTCTACTACTCTGAAACGTGGTGCAAATATACGGTATATTATTGAAGTAACACAATAAACAATAACTTATGTAGGTATAGAAAAAAAAAGTATAACTGAAAATTTACTTTCAATTTTTTTTTTATTTACAATAATTCATTTAAAATCTACAGTAAGTTCAAATAATTAAGGTGAAAAATCTATATACGTAATAGACAGCCAGTGATGTTTTGTTTTAACTTGTTACCTGAGATGCATAATCAAAATCAAAAAAATTGAATTAAAAAAGAATGTATAAACAAAAGAATAATATTTTCTTGTTGATAAGATACTACTTATATAGTACCATTATTATGTACTTTTGAGTGTAAATTTAGATAAAAATGTGTTTATAAAAATTCCTTATGACATCTGTAAAGCCATTTTGTGTCAATCAAACTTAACAATCAACATCAAGACTCGTGATAGGCATCATAGAAACATTTTAACAATCAAAGTTGTTTTAAATTATTTACTCGGATATTTTGGACACGAAAGACAAAGATATTTAGAATTTTCAGAAAAAAAACGATTTGTTTTTTTGATAACCTAACTTAACATAATAAAACCTGAGAATAAAACACAATTTTGAAAAAAAAAATTTTTTTGACAATATCATGTTTGTTTGTATAGAAGCAATTAGTTACAAATGTTATTTGATCACCAAAATGTTTAAAAAATAATTGGATTTAAAAAAAAATTGTAATGTCACTCAGTTATCATATTTCGAAATATCATCGTAAAAAATAAAATATTCAAACCCATAGATTTATAGTATAATACAATCAGACCTTTTCACTAAGAACTTATTTGATTGCTAGTGAAGCGTCCTACCCACCAGACCACCTCTCCAAACTCTCACGGTTCAAAAAATCATTTGACTATCTATGTTTCGAATATCCCGCTATATTATGCATTACATAGAATTATGATTATTCAAAATGTTTTTGAATGTGAGTCAGTTATTAATTTGTTCAAATATAATATATTATTTCAAACATTTTGAAAAGGATATCTCGACTATACCCATCGCTAACAAAAATAGACAGTACCCATTCATGAATATAAACATGTCGATAAATAATTTTGCCTGCAACTCCCATGTGAAATGCTTAGACCATTATGCTGCAGTGGCCAACCCGTCTTATTTCCTGTACTTTTTGTAAGGAAAGAGTTGATACATAATACAATAACAATGTTTTTACATTATGAACTGCACACATCAAGTGGCGGGAGGAATGGGCTAACCCATTATTTGAAAGGAACCATGTACAATATGGAAAAATATTTACAGTGTACCCCACATAAATAATGTATAAATCGCATTCAAAATAAGTTTTTACTATTAATGAACTACGTACATCCTTAAAAACTATAGACTATAGTGTTAAACTTTTATCAGGTATCAATATTCAAAAATTCATTAAACATAGTATAATCGATACACAACTTAAGTAACTGTAAAAACAGTACGGATTACAAAGGTTACTAATTGTTTTTTGATACATTTTTCAATCACCAACTCCATCAAAATGTGTTTTTACATGTGCAAATAATTTTTTCTCTCTAGTAAACTGTAAATCACAAATTGAGCAGGTGTACGGTCCAAAATTTATTTTTCCAGTTTCTGTAATTTTCTTATGAGATTCTGTGAGGGAACTTGAAGGGGGCTCAAAGGTGATGGGTAGAACAGTGGTACTAATCTTGGGTTCTTGGAGTGCATTCGGGTTTGGAAGGGTAAAGGATGGTTGCAACATGGGATCCAAATTAATATATGTAAAGAAGTGTTCATTTTGTTCTTCCACCGGTTCTCGGCTTGGTTCTTCGTTAGATTTCGGGGGAAGAATTGCCTTTGGTGTTTTTCTTCCGATTCTTCGCCTTTTGACTCTTTTCTTGGGAACTTCTACAGACAATTTTGGGGCTACATCAGTGGGATTGTTTGTTGAAACTGTGGAAATGACAATTTTCCCGGGTGTTTCGTGAGAAAGAATAGTATACTTAGGGACCTCCTTTTTATGTCCCTTGGTGGCGGTGACGGGAGGCTTATCGGATATTTCCTCTGGGGGCGGGCTGTGTGGGTTTGCAGTTTTGCTATTTCCTTGGTTGGAAGAATTCCTACAAAGAAGCCCTATTGGATAGGGAGCGATAGGAGTTTCTTTGTATATACCCCTTGCTTTTCTGAAATTTGATGAATTATTTTTATTTGTGTAAGTGTTTGGAAAATCTTTTTTGAAAAGAACTAATTTTTGTATAGGCTGCTGTTGTGCTGCATGACTCGTCACAGAGGCTGAGAGAGACATAACCGGCATTATCCTGTTACAATCTGGCAGGATGGAATGTTCAGTAGAGGTGGATGACGAAGAAGTTGATGGTGAAGTTGTTGGAAATTGCTGATTGGCATACGACGATGAACTTATTAGAAATTGTCGATTGCCATATGATGGTGAATTTGTCGGAAGGTGGTTGACGTGGATGGATGGACCAGGGGGGGCTAGCGGGGCTGACTGGCTCACCGGAGATCCCATCTGTAATGAATATGAATTATCCCCCATTGGCATTAAGAAGAAGCTCTTTGACAGTAACGATGCATCCACGTGGGGCCCTATGCCAGGCGCAATGCTTAAGGCTTGGCCAAGCTGCGGAGAAGATACACTTGGATTAGAGTTGGACTGAGGAGAAGAAACACTTGGATTGGATGATGTGATGGGTGAAATAATTTGCACATTATTTTGAGAATATTTGGGTACGGTGCTACCGCCTAGACCAACTTTATGTGCTGAATTATTGGTCAAGTTTTGCTCTTCTACATTACTCTTCATAGTACCATCATTATTTCTTTTAGTATGCGAGGATTGAGACGGTCTTAATGACATTGAATTTGTAGTTTCGGTGTGATCATTAGTTGTCGAGGATTGCAGTTTGTTGGTGGAATTATCCCTGGTAGATCGCGAGATCAAACATTTATGATTGTACATTTTATTTTTATCCAATATAGAATGATGGCACAACTTGCAAGTGTAGACAACAGCCCCTATCTCGGCCACTTTAACAGTTGAAAAGTTTTTCGGAATCCCTCTTTCATCCACCTGACTTAATGTTTTGGTGGCTATCGTAATCTCGTCACTTTGTGTTTCTTTCGCTATTGGGACCATGTTTTTGACATCAGCTTGTTTTTTGATAATTTCCGTTTGCAATTTCTTCAAATTGTTTTGGAGTAAATCAAAATCACTGTGTGCATTAGTGTTGCATCTATATCTCTTGGGGCCAGCTCTACTCCTCCCATTTAAAAGCATTTGTAATGTGTTGTGTTTTTTTACGTCAACAATGAAGTATTTTCCATTTCTTTTCTCTACTCCAGGAAAATGTGGCCGGTCAACTCTGACCATTTTGAGTTTGGGCTTTTTTAATTTCAAATTACTTCTATACGATATGAGCGCACCAGATGGAGAAATTTTAATGAATTTCTTTCCTTCAATACACCTATTATTCTTAGTATTCAAAATTGGTATAATTGTATTGTTTTCAAATTTAGGAAAAGATGTAACGGATTCCAGCGCTTTCATTACCAATTCATCACAATATTCGTCATTTGACAATTGGTTTTTATTTAACTTGGCTTCCCAGTTACTTCTTATTTGTTTGCTTTTGTCTCTCTTATAATTTAAATCTTTTCCGAGCATCTGGGAAAAAATTTCTTGAGTTTTAATGCACTTTTCCAGGAATTCGTGAAAGTCTTCAACTTTGGCCGAACAACGGAAGCACACTTTGTGCGGCAGGTCATCGCTTTCCGCCACCTGCAATCAGAAGAGACAGATCATTTTGATCATTCAAGTAATTATTTCACGGAGAAGCAAGCTTCCAAGAAAATTATTAAAAGTGCGTCAGATGTGTGAGGAAACAATTAAATTAAATTTAAAAACTATGTTTGTTAAGTAGATAAACTCAAGATTGTGGAATTTGTGGATTGTGGAACAGACCTCGGGAGTACCAGTTTCAAATATTATTGGAATGTAGAATGCATTCTAATTATATCATGATATTATGAACCACTTCTGTTTTTCTGGGGTTCCATCCATACAGCTTTTGGACCAACATAAAAATCAATGAAATCGAGAGGCAACCTAAAAATCAAAGATGTAGAAACTAGTAATGAAGGTTGGTGTACCGTTATCAACAGGGCATTTTCAATTTTCTTGGCCAAATCCATTCCAGCGCCGAAAATATTAAGAAAGGGGCCATCTTTAATTCCACATAATCTACATAGCTTGGACGATGGCAATGAAGAATTTAAAAACTTTGAGAGAGGTATATTGTCACCCATTATAATTTGTGCGGTTACACTAAAATATATTAAATTGACATATTAATACAAGTATTATTAATTTAAAAATACAATATTTATTGACAGAATACGACGCGAGATCCCATCGACAATCGACTTTTAGAATTTGATTAGAGATGTTCAATATTCCTTTCCCGGTTACTTTGTACCGGTGACTTGGTTGTCACTGGAGCCGTCGATATTATTTCTCTAAGTAACTGGTTTTTACCGATTATCCTTCCTGGCTGGTTCCTAGCTGATCGTGGAAGCCGGAACCGTGGTGACACCCTAATTCAAATAACCACCCCTAGAATTTGTGTTTGGTGATTTGGTAACAGACTATAAATCTTTTCTACTTTTTATCGTAATGGATTTTTGTATTTTTTCTCTTTTCGCCAATATTTCAGACGGTGTTGTAGGGTCCATCATCAGGGCAAATGGTAGAAATGAAACCGTATTCCACACGATATTTTTTTGTAACTTAAATGTCTTTAAATGAAATCAGAACACAGCATAATTACCTAAAAATCCACCACGATTATTCTTTTCGCCGTGGAAATCTTAAATAAAACCTATCCTACTTTTTTTATTTGATATCTCTAATTTCGATTGGTTGTTACTTTGCGAAAATCAGAAAGTGTAACTTTATTTACCAATAAACGTTATTTAGTTGTTTTAATCCAAGGTTAGTACGATATAGTGCCATCCCATCTACCAATCCACCCATTTCAAATATAAAATATCGTTTGGTAAAATACATTACAGGTGAGTAAAAATAGGAAATTATTCTTAAATTTGATCATTTCAATTAATATCATTTCCAAATTAGAAAAGTTTACATTCGTACATACGTATTCAAAAACAAAATGATTTATTTTTTATATATATTACTACTTTAGAAATTAAATAGAATTCTATCATTTTTTTAACATGGTTAAGGAAAAATTTTTAAGAGCTCTTTAGTGGTTTGTAACAAAAAAATGTAATAATTAAGTTTAAATAAAGCTTAAATAACCCGCCGAAGTTACAAAAAATTGGATTGCTGACTAGGATACAGTTATTTACTACTTTTAAACGACATAAACTAACAAAAACATTTAAGAACTTTTGAAAATTTACTATAATAGTGGTTACAAGACCTATTGAAAAAGTGGAAGAGAGTTTGTTGAAAAAAATCTTCGGTATTTTGGATTTCGTTATTTTCGCAAATCATACCAATCATCGGCCTTTTAAGAGTTTTATTTTAAACTCTCAATTTAAATATTCAAAGCTTTTATATATTTCGTTACAAATTACGAACAAATTTTCTAATACTAAGAAAGTTGAGTGTTTTTTTTTATTTATTGTAAGTACGTATGAGTTATTTTTTACTTTTTCATTTTTGTGGGATGCTTATAGAGTAATTTGTTTAAATAACAATAAAATAATTGGATTATTATTATGATAGTTATTGATAACAAATAAAAATATTAATTTCATATAAAAATATTCAACCCTGTCTTAGCAGGAACATAAAAAAACTATCTTACCTGAAACATGTTTATGGTATTATTTATGCATTTAATATTTCAAATTTTTATTATAATATGCAAACCGTGTTAAAAAATATTTGTATTTACCGGCAAATTTGAAAGGCCGATTTACCGCCTTGGATGAAATTAAATAGCCTAACTCTATGGTGCTCTCACGGATATGACGACAGTTGATTGCGAGTTGTGGAATGGGAGCAGTTGAAAAAGTATAAAAGCGCTTGTGTGACTTCGCTCTCTGGCTTCTTTGAGCCCGACTCGTGTACCGAATGGAATAGTAGTTTTTAATTTTAGAATTTGTTGTTATTTTTTTAACATGGCTCTCAGTCAGACTACCGTGGTGAGTAAATTAAATCTAATATAAAGAATCGTATGTTAACCAAATATCTTGACACATCACCTGCATTTGACAGCCTTGATTTCTCCATTGCGAAATGGGACATCGCATTTGCAGATAATTCACGGTCCCTACCGTGTTTTACCCGCTTTCCTTAAACATGACAATTTTATGTCCCTGTGAGGGTACAACCGTTGATTTGATGAGATTTTTCCAGCATGGGTGTCGGTAAAGTTCTCGATGTCACATTTCGCCCTCGGTTTTCTATTTTGTAAATAGTATACCTATGTATGGTTCGTATTTCCCTTTGAAGCATTTTAAATCGAACTGAGAGTATTCTAATTAGTCGAAATCTAAAATGTATTTGTAGTATTTTACATATCTGATGAAAGCTGCTGGAGAAACATAATTTCGAGTTATTCTCTTTCACATTGTTTATTATTTATGTTGGTATGTTTATGATTATTACAGTGTATTTAATAGATATTATGATTAACCTGTTTTTATCATTAAATGCACCTGCGCTCTTACAAAATTATTTTCTATACAATTACAAAATATTAAAAAAAAAACTATAGTGAGAAAATTATAACCATTTATGAGTGGACTGCATTATTCTAATTTTTTTTTACAATTTCCTGCATTGGTATAGGTTTTATTCAATTCAATTATTTTGGAAGCTGTAATATAACCGATAGAACCCATAGTTTGAAAAATATAATCCTGAAGTTTGTGTTCCTTGTGCACCGACACTTATTAGAAACTTCAAGACAGACATTCTTCTTTTTTTAATACCCGTCATTGAGGTATAGTGTATTGCAATAACAATTATCAGGTGATCATTAAAGTAAAGCAACATTCATAAAAGTTGTCGCTGAATAACCTTTCGGTTACTCATTGGTCAAAAATTAATTTTGAAATTGATTTAGCAAGCTATGTTTAGATATTGAATCTAAATAGTCAGGTTTCTAAACTATTCTTTTTTCTTCTCCCATTTCCTTCCGCGTCGCAAAATTCTCCGATATTGGGGAAGCCGTAGTATCGTAAGCTACCATCAAAAAGAATTCCGGAAAATCTGTTTGTGGATAAAACACCAATGAATAATTCATTTCTTCGCTTGAATTTTCCTAACCCTATTTCTAAGTTCGTATGGGATCTATCACTTAGTTGAGGCATCTTGATTACATGTAACTTATGTCAAAGCATATAATGACATCTCATATATGTCATTGTAGCGGCTTCATAGCATATGAGGCCATTTCAATAAGCAATTAGTCCTGGGTCCAAAATAAAGACCTTCTTAATAGTGTGGTTTTTAGAAAAAAATAACCATTCCTTTAATGCACAGAATGGTTCAGCTTCACAGAAAACTGTAATTATAATAAACTTACGAAATTTGTGAGAGCTTATAAATTCAATTTATTGACTGCCTGCTTATACTGGCAAGCAAAATCTAATAAGCTGTTATGGTGATGGGCATTTTAAGAAGTGGTCTGGACTTAGTAGACTTGAAATTTATCAAAGTAACATTGGATTTTATAACTGACATAAACCTCTTAGCCTCGGGATGCCAATCTGTCAGACGCGAACTTTGATGTAATATATAAAAAAAAGACAATGAAATAGCAAAAATTGCAATGTCCTCTTGTCGTCCAAATTAATTGATTTGTGAAACATGTTATTATTTGATAAATAGGCCAAAGGGTTACTGTGTATCAAGTTTCAGTTTTATTTTGATAGCCCCGTGTTGTATTGGGCATGACTTTGGAGACAACATTGCAGTAAATAAATACTTTTTCATAAAGTTTGATGTAGCTTACATACAAGGACTTCACAACTGTTGATACATACATGCATCATCGGTGTTACAACCCTTAAAGAGTCTTGACTGTCTCCAGGAAACGACTCCACTCCTGCTATTTCCCTTAAGGCTGTGGTGTTTGCCCCCACACCACCAAGTCACCAAAGCTTAGGCCTCCCAACGCTGCTTCGTCCTGCAAGTTTATTAAATAGAAACCTCTTAGGTTGTCAATTTTTACATTTTCGCTACATGTTCTGCCCAGTGGAGCTATCTCAGTTTTATAAACATTCAAACAGTTGGCGTAGCTCATTCAGAACTGTTGAAATAAAAATTTTATCTCTGTTAATCTCTTCCAGCTGAGGTTATATAACACGGTGATGGAGGATGTGATTGCCGGAGTGCGAGAGACCTTCCTGGATGATGGAGTAGACGAGACAGTTCTGCAGGAGCTGAGGATGCTGTGGGAAGCCAAGCTGTTGGCCAGTAAAGCCGTGGAACAGAACCCGGAACCTCCGGAACACCAGCCTCCTCCCATTGTTGCCAACCATAAAGCTAATGGAAACAAATCAGGTAGGAATTAAAATTACTGCAACGTAGGTAAGGACCCTTCTTCGGTCTAAAGGTGGCACTTTAAGAGCTAAGGATAGGCATATTCATGGCTGCTTTCACCAATCAAAACTGAGCTAATGCTATGTTAAGTTAAAATTTACCCTTAGCGGAAGGCTTAGAATTACACCAACCTTTTTTTTAAACCAGCGTTTGCTCAATGTCAATAGATAATAGTTGAACTAAAACTTTTAAGCATTGTGAAATAATGTAACAATTTTGATAACGTTGACAGTGCGGCCGACCCACATAAACAATGTGCAATTACAAATGTTTACCGCAGATAACTCATGAAATAGATGACTAAACATTATTTTACCTTGCCGAGCTGAAATAACTTGGCTGTGTTGATGCATTACACCAAAATTGTGCATTTGAGTCAAATTTAAGTTTCTAGAACATTTCATTTTTGGTGAAAGCAGCCGTCAAAGTGTCATCTTATCAAAAAGATGAATCCTTAACTCTTTTCCTAAATTGGTCGGGAAATTTATGTAAATTGGCCAGGACACTACTTCCTATCTTATACAGCGCCCTTGAGGTGATTTTTCACAAAAACGGCGCTATACAAATTATCCAAATATTATTCCAAATTCTTTTTGTTTTTCTCGCAGTTTTATTCTAAACAACGGTACATTCTCTCAACGCTAAGTGATTGAGGATTTTATACTGAAATTTTGCACCTGCTTGATTGCTCTGTTTTAAACTACGCTCAAGTCAGCCAAAAATTAAAAAATATGGTTCAATTTATGTCAAAGTTATGAATGTAATTACATTTATTATGTTGAAAATGCTGTTTATTTGTGTAAAAGAAGCATTATCAATAAAAAAAATTGATTTGACGTTCTACAGCCTGTTCAAAATAAGACCTTTGAGTAAAAAAAAATACATCGTTATTGCATCAGTAATATTCTAAAAATTGATACATTACCAAAATATTGTTTCTGATAAAATAAATTGTCAGTACATTCACACCATCATTCCAAAATTTCTGTAATGTGATGAAAGCAACAATTTTTTAACATTAAAAATTAAATTCAATTTCTGTCATATGACTTGGCGCAAGTTATGCGAGTTAATTGTTGAATACATACACAGTTAGGCGTTACAGCGCCCTTGAGGTGATTTTGCACAAAAACGGCGCTATACAAATTATCCAAATATTACAGTAATAATTGGATCATTATGGTTAAAAATCACCTATGGTTAAAAAAAACGGAATGTTTAAATCTTCCTCCATCTTCATTACACACTAACATTTAATATACATATTATGCTAAATACTTTAACATGTTTGAATAAAATTGCTTACTAAATCCATGTTTTTTAAAATAATTTTGACTCCTTGGAATAACAAGGTTCTAACTGACAGCAATGTTATGTGCTAATAAGCTCTGAAAGAATGATATAATAATAAATGGTCAACTTTATACAGCGCTCTTCAGTGATGCAACCACCTTAAGGGTGTTTTCATTTGTTTATTGTAGGTAGCGTTTCCTAAAAATGTGTGTTTTTAAATAACTTTAAAGTTTTCAAAGCCAGTTTCTGACCTCAGACTAAATGGCAGGTCAAAGAATGTGGACCAAGCGTATTAAATGCTCTCTCCTCAAACTTTTCAACATTCATACAAGAGGGCTTAACCAGTCTATTTGATGCAAGTATGATGATGCCAGCCCGTTCCAGTGCCTTTATGCACAATAATACACATTTTGAATTGAACTCTTTCTGTTACTCGGAAGCCAGGGTAGGCTATCACGTTGAGGAGGAGGGATATGGCAGTATTTGGTGGCATCGCATATTAGACGAGCTGCTGTGTTGACACCCCTTGCAGCCTGTTCAAATGTACATTAGGCAGACCAACATACAAACTTTAGTTTAGGAAGATACTTAAGAGCTCATTATCTCACAACAGAACATCTCCGAACCCTATTATTCCTAGGGGACAATTTGTTACATTTCTATTCACCAGGGTACTCATTTTTTTACTGTAAATATGAATTCTCTTATTAACACTCCCATCTCCTTGACTAGGTGCACCGGGTCAGAGGCAGACTTACATAAGTACGTTAACTTGACTTATTTTAAATCAATGCAATATTCAAATAAGTTACTAATAAACTAAGGTGATGGTTGTCTGATTTCATGATATTGTTTATTGCAGGTAATGTCAAGAAGGCCCCAGTCCACAATAATGCGGTAGACCAACACAACATGAACTCCGGAATGAACCAGATGTCTCACTCAAATGCCAATAGTAGTACAAATAATCCTTCACAGGGGGCATCCAACAACCAGAACCAAACCACAAATCTAGTTGGGCTGGATCCTAATAATAAAGTTCCTGTACAGGTAAATACATTGACCCCTTTTCATTATTTCCCACTCTAATTATGTGTTATATTATTAGCGGCAAATGACCTTGCTATTAATAATAATAACAGTGAACTTATATAGCGAAGCTTTGTGATATTTCACCTCAAGTGATCTTCATACTAAATTAACTAAGCTAATAAGACTAGCTAACATGGAGAAAATAATATATAATATGTATACAAATTATAACTACATATCTAAAATCATAATCGTTATCATAAATCATGAGAGAAAAAGGTTCTGATATGGGTATAACAGTGCATGCGTACATCAATAGATTAAATAAACAATTCACTGGAAGCCAAGGGTCTAAAAATCATGATGAAATGTATGAATTCATATTAACAAATTTGTTAAAGCAAAGAAAAGGAAATTACATTGAGGACAGTTAACATGTTGGTACTTAAAAACATTAATATTCAAGTATTATAAGTAAATGATTCTAAAAATACAAACAGTGTAAATATAACAAGTAACAAAAGAACAATAAATATTTTATGGCAATGAGTATAGGGTTTTCAGTAAACAGTAAGGACATTGAGTTGTAAGGATATTCATATAATGTTTTCAAAATAGGAAATATCAGTTTTTAAGTATTCATTTATAGAATAAAACAATTTTTGCAATTTCTTTTGTATTTCATTGAAAAATTGGACCTTCTTAAAAGCCTATATTTTGAGTCTAGGTTAATAAGGGTTGAAAACATTTGGAGTTGTAAAAACTGCAGGAAGAATAAATTTTTAATTATCCGTGTTTGTTCATGGGGTTTTAACATGAATTTGTGTATATTTTTACTACAAAGTAGAGTAAATTTAAATAGGACGATAACAATATAACATAAACGCTGAAGGTTAACAAAATAAAGGCTAAAAAGCTGTGAATGTAAATTGATAAGTTAAAAGTAATAGTTTGATTAGGTATGTAATATTAGTTTATTGTTCATGATAGTTAATACAATTCCAGTTTAGCAAAACACATAGGTATTATGCCAAATAACAAAGAAAAATCACTATACATATTCTATTTGTGTAGCATAAATGATATAATTTTCAATATATGTACTATAAAACATAAAAATAAATAAATTATAACATAAAAACTATAATTTTGCTAACACCATGTCCTCTAAGTGCAAAACTATATCTTTCTCCAAAGTAGAAATAAATAAAATAATTGTGTTTATCTGAAGTGACCTGCCAGGTAAGAATGCTTCTGTATATTATCTCTGTGCATGGTATAAATAAATATTGATATGCTATAGATAATATGTAGTTAGTAATAAGATGGAGCCTAGGAATAAAGATGTGTACAGCGCCCCTGAGGGGATTTTTCACAATAACGGTGCTGTGCAAATTATCCAAATATTTTTTTTATTATAAGACTTAGTAAACTGTTTATACAGTTTAAGTTTTATTTTATACATAGAAATAAACATAAAAAAGAAGTAAAAGCAAGTAATGTTGTCTATTAAATTAAAAATGGTCAAAAAATTTTAATACATAAAAAAACCTACACCCACCACTAAGAGACTTTTACCAGTATAGCTGTTCTGTAACTAAATTATATGTTTTCATATAAAGCAATCACTTTGTGGTTTGGCATATTCAATGAAATGAAACAACATTGTACAAGACCACCAATTTATTTCAGATCTATGGTCTTACACAAAGTTATTGTTTCATTTTATTTAATGATGTGTGACTGTTGACTAAGATGATGGTGATTTTTGTTTCAGTTGACGCTTCCCGCTCAAGCCGGGGTACCAGGATCACAACCCAGAGTGTTCACGCTACAGATACCCACTTCTGCATTGCAAAACAATCAATTGCACCAAGTAAGAGACCATTCTGTTATCCAATAGCAGCAAACTTTTTTATAAGCCTTGAAATTTTTCAATTCAATTCAACTATTTATTATTATTAATTTTAAAAACATTACAAAGTACAAATTCAAGGCGTTTTTAAAGATATATAAAAAAACGTATGTGGGTTGTACAAAAATAGCGTATACAGCACATATACTAAGACAAGAAAAAAGGTTAATTAGACATGAAAAAGATATACAATTTCTAAGATTTTATAACTAAACGAGTATATTTAGAGTAGTTAAGCAAGCATCAATAAAGCTTTCTGTTTAAAGGCAGCTTCACTGACGCAAAAAATGTCGATATCCGAAGCGATTTGATTCAACAGCAAGAGTGCCCTCCCCACCGGCATGACCATTGGCAAGTTAGTCCTGCAGGCCGGGAGATAAAACAGTCTATGCTGTCGATGACGGCGATAACCATCGGGAACATAAATGTTAATGCTCTCCATGATAGCCAAGTTTTCGAAACATCTACGTATATTCAAATTGTTGGAGAAATGGGTGACGATGTACAATATAATAGTTGAAAGTTGAAAAACAAATCTTATTTTTAATGTTATGAATAATCTTGCAGTACCCACGCTTATCTTTCTACAGAGTCTAACGTAGAAATTCACTCCCTGCCAGTAGCAAAGTTCTATTGTATAAAGATCGGATGATTGATTGAATTGTTTGTATTTGCAGGTTTTAACGGGACCAATAATCACCGCCACCATGAACCTACCGCAGCCCCTCGCCGCCACTCTCCTGCAGCAGCACATTAATGCCGCACTCTCGGGACAGCAGTCCAGCTTCAGTGAGTATATAAACATCAGGAAGGTTTTTCTGAATTCCGCTTAACAAATGCAACAAACTATTACTACATATTATCGTCATATGTATGGCAGTGGGGCATGGAACTGGCAGAGGAAGGATAAAAGCAGACTGAATGCTGTGGAAATGAGATCCCTGAGACGTATGTGCGGTAAAACCACGTAAGACCGTATTAAAAATGTGGATATCCAGAAAGAATGCAAGGCCGATGTGAGCGTAATGAATAGGATCAAGAAAGAGACGCTTAGATGGTTTGGGCATATAGAGCGGATGAACGAAGAAAGGAGTGTGAAAAGAAAATATGATGCGAAAGTGAATGGAAGAAGAAGTCGAGGGCGTCCGAGGAAGACATGGCACGATTAAGTAAATCAAATATTTGAATCGGGTCATGTGAAGAGTCAGAATAACGGAAGAGTATGTATGAGACGATGTATGAATGTGAATGAAGCGAGAAGTGTGTGCCAAGGCAGAGTTATATGGCGGTCCGTCCTCTCTGCTTACCCCCGCGGAGAAACGGCATGATGGTTAGTTTATCTGAATACAATGTACTAACGCTGGTAAAGTAGTGCAGGATAGAAATGCCCTGAGGAATCTTGTTGAAGTGATGATAGTTTGATGATGAAGAAGTTGTGATGAAGCTACAAATAAGATTTCAACGATGCCGGTGCCAACAGTAGCCTTTTTATTATTATCATTTATAATTTAGGTCGAGAAGAGACTGCATTATCATTTGTCATGAAGCACTTTCAATTATTGATTATAGTATTCCTTGCAGGCAATATAACCGCCAACAGCATCAACAAATCCCAAGTGGATGGCGCTTGTGACTCGTCGGATGACGAGATATCGGAGGGCGGGGGCTCAGACGAGGAAGCGGAGGGTGAAGCAGAGGGGGAGGAGGCAGGCTCGGTAGGGGGAAGCGAGGGAGGACCTGAGGATGATGAAGGGGAAGGTGAAGGAGAGGGGGGCGCCGAAGAAGAACCCTTGAATTCGGGAGATGATGTTTCCGAGGAAGACCCCTCCGATATGTTCGACACGGACAATGTGGTGGTGTGCCAGTATGATAAGGTGACTTGAATTACTTACTCTCTTTAGCAGTGGCAGCTGGTGGTCTAAATTTCAGGGCAAGCAATTCAAAAATAGTTCCTCTAAATAGAATAAATATATATCGATGAAATCCATTTTACAATCCTTGATGTGTGAAAATACATCAATTACTTAGTTGTTGAACTCAGGAATAACACAGGAATTAACCCTATTGAGAGTGTATGTATATCTGTCTGCGAAAGGAAGAGAGGGATGAATCAATAAAATCGAGTTTTGAGTTAAGTATGCAGAGTTGTTCCTTAGATACGTATCTACAAAAGAAAAATTAGATGAGTCAGAAAATAAAATAATATGCTATTATTTTTTTAAAAAGGACATTTGACATGACAATTCCTCAATTTTGTTTTGGCTCTCCTGAACATCTGCGTTTATTGACTCATTCCTCTCATCCTTTCGTACACATATATCTTTTATAGATATCTGTATTACCGTCGCGCAACACCCCGCATCTAATTGATGGCAGATGTCTAAAGTTCCCAAAACAGAAAGTTGCATTTTGTTAGATACATATTTTTGAGAATTACAATGCTTCTTCATTTTCGTGGATAAATGCACCAGGTCTGTTTTCCCACTTAGGCTTAAACTACCATAACACCTCCTTCTATTTTCAATCTGTTTTAGCTTAAAATACTGTATTTTGTAATTCAATTATGTTTGTTTTAGATAACCCGAAGCCGAAACAAGTGGAAGTTCTACTTAAAAGATGGCATCATGAATTTGTCAGGCAGAGACTTTGTTTTCCAAAAAGCCAACGGTGATGCGGAGTGGTAACCGAACCAGGAGCCGCCATTCGACAAAGCCTTAAACGCAAAATGTAATTTAGATTTATAAATGTTTGTGAAATATCAGGGGAATCACAAACGTGAATTAATAGTAGTGTTAGACTGCTGGCACAAAGACATTACGACTGTAGATTTCCAGAATAAATATAAACACTCAAAGACTTGATCAATAATTTTCCTACAGACTCAGATATATTGGATCCAATTCGAGTGCAATTAGTGCCGCTAGGTGTGCTAATGTCCTAGCTTAACTTGCCATCAATTTCATTATTCATTTTCTTTCAAATAAAATAATTAAATCATCATTTGGGTTGGGCACATTTATTCATCAACCGAATCCTAAAAGGTCCCAAGTAGTCAATTATGGGAATTGCGATGTATATTGTGATCACAGAAGTGAAAAACATAGAAAGACGTTATGTCTCAAATGGAAAAAAAAGCCCTAGAATTATCAGTGAATTTTGAAATATGTTTTCTGTGACCATTCTGTGTATAATATAAAGATTCTTTATTAACCACAATTAGATTTAATTTCTTTGGATAAACTGTCTGGTTAGCATACTAGCATTTTATAAGGAATTATTGTAAAGTATTGTATTATTTTTGTAAGTTTTGTAGATATAAATTTATTTGTGAAATCAAGTTTTCTATAATAATGTGTCAAATTAAAAAAAAATAATAATAAATGGGTATACAAGGATATAACATACCTCAAGTTGGCCAGAATTCTTTTATTAAAGCCGTATTGTAGAACCATCATTTTGTTCCTATAATGCAGTGGTGCACGACCAGCAGCCCATTTCCTATGGCCCACTTGGCAAAATAAATGTTAATGTTTGATGTGACATTACTGAATTTTGTAAAGTATTTTTTTAACAATATCTTGTGTTTTAGATGAATTCACAGGTGGAGATTTCTGACCAAATGTATGAGTAAATAGATGGTTCCAGGGAGTTTTTTAATAAAATTTAAAGAACCGGTTTTCAAAATAAGAAATGCGAAAAACTTGAATTTCGCAGCCCCCACAGTGTGAAAACGTGAACGCTTGAAAAATAGGTTAAGTGACCCTTCTGCTAAAAAGGTTGTGCATCACTGCTACAATATGTAGTGGGTACTATTCTTTAAAAAAAAAACTAAAACTCATCTTAAATCAAACACTAATGCTAATCTTTGATGCAGTCTAGTTGGAAAATATTTTGACTGAAATAATTTATGATTCCACAAGCCTCGCTCTCCCCTTTTTTTTAAATGTATCTTATGCTTAGATTATCGAATATGTATAACAAAACGATCCAACACTTAACTGCCGATTTTATTGTGCCTTATCTGCATTGTGAATCTTGAATAACAGAAGTACAACAATAAAAAATCTTTTTAATAAGGTCGAGTGAACAGTAAATCAATATTTCTAACAATCAATTAGTTCGTCAGCACCATTACATAATAGAGGCATACTGAACATTCACTGAAGTTGCTGAATTTCATAGACAAATTTTACAACAAGCTTTGATATTTGTATTCATTCTTTTGGGATCATTTAACTGAGTAGATATTAACTGCAAGTTATAAATTAGGGGCATTCATTTTTGTTTATTTAGTCTGCTGTTTTAACGTTAACTTAATTAGATTGATTTCCTTGTAAATACAAAGAACAGTTAGTATAAAGTATGATATTTTTATCTCGACGGATATAATATTCTTAAAATACATTTTTTATTTACCTCATACTTATTAAAAGATTCATAATAACTATAATATTATTGAATTATATAAATATATACATATTAACTCAGTTTCTTATAATTGCACTAGAATGGTTAATATGTTTAGATAATTCATATAGCATGTACTTCTGTTACATCACAAGAAAATGTTTCAGAGTGTACAAACATTATCAAAATAAATAATTTAAACATACTATCAAGGACAGCTTATCCCTATTAACTAATATTTTTTTGTTTATTGAGTCACATATTTTCGTAAAATGCTGTAAAACCCTTTAAAATATAGATTTTTTAAAGTTGAAATGGGAAAATTGTAAAGATAAAAAATTACATTTAACCAAGGTTATGTTATGCATATTATTATTTCTTTGTCCTAATGAGTGCTGTCAAGAATGAGTAAAGTTAGTTTGTACATAATGTGTATATTATATTTGCGTAATGCTGTTGTAAGCAGCGACCTTAATAAATCAATTATGCGGAATTCATTCAATAATGGTTTTGTGTGAAAATTAGAATATATAGTTTGATGATATTGTAAATACGGTTAAAATAAAAATTAGATAGAGCTTGTCATAAGAATTGAAGAATCCTCCCAAATGTAACCAGTCTGAAAACATATTTTTTCTGAAATGACAATTTGCTTATTGTCATAACTGCTGGTGTCAGTCGATTAAAAGTAGTGCTCTATCTATATTTTATTTTATTTGTGCATGCAATAAGGGAATTTAAAACATTTGTTAAAGATTTCTTAAATATCTTATGCAAATAATTGATCTCAAGATGATAACTTGCATGTAGGATCTATGCTGCTACTAAAACTAATGTGCTAATAAAAATTTTGTGATGGCTCCAACCAAATATTCAGAACAGAATTTCTCTATAAATTAAAAAAAAAAAAAATTGTTTCGTGCATGCTTTTGGGATCCACCTGTATAATTTTTAAGCACTCAACATGTGGTACATCCAAACATTAAGTAATACATGTGTACTTATAATTCACAGTCATCGATATGCACGGTATATCCAGGTTCATATGAAATAGGCCGTATGTAATTAGCTTCGTCCAGAATCTGCGCGGCAAGCGCTCGAGGCAGTTCCCAACTAACAAATTAATATTTTAGCAATCAACAGGGCAAAATAAAGTGTATGAAATCATTTGTGACTATAATAATATATCCAGGCTTTATACTTGGAGCAAGTGGATGAGTTTGTGTATTTAGGAAGTATGTTTACAAGAGACGGAAAGGCTGATAAGGATATTGAAAGAAGGGTGAATGCAGGAAACTCCATTAATGGAAGACTGAACGCTGTTGGGGCAAATAAGAAATTGTCCAAAGAAGCGAAGCTAGCAGTCCACAATGGAGTGCTTATACCAACCCTGATGTATGGCAGTGAGGCATGGAACTGGCAGAAGAAGGATGAAAGTAGACTGAATGCTGTGGAAATGAGATCTTTGAGACGGATGTGCGGTAAAACCATGTATGACCGTATTACAAATGTGGATATCCGGAAAGAATGCAAGGCTGATATGAGCGTAATGGATAGGATCAAGAAAGGGACGCTTAGATGGTTTGGGCATGTAGAGCGAATGAACGAAGAAAGGAGTGTGAAAAGAATATATGATGCGAAAGTGAATGGAAGAAGAAGTCGAGGACGCCCGAGAAAGACATGGCACGATCAAGTAAATCAAATACTTGAATCGGGTCATGTGAAGAGTCAGAATAACAGAAGAGTATGTATGAGACGATGTATGAATGTAAATGAAGCAAGAAGTGTGTGCCAAGACAGAGTTGTATGGCGGTCCGTCCTCTCTGCCTACCCCCGCGGAGAAACGGCGTGATGGTTAGTTAGTTTTAGGCTTTCCATCAAGGTCAAACTATGCTTTGACACTGTTTCGCACTTGTCTAGCTAATAGGTCGCGCAGAGTGTGGATAAAGCTATTGATAGATATTTCTTTACTTTCAAATACAGTTCATTAATTCACACAAAATTCTCGTTAGATATATAGTGCGATAAAATTTTATTATATCACAGTGGAATATTATTAATAATGTGAATTGATATTCGTGTGTGTTACAATAATCTTTAAATGTAGTTTGTGTTTAAAAAATAAGCACACAATTAAAGCAGTCTTTTAATTAAAATTCAAACCCCACCAACAATGTTTTGAAAAATAATCATTTTAAGTATCTAATTTGACATATTGTATTCTTTTTAATAAATCACACAAGAAAATCTGTTGGAATTATTGCAAAATTAATTTGAGAAAAACAAATATTATTTTGCAATTTATTATTGCCTTGTTCCTGACAGTTTATTTTGAAAAGCATTTTTTCAACATGATAGTTTTTTTTTTTTTTCAAGTGTAATGTATTATTTTTTGTTTTATTACGGTTCTTTGGTAATTCGTATTGTTATTTGTGTATTTTAAAGTTACCATTTTTATGTGTTTTTCCAAATATATATAATTTGTAGTTCTAAAAAATGTTCAATTGTTTCAATTACATCTTTATTACTATGTTTAAAAAGAGTTGTGGATAATACACTTTTTAAGAAGGTTTTTATAATGAAGTTTTTTTTTTTGTATTCACCATTCTTTCAAATAAATAGAAAACAATGAGCAGTGAGTGTGAATCCCAATAATTACACTAATTGAATAAATATGGTAAAATTCACAAAGAAACAAATCCAAGATTTAAATAACTTAGAATAATATTAACGGACCCTATTTCAAAAGGGGGATTTCACTGCATAATTTCAATTATAATATTTTTAAAGAATCTTCTCACTTGAGTAAAAATAATAATTAATCATATAATAAATACATACATAGTCAGCTGGACTTGTTGAACAATTTATTTGCAATGCATTATGTTTGTGAGACTTGCTCATTTCATTCACAATTTTTAAAATGCCCCTGTATAACGTGCTGCACAAGATAATTCCTATTATTTGGCATATAATAGAGGAAACGTCACTGATATTATTTTATTTGTATGTTCTGATTAGTCGAAAGTGCACATACGCAACAAATAAATATTATATCATTAGAGTTGTTTAATTAAAAATATAACTTATTTATACAACAAACTGCTTAAATTATTTCAACCTTATGAACCCATAGAGTAAGTACTTACTTTAGATAGTTTGTCAAGTTTTCTCCTCTTCTATCATACCAGTTTCAGCGTAAAATAAAATTATGCTTGAAAATACTGCAATCATGCTGTAAGTTGAAGATTCTACGAAAATGTAGGGTGGGAGAAAGACTTACAGTATTTTTCGAAAATTTCTTATCGCCTCCATTCAAAATCCTTAGCTGATAAAATAAATTTGCATATTTGATAATCATCGGTTGGCCCATTTTTAATGTTGGAAATGTGCGCAGATATTCGATTTATGCTTGAAGGAACAATATTCCTCCAAAAATTTATACATAAATATAACATTGAAAGTACCCCTACAATTCAACTTTTAATTGATGTAAAGAAGAAGAAAATCAATCTGCCCATTATCGACCTATACCATTGCAGTTGCTATTCTTGCAAAGCTCATTCATGCATCTCTTTTAGAGTTCAGGAAAGGAAACAGCTCCGCCCAAAGTCAGTTGAACTTCCAGCTTTACTAAAATCTGCCTGAGTCAAACAACAATATAATGTGGATTTGATGAAAAATTTGTTATTATAGATTTGTCCAGCATAACACAGGGACATCCCTAGCATGGCGGGCGAAAAAGTACTTGAAATTATTTAATATTTACATCTTACATGAGATCAAAAATAGGTATACAGAAAGATGTCCACATATTGTTATATACGAGTATATCCATCTGAACTAAATAGATATAGTGCAATATTATACACCAATCTTTTTTTTTTTGATAATATTGAATTTATTATAATGTTAAAAACTCTAATAAAGGGAGAATAAAAAATAACAAGGATCATAAAACCCCTATATTGCCATTGTGAATATCACTTTGAAAATTCCAAAGCACACTTGAATCCTAAAAACCTTTCAATAATAGAAAAAACACTTACCATTTTGTAAAGTTGATTTCTTTTAACTGCGTAAAGACCTACCTTTCGAAGATACCGTAGCATGAAGCACTGATAATCCAATCAAAATAATGCACTCCGTTGCACTCTTATCACTTATAATATTACAGAAGTATTGTTCTTTTTATAATTAAAAAACCTAGACACTTTCATTAAAAAAATTTAGAAAACAATTTATTTCATACATAATTTTCGATTTGAATCAAAACTCTTCTATGACAAAAATAAATCGCCGAACTTTGAGATAGTGGACGTTTATTATGATTGCACGAAGATATCATTAACCCAAATAATACATTTTAAACGAAAAGATATTTTTTTAGACACGATTTTGGCATATTCTGCATTTTGAATACTAGACGACATTGCATGAAAACACTGCAATAATACTAATTAACCTTTTAACGAAAATATTTAAAAACATGATTGCGGTATATTGTGCATTTTTTCCGCCGTCGCAATTTGGGTACTAATCGACATTGCAATAATTCTTTGACTTACTAAACTGAGGGGCGGATTTTAGACACGGTTTAAGCAACGGCGCTTTGAAAACTAATCTTGACTTGGGCTCGCAGCGCGCTACACTTCATGTCAATCAGTTGCGCAATAAAAATAATTAAACATAGGGATTTTTCCCCGATAAATTGTGAAATCAGAGGTTTGTAAATTTAATACGTATTTCGATAAACTATTTTGTATTTGTTACAAACTTGAAATGATGATTGATTTTAGAACTAAAATAAAGCTAGATTTTTTTTTACTGTCTTATGTTTTCAGTTTGTATTACGTCAAAATCTAAAGACAGTTGATTTCTGAGACCGGTCAGGAACCGGTTGGTTATTCAAGTTACTTTCCCAATTTTTTTTGGGGGGTTACCAAGTAATTATCATAGAAATAAAATACGAGACACGTCACTTTCACACAAATCTTACGAAAAATGTAGCACCACTGGTAACGTCTTGTTTTACGTTTCACCCGCTTATGAAAAAGATAGTCATTCAAAGAATAAGTATTTAAGAATAAGTGTGTACGAATGAGATAGCTATATGAACGTCTTACGCTACTGTTATAATCGGGTATCGTGCCACTAGCCGTGGTTATTCTTCACACACTAATATATTTCTGCATTCACAATCTCACACCGTTTTCGAGTTAGTAAAAACCTTGTGAATAATTGTATTTATTGAATTGAAATAATAAGTGATTTGTGGTCAATTCTGAATGGAAGGAAACTCCTTGAGATATGTTTTTTGCTCCTGAATGATTTTTACACCTTCCAAAGCATTTTTTTTTCGGAAAGGACCCTACAGCGACGTGTTTGTGACAGCTTTTCTGTCGAACGAATATTTGTGTGATACTAAACGCAGTAAATCTCAGGTATGTCTCGCGGGCTCAGTTTAGTGCATTCACGCGCGTTGTCTCAGTAATATATCTACATTATTTAATTCATCTAAGGTAATTATAGTGAAAAAGAACCGGAACTAGGTTCATGTGTTTTTAGGGAAAAAAGAGTTAACCGTTCCAGCTAAAAGCGCCAGTTTCTCCCTGTTATTAGCATCTTAAGCTTATTATGATTATTGTTTCTGCTTGAAATTTTTATTTGCTAAAATTACGAGCCGATTCCAAAAATAGCCGGTTCCTCAGAAAAATAATATCGACGGTTCCATTGACCGCTTTGTAATTAGTTTCTTGTAACCGGGACAGGAATATCGATCATCTCTAGTTGTCTATGGTTAACATCAATCTGTCAAAAATATATTGTTTTCACGACTGTCACAAAGAAATATTGAACAATAATATAATGTAAATAGACGGAATCATCGTACCAACAACACAAGCACTCATTGATTGGGGAAATTTAATGCCTCTATCTTTATAAGTAGCCTGACACAAACAAATATTATTATAAAACATTAATCATTGTGGTAGTTTTTCTTCTCAATGGATAGTGATATGCCATTGGTTTACTGATCGTTTGGTATTATTTTATTTATAACATGCTCATTTATAAATGTTGAAACAATTCACTGTTGAAAATGACCGCCAGAAGTAAATGGCTGATTGTCAGAAAGAAAATAATTATATCATGCTTAGTTGCTGGAATAATCTATTTCATTTTGGCATTCGCTCTAATCCATTTTAATATATTGTCAACCCAAGAGTTTATTGCTGGAACTACTAATTCAGCTTTGATTCCGCAAAACAATCAAGATCAAAATGTGGCCAAGAACGGAGGTAAAACCACAACTACAACAACTCCAACACCGTTGATATTTTTTACCAATGTAAATCATCCATTGGTACCCGTCGCAGTAGAAAAGTACGATGCAATGAAGATGCATGCAGAGCTAATGAAAAGAAGGATTAGCAGATTGACTGAAAGACATGCAAATATATTGGCCCAGCCCACTCCCGTTAAAGAGAATCTAGTTAATGCCACCATTCATATGTTCTATTCTAACAATCTTAACTTGGGACAAAAGAAGGAAAAACCAGGCTTGAAAATGCAAAGCATTAACAATGCAACTTACAAAGTGATGAAACAAAATTTGGAAATCGCTCGGAAGTCTGGTGCTGGAGTGCTGTACGTCCCTTGTTCTCGTTTGTCTAACTCTCTTATTTCTCAAACCTCCAATGTCCACAGCACCTTGAAACTATTATTCCATTTGGGACCAAAGTACGGTTTGAAAGTGAGTATTGCCATCAAAGATTACGCAAAAAGGAATGTGATGTCTGTCCGCCGCGATGTTAGATTATTTCTTTCCATGTATGGAAAAGAAAAAGCTCTGTACAAAATAAAGAGAGGGAAAAATTACCAAGCCGTGATTTATGTTTATTCTTCATTCTCCATTCCATCCGGAGAGTGGGCTGAAGTGTTATCTCCAAAAGGAAAGTTCACAATTAGGTCGACAAAATCAGATGTAATTCTTCTCGGAGAATTTCAAGAGGAAGAACACGGTTCACACATCCGTCAGTCAGGCTTTGACGGGTTTTTCACGAGTGCTTCCGGAAATGGTGAAGTGTTTGGAAGCACTTGGAAGAATTGGCAAGCTCTAGCTACGTGGGCTGAAGAGAAAAGTCTACTGTGGTCAGCTGGGATTGTTGAAGTGTCTTCAGGATTATCAGCTGTAGGAGTGGCTCTGAGAACAGCCCTCAGATGTCATCCACGGCCAAACTTTGTCTCCCTAACAAATGTGCCACTTATTGACGAGTATTTCATGCTCACACAGACTTGGTTGAGAAAGTGGTCCAACAGTTCCACAAGTGATATGTGATTTAAAACGTAGTGAAGTGTTATTAGTGGTAAAAATAGTTGATACTGTTCTAGTCAAAAAGTAGTCGGCAATGTAATTTGCGTTATTGTTTGTAAAATGTGATGTGTCAAAGTAAAAGTTAGCCAAATTTTATACAGTTGGTAAAATTTGTAAATTATATGCATTTTACAAAAAGTTCTACATTTTCTCTATAATATATTACATGTAGGTATGTCCTCTGACTTTTTCTTCAGATTTATTCATTCCAAATTAATTGAGAATGGACACACTAGCTCCTTAAAATTAGGCCGGTTTTAGTAATATATTTATGTATTCTAAGCAATATATTTAAAAGTTGTTTTCTAAACCATTTTAGCTTTCTTCGCTATAGTGATTTGTGTAGGATAATGAATCCTCAACCTTTGTGGATTATAAGTGTTCCTACTGTTGCCAAACATTTTTAAGGATATTTTTTATTTGTGAACAAACAATTTGAAAAACGACGTCCCTTTTTTGTACCTTATTTATTTGGTTGTGATTAATTTATAATGATTTTATGTTGTGTTAACAATAAAGAAAAATTTACTCCAATTCTTTACCTTATTTATTATCCGGCAGTTTTTATAGCGCCGTCTAGTAATAAACATCACCTCAACTTAATTTCTTTCGACACTGATAGATAATTTTATCGATTTACTAAAGAAAATGTTTACTCTATTTTGTCACCTTTACACACTGACATTTGAATTGCAACAATAAATTGATTTCACTGGGACAAACAACTTTCAACACTGTTGACACAATCCATTACAATTCAAACAAGTTAACTTTTTTTTAAATAATGCAAAAAATTCTGCTATTTTTGTTGTTGGAAAAACAACATAACTATGAAGTGTATAAAAACATTTCATGCAACTACAAAGTGCACATACAATTAATTACTTTCCATTTAACACTTGAACAGAAAGTTTGATGGAATAATGCATTCTTTCACAAAAATTAAACAAGCTATGTTGAAGTCATTTCCGATGTCAGTATCCCCTTGACAAAGGTTACCATTCAGATTTCAAATTTTACTTGAAATGACTTTAGATGTGTTTAGTGCCCAGATCAGAAGAACCAGGTTATCTCAACATTTCTCCCTGATTGTATTATGTCTCGCAGCATTGCCCAATATTGGCAGTGCCAGTTTCACAGATTTCTAATGGAAATTAAAGATGCTTTAATACCAAACAAAAGACATTTTATAAATATAATTGTATAGTTATGTAATAAAAATGAACAAAAATGGGGTTCAGATATTTATATTATTTTTGATAACAGGTTACACTGAGTACATAATTTCACCAAACATCAATATATACTACATAACCTTAGTAGAAGTAACAGTAAGAATTTTTCATAATTGACTATTAGAAATACATAAGTAATAAAACTGAGTTGGTTCAAAGGCAAATCAATTTAACGTAAAACATTGAAGTATGAATGTATTGTTTTATTTTCAAAGTAATAATATTGCTACTAATAATAACATGTTTAGCGTATTATTTTTTTCAGTTTGAAACGTTTCACATAATATAACTTGTCACATTGTGTTTTTAATATAATATCATTGCAGCGAATGTATTATCATGTAAGTCATTCTGAAATACCAATTGACCACAGCAATAGACTTTCATTGGTAGCAACCTTCAAAGTCACAGTTTCATGACCCTAGTGAGAGACCACCATTAAGAATCGAAACGGCTTTAGTTATATTTAGCTACCAGCTCTAAATAGCCAGACACTTCTGAACCTTTTCCTTCCTTCAATCTCATAGCATTCCCCAAATTAGGGATGCCACTCCTGTCACTCAAAATTAGGTTTTTCCAAAGTAATAGTTCTAAAACTGCAATAGTGTCACTGCAAATCTCCAATGTTTGAAATTACAGCCAGTTTTTTAATCTCTCCTGATCAAATAAATATGACTTACGTGGAGATGGATTCATGCCATAACCTCAATTTTTTATATGACTCAATATCAAATTGACTCGGCACATTGCAATTCCATTCAGAAGAATTTATTTCTGTTTTGTTTGCCCAGTGTAGCGTTTTTCATCAGTCCTCTATTAAAATTAACCATTAAAACTCATACCGCAAACATTCAAACAATATTCAGCTTTATCAATGTCATTTATTGAAGGGGTACTTAAGGTAAGGAAGAAACATTGATATTACAACCACTCAGGAAACAAAGTTATAGTAAAATCAACTATAAAAAAATACTGCTGATTAAAATAATAAGACCTTAAATTCATTTACATATCGTCAATACAACCTATCAGCGTGTAAGTCAATGTCTAATGCGCTTAGATAGCGATAATAATCCTACATTAATTGCAATAAAATCTGATTTTCCAATATATTGGAATGTTTTTTGGAAATGTTTTTTGTTTCTCCTGGAGTGGCAAATTTTGACACATAGATAGATTTGCATTGACGCTAGGCAGTTAAAACTTCCTACTCCCTGACCACCGTAAGTTTGTCAATGGACACAAGCGCCTTCATCGTTTATATTGTAGTTCTCGATTTCACGTATATGTAACAAATTAAGATTTAAAATAAGGTAACAGATTTGTCACAGTAGTACAAAATACATTGAGGCATTCACAGATATTTTGATGCCTTTTAGGTTTCAAAATACAAATACTGCAAAACAGTAGCTACAAATTAAAACAATATATAAAATTCACGAGCCCTAGGATAAGCTACCTATTAAGCTTTAAATATAGGAATGATATGTTGTCACTGAAAGCGGATAGTACAAATATTTGGAAAACAAATAACCGCATCAATGAATAAAAAAAAATTTCCTTACATTATTTTTCGTATCAAACAATTTCTAAGCCACCATCAAAATTGGATGGATTAAATGTCATGGGGTTAGGTTAGGTTAGGTTAGGTCAAAAACTCTGTCTCCATAATATGAAATAACATTATGGAAACCGTTATAATTTAGTTTTATTTCTTTACAATAAAGTCCGAGGTATTTATCAAAATTGACCAGTTTAATTTATTTGCATTACACAGTAATATTTTTAGGACACGATACATTAGTTAGTGCCAACAGTGAATACTTATTTTAAAACTTTTGTTAATTGACAGAGAATCTTACTATTGCACGTACAAATGACTTAATTTTATTGATGGAAACCAAATAATAAATTCAACCCCTGAGACCTAAAATTGCTTTAAATGGTCTATGAACTTTTCAGTCTTTTTTAGTGTCAAAAAGAATATTACAAAAATAATTTATTTACGTAGTGAAATTGTGAGAAAATTAACATTAATACATTTATTCACCTTTAACAAATTTATCTAAAAGCAAAGGTATTAAATATTTGAAATAAAAATTTTAAAAAACTATAGAAGATTTGAAAAATTACAAGGACTAGCTTAAAGGGTGACAATAGCTTCGGAATCCGTTTTTGTCATAAAAAGACCCCGCAGTTGTGAAAAAAACAGAAATTGACAAAGTTTTAAAACGAAATGGGTCTCAGAGGGTTAAATAGGTTGGGAATAAGTTTAAAATCAAATTATGTCCACGTGGCGAAAACACATTGAGAAATAACAGCACCAAAATAATATGTACTCAGTATGCATCAATAAAACGATTTCTGAAGTAATTCAGGGCACACATCAGCAAAGGATTTGTAATATTCATGAAGTAGCAGAAAAAAATAAGCAAAAAATACAGTATTTATTGACTACATCAACAACAACATCAATGATTATAATATAACATTTATTATTGTCTCGTTTCACAATGTGAGAGCACTTATGTAATGTACTTTTAGACACATTTACGTTACATCCCAATTGCTCCAACACAGTTCATTTTACAACTCACCAAGAAGTATTAAATGCCTCTGGAAATGATTACATATCAAGAAAAGCATTTGCAGTAAAAGCACACGAAAGTCATAAATATTCAACTACATAAAGCGAAACGCCTTTGAGAGCATTATTGATATTTTATTTCAATAAGTATGTCATTTTTAAATACGTAATTATATTTTAAAAGATAATTATATAATAGTAAAGGTTAATGCTTAGCAAAGAAAATATGGATATAAAAATGTAGGTTTGTAAACTTATAAAAGTCAATAAATTTATAACCTTAATTTTTAAAATGATAAAAGCATTAGTATATTTTAATCTTTAACAATGTCCCATACAGTTGCATTATTTTCCTGGTGAAAGGGTCTAGATTTTAACAAAATAAATTTTGATTATCGACAAAGGATTAAAGAAAAAAGAGTAACATTAACTATTCAATTAATACACATTGAAAAGTATATTTATTTGTAAACATATTACAAGCCCAACAGTAATTGTTATAATTTTGGAATGCCTACGATTTGCGTTTCGCACAATTGTTCATCCCCTTTCACTAAAATCTATAGTTAACATGATTGGTGATTTTAAAATGAATCAAATAATTTAAAATCAAGAGGGGTCAATATAATACATTACACTAATATTTCACTTTTAAAGTTACAACTAAATTATAAAATATGAAAACATAACGAGGAATTTCAAAATCAATAATTCATAATGATAAAATCACAAAAATACTGAATAAATTGGAAAGTTTCTACGTCTAATGAATTAAATAAATATATAAATACCTTCTGATCTTAATTGTTTTATGAACTAAATATTTTGTGAAAATAATAATATATCAAATATCTTGGGAAAAGTATTTCAATCAATTCTTATTCATCACAAAAAAGTCAAAATATGGAAGCATTTTGTGAGATAATTTTCCAAAACATATCAAAATGGAACGCAAAATTTTCCTTTAAAACATGAAATTATGTAATTTCGAATACAATGATTCTTAACGTAAAGTGCTGGCGAATGTAGGTGTGCATTTATATATTATTCATAATAATTACATTTGATTAAATAAAGTATTAGATCATGCAGGGCGTATTATATTAGATCTGGTTAGGTTTGAGAGACCAGTTTTGTACATATTTTCTTCAAATTGAAGAAGACAGACTATTTTTAATATGCACCCAGTTAATTATAATATTTATTTAAGATGGACATCTTATAACTGCACCTTTAACTATGGACTTAACATAATATACACCGATGCATTAAAATAATGCATAAAGTGAATGGTTAAGCTTAAACACTTTGGACTAATCGCATGGACTAAGCGCATTTAAAGTAGAAGTTATTTATGCAACTAGCCCGTAATAGGTAAATCAGTAAACTGATGTATGTATTGTACAATGATACTGTTTACAGTTAGAAGAAGTAGAGCTTGGCTGCTGTTCCAGAGAGCTTGCGCACGAGTATTCCTTCTTATTGTCTATTCTGCATATTACTTATCAAGTTAATAAACAAACTACATTTTCTAAATTATCTTCGGCGAGTTATTCACGCGAATCCGCCAGCTGTAAATAAAAAAAAAAACTTGTATCACTTAGATTAAAAAAGACAGAGAGTAAAAAAGGGTTAATTTTTATGTACGCATCTAATAAGATATAAATATTTGAGAAAAAAGTATTTTTTCAGCCCAATCAATATACTGCATGATGAAGACATCCCTAGACTTCTCCCACTTTCCTTACCACATCAGATTTGGGCGTAAAATACCACTCTGTTCAGGCAGGTTGGTATAGTCTCAATCATAATGCCCACACGGAAAATCCTTACACATAGTTTGGAAAATTCAAATTTTTAAACATTAATTGTTTTTTGGATTTGGGTCGTTGATATCACTAACCCAGTACGCTGCCACAAGATGAAAAAAAACAGAAATAACAATTTTTTTATTAAAAATTTAAGATGTTTTGAAAAGAACTTTATAATTAAAACCCTGAAAATATATAAGGCATACCTGCGAGTAGAGCTTCGGCAACTCCGAGGAAGTAGACAGTCTGCGCAATACCAAACAATGGTGCAATGACCATCATTCGGCAGGCTCCTCCCTTGAAGAATGCTTTGGGACCTTCTTCTTTCAATGTTTTACTGTAAATTGAGAAATTATCTTTATAGGACAGAAAGATAATATTTTGTACAGTAGCGACACCCGCTGACTAATTAACCTTTCATTGAATTCAGCCGATGGGAAGATTCCGTGTGACAAATTGCTTTCTGTTTTCAAGATGACTTCTAAAAAATTCTAGCATATGAGAGTAGAAAACCATTTGGGCAAGTTTTGTGAGCAAGATATTCTTACATCATCAAGATAGATAATGACTTTTTAAAAATATTTTTTTTATATGAATACCGCAGAAGAGTCTCAACTGCTCCCAACCGTCTAGAGCCAGTGAAACTATGGCATCCCCAAATAGGGTAAGTTGTGAGGCTGAATTTAGTGGGGAGGGGAAGGAGATGGGGAAGAGGAAGGTTGGGAAGTACTTGGCTATTCAGATCTGGTCACCAAACACGGCTAAAGCCATTTCAAGCAACGTTTCAATTCTGAATGGTGGTCTTTCACCAGGGCGATACTTAGAGTATCCACTCTGGAACGTGCTGCAAATATACTTTCTATTATTTTTGTATGAATTAAATGTGTTATGACACATATTAATTAAGTAAAAGTTATTGGCGCACGCTGGGTTTGAACCCGCGACCTTTGGATTCGTGGTCGAGCGTCTTACCACTCGACCATGGAGGCCGTCAATATAGATTTATTATTAATTCTTTCGTAAGGAACCTAAATAAAAACATTGTATAAAATACTAACAGCGCACAGTCTGCAACCCCCTTGTAAGGGTTGATCTGCGCCCTCTTCAGGTCCTGGAGACGGGTCTTGATGACATCCAGGGGGTTGACTGCCAAGGCAGCCATGGACCCTGCAGCACATCCCGACAGGAAAGACCACCTAAATTAATAAAACAATTCAAGTACAAACAATTTTTTTTTGAATTACCATGTGGAAAAAAATAATGACAAAAAATAATTTTCACCAGAAGAAAAAATGAGAAATTAGAATTATCATTATGGTGGTTAAATTTTAAAGTAGATTCAACACAATTGTTTACACAGAGATTGTCGGGTAACAAACATAAATGCTTCCACAAAATGTCATGTTTTTATTATATTAGTTTAACCTCCAAAATGGATTTTCTACTGTCAAACGTTTCATTGCTACATCTGATATTATAAGAAGGATTAAAAATGATAAAAGAAAAAGTATTTGCATATTTATAGATTGAGGAATGGTTATTGTTAGGGAATTTTGGTGTGAATAAAAGTGATTGATTAAAATGTCAATTAATCATTAGATTCTTTCGCGTTCACTCCTATAGAGGGTTGACTATCAGCAAGGCTCCAATAACAACTCAACAGAACTGTACTCGTACAATCACCAATCAGTTGGTATTAGTCTCAATTCATGACATGATCAAGATATTGTAGTTTTCTTCTCTCTATACCTGCGTAGTACAAAATATCATTTTTAGCCATCCAACGAAGGACTTCTAAATTAGTTACCCTACATGTTCAGGATACTTTGAAGATGCACCTACAAATTGAAATTTCAAAGGCTTCTCCATGTCATATCGGGTTGACTATCCAGGTTTCCATGCCATACAGAAGAATCTTCAATAAAGTGTGTTAAACTCTTAAAAACAATTACGTATATTACATAAAGTTAAGTTAATAGTTACCAAAAGACC
The DNA here is from genome assembly GCA_022651775.1 of Drusus annulatus. Taxonomy (NCBI): domain Eukaryota; kingdom Metazoa; phylum Arthropoda; class Insecta; order Trichoptera; family Limnephilidae; genus Drusus; species Drusus annulatus. Next base: position 711,559 of record JAGWCC010000065.1, on the reverse strand, counting down.
GCAGGGCCTCCGGGGCTTGCTCGTGGTCCTAGTTCGTTGAGCGTGGCAAACAGCGGGAAGTACACTACGCTGAAGCTGACGTCTCGCGCCCCCGTGGCTCCAATGCCCCGGTACAATCCCCGAATGCCCTCCCGCTTGAGCAGCCCTGTGGCAATGCTCATGGCCGATTCTTTCTTTGAACCTGTTAATTAATTAAGTAAATAATTTTTATTGTCAATAATATTTCAATGATCAAATATCAAATGAATGGAATTATTATAATATCCTATATGACTCGAAAACGTTAGCCTGGGATCAAAAACCACCCCAAGATCTTTGATGGTAAATACGCGGGTTAAAATTTCACTATTCATAATATAATTGAAAAAAAAAGGATTTTTAGATCGGCTATATGTCATAATGACGCATTTTTTTATATTAAAATTTAAATTATTGATTCTCGACCAGTTCGAAATCGCATCTAGGTCGGCTTGTAGTTTGTCAAAATCTTCATCCGATTCAATCTCCTTTAAAAGTTTGAGATCGTCCGCAAACAATAAGCACGAGCTGTGACGCATGTCGTCTATCAGGATAAGGAACAATAGGGGACCGAGATTTGAGCCTTGTGGAATACCTGACAGAGCTGCGAAGTTATCGGACTCGTATCCATTTATAGATACGTACTGGCTTCTATCTTTTAGATATGATGAAAAAAATGTCAGTAATGATTGGTTGAATCCTATTTTGTACATTTTTCTCAGCAAGATATCATGGTCTACGCGGTCGAATGCCTTGGAAAAATCCGTATATATTACATCCGTCTGATGTCTGGCGTCTAAACCTTCTGCTACCCGTCTAGAAAGCGATAGAAGATTGGTCACGGTAGATTTTTTAGGTAGGAATCCGTGTTGATTCCCTCTTAGGAACGGCGTGATTTGAGCCCGTATCTTATTACAAATAATAATTTCGAAAATTTTCGGAATAGTTGATAATATTGCCACAGGTCTATATGTTGTTACGTCTGTCTTATCACCACCTTTATGTATAGGGATAACCCTTGTGGTTTTCCAGCACTGTGGGAATGTAGATGAGACAGAGCAGAGGTTAAATATATAGCATAGTGGAGCACTAATGTTTGAAGAAATGGACGAGAGGATGGCAGGAGGAATGAATTTAGCATGATAATATAAAATTGTCTTTAGGTAAATGGGTGACATAGGGTAAGAGCTTTGACTTTGAATTGGTTGACTTTAGGTTTGAAACTTGTAATAGTCCAAAAAGACAACAATTTATATTCACAAATACAAAAACGACTAATAGGATACAGTGTGCTGATGTAGACATTTTCGTCGATGATTTGTACAATTTCAGAAAAGATGTCCTACTATTGCTTAAAAATATTTGACATTGTTTGGCCTAATTATATAATTATATTGTGTATCTTTTTTGTCTCTCTTTGTGTATTTAGCTTTTGTTTGTATTCTTTGTCATTGATTGAATTTTTGTAATTTTACATTTTATGTGCCCTTTGTATTTGTAATTAAAAAAACTGGATTGTTTTCACGTAAGTGAGAATATTTATTAAATTAATAAATATTTTTTGTTAAAACAAACATCAAAGGATTTCAATATGAAAAGGCCAGAAAACCAAAACTGAATATACCATAACAAATGAGGGTGTAAGAAACTCGGGGAGGCCTTCATCCAGCAGTGGATTGAGTATGGCAGATAAAAAACAAAAACAAATTGCTTGCATTTCAAAGGAAAATTATTAAAAATTAGTTTGATGTAAATTTTACTACTATGACACCGAATCTCTGGTGTTCTTTTAACCCATTTGAAAAAATGAACAACAATTATATTCTTAGGAGTTATAAACACTGGCAGATGCACAGAATAATAGATCACATCAACGTACCAGCAATTCTGCCAGCATCCTGAAGCTGTATTTTAAGCAGCTCCATGGGGGTGGTTACTATAATCTGGAACATCCCAGCGAGTCCTCCGGCCAACATCTGTCTCGGGATTGAGAGAACGCTGTGAGGATAAAAATAAACCATAAATTAACAATAAAATATACCGAAAAAGAAAAGGGAGCAGGAGCATACATAAAGATTGAAAATATTAGTGTAATTTTTTTTCTTCATAATATGAATTTGTCATGAATTTACCCTTTAACCCTTTCTGACGATGTGTTTGCACACTGCAAACACCTATGTATTTATTTATTGTGGGTTCTGAAATGTGTTTGCACGACTTATATACCTCTACTCGTGTTAGTTACGCTGCTATCTACCAGTGAGAAACATTAACTTTTTAAAAATTAACGTAATTTTTCTTTTAATATTCCTATTCAGATACAATAATATTTTTTTGAAAATCAAAAGATTTTAATTGCTCGTCTGAAAGGGTTAAGGTAGATAAATGGAAAAATAAATAGGTAATCAAATAAAATAAATAAATGTTCAAGAATAAAATCAAGATTTTTTTCAGAAAGTTTAACTCAATTAGTAGAATATTGTATGTATCTAAAAATTGTGTGCATAAATTTATTATTATAATAAACCCAAAACGTTTTTTTTAATTAAAGATCATAAACAAGTTTTTACGAAAAACGTCCAGTTTACAAAATATAAGGATTATGTTACCTGGATCCCGTGGTAGAAAGGTGATGCCTGAAGAAGTCGTTGGCGGCCAGCTTGATGGCCTTTTCGGGCGTGATAAGGAGAATGTTCACAGCGGAGCCACGGTACATGCCAAAGTAGCCCTCCGCACGGTACGTCTTCCTGAAGCAGTCTACCCTGGAAACAACACCAACAACAAATTTATTTAAGCCATCATCAGAAGCGTTTTATATTGTTAACTGGTCAAACATTTTGAAGTGTCGGATAGCAAAGTTCTATACCATTTTTTTATCTCATAGGACTGTCGCTTTCCCAGATACTGCGATGAACTACAAAGAAAACTATATTCTTATTACCAATTTATTGCTTGATGGTGCATACTTATGGTTGCACGAGGGCGCTCAATAGGTTTTGCGCGGCCCATTGGCTTTATTCGGCAATAATTTATGCCCTGTTCACATTGCCAGTCAAAAATCTTCAGGCATATTTTTGATAGCCTCAAAATGGTTGCTAATGATCGCTATTAATTGTTGCCACGATATTTAGCATTGGTTCATTTAGCAATAAAAATACGCCAGGGGCCCTAGCACGAAAAATTGATACGATTTTTATTGACAATTTCGATAATTTTGAATCGTTCCCGAGGCCGCCTGCAGATCGCCAACGAACAAACGACAGTTTGCATCGACTAAACATGCTTAATCTAGTCGATGTGATCTGTCGTTTGTTCGTTGATAATCTCCAGCCGTTCTTGGAAACGATTCCAAATTACCGAAATTGAGGATAACATCTATATCATTTTTCGTGCGAGGGCCCTGGAGTTTTTTTAACCCCAGGACACTAAGATCAGCAAATTTACGTGTATATTGAAAATCGTATAATTTGGAGGAACTTTTTAAATCCGCAATTGTAATTGTTGAAACTAAATACATGGTCGTATAATTATAATTCTATCATAATACTGTGTACGATATATCGATAATAAAAGTAAACTGAAATATTCGTATGGCATTTAATTTCATAGCAAGTTACCAACCGAATGGACCAATTAATAAAGATAATATCGTGTTCCTAGATATAAAGTTTACCGAAATAAAATAATATTAATGGCTACTTCTAATTTAAGCTTTTAAATTCGTATGAAAAATAATAGTGAAAACTAAAGAAAATATGCTAATTAGTGAACCACCCACACGTTCGTCTGAAAGATTATATACAGGTACTTCCAAGGAATACATAAATAGTAAATAATACTGCTACGATGTGGAACTGCCTAACCGCAGATTAAAACAGAAATGTAATCGATGTTATTAAAACTATTCTTGCATTAATTAGAACCATTCGAAAAATGATGTGTTTAACAAACAAAGGTGTTGTAACATATGGCATATTCGTACATAGGAACATACTGTAAAAAAACTGCTTTTTTTCCCCAAGAACAGACTAATGTAACTTAAATTCAGTCAAGCAAATAAAACCATCAGCTGGTGATAGCAATAAGACCAGAGAGCCGCAATACTATTATAGATATTATATAGGGGCATTTAAATAAGCCCCAGCTACTTAGAGGGTTACCTACGAAAGAATCCATAAAATAAATTAAAAAATGGTAGTGTAAAAAATGATTGCGTTCGTAATTTTCGAGCACAACAAATACGATATTTTTCAAAATGTTAAATTCCCCGCCGCAATATTGGAAACGAGTCGAGTGATTTTCGACAGGCAACAAACAAAATTCCTCATTAAAATGTTGTGAACTTCGGAAAACAAACAGTAATTAAGCGAACATTTTTTCTCACCACCTAAAAATAACGTTTTCAGATATTATGAAACATAATAGAATTTTCGGGAGCGGAAGCGCAATTCGGAAACTTTGTGTAATCGTAATATAAATGCAACTCGTGTAATTTTTTGTTTCTGTAAAAAATATAAAAAAAACGTAAGAAAACACCGTGGGTGGATTCTGGGTGCTTCAAAAAATAGTGTCATTAAACCCTTCTGCAGCGGTGAATAGCCGGATACACGGCAAACGCGTGCCCAACATTAGTACACAGGTGAGATTTTCCGCATGAAAGCCGGTCGTTCTTGTGCTCAACATCTTGAATGGAATTATTTGACGGTTGAGTTTCACTTCTTCCTTTTCTTAAAAATACCCTCCACACAGCATCCCAAAGATAACAAAGGTTCTGAGGTAATACATATCGTCGCCAGAAAGGCAAAAGGGCTGAAGCGCCATTTTGGGAAGTTTACACGAGAGCACCAGGTTTTTTTTTGTTTTACAATAAAATTAAAAGTCTTCTGTACCTGGTTCGATTTTGAAAAAAAAAGTCAATTCAGGTAACTCAATACTATCACTGAGTTAGAAGCGACAAAAAGCTGAAAAAGTCTCAAACTTGTGTCGCTTGAGTCAAGCTACTTTGACGGCCTCCATAGTCGAGTGGTAAGACGCTCGACTACGAATCCAAAGGTCGCGGGTTCAAACCCGGCGTGCGCCAATAAATTTTATTTAATCAATATATGTCATAACACATTTAATTCATATAAAAATAATAAAAAGTATATTTGCGGCACGTTCCATAGTGATAGATACTCTAAGTATTGCCCTGGTGAAAGACCACCATTCAGAATTGAAACGTTGCTTAAAATGGCTTTAGTCGTGTTTGGTGACCAGATCTGAATAGCCAGGTACTTCCCAACCTTGCTCTTCCCAATCTCCTTCCCCTCCCCAGTACATTCAGCCTCACAACATACCCTATTTGGGGATGCCATAGTCTCACTGGCTCTAGACGGTTGAGAGCAGTTGAGACTCTTGTGCGGTATTCATATAAAAATAAATAAAAAAAGCCTTCTCCCGAATGGTAAATATATTTTAGATGGCTGAAGGGCCACAAAAGTCTCAAGAATCAAACGAGAGTCAGATCATTTGATGAAGAAAAAAAAACTGATCAAAACTGCATATTTAACTCATTTTTGACCAGTGTCGGCCTCAGCCCTTTTGCCTTTCCAGCGACGATATATTTTTATAAGTCAGTTGAAATTGCGGAAATAACCTTGATAGTAAGTGTTAGCGCGGAGTTTCTATCATTATTTACATTGACACAATAGACAGTAAAAAAACATGACAGAAATATCACGTAGTTTTCTTTTAATCAGACAATTTATTAATTCGGTATTTGTTTACGACCAGTGAAAAGCAAAGCTGACAGTGACGAAAGAGAGAAGACCTTGAATTTCGGGAACGTGGGAAGAAAAAAATTCTGGAATATTTTGTATGAGATGTATTTCATGAACCGCAGGTTATTTTCGTATATTTTCCAAACATAGCTGGATAGTGATGCTGTTGGTATTTTTGAAATTATTTTACTTATATTCAACGCCACGTATGTAGGTATATTCCATCACAGTGTAAAGACGGTAGCGTTGGGAAAAACTTCAATGTTTTGTGAATGCTTCACGAATTGCTAGTTCTTTAAAATGAACCCTACGCAGTGAACACTTCAATTGAAGTCGAACTCGCAAAAAAGATTTGAATTTATCCGGTTATTTGTTTAATTCTTTTTGGAACCGGTTCCTCGTCGAAGAAAACGTCCTAGTCGGTAGGGATTTCAAATTGAAAAGATCTGAAACCGGTTCCTCGCCGAAAAAATCGCGTACTAGTCGGTAGAGCTTTGAAAGTGAAAGGAACTGAAACCGGTTCCTCGCCAAAATACAAAGTACTAGTCAGTAGAATAAGTAATTGAAATACTTGTATTGAAGTACTTCTTTATAGGCTTTGAAGTTCACCTTCACAACAGTACTGCTTGGAATTGAAGTAGTCCTTTGCAGTCTAACTTCCGTTGAAGTATTTGTTCAATGAAATGAAATTAATGAAATGAATGAATGCTTAAATGAACTACCAACTTCAATTGAAGTATTTGTTCAATGAACAATGAATGAAGTAGGAACTGTTGCCAAAAGAAGTAGTTCTTTCAAAGCGGTCACAACGCTAAAAGACGGTGTCTAAAAACAATTTGAAATGAAAAAAGGTTAATCTCTTCATCTAGTGTAAACCTGAATTCTCCTAAACAAACATGTTCAGGGAGTTAAAATTGAAAGTGTTATTTAATTATAATATATACTTAGCAATAAATGTTGTTTGAAGTAAATACTACAGCAGGATACGTTACGAATGCCAATTAGTTCATTTTCAAAATGAAACTCACCAATGATTAATAATATACTATGGTTGAGATGTTTTAAACTTTCATCAAAATTCATTGATTAGCGCCATTTTTGACATTTGAAAGGTTCCCATAAACGCAGATGCTATACCCTTTTTAGCTTTCTACCAAATTGTGATAAACTAACAAGCATAACAGCGTGACATTTATGCTTCACGATTGATCAAAATTTGATAAAAAGCTGAATTGGGCCTAGAATCGACGTAAAACGGGGACCGTTAAAATGTTCGAAAATAAAAATACATGGCGCTAATCGATGAACTGTGACGATGTCAAATGTGACGAAGGTATGAAACAACTCTACCTTAGCATTTCAAAATGGTCAGTATTATAAACTAGATTCATGCAGTTTTTGCCAAGTTTTATATTTTATACAAATCTCCAAAGTCTCAGGACATGAGCGTGAAACACTGTGTATAAATATTTTTTCTTTCTTTCTTTATATAGATAACAATTCGGTCATGTAATGCAAAAGATCCACATGTGCAAAAATCGTGATTTTGAGTTACAAATGTAGAAATATCCGTGAATTCACCTACTTTGTTGTGTAAAAAGACCACATTTTCAATTTATCTAATTTCATTGTTATATTCAGATGTTTCTTTACAATTATAACAAATCTTATATTTAAAAAAAAATTAAAACCAATGTACGAGGGTAATTTGAAAAGTTTCCGGCCTCATCGACATAAAGTAACTGTAGAAAAAAAATCTTTCACCGTCCGATAGATGACCTTGAAATATGTAAACCGCAAAAATTTCATGTCATTCTGATCGTCACTTTGTCTATGGCACTCTTTCAAAGTTGACGGCTGACATTGTCTGTCACCAATGGAGAAAATTGAGTATCCCGCAGTAATAAAATTCCTTCATTCAAAATGGAAAACGACTCGGAAAATAAAATATGAGTTAGAGTCTGTATACGGTGAAGCCTCGCCTTCATTTACAATGGTCCAACATTGGGTGGCCGAGTACAAACGTGGTCGTTCAAGCATTTTAGACGAGGAACGTCCTGGGCTCCCGAAAATTGCTACAACTGACGAAATGGTCGATTATATGATTTATTTATAAATTAACGGACTAAAGTCCAATTACAAAAATACATATAAAACACGAAATAGAAAAAAGAGTAACAGAGAAGGAATAGCATGTAAATTAAAATAAATGAAGCGATGACAAAAATAAGGCAAAATAAACATAAGAGAGAACATTCAAGCCATGGTCTAGTCAAAGTTTTGGTAGAGGCGTAAAGCATGACAAAAATCATTTGAACTGCTACCAAAAATTTCAAGGCCATGGCTTGAGTTAACAAGTCTTGACATTCTGGACATTGGAGAATTATACCCATAATTAGTATTGTGATGATTAAGGAACAGCAATTCATTGTTTCTGAGTCTACGGCAAGGAATGTTAAACTGGATAAGTCGCAACAGAGAAGGTGAGTCAATAAAACAATTATTAATTTTGTAAATGAAAATTAAATCGAAGTCTTTCCTGCGCTTTTCTAATGAAGACATTTTCAATAACTGTTCAATTTCATCATATGAATAATCGCCTCTTTCTCGCCCCAATCTCCATGCAATACCGCGTAAGAAGCGATGTTGTACGGATTCAATATGATGCATCAAACTGTGATGGAAGATCATCGATTGACTGTTGAGGATATTGCTGAGGCTTGTGAGATATCATCTGAACGAGTGCCATATACATAAAATACAAGACACGTCATATTCATACAAATGTTACGAAAAATGTAGCAGCACTAGTAGTAAGGATAGCCATTCAAAGAATATGTGTGTACGGATGAGATAGTTATATGAACGTCCCACGCTACTGTTATAATCGGGCATTGCGCTACTAGCTCTGGTTTTCTTTCACACACTTATGTATTTCTGCGTTCGCTATCTCACACCGTTTTCATTCGTTCTTTAAACCTTGTGAATAATTGTATTTATTGAATTGAAATAATGAGTGATTTGTGGGTAATTATGAATGGAAAGAATCTCCATGAGATATGTTTTTTACTCCCGAATGATTTTCACACCTCTCAAGGCATTTTTTCTTAGAAAGGAGCCTACAGCGACGCGTTTGTGGCAGTTGTTTGTGTGAAACTAAACGTAGTAAATCTCAGGTATGTCTCGCGGACTCGGTTTAGTGCATCCACGCGCGTTATCTCAGTAACATATCTACATTATATAATTAATCTAAGACGAGTGCACAAGATTTTACATCAAGATTTAGATATGAGAAAAATATCCGCGCGAAAAAGTTCGAATTAAACGAATTGAAGTTTGAATTGCTTTTGCACCCACCCTATTCGCCAGACCTAGCTCCTAGCGACTTTTTCCTGTTTCCTAATTTGAAATAAATTCTCGGGGGAAAACAATATAAGTCAAATACTTAGGTGGAAAACGCTGTAAATCAGTATTTTTTAGGTTTAGACAATCATTTTTTTACGGTTTTAAACGATGGAAGAAACGTTAGACCAAATGTATCGAGTTGCAGGGAGACTACGTCAAGAAATAATTTTTGTTTTGCTTCGAATTATGCGTTTTTCTTAAAAAGGCCGGAAACTTTTCAAATTACCCTCGTATCTTACAATACGGTCATTTCTAACTAACTAACCATCACGCCGTTTCTCCGCAGGGGTAGGCAGAGAGGACTGACCGTCACATAAATCTGTCTTGGCACACACTCTTTGCTTCATTTACATTCATACATCGTCTCATACATACTCTTCTGTTTCTGACTCTTCACATGACCCGATTCAAGTATTTGATTTACTTGATCGTGCCATGTCTTTCTCGGGCGTTCTCGACTTCTTCTTCCATTCACTTTCGCATCATATATTCTTTTCACACTCTTTTCTTCGTTCATTCGCTCTACATGCCCAAACCATCTATTTTTTCATTACACGAACGAATTATTAAAATGGTTTTTGCTATACCTGTCTCACTGGGAGGAGTTATCGCGTCGAGACAGACGTAATACATAAATAATTTGATATAAGGTTTACGGAAGATTTAGAAAAGATATTTGTAGGTTTAATAATATAAATAGATAACAATGAAATACAATAAAGATAAGAACAAAGATAGATTAGAAGAAAAGTATTAAAATATTATTTTAAATGGTAAATAGAGGTTTTACAGCGCTCTTGAGGTGAATTTTCGGCGCTCTACAAATAATCGAAATATTATTATTATTAATGAAAATAAAATAAGGATTTTTGTTGTTTCACCTTCTCAGGTTTTTTTTTTGTTCCTTTCACGTTTTACCTCTTTCATTTCATATTATCTGTCTCTTTCTCTGTGTTCCTTTGTTACAATTTTAAATGTTATTCTATTGTTTTCTCACTGTTTTCTTATTTTTTTTTATATTGTGTTTTCCCTTTGTATGTATATATAACCGCACGCTTTGAATTTTTGTTTAGTTTAATTTTGTACCCTGATGATGCTTAGACTAAGCGAAACCGGTCTGTCATAAAAAATGTGTGGTATTATACAAATTTATTATTTCAGCCTATAAAACCGCTTACGGACAAATAGTTTTAAGTACAACGCCACTAAGTAATTCAATTCTCTGCTCAGCACCATCAGAAACATACAAACCAAAAGCTCCTTTAAAAGCAATATCATTACTCACCTTAAACACCAAGATTAATTTAGTTCTTAATATGTAGATTCTGTATGTTCAAATTTGTCATTTACTTATATTATTTTAATTTTTATTATGTATGTACTATATTTTCGATAATAACATGTTACTATGTAGCTAAAAAAAACCACGTTTGCAAATTGCCATCCCAACACAGGCTTATGCCTAGTGGGATGGGCAATAACAAATAAAATTTATGTTCAAGTAAAATAATTAAAAATAAAATAAATAAATAAATTTTCATTAAATGTGTCAAACCACAAAGCGAAAATATTATTAGTAATAAACTGTCTTGTGTTTATTTTAACCGTTATGTTTGGCATTCTATTATCTTTGTTTACTTTCACTGCGATACATAATTGTAATAGTAATATGGTCATATATGAGAAACAGGTGTTTCATTTTATAAAAGTTAAAAATATATTTGTGACTCACAATGATTTGACAATAATTGTTAAAATAACCAAGTGTCAAAATTGTGGCGAGTTACATCAGACAAAATAATCCTTTTATCAGCGACTACACGTATATACATGGCATGTTTATAATACTTATACTTATTTACTCTTGTGGTATACAAGTAATTTTCTTTCCAATGAAATAATTATAATCTGTGCCCCCCACAGATCTCCAACTTGGTACATGTGTTTTTGTTTTATTTATATTAATAGATGCTATTCTGTTATTCCCACTCTTGATATTTCAATTATTTTGCCATGTCTTTCTGGGAGTCCCCGAAACTCATATATGTCCAAACCATCTAAGCGTCCCTTTCTTAATCTTATACAGTACGCTTATTATTATTTTCACATATCCTCACTCCCAATCTTAGATGAATTAAATAATGTAGATACGTTACTGAGACAACGCGCCTGGTTGCACTAAACCATCTCAACGAGACATACCTTCGAAACACGCTTCATATAGCTGTCTCTTCCGGACACACATATTCTTCGAATGGCTATCCTTTTCATAAGCGGATGAAACGGAAAACAAGACGGTACCAGTGGTGCTACATTTTTCGTAAGATTTGTATGAATATGACGTGTCTTGTATTTTATGTCTATGCTCCTAATGCGGTCGTATACGTACGGTTATACCACGCCTTCGCCTCAGGAGTCTAATTTTATTTTTTTGTTAATACCGCACAAGAGTCCCAACTGCTCCTAATCGTCTAGAGCCAGTGAGTCTGAAGGTAGTGGGGAGAGGAAGGAGATGGGGAAGATGAAGGTTGAGAAGTACCTGGCTATTCAGATATGGTGATTCTGAATGGTGGTCTTTCACCAGGGCGACACTTAGAGTACCTACCACTCTGGAACGTGTCGCAAATATACTTAATATGACACATAATAATTAAATAAGAGTTTTTTGGGCACGCCGAGTTTAAACCCGCGACCTTTGGATCCGTAGTCGAGTCTTACCACTCGACCATGGAGGCCGTCATTTACGTCACTGACGTCGCAACGTTGACAAAAATCCGTCAATATTTAAAAAAACAAAACTGTCAAAGTGAAATTTAAATTATAATAATTATGAATGCCGTACAAGAGTCCCAACTGTTCGGAGCCAGTTAAACTAAGGCATCTTCAATTAGGGTATTTTGTGAGGCTGAAAGAAGTGGGAAAGGGAAGGCGATGGGGAAGAGAAAGGTTGGGAGACACCCGACTATTTAGATCTGGTCACCAAATACGGCTAAAGTAGTTTCAAGCAACTTTTAAATTTTGAATGGTGGTCTTTTACCAGGGCGATAGTGAGAGTATGTACCACTCTGGAACGTGCCGCATATTTTTTTTTATATGAATAAAATGTGAAACAGTACAAAAGAATTAAATAAAATTTATTTGCGCACGCCGGGATTTGAGCCCACGACCTTTGGATTCGAAAAACAGCGCTGTGCAAATTATCCAAATATTTTAATAATTATTAATTCATTGAATAAATACTTCAATTGAAGTTGGCAGTTCCGCTCATATGTTCATTTTAGCGTTGTGACCGCTCCGTGCGAACTACTTCATTTTGCGGCAGTTCAAACTTCACTAATTTTTCATTGAGCAAATATTTCAATTGAAGTTAGTTTACAAAGAACTACTTTATTTTGCGGCAGTTCAGTTGCGAACTTGAACTTCAAAGCCTACAAAGAAGTACTTCATTTCAAGTACTGCAATTGAAGTTCAACTTCAAAGAACTACTCCATTTTGCGGTGGCGCACACTTCATTATTGGTACTTCGATTTAAAGGAACCGGTCACCGGAACGGTTGATATTCTTTGTTCGTTTTTTTTTTGGCGAGGAACCGGTTGCAGTTCTTTTTAGTTTCAAATCTCTAGCGACTAGTACTTTTTTTTGTCGAGGAACTTTTGTCGATTTGCTAGTACTTTTCGAAAAAACACCAGGAACCGGTTTTAAAAAGAACTGGATAAATAACCGGTTCCTCGGTGGTCACCGGTAACTGGAACCGCAACACACCCAATTTTGATATCGGCCATCTCTAATTTCAAATCTTTCTTTGGCGAGTTCGACTTCAATTGAAGTGTTCACTGCGGAGGTTCATTTTAAAGAACTAGCAGTTCGTGAAGCGTTGACAAAACATTGAAGTTTTTCCCAACGCTAGAGAGCACCCTTATTTTGTTCAATAAACTGTTAACGAGTACCTTTGTGTCCGTACTTTGATGGTTCATGTTGGACCTTGCGTTTAGTATTCCTTCGACTAAAAACTTGCAGCTCGTATGATTTGGGATAGCTCCAATAAATCTCAAATATGAAGAAACAATCACTTTCAGTGCCAAAGATCATTGATAGTTAATTATTTTGGTTTATTTTCAGTTTGCAGAAATTATGTCAGTAGCCCTAGTAAATAATGATTGCACTTGAAAATAATGAGGGGACGATTTCGTTGCCAGATATCATGCTTAGTATAACGAGTCAGTTATTTAGGTTTAAATTATTAGAGAAAAGGTGCCATAAGCAAATGAATGACTTGCGTAGTGAATAGCTCAGCACCCAACAATAGCGCTAAACGCCATTTTGTAGCCTTCTAATACAAGTAATACTGCACACGACTAATCTCTAAATTTTACATGGACAATTAGGAAAATGTCTAAGGTTTCCAGTGAATATAAAAATTAAGTTGTAATCTTTTAAATTCTATGAAAAACATACTAAAATGTCACTAAAAGGTGTAGTTTAAAAAACTTTTTTTACGTTTTATCTAAAGTTGCAGAATGCATTTCATATGGAATTTTAAAGCATACAGTCAAATAATTTTATTCACTGGAAACCTTAGACATTTTTCTAACTACACACATAGAATTTACAAATTAATCATTTGTAGTATTGCTTGTACTAGAAAGCCAAAATGTTGTGTATTTTTGGGTGCTGACCCTTATGTAGTTCAGGAGGATCATTTTTAATATATATATATATATATACATATATATTTCTACGATACATTAGTACTTTTAATTTACATGTATGAAGAAATAATATCAACACACATAATAAAGATAAATCAATTAAAAATATTACGTAAAACAAAAAATACAATAATATGCAATAAAGATAGAAAAAGTCATCTTAAATAACAACACTGTCGACATAACAATGTTTTGTATCAATCAAGTGACGAATCAAAGTTGTCATAAGATTATAAATTATAATGTCTTGGTCAATACTCGTTTCGCTTAGTGGTCAGCACTCAAAGATAGTCACAATAAGTTTTCTAGTACAAGCAATACTACAATTGATTTATCTGTTAATTCTATATGGGTGGTTAGGAAAATGTCAGAGGTTTCCGGTGAATACAACGATAAAAGAGTAATCTTTTAAATTCTTTATGAAAAGCATACTAGAATTTTAGGTGAAAAGTAATAAAAAAATCCTTTTCTGGTTTCAAAACTGCACCTTTTCCTGCCATTTGAATATATTTTTCATAAAATTTAAAGCTTTATGTTGTAAAATTGTATTTACTGGAAACCTCAGACATTTTTATAACTACCCATAGAATATTTTCAGATACATCATTTGTAGGATTGCTTGAATTATAATGCTAGAAAGTAACGTTTAGTTTCATTTTTTAGTGCTGACTCTTAACTAAACCTTATTTCTTTGGAGAAATAAAGTACTTACGTATACGATCCACAACCCGAAAGAGTCAGCTAACTAACTATTCAATAATAATATAAATTCACTGAGTAAGATAGTATGACTACTGACAATACACTGCCACCAAGAGACAGATTCAATAAATGCATCGAAAGCACGAATAGTTGCAGGAAATCTGAAGAAACACCCATTTATCATATCTTCGCTGGAAAGTCAAAAGGGCTTAAGCGACACTTTGGTCAAGAATGGTTAAATATGCAGTTTTGATCAGTTCTTTTTTCTGCATCAAATGCTCTGACTCGTTTGATTCTGAAGACTTTTGTGACCCTTCAGCCATCTAAAATATATTTATCATTTGGGAGAAGTCTTGACTCAAGTGACACAAGTTCGGGAGTTTTTTGGTTTTTTGTCACATCAGGTCTCACTGAGAGCATTGAGTTACCCGAGTCAACTTTTTTTTTCAAAATCCAACCTGGTACTGAAGACTTATGAATTTTATTGTAAAACAAAAACAAAATTAAAATATTCTGGTGTAAACTTCCCAAAATGGCCTTTTGACTTCCCGGCGACGATTTGGTGGCAATGACCTACCTTAATGTGAAGAAGGCTCAGTTAGCTTGGAAGCTGCACTTTGTAACCGAGAAATAAACACCACCAACATCCAATGATAACCCTGGTTAACATCATTAACGGGATCGGACTACTGTCAATAGAATAAGGTGATATAGCTTGCGTGCTTACGGGTATCAAGAAAAAACATCCTATCCGTATCAAGAAAAATACATATTTATAGCACATCAGGCAATTGGCAGTTACTCACATTGAGGAATACATCTTCTCTCCCTTGGGGCCGATGGTCTGGTTCTGCAGCCTGGTCTTCACCAGGTCCAGAGGGAAGACGCAGGACACTCCGATGATTCCCGCGATGCCGCCATTGATGATCTTGGGGAGGAGTCTGAGGGAAAATAAAAATAAATTATTAATATTTTTTCATCAACACAGAAAACTGAATTTTCTATAAACTCTGATCTGAGGACATTTATCAGCAAATATTAATAACACGAAATGTTAACTATATAAATCTTTTGGCCATGTTTAATCCGCTATGGTGGCAGAATGATTTTTCCCTCTCAACCAAGTATGTAAATAAGATAGGGGGGTTAATCAAGCGGCCGCCCGTCACTATCTCGCTTGCATAATGCGGAATGTAATGGGATCTCAGAGCAAAAATATATATGGAGAGAGAGCTAAATATTTTTACCCAACCTATACAAATTTACGATACATCACTTTCTCCGGGTTTTTACGTCGTAAACCTTGAGAGAGAAAGAGTTTTTTTTTTTACGTGAATACCGCACAAGAGTCTCAACTGCTCCCAACCATCTAGAGCCAGTGAGACTATGGCATCCCCAATAGGGGTATGTTGCGAGGCTGAAGGTAGTGGGGAGAGAAAGGAGATGAGGAAGGGGAAGGTTGGTAAGAGTACCTGGCTATTCAGATCTGGTCGCCAAATACGGCTAAAGCCATTTCAAGCAACGTTTCAATTCTGAACGGTGGTCTTTCACCAGGGCGATACCTGGAGTATCTACCACTCTGGAAACATGCTATATTTTATTTCATGTCAATTAAATGTGTTATTACACATACTAATCAAATAAAAAATATTTGCGCACGCCGGGTTCAAACCCGCGACATCTGGATTCGTTGTCGAGCGTCTTACCACTCGACCATGCAGGCCGTCAAGACAAGCTGTCACATAATATCGCACCACTTTTCGGTATGTTTTCTGTCTCCCGTGTCTCCAGCGACTATGCCCACTACGTTTTGTTATGCGACATAACAGGACATAACTCAACGATTTTTAGGTTATATCCTATATTTTTGTTGATAACAATACTGTGTAAAGTGTTTATACAAATAAACAAAACATTATGTCGACATAGGCTATGAATGGGTGTATAAATACCCTGGGCACGCCCAAGTCATTAAAAAATAAACAATCCTGACTACACAAGCTATCCTGGTATATTATTTGCTCTGAGGATGGGATAGAAAAATATCTAACAATTATCTCATTATAGTATACAAATGTAATACCAAATGACAGAACGAAAAATCACAAACTAATAGATAATTTTAATTAAAAAAAAAATACACGTTTTTTTAAAAGAAATACAAAAATTCCCGGGTTACGAATAACCGGACAATATTTCAAAAACTCCTTCTGCCATCATAATAAGCGGAAGATGTTGCTTGTGCAATGATGGAGGACTTGGCCAGCAGAGGAATTGAACGCACGACGCCCGGGTGGTAAATCCGACGCGTTTGTCCACTCAGCTACCTACCGGTCGAACAACCAATTGTTGAATTGAACAATTAATATTTTTTCCCACATTACTTAAGTGATAAATTAATATATACGCCATTATATCTCAAAACCAGAGCTGATACGAAAAATCAGATCATTTTCGAATCAGCGTCTCAAATGTTAGTACCTACCCAAAATCTGGTTTTATTTAACGGCACCTAAACAATATTTTTTGTTGGCCAGTGATATTGGTTCGTACCGTCATCAGTGCCAATTCGACAGCAGATATTTCAATACGTATTTGATTAAGTGTAATTTCGACACCGCATGAAGTTTTCGAAATTGGTCTCGAATTGAAGATCAATGATCATTCATTCGCAAGCCATCTTAGATTTTGATATTTATGACTTATAAATATAAAAAAATACAAACCTCATCTTACATTTTCTTAACGTAGGTTCTTCTTTTATAAGGTGGGTACCTACCCAGTCAGTTTTTTTTCAAATACAGGTATTTTGAACTACTATTACCGTTAATTTTTAAGGGCACAAGATGTCGAACTTATCAATTCGTTGCATCTGATAGTATTAATACGCTAAGCCGTCTTCTGTACACGATTCGTTGGATCGCCATGTGGGGCGCTAATGTCTGAATAACAATACTGGTAATTTTCGCTCACACGTAAAAAGGTTTGAAATTTTCTACCGTTTACGCTACTTAACGATTTATTCGCTATGTCCCTTTTGACGTGTGTATCAAGACTAAACTAGTTGATATGTATATTATGTCGATGATTTGTTGCAGTGACAACTATATTACTATCCGGCTTCGTTCCTGAATCAACATTATTTATTTGAAAACTTTTTTCTTATTGAACAGTATTTTTGAATATCTTATTTTTTGACAGCAGATCTCAAAAGTTGAAAGTTTTTGCTGCTTCAGAAAATAGTTTTAAAGTTACGATTATTGTGGTAGCAGACTATGCATTCATAGCAATGAGAAATATCGGTGTGCGAGTTGGAATAATCTTTCGAGGCCTTTGTGACTGGGGCAAATGCATAACTCATTTCTAGTCATTATTATTGATAAGCATCATTGGTTAATATGCGAGTAATGACACATAGAGTAATGATGCCTGGTGCGACATGTCTTGCACTATTTCACGGTATGTGCGTGAGAGAGCAATACGATTAGGGACTGCCAAGTTAATGAATGGTGATTTACCGTGGGATAAATTCTAATAGGTCTTTTGATCGGGTAAATGATTTATTTACAACGGTTTGATAAACTAGGATACATTTTATGTTATCTATCAATTATCAAGAATCAAACGTATTTGATGTCGAGTGTTGATTTACAAATGATTTTTGTGGGCGTAATTGCTGTTAGAGAGGTGGTAAAATTATTAGAATACAAGTAATTTATTACGAATATTTTTTTATTGAATTTAGGCCAACAAAGTAGTGTTTTTTTTCTGTAGTAATTAGTGTTTTACATTAAGACTTGTTGTGACAACATAAAAAACACATTAATGTAGCAATTATTTTCAGTTAGATGAGAGGCGTCAAATTTCAGGTAATAGTGTTATATGTATACCTTTTTTTTATTTTAAAAAGTAAGACAAACATTCCCGGGTTACGAATAACCTGACAATATTTGAAAAACTCCTACTGCCATCATAAAAAGCGGAAAATGTTGCTTGTGCAATGATGGAGGACTTAGCCAGCAGAGGAATTGAACGCACGACGTCCGGGTGGGAATCCGACGCGTTCTCCACTCAGCTACCGACCGGTCGTTCTCCTGTAGAAGTAACTTTTTTTGTAAAATATGTGTTTTTGTGTGTTTTATAAGATTAATATAAATCACAAAGTGTTTTTAAAACATTTTTCAATAGTTTTAACAGTTTTTTTTGTGAATTTATGGTTTATTTAGAAAAACGAAGTTATGGATAAAAAAGTGACATTTCTGCATAGAAATAAAATTCAAGACACGTTATATTCATACAAATCTTACGAAAAATGTAGCATCACTAATGTTGCACCACTAAATGTTTCACCCGCGTATGAAAAGAATAGCCATTCAAAGAATATGTGTGTGCGGAAGAAATAGCTATATGAAGCGTGTTTCGAAGGTATGTCTCGTTTACTTGGTTTAGTGGAACCAGGCGCGTTGTCTCAGTAACGTATCTACATTATTTAATTCATCTAAGAATTTCTCCTCGAAAAATCGCTGTCACCAAGACACTTACAATTAAGTACTGTATACTCGGAAATAATTAACTAATACATTTAAAAATAATACCTAATAAATATTTCTGAAACCTATAATTTTTCATTGGCCTAATAATTTAAATACCTCTGTAGATCTATTGTTTATACTAAATATATGTAATGTTTGTGTATGTCAAAAATGAAATGGTATAAATAATATTAAAATAGCTCAATCGTTATCGACTTCACACCACTTTGATACACTGTATTCTATATCTTAATAGTACGTATTAGGATTATTAAACAAACAAAAAATGTACATATTATTTTTTCCACCAGTATTTTTTGATGGGAGCGGTTACACCATTTTACGGGTGTTTTCAAATTGGAACATGGTCAGGGGTTCATAAAACATTATTTTCCATATAATTTTCGACATATATTCAGCAAATGAAATTATATTTTTAATACACCTTGTGTGATTTATTACCATTTGATAAATGGGTTATATTATACGGAGGTGAACGAATCTGTGCTTTTATATAATATCATACAGTATTGTTTCTCTTATTTAAAGGAAAGCGAAGCTAGCAGTCCGCAATAGTGTTTATACCAACCCATGTATGGCAATGAGGCATGGAACTGGCAGAGGAAGGATGAAAGTAGACTGAATACTGTGAAAATGAGATCCCTGAGATGTATGTGCGGTAAAACCATGTATGACCGTCTTAAAAATGTGGATATCCGGGAAGAATGCATGGCTGATAAAAGCGTAATGTATAGGATCAAGAAAGCGACGCTTAGATGGTTTGGGCATGTAGAGCGAATGAACGAAGAAAGGAGTGTGAAAACCACATATGATGCGAAAGTGAATAGAGGAAGAAGTCGGGGACGCCCGAGGAAGACATGCCACAATCAAGTGAATCAAATACTTGAATAGGGCCATGTGAAGAGTCAGAATAACAAAAGATTGTGTTTGAGACGGTGTATGAATGTGAACGAAGCAAGGAGTGTGTGCCAAGACAGAGTTGTATGGCGATCCGTCCTTTCTGCATACCCCTGCGGAGAAACGGCGTGATAGTCAGTTAAGGGATAGTGATTATTTGATAACACTGACTACGATTTTTTGCAGCTTAATCTCAGACACCTGCGCGTTTAAGGTTAATTAATTATATATAATATAATATGTTACTAATTAATACCTCCACATTTGGGTATTATTAATATATTTTAGATTCCCTCATTATTGACAATTTCATTGTGTGTGAATATTTTTTTCCGAGATACATTTTTTCTATTAACATACTGTGCACATTATTACTTAGACAAACAGAGTTATTTGATTGGTCCGCGAAATGGTGTTACATGTACGTAAATGTTTAGCGAACCTGCCTTCTGAAATTGAAAATCTCTATATATAAATGAATGTTTGTCTGTTTGTCTTCGATTTTCTCGAATATTACTCGACCGATTTCGCTGAAAATAGCACAGCTTGTTTTTATTAGTGACGGGAAGGTTTAGAGAGTAGTTTGAATTAAATACAATATGTTAAACTGTTACTATAACGTTTTAAAATTAGTATGAAAAACATTAAACCCGCCATGTTGTATTGAGGTTAGCCCATAGATATACCACTTTGGTTAACCACAGATTACATATTCCACAGACGAAGGTTTGTTTGGTTAGAATATTTTAAAAATGGAAAACACAATTAGGTACCTACTCAAGAAGTTTTTTTTCTTCTTTCAAACACTTTCTTTCTTTGAGTGGCATTGCAAAGCATGTCGGGTACTCGCTAGTTAAAAATAAAAAGCAATTCCATGAAAGTACATTCTTAGATCCACCACTGTGCTAATACGTTTTAATAATGCACATCTGTGTGAAACTTAAAGTAACAATATATGGAGAGAGATCTAATTCTTTTTACCCAACCTATACAGATTTGGGATAAATCACTTTCTCCGGGCTTTTACGTCGTACACCATGAG
The DNA here is from genome assembly GCA_022651775.1 of Drusus annulatus. Lineage (NCBI taxonomy): Eukaryota > Metazoa > Arthropoda > Insecta > Trichoptera > Limnephilidae > Drusus > Drusus annulatus. Next base: position 690,474 of record JAGWCC010000065.1, on the reverse strand, counting down.
AAAGAAAGAGACAACAAATTTTCCCGAATTATCAAACCGCTTTAAAGTATTATCAGAATGTTCTTCGTGTCCCGCGTCTCCGTCGACTCCGCTCACACGTTATGATACGCGAAATAAATTGACATAACTTAACGGTTTATTAGGTTACATGCTATATATATATTTTTTAACAAAACTGTGAAAAAGTGGTTATACGAATAAACAAAAACATTATGTCCACATGTGCTATGAATGGATGTATAAATACCCTAGCCCTAGACTTAACCACGCACAGGTCTAACCGAGTCCGGCAAACCTCGTAAAAACTGACTACAGCTCTCTCTACAGCGCTCTCTCTTGTACATAATTGCTCTGAGGTGTGAAAGCATTTCTCTGTTAGGTTTGTGAAACATTAATATTAATGCTATCTCTTTGTCACTAACAAGGCCTGCACAATAATTTCGAAAATTATGGAGTTTTTTCGCTGGTGGAACGTTTATTCAGCTGTTAAATTACTATTAAACCGGTTGTTCAAAAAAATGCAACGGATACCAGAATACATTGTATAAATACATCACGATACCGATTGTTGCATAGCAATAACATAGCAGAGTTGCTCAGGAGTTGTCGACAATTGTGAAAATATAAAAATAAACTTTTTTATTACAGTTTATGCAAATAATACATAATATTGGCGTTGAATGCACAACAATTGGTTAAGGTTTCATTTCCATCTCTTATTTATTTAAGGTGAGAATAAACCAATTAGCATTGGCGTAAGATTTACCCAGAATTGAGTTAATGTTGACCCTGTTCACGAGTCGAGGGGGAATTATTAACACCTTTGTGAACGATAAAACATCAATAAGGTAAACAATCGGAAATAAACAGATCACGATTACATTAGTGTGATACGATAACATGCTCCTTCTTAGCACAGGAGAAGTAACAAGATTGTGTTTGTGGAAAAAAAATCCAGATGTGGGTCTGGGTGGTTATGGGCCAATGTTTAAAGATGTGGGTCTGGGTGGTTATGGGCCAATGTTTAAAGATGTGGGTCTGGGTGGTTATGGGCCAATGTTTAAAGAAATCAAAATTTTCACAATTCCAACAACTAAAGGATTTTTTTTTTTTCAAAAGTGTTAAATGTTGGGAATCACGACGTACCCCTTGTATTGGATTTGTCTAAAAGAAAAAAAAAATTGCACATTGAAATTAATGTTAGTTCATTTCAGCAACAATATAATTTATTGCTTCGTAAAAAGTGTTGGACTTCAATCATTTTTTTTTTCCACAGTCAACTTTTAGGAAAATAAGATCGCTTCCATCAACTGCTTATGGCTTATGAACTTCAGAACGGTGTCTTATTGATTACTGATATCCTGGTTGACATAGGATTCTTTGTTTCAGATAATTTCACGCGAGGCCGCCAACACAGGCTAGGTGCAGAACAAACTTATAGAAAATGATAACATGATTAGCTAACTTCAACAAATTTGACCTGTAGTAAATTTAAGGAAGAACTGACTATTATGTTACATTTTTGCTATTTTTAGTTGCTTTTACAGTGTATCGGTTGATTAGTATCATTTTTTCATCATGTTTCTTTATTTATCTAAATAACAAACATTACAACGGTATTTACTATACCTGTCTCACTGGAAGGAGTTCCCGTGTCGAGACACACGTTAAATAGACGAAAAATATAAGGTTTACACTTTGTTTTTAGATTTAATAAAATCAATAGAGAGAAAGATAAAAATTCAATATGATAAAGATAAGAACACAGATAGATTACAATGTTATTTTTAAAATATTATTTTTAATGGTGTGTATATAGAGGTTTAGTAATAAACTATCTTGTTGGTTTTATAAACAGAGTAGGATAAATGTAAAGACAAATATTAAAATTGAGTGGCAAGTATGTCTTTGAAGTAGTTTGCAATTGTGGGAAGACCAACTTTAACTATCTAATTCTTTATTTCGTATTTCAATTAAGTCAGTGTTTTATATGTCTAGTCGTACTTGGTAGTGTATTATATAATTTACAAACTATCTATTTCAAATGTATTTGTCCAAAAGTAGTTTTAGCAAAAGGAACTATATCGTCGCTGGAAAGGCAAAAGGGCTTAAGCGACACAATAGTAAAAAAAATGGTTAAATATGCAGTTCTGATCGTCGAATACTCTGACTCGTTTGATTCTGAAGACTTTTGTGGCCCTTCAGCCATCTAAAATATATTTATCATTTGGAAGAAGGCTTGACACAAGTTTAGGACTTGTTAAAGCTTTTTGTCGCTTCGGGTAACGCAGTGAGAGCATTGAGTTACCTGAGTTAACTTTTTTTTTTCAAAATCCAACCAGGTACTGAAAACATATGAATTTTATTATAAAACAAAAAAAAAACTCAAAAGTGCTCTGGTGTAAACTTCCCGAAATGACGCTTCAGCCTTTCCAGAGACGATATTATAAAACAAATAAGATGTGTTGTGTAAAATCCGGTGCTGTTAATTAAGTCGACATCGTCTCTAATTATTTAAATATCTCCGGAAATATTGTAAATAACTATAAATAATAAATGTTAACTACTCGTATTTATGACTTAAAGTCACAAAACTCTAAATGTAAACTGAGTTTACAGCACCGGAGCGCAGGAAATTTTCTAACACCGTAAGGAAAAGGTTAAAAATAATACGATTGATGGTGCTCTTATAAGTCATCTACAAATCAGTTTGGTACCTTGCAAATGAGATATGAAAAAAAAAAGTTTTATGATATTTATCTAGATCAATCGAAGGTCATCTCTAATCTTTGAAAAAACAATATTATGTTTAAATGAACGAGCAGGCTTATTTATATCAGCGCTTCACAGTAATATAAATATTTTCACGGTCATATCAGAATATTATCTGATTGTAATATTTATCTTATTTAAAATGCTGAGATTATTGATAGCCAGATTGGCATCTGATATCTTTGTTTTTTTTTTAAGTACGCGCATATAAAATCATTTTTACTTATTTTTGAGGTGGATTACTTACCTAATAAATTACATATGGGTCATTCTCAACATTCAAGGTAAAAAATGGTCCCTCTATATTCAATCGCAACAATATCTTGGAAGTCCATTATGGTAATAGATAAAGGAGATTTGGAAAAGTAAACCAGTGAAATAGCCAAATCAAAGGTAGTAAAATAAGTCATTTAAAATTTGTTTGTTGCCTCGTTGTGTGGTTTGATGTTTTATATGAAATTATTTTTGTCAGTAAAAGTCTTCAGTCAATTAAAAGACTTAAATTCAACTGTAGGTATTTTATTTTCAGAAAATATCGCACAGATGAAGGTTTTTATACAGCGTTAAATACCGCAAGAATATTTTTTTGATGTCGGAATCAAAGCTAAATTAATAGAATCAACTTCCTCACATTCAAGATTAAAGAAGAGGATATTTGATTATAAAGGTTCTGATTATTAACTTCTGACTAGAATTCGATTACGTTGTATTAGACAGGGCCATTTCATCGGTAAGAGTAAATGAGAGATTTGAACAGTTAAACGATCACAGTAGAATTTGGAGTATTTTGTACAATATTAGGGAATTTGTTTCATCTGATAGTTTTCAAAAAAGCTGAATATTGAAAATGGGCCTTAAGTAGTCCTGATATCAAAGGTTTAGAATTGTTTGAGGCATTTAATAAATTATCAGTAATCATCAGTACTACCTAAAGAAATAAATAGATCGGTTCGAGGCCTCCCCGCCACCTTAAAATAAAAAAGGATCAAATCACTGATATTTATATAGTTTGCACATATCATGTAGCAAACTATTGTTCACCTTACAATAGGTTCGGAGTAACCGAGTGAACACCGTAGAAAAAGTATCAAAAAACTAATAATCCATCTATAAATCAATAAAATCATTGAACGGTTCAAATGCATGATTCTTGCAACGAAGCACGACTAATTTTAATTCATGGGGAAAATTTATAAAAATATTATCACCCCTCCACCCTTGTAGCTCATTACCGCCCCCAATTTGCCCTCGAGGCCACTATTGCCCCGTTCGACTTCTCCTACGCCCCCCCCCCCCGGGCATTATCGCCAACTTTGGGAATCACTGGTTTAGATAGTCTTAATTACACTATTAATAATTTTTTACAACACACATTTCAAAAAAGCATACACTGATCAAAGAATTTTATCAACTCTTCCGGTTTCAGTAGATTCAGAAGAGCGTAGTTTTTCTAAATTGAAATTGATTAAAAACTATTTAATACATTCGATGTCCCAAGAGAGGTTAGCTGGACGAATGTTGTCTCTGATATTGTCGTATTAATTATATTATAAAGATTACGGCGAGATGATGAAATGGGAAATAATAAAAAAAAATAACTCAATCCATCGTAAAGAATATAAGAAATATATGAAACTAACGCGAAAGGCTTTTCAGATAACCTGGATATTGAATTATGTCTGACCTACAGAGATAATGATATTATACCATAATATAAAACATACGATCAAATATTGGAAACCGTACAATGTTAACATTAATTTATAAATATATTATCTTGTTACAATAATGTTACCTGGCAATCAATTAATGATTGTATATTGTTATTGATCCTTCATTTATAATTGATAGAATGTAGTGATGGATTGTTATGTCTGAAAGTTTTAGAGCAGTGTTTTTTTTAAACTTTTTTCTGTAAACGACTGTAGTCCCAGAAAATTAGGATGCTAATATTGGTAACGTACGTTATTTGCTTCATAAAACGCACTTACATATTGGTAGGTGTACATAGCACTGGTCACCAACTGGACTCAAGGCAAAAATTATTAGAGGGCAAACTGTTGGCACATCTTGTTTACGATTTATTAAACGGGAGTCAAGGCGAAATATTACGAACAAAATATCGGCGATATAAAAATAATTCGAATTCAGGAATTACATATTTTAGATCAAAGTTAAACACGGAAGTATTCTACTAACTTTCATTATTTTTTTCTTTATAAATATTAATAAGGCAGAAAAAGATGATAATCTCAGACTTGCCAACCACACGAGGTTATGGAGCCAATCTTGAAGTAACAATATATGGAGAGAGAGTTAATTATTTTTACCCAACCTTTACAAATTTGGGATAAATCACTTTCTACGGGTTTTTACGTCGTACACCGTGAGAAAGAAAGAGACAACAAATTTTCCCGAATTATCAAACCGCTTCAAAGTATTGTTAGAATGTTCGTCGTGTCCCGCGTCTCCGTTGACTCCGCCCACAGGTTTTGATACGCGAAATAAATCGACATAACTCAACGGTTTATTAGGTTACATGCTATATTTTTGTTTATAACAATACTGTGAAAAAGTAGTTATACGAATAAAAAAAAACATTGTGTCGTGATGTCCTATGAATGGATGTTTAAATACCCTAGCCCTAGTCCTAGCCACGCCCAGGTCTAGCCGAGTCCGGCAAACCTCATATAAACTGGCTACAGCAGCGCTCTCTCTTGTATATTATTGCTCTGAGAAGCCAAATTTTCGGATTTGTTAAGAGGAGACATTACCCTAGATATAAATCGGTGAGGGGCGTTTCAAAAAATAAATGGACGGAGACCTAAGAATATAACAAATTCCTTTGCATTCTCATGTTCTATCGTACATTAAATTGCGGAAAGTACAAGTACCCTTTATTCACCGGTAGATGAAGTCAATTAAAAAAAAAAAAGATTTCATTAAATATAATTTTAAAATTCACGCTGACGTTAAGCACAGATTTGACGTGTTTATTGGGCCACCATCGGGCGGCGACTGAACCAAAAACGATGCAACTCGAAAGGCGGGACGAAAAAAACAATGCTTATCGTACGGCGGCTAGAAGGGTGTTCTGACCGAGTTATACATATGAATGAATTATGATAAACATATTACTATAATCTCAAATGCTTTTAAAAGAATCTTTCATTTTCAGTCATAGAAAAAAGTCTGGTCCTTACCATTTACGTTATTGCTGAAAAACGATTTGGATTTTTTTAATTACTTTTACGGTAAGAACGTGAATGGCAAGGGTCAGTTTTTATTAATATAAAATGTCAATTACTAGCATCTTTGGAAAACATTTGATATTTTTATAAATAATTAAATAGGAATAGTTCGATTCATTGTTTTATTTCGGCATAGTAAAGATGTTAAATCTCGGCACAAAATGTGCCTTTCTTGAGTTTTGAGTTGCCAAGGGAAAATATTGAAAAATCTTAAATAACAAAAATGCAAAAAGGACATAGAAAAATAGTTGTCAGGATACTGCAAAAGTGGGTGGATATTTAAAATGATATAAAATGTATATTTATTTGTTTGATCAGAATGACATATTTAATCATTTGAATTAAAATAGTTTTTTATTTCTTTATGGCATTCATTATATCACATACTTTAAAAAATATATATGTGTTGTAATTTATAATTATGATTGATGGTCAACATTAAGATGTAATCATTATAAGTTTTGGTTTGATTGGAAAAACTCGATTACCGTAGTAACCAATGCAGAGTGATACATAAGAAAATGTATGAAACAATATTCATATAATAGGCACATTTAGTTTTATTTAAAAATAATATTTAGGTCAGAAAGGCAATTGAGGATTAGGTGAAGTTTTTGCAAGTCAATTTATGTACGATAGCCACAAAGTCACTAATATTGTTCCCAAGAGTCAGGCAAACAACAAGCAAGACCTCAAACTGATTATCAATCTGACGTTTCAAGAGGCTTATGGATAATCTGAAGAAGGCAGAGACCCAATAATTGTATTTCCAGATTATTTACTAAATGCAGGTCAACGAGGTAGGTACTTCAAAATGTGTATTATTTCTAGATATGGATTCACTCTCAACAATACCTAATTTTGAATATTATTTTTTAGGAATTGGTACGAGATGGGTGAAGAAATGAAAGATTTAATTTTCAATTCCAAAACAATTAAACAACAAAATTGGCATACAGTAAAACGATATTGTATTCAATTTATAAATATTTTCTTTCTTCTAAAAGTATTTCTGGTTATAAATATAATATAGTTTAAGGTATTTTTCAACTAAAAAATAGCGTTTGCTTTGTGAAAGTTGCTACTAGCAAATAAGAACGGTCAATTACTTTAAATATCACAATATGAGGGACAGAAGATCTACGGATCTCCTGGTCAAGATATGGATGGAGTCATACTTGTTACTTATTTAAATGAATTCTTGAAATTAAAGACCACTAAATAAAATAGATTTACTTTATCACTAAGCAAGGAGGTCGGAAAAGCAAAAAAATAAGAATTTGTGGGTAAAGAACATAACGGTATGCTTTGTATCAAATTTGTACAATTTTAAATCAGCTGATGAGTACTTAATACTTCATACTTACTAAAAAGGTGAGTACTATGCGCACTCTAAGAGGACGAAACTATCGAGAACCATACTTTGTTAAAAAAAAACTAAATTAAAATGAAGCTACTGTTTTTACTTTTAATATTTTTTATAACTATTGGAAATTTGATTTTACCCTTAACAAGTCAAAACCTATTGTTTGATGTGTAATTAGTTATTTTATAACACATGTAAATAATTGCAATCACAAAAAAAGAAAGAAAAAAGTGTGTAAAATACATATTATTAGAAAATATTGACATAAAATTTACTTACGCAAATTTCTGAGGTTGGGTACCGGCGCTTGTCATGGTCCTTTTGTATATAAAAACTTTGGCTATTTAAAAAAACAAAAACTGTATTATTAACTCCGTCTCTTATTTTTTCACTTGGTATAAAACCGGTTGTGGTTTTACTTGAGAAATTATATAATATTAGAACATTCAATCGATTTTTGATCAACTGTCAAAATCCAATGTCTGCGAGACTTGCAATAGATTCGGAAGTTGAGGAACTGGTAAAATTATGTATTGTAGTGAATACTATCGGGAGAGAGATAGGCTACTTTAATGTGAAATGATTCTGGTCAAACAATTCATTGATGATAGATAAGACAGCACAATTTCAGAAATGACAGATCCCGCGCAATCCGGACAACCACACTTCAAGCTTCCCACAAAACTCGTCGAAACAAACTGATTCCTCAGTGTAGTAGTCACCGAGAAGAAGTTGAAACGATCAAATATACGTTTCATAAGAAAGCATATACTTCAAATATTTTCTAGTGTCACTTTCTAACGCATGACGTAAAACGATACAAGAACTATATATTCACATTTAAAGCTTATACCGAGACGAAGTCATAATTTAAATGCTGCCATACGCAAAATTGCATTTCTTTAAAATTAAAAAAAATGCGTAGGTAGGACAAGAATTATATCACTTCTAAGTGATTTTATTTGGAAAACGAGTTAAATTTAAGCTGTGGAAAATTCATTTAGTCAAAACGTATTTTTAATATAGATTTGGAAGTCTCGTAATGGCTGGCCAAACAAAACATTGCATTACAGGATCGATAGGATGCTGGAGGCGGTTGTTATGGTAACACAAGTATTGCTACCTATATCATATGTGCGGCCCGCCCTTTTTCAGCTGCGCGAAAATCACATTAGTGAAGCGCAAATGGAAATAATTGCATCTCTTTAGATTTTCTCAGAATATTGACGATTCTTATAAGATAAGAAGTGATCAAAGACTATCTCAAATGGAGGTGTAAAGGATCTATCGCGGAATCAAAATGAATAAGTAAATACTCGCCTTATATTTATTATAATTTCAGCAGACAATGATATTGTAGACAATTTATTAGTTCTGTTTTCATTTGCAATAGTATATTCATATTTTTTTATATCATATTAAAGAATAACAGTGAAAATTCTAAGGTTAATTACTGAGCAAAAATATATTGTTGTATTTATTTTATTCCATATAAAAATTGTAAAAGAAGCCATTGTTTTAGTTTGCTCAAATTTTGCTTTTGAATTTCACTATCCTTAATTTTTTTTTTGTGAAACGAATCATAATTTTTAATGATTATAATGAATTATTTTAATCCCTATCACCTATTCATTGGGTTTTATTGCTACGTGAATAACCATAAATGTAATTTCTTCAACAGATTACGACTTAGGAACGCCATACAAATTATATTTATCACATTTCTGAGTTTGGCAAATGGAGCAATAAACCCAAATTATTACAACATTGGAGGAGTTCTATCCAGCAATGAGTCACAATTTTTTTTCAGAGAGACTATTGCAGTAAGTTGAAAATCTTGACAATAATAATACCTTTATGATTACCAATTCAAATTCTATACTTAGATTGATTGTAGAATAGCAGATTTTAGAAACAATATCAATAAGCCTATATAATAATACCTCTTATTTGTAGATAGTATATGAAACGTTTGAATAACAAATTATGGATTTTCTTTTTATAGCGCCTTAATTTTGAGCAAGCCTATGTTCACCGAGGAGTCACCTATTATGACTTTGCGATTCTCATGGACCCAAATCCAATAAGAACCGCTCTAAATGTCTGTAAGGATCTCATTGCGAAGCGGGTAAGTCTAAAAACAAATACATATCTATTTTGAATTTTTTGTTTAAATGCACTCAAAAAGGTAAGAAATGATGATATTAATGCTTGGAGAGTTACAATATTGAAACTCTACTACCTAACTTTGGAAATTCCAAGAGTATGGTCATAATTAAGTTATGATGTCCATGACAATATTACATTCCATTAGACACACATAGACGGCCTGCGTGGTCGAGTGATAGGAGGCTCAACTACGAATCCAAAGGTCGCGGGTCCAAACCCAGCGTGCGCAAATAAATTTTATTTAATTAGTATGTGTCATAACACATTTAATTAATATAAAATAATATATAGTATATTTGCGGCACGTTCTAAGTGGTAGATACTCTAAGTATCGCCCTGATGAAAGACCAACATTCAGAATTGAAACGTTGCTTGAAATGGCTTTAGTCGTGTTTGGTGACCTGATCTGAATAACCAGGTACTTTCTTACCTTCCTCTTCCCCTCCCCACTACACTAAACCTCACAACATACCCCAATTGGGGATGCTATAATCTCACTGGCTCTAGACGGTAGGGAGCAGTTGGGACTCTTGTGCGGTATTCACTATAAAAAATAAAAATAAACTTTTAAAATTTTTCTTTCAATGGAAAACAATTTTCAAAATTCAAAGACCTGACTCAAACACTTTTTTTCTCCACCCTTATTTTCCCTCTAATAAATCGTCTGCCAAGCAAAACCTTTGTTTTTTAAAAGATGAATTTGAAAAAAAAGAGCACATTCAAATATTGAGTAAAATCTACTAAGAAATTCATCACAATATTATGTATCATTATTGATATGATGAAATTCCAGGTTTATGCCGTGGTGGTGTCCCACCCACTGACGGGTGAGCTTTCTCCTGCTGCCGTCTCCTACACCAGCGGCTTCTATCACATCCCCGTGATAGGCATCTCCTCACGGGATTCGGCCTTCTCCGACAAGAATATCCACGTGTCATTCCTGCGTACGGTGCCCCCCTACTCACACCAAGCCGACGTGTGGGTCGACCTGCTCCGACACCTGAATTACATGAAGGTTATATTTATACACAGCTCGGATACTGATGGCCGCGCTTTGCTTGGAAGGTCAGTGTTTGTCTAAAAGAATACTATTATTGATTACAAATGTGCGTGATATGAAACAATGAATTACTGTTCCTCAATCATCACTATACTAATTATGGGTATAATGTCCAGAATGTCAAGACTTGTTAACTCAAGCATGGTCTTGAAATTTTTGGTAGCAGTCTAAAAGATTTTTGTCATTCTTTACGACTCTACCAAAACTTTGACTAGACCATGGCTTGAATGTTCTCTCTTATGTTTATTTTGTCCTATTTTTGTCATCGCTCCATTTATTATTATGTATGTGCTATTCTTTCTCTGTTGCTCTTTTTTCCATTTCGTGTTTTATGTGTCTTTTTTGTAATTGGACTTTAGTCCGTTAATTTGTAAATAAATAAATATGTAAGTCTCTACGCGATTAAAGTTTAGAACAATGACTTTGTAATTTTATGATGAAGAAGGAAAGTGGGCTGGTTGTCTATTGTAAAATGGACGTAGTTATGCAGAAAGCGTCCAACCCACAATTTGCCAAACGAGTTTTTCATGTTTTCCTATAGATAAATATAAGATTTATACATATCTGCTAAAAACATCCAAGCTCCATATGCAATAGATTTTAGCAAATTATTTTTTTACTAATGACATTGTAGATATTTTACTCAAATTGAAGTTTAAAAATATTATAAAATTAGAATAAACCTAAGAAATACATTTTTTTTAATAAACACATTGATAGATTTTAAATAACATTTTTACAATAATGCCCATAAAGAATAAAAAAACACGTGTATTTACTTTACAAATGCCGATTACGCACACCATATTAAAGCTTTTTTATCGTCGTATTTTGAAACGCCTTTTTCTCAGTTTCATCTTTTTGGGGTTGAATGCTTTCTGCATAACTACATCCAAAATAGGTGCCTGCATAATACCACTCAAATAAGAAGTTGAAAATTGCCTCTTTCATAAGAAAGAACTTAGCATGGATAGAGATGACTACAGTACTTACAATTACTTGATAGTATAGCACCTAAACATGCTTGGTTACGGCTTGTAAATTGTACAAAGCCAATATTTTATAATTTATAGCTCGGGTAAATCTATCTATCCATTTTCCTTTTAGATTCCAGACAACTTCGCAGAGTCTAGAAGACGATGTGGAGATAAAGGTGATAGTGGAATCGGTCATAGAGTTTGAACCAGGGCTGGAGACTTTCACCGACCAGCTGCAGGACCTGAAGGGTGCTCAGGCGAGGGTCTACCTCATGTATGCGAGGTATGTAAAAATCTAAACATACACATACATATTTCTTAACCCATCCGAACAATATTATGCACAGATACACAAAAAATAGAAGTAGCCTAATAATTATAACATTAGGTTCCATGTTTTAGGACAGAGACACTGCGAAGGTTTCCATCGCCTGTGTTAGAAAAACCAAAAATGTCACGTATATCAAATAATTTTATTTTTTTAATGTATACGAACGCTGTTTTCATTGCAATTAATTTGATTTATGAAAAAGGATATTTTCAAATAAAATAAAATTATCAATTTAATATGAATTTACTTATATGAATAAACCCATATCATAACACTTTATTTTAAGGTTTTAAGTCTTTTAAATTTATAATCATAAAAAATGACATTGTATTATAAATAAACATGTTCAAGACTCCTAATTTGACGATTTCAGCAAAATCGACGCTGAGGTGATATTCCGTGACGCAGCGGTATTGAACATGACGGAGACAGGGTTTGTATGGCTGGTGACTGAGCAGGCGCTCGCTGCTAAAAACGCCCCCGCAGGACTATTAGGGCTCCGTCTTGTTAATGCCACCAGTGAACAGGCTCATATTCAGGACAGTATGTAAGTAGCTCTGAAGAATTGATATTAAGTCTTGAATTGCGTAGTAGAATGAAGACAGTTTATCTATAAATATTTATTTACTAGCTTTACTACCTGGTTTCATTCGAAAAATGGATTTAAATAAACAAACAATTGATATCTTGTCTGATTTTTTCACAATTAAGCCATTTATATTTCAAAGCTGGAAATGATATTGTGAGGTCAATATAGTTGCATTAACTTATTAACATAAATCTATTAAAATTTCATCACACCAGAGCTCACCATTAAAGCGTTTTTGTTACGTTGACAAGCATATTATTTTATATTTTATAGTGATTATTATATGATGTATTTCTTATGCCCAATATAAATGAGTTAGCTTATTTTTATGTTATCTGTACAATTTTCCAATATTAGAAGTTATTGTACTATGATTTCTGATCTTATTAAAAAAAAATTAGATTGTAATAAAAGTCAAAGATGAGATCATAAAATAATGGTCTTTTACACAAAAAAAATTATAAAGCATTCAATAAATATGAAAATTATTTTCAGCTACGTTCTCGCATCGGCAATCCGAGAGATGAATCAGACCGAAGAGATCCTGGAAGCTCCCAAAGACTGCGACAATTCTGGTTCAATCTGGGAGACGGGCAAGACCCTGTTTGAGTACATCAAGAAGCAGGAGATCCTCAATGGAGCGACAGGGAAAGTTGCTTTCGATGATAACGGAGACAGAATCTTTGCGGAGTACGAAGTAGTCAATGTTCGCTCACCAGGCGACCAGCCCGCTGTCGGGAAATACTTCTTCTCAACAGTAAGAGTTAATATTTTTTCTTTTTAGTTAGTAAAACAGGGGCAATATAAATATGTAGTCAAATTAGGAAACAATCATATAGTCCTGCTACAGAGAGATTTGTTGTAACCACTCTTTTGTTGCACGTGTCGTTTTCAGACAGCAGTCACTTAAAAAAATAAAGTAGGATATTGAGTTTTACTTAATAGTTAGTACATACACAGTATGATAGAACTGTCGAAATGAATTTTCTTATTTATTTAAAGGATCAAAAAAGAATGCGACTCAAGCTGGATGAAAACCAGATACTGTGGATGGGTAAAAGCAAATCAAAGCCTGAGGGTTTCATGATACCGACTCACTTGAAGGTTCTCACCATCGAGGAGAAGCCATTTGTCTATGCCAGGAGAATTAATCCTGATGACGGAGACCGCTGTGCACATAATGAAATACCTTGCCCGCATTTTAATACCACCAATGATGAAACAGGTAAATCTCTTTTCAGGCAGTAAGCACTATAATAATTGTAGTATTAATTAAAAAAAAAACACATTTGGCTTTAAATTTATATTATGCAGTTTCAATTGCATACTTATGTAGCTTACAGTAGAAAAAAATGTCTGAGCGGATATCGTAATGACATGAATTAATAAATAAAGCAATTTCGATTTCAGATATGTTTTGCTGCAAAGGATACTGCATGGATCTGTTGAAAGAATTGTCCCGAACTATCAACTTTACTTACCACGTCGCTTTGTCCCCTGATGGTCAGTTTGGAAACTACATTATGAAAAATGCTTCTTTGGCCGGAGCCAAAAAGGAATGGACTGGACTCATTGGTAAGGAACTTAAAAAGTTTTGCGCTAATATCTGGTTCATATTTACTTTGTGGTAATGATATTACTATCAGTTGCTTTATTCCTTTTCAGGTGAACTGGTAAATGAAAGAGCTGATATGATCGTGGCTCCCTTGACCATTAATCCAGAGCGGGCAGAGTTTATAGAATTCAGTAAACCTTTCAAGTATCAAGGCATCACAATATTGGAGAAGAAGGTACGCAAATATATACACTATGAAACTGATTATACAATCAGATATAAATTCATTAAAAAAAACATCACACCTACATAATTCACAGAGAACACTGTAAGAGTCACTTATATGAAGAAAAAAATCAAACGAAAATATAGTTAAATAACTAATATATTTAAATGACAGCCTCTGTAGTGTAGTACTTTACGTATTTGATTCTGAGTTAAGAGGTTGCGGGTTCATTTTCTGTGCCGTGTAAAAATAAATTTACTTTTCATTTAATGTATGGGCGCTGTTAGGTTTGTGTGTTGGGATGATGGTTGATAAGTTTAAATAAAACATCTTTGATAAATTGACACACAGAGTACCGGGCAAATTAGGCAACTGCCTATTTCTAAATGGTGAATTATTATAGGTGACGACCAAAATCATGTATTGGACAATAAATTATTAAATCGAAGATTTAAGTGGCGAAAAAAGCTAAACTGCAGCTCTACGACACTAACCTAAATATATTTTTCAATCGCTTTCCAGGCTCTAATTTATATTTGCTAATTATATTATAATTGACATCTTAATATTTACCTCTTTTGGTCGGCTAAGATGTTCATTATAGCTATTTAGCAAATATAAATTAGAAATAAGAACCTAAAAATCAATTGAAAAATATATTGAAGTTAGGGTGAAAGGGCTGCATTTCAATTTGAAAAAAAAATGGCAATTTATTGCTTAAATCTTCGATAAAATATTTTATTATGCAATACTTTCAAGTGAATTTGACCGCTAGCAAGGAGTGCCGTTAAGTACTGAATTGCGGAAATAGCTATAAGAACTAAATAAATTCTTTCGTCCCATTTGGGATGGTTGGTGTCAATGTTCTGAAAGACAATTTTTAATCTCACAACGTACCTAGATTATTAAATCTTTCTTTTCTAGCCATCCCGCTCCTCAACCCTCGTGTCCTTCTTGCAACCCTTCTCGAACACGCTGTGGATCCTGGTGATGGTCTCCGTGCACGTGGTGGCGCTGGTCCTTTACCTGCTGGACAGATTCTCCCCCTTTGGAAGATTCAAGGTCGCCAACACCGATGGAACGGAAGAGGACGCCTTGAACCTGTCCAGTGCCATCTGGTTCGCTTGGGGAGTTCTGTTGAACAGTGGAATCGGAGAAGGTAAGTCTAGAAGAAATATGCTAATAATAAGGGAGTGGGAAGAGGGGGGGGAGAGATCTGGTCACCAAGCAGGGCTAAAGCCATTTCAAGCAATGTTTCGATTCTGAATGGTGGTCTTTTACCAGGGTGATACTAAGTATCTACCACTCTGGTTATTAGTATCGCAAATGTTCTCAACCCCAGAATGGCAATCAGAGAATATGCAAGCATTTTATTATATAATTCTACAATTTCGTTGCAGAATACGTAAATTTTTGCCAAGTGATATAACGTTGCATAATATGATCAGGGGTGTTATATGCATTTTGCTCATTGTTGATAATGTATTGTTATTTATTCAATTCCAGGCACTCCCAGAAGTTTCTCAGCGCGAGTGCTAGGGATGGTGTGGGCCGGATTCGCCATGATCATTGTAGCCTCGTACACTGCTAACCTCGCTGCTTTCCTAGTGTTGGAGCGACCCAAGACAAAGTTGACGGGAATCAATGATGCTAGGGTAATTGATTAATTCTATCTTTTTAAACACAAAGTACAGGACACCCTGAATAGTATCAGCACAAAATAATCTGAGCTGTTGCCTAAATTCCGAATTCGCGCATTTTTCACTTTTTTACTAAAATACATATTAATTAATATTGTGAGACCGCACAAGATGTAGGCACCTGAAAGAGTTTAATGTTTTAAAACAATAGACTTGTATTCCTTTGAATATTAATAATCATCAAATCATATGTACATTAAAAAACACACACACCAAAAAAATGGTTAGTGTCGCGATTGGAAATTCTATTCCTCAGGACCGCTATTCAAAGAGCAGTCGTTCAGATAGTAGAAGGTTTCAAGGGGTTAATTTTTCTGTTTTGGCATAACCTTTCTTTTTGTTATTTTCTAATACAATTTGAAAATTAATAATATTTAATACCATCATGAAGCGACATACGTTTCTAAAACTTGTCTTCATAAACATTTTGAATAAAAAAAAATCTTAAATTTACAGTTGAGAAATACAATGGAAAACCTGACTTGTGCAACTGTCCGAGGATCTGCAGTGGACATGTACTTCCGACGCCAGGTGGAGCTGTCTAACATGTACAGGACTATGGAGGCCAACAACTATGCCACGGCTGAGGACGCCATCCAGGATGTCAAAATTGGGTAGGTCAATTTTTTTTTTTTTTACCAGACTACCCACTATCTCTAAAAATTTGAATGCTTTCATACTAACTTGTAGTAGACTACTGGGGTCAAGAATACAGAGAAAAGAAGCAAACAGTTTGTGTACAAAGCAAAAAAAAAACAGTGGTTATCTATGGGATATTATGCTTAACCCAAAATGTGCAATTGAACACAAAATACTTGAAAAAATGTTTGAACCTGTGCTATAAAATAGAATTATCATATAGAAATTAAGTGTAATATGTATTGACTCGAGAATCTAATTGAGCATGAAACCATTGTAAGATTCTATAGGTCTCAGAGACTGCGATGGTCTGGTCATGTGGAAAGAATGCCAAATTGACGGCCTGCATTGTCGAGTGGTAAGATGCTCGACTACGAATCCAGAGGTCGCGGGTTCTAACCCGGCGTGCGCAAATACATTTTATTTAATTAATATGTGTCATTACACATTTAATTGATACAAAAATAAAATATGTATATTTGCGGCACGTTTCAGAGTGGTAGATACTCTAAGTGTCGCCCTGGTGAAAGACCACCATTCAGAATTGAAACGTTGCTTGAAATGGTTTTAAAAGCCGTGTTTGGTGACCAGATCTGAATAGCTAGGTACTTTCCAACCTTTCCTTCCTCATCTCCTTCCCCTCCTCACTGCCTTCAGCCTCACAACATATCCCTATTGGGGATACCAGTCTAACTGGCTCTAGACGGTTGGGAGCAGTTAAGACTCTTGTGCAGTATTCACGTAAAAAAAATAATTAAAATGTCCCAGTGTCCCAGTGGAAGAGGTGGACCATCTGCATGGAAGAAGATTGAAACAGGATTGGAAGACCTCAAACTAGAGACGAATGGTTAGAGATCAGAGCCAATGAAGAACATTTGTGAAGGAGGTCAAACCCCACCACGGTGTAGTAGCACCGTGATAGTTAAAAATACACTCAATAACATGTGATTACTTTTTAATTCATTGAATGTTAAACAGATGTATGGTTTACTTCAGGAAATTGATGGCTTTCATCTGGGACTCTTCGCGTCTGGAGTTTGAAGCAGCACAGGACTGCGAGCTGGTCACTGCGGGGGAGCTGTTTGGCAGGTCGGGCTACGGGGTCGGGCTGCAGAGGGGATCTCCCTGGGCGGATGCTGTCACCCTCGCTATACTGGACTTCCACGAAAGTAAATTTTTTCATAGACCTAGAACCGCTTTATTTATTTAATTATACTACATTCTGAGTAAAATGAACTCATTTGTCACTATATTGTAACTTTATTGTTAAAAATATGACAACACCCCTATTCTAGGTGGTTTTATGGAGTCCCTGGACAACCAATGGATCCTGCAAGACAACCTGCAGCAATGCGAGCAGTTTGAGAAGACTCCCAACACGCTCGGCTTGAAGAACATGGCGGGAGTCTTCATCCTGGTGGCGGCTGGCATAGCGGGTGGCGTCCTGCTCATTGTCATAGAAATGGCATACAAAAAGCACCAGATCAAGAAGCAAAAGAGACTCGAGTTGGCCCGCCACGCCGCTGATAAGTGGCGCTGGCAAGTAGAGGTAATGGTACTATCGATTTTTCCAATACTTATAAGTGTCTGCACGGCTTCATTTTGAGTTCTGTGTAGGTACACAACTCCTTTTTATAGATTACACCGTTATATTTCATTTATCTAATCAACAAATTTTTTTGTTTTTATTTATGTTTATTTATAACTTTTTTACTTCTTCTAGACCTGTCTCTATGTCCGTTAGATTATTTAGTTTTCTATGATCACATTTAACCTATTCACTGCTAAACGTTCCATATTATGTAGCGTGAATAATCAGTGCCTACATTACTAATTCGTGCTTCATACGCATCTAATTACGTAATTCTTTTGAATAGTCACATGGCAATTTTTTGTCATAGCGTGTACAGTCACAAGCGATACTTTCGCTAGAAAACACGATTTTTAAAAATATAATAATTATATATGGACTTTTTTACGGTTAATTTTTATTTTAAATAATATATCTAAAGCATGACAGAAAACACCTGTTTTTGGTGTATTTTTCAAACGTTGCTAGTGAACAGCCGTTGTGCCAGGTATTACAGAGGAAGCACTTGCACATACAATAGCGTGAATCAGTATACAATACATTGACAATGTGCCATCAGTAAAATATTGATCTGAAATTCTAAGCATATTAGAAAATGTGGTGAAAACGTAAAAAAATCAGCAGAAAACATCAATATTTTGAAATGACGCTATCTCTTTCACAGATCTCACTTTCAAATTATAATTAATTGATCGAAGAAATCTGTTTTTGACTAAATACTAATATTGAATTTTGTGTACAGATAAACACAAAATAACAAGATTATGTCTTCAATCATTCAATGCACACTTGGGTAAGCGAGATATTATGATTATTATTCATGGAAATCAAATTCAGTACATTGGGTTTAAGAAATAAATACTCTAATAGGTAGTAGGTCGCAATATCAAAACTAAAGTAACGCAAAATAAAATGATTTACAGAAACGCAAGACTCTGCGAGCATCGTTGGCAGGAGGAATAAGGCGCCCCGCCAACGGGGTTGGGGAGCCCCGCACGGTCAGCGGAGCCCTGGAGAGCGCTGCAAGGATTCGTCGAGGGCCCCTGCCAGCTCTGCCTCACAGGCCCCCGGCCTATACGCCTGATGTGTCACATCTCATTGTTTAACTAAAATATGCAAGAAAATCGACATACATTAATGTAAAGTATTTTTTGTTTCCGTGGGCCACATTGATTGAAAAGTTAATTGTTTTGGGCCTCACAAAAAAGGAATATAAATAGTTCACTTTTATATTATCTGCAAACCTGTTACCTTTCTTGAGCAAACTTAGAATTTTTTGTTGTTGTTTGAAATTGAGTACGTACATATATGGCATGTCGAAATGGTATCACCAAATAAACGAGTTATTGATATAGAATAATGAGTAAGAAGGGAATGCTGTGTTTGTTCTACTGGTATTTGAATGAAAGGTTTTTCGAAGTACTAGCCTTATTGATTTTCCGCCACAAGTGCACAGCCGACAAACATGCAAAACACTCAACAGCTCGGCTGCAAATGATTTTCCGGTTTTTGTCTTTCCTGCCTCTCTCTTAATATATGGGTCTCTTTGAGACCCAGATTCACTTCATCCTTTCCTTAAAAAGACCCTCCATGCAGCATCCTCAAAGATGACAAAGACCCCGAGGAAGGTAATATAAAAAATAAATAGATTTCAACAGAGATGCACTATTTTTGCAGTTTCACCATAAAATCTAATTTTTGTTCTGGAAAATTGTGAAAATCTATTAAAAAAGACAAAGTGCAAAGGCTGATCTAGATATTCTATATCACTGATTCAAAAAATATTGATGCCTAATACAATGTTACCTATTTAGATTACATTATTATTGCATTGATGTTGTTTTAAGGATTGCAAAATGATCTCTTTAGTGAAAATCAGGCGAACCACAATATGTACTTGATAGATCTCAAAATGATCAAAAGTCGATTGAATGATATACTAGTACATAGTGGGAAAGGCTGAAAAGTTATACATTTGTTTCAAAAGAAAATGTAACATATAAATGAAAATTAATATTATTTATCACAGAATTTTGTAATTATGTGACAAATTATTATAGGAGTCAAATTTTTAAATAATCAAACTCTAGTCAATCGTTTTACTATTATGTGATGATTATAGGAATTTATGTATTGTAAAATTAAGAATCCCTTAGATCAGATATGATTTTTAAGATTCTCAAAGCCAAGATATTAATTTGGTTGACTTTTTCAGTGGACTCCTCAAGGCTATCCGAACAGGTTTAAACACTCCGAAAGTCAACCAAAATAATTCCTTCAGATTATTGTTGTTATGGCTATAAAGAATGGTACTTGAAAAGTGAATTCATAAAAAAATTGGCGAGATAAATTATTATTGCTCACAATATTGTAAAATATATTACTTGTTAGTTGAACTCAATTGAGTGAAATGAATACTAGTATGTTTAAAGAAAATTATAGAGTGAATGACATAATAATAATATAACGTATTTATTACTCAATATATTTTGAATATGTTGCGGATTTATATATTTTTATTATATTTCCATTGTTTTTAAGTATGAAATTAATGTTTTAAATTACTTGAATGTTAAATAAAGGAAAATGTTAGAAATATCTGTTTTGTTTAATTTACCGAACAATAATAGTGAATGCAATAAAAACGTTTTCATACTGCAAAAATTGGCAAGCTTACGTTAGATATACATACTTAGATATGCATAATATTTAACCATTGCATATTTATACAATGCAAATAAATGTAAAGTTTACTATAAAATGTATTTTTAAAATTACATATTACATAATATTAATATTTTACACCTGATCCAATCTCGACACGTTTTCATGTATCTATGTTTTACATTTTTACAGAAAGGTGATGAAAAATTCCTTACATAGAGGTGAAAATAAAATACCTTAGAATGATTTGTATTTTTCAACAAATAAAGTGAATATATTTTCCATCAATGTACATTTAACAATTTTATTTTCTCAATAGGAAGAAAGACAAAATAATAATAGATAACATGGAATGGACAACGTACAGTAAACACTCATCAAGATGGTGTAACATAATAACATTACATAAACATACACAACCTCACAACGATACACATGCAAGGGTAGGCAGAGAGTGTAGACTTTTAAAGATTTCCATCCTGAAAATATTCCTTCAACACACCACACGTCAGTTATATCAGTATCTGACATTACATTCCCTCTTTCAAGGCTTGCCAATGCCAGCTTTTTTAAGGCTGACTTAGAACTCCCCAACCTTATATATTCCTGTTTTATATATATTTATGTATACTACTCTCATTTGTTAAATAGTATTTAAGTCCATGAGACATCTTAAAAATCACAGTGAATAATGGTATGAAAGCCTTATGTGAAACACAGAACAAAGTGAGTGATTAAAATTTTAAATTAAGTCAATTTCTATACACACACATTATAGAGTAACATTTATCAAAGACACATAATGGAAAATGGTTAGTGAGTGAAAAAGCTCAACAGAATTTAGAGCAAAACTTGAAACTCTATCCTCAGAAAATTGTGAAAATTTCAAAAATGAAAAAAATATATATATTGTATGTAGAGCCTCCTATTTAAATAATTCAATTATTTTATTAAATGACCGATTTAAGTGATTACAAAATAAGGGTGATTACAATAATAATATGAACACCATCACTGGACGCTTTGCTTAAAAATATTGACTAAAATAACTTTTATCAGTTGCATGGAGAAAAGAAAATAATGTAAAATATACAAATCTAGCCCCTATAAAAAACTAGGTGGAAATTTTGGCTCTATATCTTGGCACTAGTACCTATAGTTAGTCGGTAACAGGGAAATCCTCTAATGAATTTCTATAAAAACAAGTGTTTCCTGTTAATAATGTATTTTATCAGTAAATATTAAATATTCACTGAGGAAATATCACTCGTATGTATATTGTTATTTAAACGGTGTTTTGCTGAAGCCCTAAAATTAATTTCTCAAAGGAACATAATCACATAATAGTAATCACTTTGTTTCAAAAACACGATAATATAAATATGTACATAATATGTATCGGAGAGTAAATGGACTATAATATATTATGAAGTCAATCAACATTGATAACAGTTTGTCAATCTAAAGGAGTAAGATTACAAATTGACTAGGTTTAAAGCATATACAGTAACGTCTAATATTACAGTGTGAATGCATTCATAACTATACTCTATCACATTCAGACTTTTATATTACACAGAACAATTATTATTCATTTCATTATACATAACTAGTATTTTAGGTTAAAATTTATGTGCATTAAAATACATGACCACCAAAATGCTATAAATATGTGATTTAATTTTTTTAAAACTGTTATTATTAGAAAATGAACGGCTATTTATTTCCAAGACTGAGACACATTTTAAAAATTAAAAACATACTAGTGGCGCTAATGGTAGAAATGCAAACGTGGGCCATATCCTACTCAGCTGGGTGCGCCGCACCTATTGCAATTTTGATGACATGTGGAAGAACTTAAGGATTTTAACGGAATTCACCAATCTCTTTCTTTAATTTTTTTTAATTATGTGGGCTTAGCACAAAAGGAATGTCCAAAAACATCAATAGATTTAAAATTAAAATGTGATTTTCGCCTTTAGCTGTTATTAAATAGGTAAATTACTGTATTTTTTTATTTTCTAGCATTGGCCCTTACCATAAAATTGACAGTTTTTTTTAAATGTGAATTGCAGTTTTTTGCATTAATAACAACTTTTTTTATTCACATACTATTACATATATAGTCTCAGAGGTTTTTATGAATATCCGAAATGTCTCTTGTCTATTTGGGAAATTTTCCCTAGATCCGGGGAAAATTATGTGAAAAAATCGAAATTTTTCGTGCAACAAGTTTCGAGGCTGGAGAAAATATATTACACTTATTTGTGGAAATGTTTTCTAGTTTCGGTGACATTTTAAATCTAGATAATTTTTTATGGAAAAATTTGGGCTTTTTTAATCACAATCTCTGATTTAACTTCCAGTGAGATGGACCACGAACCGCCACTGGTTATGAATAAAGCAAAGGTGGATAAACACGGTTTGTAAAAAAATACATTTGTATAGTGATATCTACAGTGACAAAAAATATTTGCGAGTACATAAAAGGTTAAAATTGATCTATAAAGTATGCACAAATACTCATTCATACTAACTAACCATCACGGCGTTTCTTCTTAGGGGTAGGCAGAGAGGATGGATCGCCATACAACTCTGTGTTGGCACACACTCTTTGCTTCATTCACATTCATACATCGTCTTCTGTTATTCTGACTCTTGACATGACCCGAGTCAAGTATTTGATTCACTTGATCGTGCCATGTCTTCCTCGGGCGTCCCCGAATTCTTCTCCCATTCACTTTCGCGTCATATATTCTTTTCACACTCCTTTCTTCGTTCAGTCGCTCTACATACCCAAAACATCTAAGTGTCCCTTTCTTGATACTATTCATTACGCTTACATCAGCCATGCATTGTTTCCAAATATCTACATTTTTAACACATGGATAATAACAATGGTTTTACCACACATACGCCTCAGGGATCTCATTTCTACAGCATTCAGTCTACTTTCAACCTCCCTCTGCCAGTTACTTGCCTCACTGCCATACATCAGGTTTGGTATAAGCACTCCATTGTGGCCTGCTAGTTTAGCTTCTTTGGACAATTTTTTATTTGCGCCAACAGTGTTTAGTCCTCCATTAACGTATATTATTTGAAATAAACAGCAAAGCACAGGTAATAATAATTAAATACGTATTCATAAATATGGCGTTATAATATAAATAACATTAATAAATAAAGTAATCAACAATGCACGGTGAAATGGGAAAAAGGATTGATAGTTTTTTTAAAGGGTAGGAAGTAGTTTTCAGACTTTTTCTCCCAAGGAAATGTATGTAAGTATCACAGAGTCTAGAAAGAGAGTATTTTGTGCATTTATGTATGCAGTTCTCAGCAACTTAGGTGTTCTAAAGTATTTATATTGGAATTGATTAAGTCGAATAGAGATAACATAAAACTGTTTTAATTTGCACCAACCAAAGAAATAATGTTTAAATTAGTGCCATGTACAAACAAACACAATTTAATATCATATTGAACTAACTTTGCACATACACATCTTTTAACATCTTAGGACGTGAATTTACAATAAGTAATTGTAATCATAGCCTAACTTTATTATCCTATAATATCGATACTTGCATAAATAAATAATATTATATTATAATAAAAGTTATCTATCTACAGGCAACAATAATATTCTTTTCCTTACCTTTCACTTCACTTCACTGAGCATCAAAAAATTCACAGATACATACTTATTCGAACCAGCACTTTATATTGATATCTACTCATTACCTACGAAAGGCATTTTTACCCTTAAACCTTGTGTTCTTATTTATCCATGAATTCATTCATCGCCTCTGATACTAGATGAATTCATCCATTTTATTGTATGTACATAAAACTAAAATATTAGATGAAATAATCCATCACATACATAGTAAATCCAGATATTACATACATAGATGAATTCATCCATTGCATAGTAGATCTCTGATATTACGTAGATGGATGAATTTATCGTTAACATAATAAATCTCTGATATTACATTCATACATACATAGATGAATTCATCCATCACATAGTAGATCTTTGATATTACACAGATAGATGAATTCATCATTCACATAGTAAATCTCTGATATTACATACATACATAGATGAATTCATCAGTATCATAGTAAATCTATATAAGATTATTCATACTCTTTGGTGACTTGATCACACTCACGTAAACAAACTGCATAACACAAAACAATGATTGTTAATTGAATACCGATTAATATTTCACACGGTGTTTTGATTGGGCTTGGGTGCAATGAGTCCTCTCATCATGTCGAAAGTGTTCCCGTCTGGCCGGAGGGATATTTCCCCATCGGGCCCCACAGCCCTGAGGTACCCGTACTCATCCAATCCAAGGATCCGACACTTGACGGGTTCAATGTCAACGGCGCCTTCCGTAACCACACTGATTTCTTCATCACTAAAAAAAACAAAAAATATTTTGTAAATACAGTGACACTTATACTTTTCATATCACTAAAAAAAGTTTTAACAAGAAATGTGAAGATTTTTTTGTCATTTTATTGTATTTTCGTATAGCTGAATTCATTTCCTTTCAAATAAAAAGAAAACTGCATGAGGTTTTCCTGTAAATACAAACAGTAATGTCACTTTGAAAATCGATTTTTTTTCAGCCGTACTGTAAGCAAACTTCAAATAGTTATTACTCGACTTGTACCGAACTCAACGCAACGCAAAATATCTTTATGGATTGATTATTTTGTTGACAAGCGATTACAATTCATTTAAATATGTAAACAGGTTTTAAAGTATAAAACATCTATACGACACTCCGGTACACTAGAGGTTAATAATATAGATTTTTTTAAACTTTAAAAATGTGTTTTAATTTTACTTGCTAGTGTTTGTACAGACCATGTCACCAACCATCATATTTATGTTCTGAAAAGTTCTGATTATGTCCCTGGATCTTTTATATCTAGCATTATAATAATTAAATATTGGATAACTTACTTGTGAAGCCAATATTTGTAATATAAGTCGAAGAATTCATTTAAATCATTGGTTTCCTTAATCTGCTCATACAAATACTCGAGCCGGTTCAAAATAAGAGCCAGAAGCATTTCTCTTTCCAGCGGGCGCAGCTGTTTGTCGTGCTCCTTTATAAGGTCATTCAGGCATTTTGTTGGTGTGGAGTTATCTAAGTTGATGCCAATACCTGATGAAACCATAAAATATGAATACAAAAGGGAATTGAACAGTTCGAAGAAGGTTCTGTAGAGTACAATAGTAGTAACAGATACTTCAAATTCAGCCAAAGTTGAATATGTATTCATTATTGTTGTTTACCACTGTTCGATTAAATGTGCGTTGCTTATGATCTTTGTTCAATACTTTGAGGGGTGCAGATTATTAAGATTAAGAACAAAGATATTGAGTTCAAATATAATAATAATTAATTGTAGATAAACATTTTTTACCTATATTGAAAACCATATGGTCACCAATGACATGTGTATGAAGGATCAAACCGCCAAGCTTAACTGATCTTCCGAAATATATATCGTTAGGCCATTTGATTCTGAAAAAAAAAAAAACAAGAATGAAAAACGTGTTGTTAATAATTTTATATGTGTTCGATTAGCGGGAAGTTGCAGATATAACAAATCCATTGGGACAATACATCACACACTGAGTGCGAATCCCAAATTTTTGTCAAAAAAAAAACTGTAGTTGACATATCATTCTTGATAGTGTAAAAATAAAATTTTAATTCCTAAGATTATTAAAAGTACCCAAAACCTGCCAAGTACAATTACATTTAAATAAAATAAATGTTTGCACTTACTACAGTTTTACATTCATTTGTTAGTTCCAAAGTAAATTAAAAAGATTAAAAATTTAAATTCTAAAGTAAAAAGACATCATATATACATTAATATTTGATTATTTAATATATGTAAATGTAAAATAGATCATTAAACAAAAATATTTTATGCCATTTAACTCTCTCTACCTGAGATCGATATCTTCATATCCGGGCAGCTCTCTGACGGCCAGCACGGTTGCCACAGCGACGAGATGTTGCAGCAGAGGAGCCCTGGCGGCAATGCCCCCATCTGTGATGGAGGAGTGCAGCTGCAGCGAGAACATCAGGCAGCCGGGAGGGCTGAGCCATGTGGTGCCCCCGCGACCCACACCCTACGGAGAAACAATTCATTAGAACTTTAAGTAATCTACCCCAAGGTCAAATCTACTAAAACATACAGATTTGTAAAAAAAACCTAAAAACATATTAATCTGGAAACTACATATTTGGACATTAGTTTCCTGTCTGAAGAATTATACATGTAATGTTTTTATTCTAGCATGGTTGTGTTGTGTGTGCAATTTACAACCCGCCATGAATTATTCTTGATGATACTAACTTAACCTAACTTATTGAAGATGTAAAATCGATTTGTCAATATCATTGATAAATTCGGGAATGATGCACAGTCGAGAGATACGCTTGACCAACATTTGTACACGGTTGACATTTGCCATACAAGAACACTGTGTTTTCTTTGTCCTTCAATATGGGTACATGAAACCCAAGATGACATAGGCCTTGAGAGAAATCTCAGAGCTTCCCATGTACATCTGGTATAAAAAATACTTAATAAACAAATGTAAAGTATTTTGTGAAGTTGGTGTGGTTTTAAAAGAATGGTACAGTGAAATATTTCCAAACCTTTGTTTGCCGGTCGGCGATGATGACCAAACCATGAGCTCTGGCCTGCTCATTCATAATTTCTTGAGTGCTTGACAGAATTTCCGTATAAATTACTAGTCTTCCCAAGTCTTTTGTGCGTAGTTCCTGAAGAAACATGTAATTGTATATCAAATATAAAACCTCAATTTACATAGAAGTTGCATGGCTCAGAATCTTTTAAATATTAGAGTATGTCGTGATTAACTATTCGTTGACAGTCTGAACCGCGAACGAGCCAGGCAACTGCTCAATATAGATAAAAACTCATTGAGGGTGCTGGTAGAACTATCAAGACACTGCCATCATAAGATATAAATGGAGCTGTTGGGAGTGGAAAGCACCAATAGCTATGGGAAATGTGAATGGAAAAGATAATAAAAAAACACTCATTCCCCTCTGATGCCAATGTCCCACATTGATGGGAAAAAGGCTCAGATACATGAGGAGCCATATTCTGGAACCAGGAGACATTGCCATACACCCAACAAAAATTCTGGTGAACGTAATTAAAGGGCCTGGATTAATTCCAAAGGAATAAAGTGAAACATGAGGGATACATTCTCATTTAAATTGAGGTTAACATTGCCAAAAAATAATTGGTGTAAATTTGTATAATACATAACGTGAGCTCACCTCAAAGTATGTCAATGTGTTGAAGTTGTCAGGACAGGCGTGGAGTAAGAGAGGTAAGAGTGTAGAGGATGCGACGGGAACTTTCTCTTTAGGCTGGATGAGCTGCACACGTCCCACCGCCACTGACTTTGCAGCCTCCAGTTTACGCTGGAAATAATTATTACATATTTTCAACACAGCTCACTTCAATAATACGTACATTCCATGCTACATATTATTTTTATCTGTAATAATACACACTGAGAAATACATATCTTTAACATATTTCTCCCGTGGAATACAATCACTTAAAACAGACGAATCAACAGTAAAACAAACATCGATAAACTAGCAAAAACGTTGAAAATTTTCGTAACTATTAATCATTTTCTAACTCTTTAGTTATGCATTCCCAATAAATAATTTAGCCAACTGTGTGTTTTTGAATCAAAAGTCATGCAGAAATAACCTTAACAAATGTGTATAGAATTCTTACATTAAAATATTAGCATTTCATCAGGTAATCTTGATTAATAAAACTAGAATTAGCGTATAAAATTGAAATAATAAGTGTAGTATCACAAAGAAGTGCATAAAATATTGTAAAGGTAGCAAAAATCATGAAAGCTTAGATAAATGTGGTGGTGAAGATATAAGGTAAATAAATAAACAATGTTGTAAGCGGGACATATAAATATCATAATAAAGCACAGTGTGTCATGCAACTGCTTGCTGATTTGTAAATTCTTGACAGCAAGTAAAAAAAAAACAAAAAGTTATACATTTTTATCAAATATAATAACACACCTCGTTTTACTGGTGTGATCAGGAATAAAGTAGGTTCCGGTTAATGTGTTCACTGGTTTATAAATTCTTTGAATAATTTGCATATATAAAATCACAAGTACAAAGTCTCATACAAAAAATAATTCCCTAACCAGCATAGAAAACGTAGAGAGAAGTTGTCTGCCAGCATTTCTACTTCTTTAGTTTAATGTCACCGTTTGTTTACAATTTAATGAGTCATTTAAATACGTTTTAATGTTGTTAACTCTACACAGGAGACCCTGAGGAAAATAATTTCCCTCAAAGCCTATGTCATCATTGGGGATGTTGGTCTTTTAGAGGAAAGGAAGGAGTGAACCTGGGTCTTGAAGAGACACATGTTGTAGGAGGGAGAAAATACAGAGGCTGATAAATCATTCCATAGCCGAGCTGTTGAACACAAGAACGAGTCGTAGAAGCGAACCTTTCTCATGTGTCGAATGTCAACCGTGTGCAAATGTTGGGCGCGCGTTTGGTGAGTTTCCCGGCTATGCACCAGTGCTGAAGGGATTAAAGACGCAAGTCCCATTGAAATAGCAGTAGAACAAGGACCTCATTTCCACCTGACGTCTGTGCTCCAAAGATTGCCCGTTTCCGCAGTCTAGGGGTTTTTTTTTTCAGATATTTTGGGGCTCCAGACCAGGGGGGGGCTCCCAAATTCAACAGTGGAGCGCACTTACGATTTTACAAGGTCAGCAGTTGTGTATTATATGTATCCTTGGGTATGGTGATGTATGCTACAGATCGGGTCCTGAGAACTTTCTATTATAATAACAAAAACAAAAAAATGGGGAGTCTCGTAACTTTTTATCTGAGCAGGATTAACAAACCTGGTTAGGCAGATATGCCGCTTTTTTATTTCAAATTAAAATTAGATTTTTCGCATCATCGAGTCTAAATAACATGCAGAATATAAATGGTACAAAAATACTACATTCATGTAATGTACCCTTTTTAACTCAAGTTTCACAAAACACTTGACTAAAGCTTATGCTGTAGTAAAAACGTACACCTTATCCGGTACCTACTGATCACAAAACATAATGAACAAGACTTTCGACTTCGAGACTTCAATACATAATCTGAAGTACATATTTCAGATTTAAAACACATTCAAAATTCATGATTGCCATAAATTGAATATAATACTTAATATTAGTATATGGTGGGTATATTTTTGCAGTTCATAACTTCGTGGTTTTAGAAAAAAAAAACCCTGTTCAGAAAAGCACACTTAGCGAGATATTTGATCAAACAAGCACCACATCAAACAGCCGGGAGCAAAACTGCCAATGTATTCAATCGAAATGAAATAAAAACAGGAAGCGGGATGCTGATGAATGTTGAGAGGAAGGATAAGTCCATCTGATAAAGGTTGACATCTTACCACGCCCGGAAGTCACGCAGGGAAGCGTCCGGAGTGGAAGCGTCTCTTCCGCCATTCCCAATCGCCGTCCTTTTATCCCAAATTAGTCAATTATGTTTCATTACTTATGAATTATTAAATAATATATCACGTTACTCATGAATTATGAACTTATATTTCATTACTTGTGAAACAAGAAATAATATATTACATTATTTATGAATTAAAGTGCGTGACAGATTTAGGTGAAGAATTTAAATGAAGATGATTTAATTTATTTCATATGATCATTTAAACTTTCAAATGCGAAAGCTTAAAAATGAAAAATATTCAATGTAATATGAACCAGGGAAAAATACACAACTGGGCGAAAACCGGGAAACACGTGGGGGGTGTACATAAAATGGCCCATAAACTTCCATCCTAAACTGAAAACGTTTTAACTGATTGATTGCAACATCTACACATTTTCTGTTTGGATGACCATCAATCAAGTTGTGCAAAATTTTTTTTTAAATAGATTGGCCACAATTTAAGTTTTACCAGAAACGTGTATTTCATATATTAGAGTGATCAGTCCATGGATGAATTGGTCAAACACTGTCGCGTTTTGCATCAGTTCACACTAAACTGATGTCAGTTTATAATGAGTGTCTATGGGCCGCTTAACATTTGGAATTAAGTGAATGTAATAAAATATAAGGCAGGAAATGAATGCTGTTTGAATAGATGCTTGTGAATTCAGAGTTAGTTTATGTTTTGTAGATAAGTAAATTTAATTTGTTATACAATATTTAAACTGTTGTAATTTTTTTATTGTTTCATGCATACGAGTATGTACATACATATTAGAATAATTTGGTGGCTATTTTTTTCTAGGTTTTTATGGATTATATCTAAATCTAGAACTAATTTATCTAAATCTATTCTAATATACTTCTTATTAGCGAATTGTGGGTGATTTAGTTCTACAGTCATAAATGAATGGAATTAATATGAATTTCAACCGACCATTTTATCTACAACTCCATTGCATTCAACAAATTGTTGAAAGCTGAAAACAGTTGTCAGATACTTCTAGAAATGCAATGTTATAACATTATTAACATTGCAAAATTTTGACATCAATCTGACAGCACTTGTATTGACAAAGCATGACAATTTAACAACAAATGATTAGTACTCATATGTAACGAGACTCATGGATGATATTCTACATTAAAATTCATTATAAAGTGAACAAATACCTATTGGGATTCCTCAAGGTGCAAACAACACAAACATTAAAACTTAGACCGTTAATAAATCAAAACCAATCGAGCAATCAGTAGCAGGCTTGCCCTGCCAATTAATTTATCAATACAAAATTTAAAAAATATTTAAAAAAAAAAACAATTCACTAAATACAGAAAAAAGGGAAAGAAACAAATCCTACTAAAATCTCTAATCCAACTTAATCATTCAAAATCAATGTTTAAACTGTATGGATATTTATTTTAGTCATTTAGTTTTCATTGTCTGTTGGTAACACATGATAAAATGGCGTGATGATGCTGATGAACACACATTTCAAAGATATTTGAGGAGTAAAAAATGTTACTGTGTATATTATTGTTGTTTATAAGTTTCAATGTGTTGTTAAACTTTTGATAGTGGCAAATGTGTTTCGTTGAAAAAACAATTAAAATATGTACACACATACAAAATATGTACAGTGAACATTTAAAAAGAAGTTTGCTGGTACATTGTATAAAACGTTTGAAAAAATGATACTTGATTCTTGTATTGGTTACTGAGTTATCCAGTGCATTTATTAATTATAGTAAAATAGAAATAATTGACATTTTAACTGTCATTGGGAGACTCTTAATGGTAGGGTTAATAGTGATGGTCAATATTCCTGTCTAGGTTACTTTGTCTCGCTATATTTTTGAAATCGGTTCCTATTTCAGATATCAACAATCCCTAAAGGGTTACTCAGCTACCTCTGTGTTAAAACAATCCCATCTATTGTGTTATTTGCAGGGGCGTGCACTCCATAGAGACCGTAAAGCTATGCATACCGTGTACTGCTTTAGTATCTATGGATTGTACACTCCTAGTTGTTTGCCTTAATTTTAGCAAAACATAAAATAATTAATAGTTTTAACACTCCCGTTCCGAACGGGGGTTCTAATGTAATCTGAATGAGAGTTTTGTGCGATATCTTAGATAAATATTATGAATATACTTAACTCAAGTATTACCAAAAACAAATTACCTAAGATTATGTCATGAAAATGCTTTTATAAGCAAGATCAAATGAGGTGACTACGTCAGCCTCCTTCGGATTGCACATTTGATTATTACTTTTAGGTGCGGAAAGGTTTGAGGATATTAATTAACAGATTTTCAATGCAAGGCCATAAACGAAACCTTCACTAAAATCAATTTGATTGTACCAATTAAATTAAATGTTAGAAAATAATTACATTATACCTCATAGATGCCCAGGAAGTAGGCGGGTGTGTACAGTGGCTCAGTGGCCACAGCAGCCGCCAGCGGGGAGGGGGCGGTGGATAGGCCCAGTGCGGAGAGCAGCTTCTTGAGCACCCCCCCCCGGGCACTTTCTGCCGACCCCCCGTCTATGCCAAGGTACTCGCGAGCATCGAGTTCTAAATGAACCTGCAACAAGGAAAATATAATGATGAATAATATAATTAACTAACTAGTAGTTACTTCCCTGCTTAATGCGAATTTCAACATTTTTTTTCTTATTTAACAATTAATAATAATATTTTTTTTCCAGAAGGTATGCAGGTATAGTGCAATGCAATACATTCTGTAATTAACAATAATACAAAAAAATAACTAAATAATAATACATAAAACAAAAGTAAGAATTGTAAATTAGCTCGTCTTTCGAAATACTGGCAATCCGAGGTTCATTGTAAAGAAACCATAATAATAATAATATATTTTTATTTATTTTTTAAAAGAAAGACAAACATTCCCGGGTTACGAATAAATAACTAGACAATATTTGAAAAACTCCTACCGCCATCATAAGAAGCGGAAGATGTTGCTTGTACAATGATGGAGGGCTTAGCCAGCAGAGGAATTGAACGCACGACGCTCGGGTGGGAATCCGACGCGTTTGTCCACTCAGCTACCGACCGGTCGATTAATACTAATAATGATAATATTTGGATTATTTGTATGGCGCTGTTTTTGTGAAAAATCACCTCAAGGGCGCTGTACAAATCTCATTTTCTAGTTGATATTAATATTTATTTAAAGAGGAAATATACAGAAACATACTTACCTAGCAGGTCCCCTCAGATAGACACTTATTAACTTAAAATTATGATTTTAATTTTTAATTTATGTAGTTATTTTTGTTTTAAATTTTTTTTACATACATATAAGCATGTAACAAATTGATGAAAAAACTAAAAAATAATAATAAAAATGCCTTTCATCGAGCGTACTTCAAGGTGGTCTCCGCATCGAAATTGCGTCGCAATTGAAACATTTATATATTTTTACAGTTAAATGGATGTTTCAAAACTCCCATAGCTTATGATGAAAATGAGATTGGAATTGATTTTGAATGCTGTGCGAAATTCTTGGTGCCGTAGGTCGCCGTCAAGAGATTTTGCAGCTTTAAATACACAAGATTTTTTGCTTTTTCATTAAGTTGACATACCTGAGAAAACACAGCAGTGCCTCCGGTGCGGTCGTCCCTGGCCTGCAGCAGAGAGGGGGTGTGCCAAGTCTGTTCAGCGGCCAAGATTTCCACACGGAGCACGTGGCCAGTGTGGCCTTTGTACTCTGTCGGACTGGAAGATAACAAATAATGTAGCAACATTTCTATTTTTGGTAGAATTCTGTTGAGATTAACATTCATATTATTATTATGAAGCCTAAAAAGGTAGTAAGCCACACAAATAAAATATAATTTCAGCTATTAAAAATGTTAATTCCAATCTGGTAAGAATAAAAACAAAATATGAATTAAAAATATGATAAATTGATAAAATTCAAGAAAAATTTCAACCCTTTGTTTTAGCATAGAAACAATGTAAAGTATTTTTTTAAATATTACTGTGCCGTAGGAGCAGCAGAGAACTGTCTTCGAGCCGGAGAGGCCTGGTAGCAGAACACATGGTGAAGCAGCTTTACGGAACTCCATTTGTCGTAGGTGAAGCTGGCCAGTTCTCTTTCACGCACCTGCAAGCAACATAGCCAACTTTAAACTTACTTCCCTCGTATGGTAGAGGGAGATCTCCAATCTTCAGCTTCTTTTATATGTATACAGAATGCATAACTAATAGCACCGGGGCTTGCGGCAGTTGGGACTCTTGAGCAGTTGTCACCAAGGAACAGATTAACATACATTAAAGACATAAAAATATAGTGAATAACTGCACACGAGTCCCAACTGCTCCCAACCGTCTAGAGCCAGTGAGACTATGGCATCCCCAATTGGGGTATGTTGTAAGGCTGTAGGTAGTGCGGAGGGGAAGGAGATGGGGAAAAGGAGGGTAAGGAAGTACCTGGCAAGTCACCAAACACACAGTTAAAGATTCAATAACGTTTAGATTCAGAATGGTGGTCTTTCACCAGGGCAATACTTGAAGTATCTACCACTCTGGAACGTGCCGCAAATATACTTTATATTATGATTATTATTGCTGTAAAATAAGATGCCCAGTAAGCAACAAACGGCATTTCAAGATTCTCTAGAGAAAATCTTTGCTTGTAGTAAGTGAAGATTCATTTTTATGCCAAAAAAAGATTGCTCTACAACACTTGGTAAATTACTGTTTGAACCATATAAGTAGGTTACGATTTCTCTCAAGTATTTGATACTCGGGTTTGATGCAATAATTTTATTCAACTTTTCCAACACCATTCGGCATTTTGCAATGAATTTGTATAAAGAATGTGAGAAAATATGCATTTGTGCAATATCTGATTCCCATATACAATAATAAAATAAAAATCTTACCTCTGCAGTATGGTAATAGGGCAGGACAGTGAGCAGGAGATCTGAACACAAGGAGAGCACCCGGGCCCCTCCCAGCAGGGATTGCAGGAGGATGGCTGAAGCCCGCGGGGGCAGAGCACCCCCGACCACCAGCAGGGATGCCCCCATAGGACCCACTTTCTCCAAGGAACTCTCGTCCCCCGTGCAATATACTGCATACCTACAATTGATCAAGTAAATCTATCAGGTTATGTAATCAAATAAATCAAGTAAATTTAATCAATTTATTTTACAACTATGATTCTGCCACTGAGGGTTCGTTTTTAAACTCTCTTGTTGTTACATGCCTCGATTATGAGAATAAGGGAGAGATTACAACGGATCGATCAATATAATGAATAGGGTTGAGGGACGCTTAAATGGTTTAGGCATGTGCAGAGTATGGGATATTTTATTACAATGCAAAAGTAGGTGGAAGAGAGAGTCAGGGATATCCCAGGAAAACACAATCAAGTTGATTAAGAGTTGGTATAATATGATCAAGTGTTTACCCCTGCAGTCAAATTGAGACAATGTTTGTTTAATAGATATATGTATACAAAATGTAGTATCAAAGTATGAAATGACAACATGGATGGAATGAACCAAGGAGTGCCCACCAAGACAGAGGTGTGTGATGTTTCATTATATAATGGTATGTTATGTTCGGCATTCGGTTGGCATTACTGGACGCCATTTGAGTTTAGTTTTATGAGGTTGTGACTGGTGCATCACCTACTCGTGACTGATGTCTCAATAATAAGTCATAATAAATAGAGAATCTAGTCAATTAGTATTTTTAATCTCTCGCATGTCAACCACAGTATTGCGAAGGTTGGTTAGTTAAATAAAATATCAAAAGAACTTTACCTGTCTGGATCCAAAACGTTTCTCAGTGTTCTAGCGATATTTTCTCTGGTGACAGCACTGTCAGAATAAACTAGGATATTTGGTGGCCTAACTATGGGCAAACTGGGACAAGAACCGCCGCCTTTATTAGACTTCTCCCCGATTGCGATTGGATCATCTAGTATGGAGGTCTTGGAGCTGCTTCTCTTCCCCAATGACTTGGTGACCGTCTTCTTATGAGAAACTGTAGTTTTGGAATTACTGCACAGAGTTACTGTCTTTGATTGTTGAGGTTTCTCAGGAGCAGACTTGTTGCTGAGTTCTAGTTTTAAATCAGATTTTTTCGGGATGACTGGAAGTTTTGTTATAGTGTCGCCGCTGTCACTACTTCCATTTTCACTTCCAACCGAACCAAGTTTTGGTATTATTTTCTCAACTTCGATATCTTTCTTACGCTTCATCAACTCCGGTTTGGTAGCTTTCATTTTTTCTACATCAACGTGAGTTCCATTGGATTCAGCGACATCAGTTTTTTTTGCAATCGCTCTCTCTTGAATCTCTTTTGAAGGAATGCTTTTGGTTTGTTGCGGTGGCGGTGGAATGAAAATATTTTCTGATATTGACGGCAGGACTTTGCAGATCTTTTCTAGTGTTGCTAGATATTTAGATCTGTGCCTCGGGGAGCCGTGGATGCTGGCTCGTGATACTGCTACTGTTTCTTTATCCGAAAGGGAGATCGGAGTGCCTTCAAACTTGACAGCTGAAAATAATGATACATTATCGTCAATTTCTGTGTAAGATAAAACATATTTTAACATGTTTCAGGTATTTCATCGGGGTTTTTTTTTGTTATATATTTTTTTTTATATGAATACGGCACAAGAGTCTCAACTGCTCTCAACCGTCTAGAACCAGTGAGACTATGGCATCCCCAAATAGAGTATGTTGTGAGGCTGAAGGTACTGGGGAGGGGAAGGATATTGGGAAGAGAAAGTTTGGGAAGTACCTGGCTATTCAGATCTGGTCACCAAACACGGCTAAAGCCATTTCAAGCAACGTTTCAATTCTGAATGGTGGTCTTTCACCAGGGCGATACTTAGAGTATCTACCACTCTGGAACGTGCCGCAAATATACTTTTTATTATTTTTATATGAATTAAATGTGTTATGACACATATTAATTAAATAAAAGTTATTGGCGCACGCCGGGTTTGAACCCGCGACCTTTGGATTCGTAGTCGAGCGTCTTACCACTCGACTATGGAGGCCGTCAATTCTCAAATCAGTACTCGGCTCTATTGACATTGGATATTCATTTATTGTGTTCCAGTTTTCTCCAGGTAAATCAGAAAACTTTTAATACATATTGCTTTATGGTATAACTTGTAGTGAGTGAATTATTGTAGAGTAGGTAAGTGACGTCAGGTTTCCTTACTTTGCAATCTTGCCAGTGGTCCCTGATTGTTGAGAAATGAAGCTGCAAGAGAGGACAGCCTCTCCATGTCTCCTCTCAGTGCCAGGGCTAGTTGAGATCCTCCCACTCTCCAGGCCACTATACGCCATGCTTCACTTTCCTATAAAAGGTTTATAATACTTGCATATATTAAAATATTATATAAACAAACTTATAAACACTTTATAAGGCATTATTGAAGGCACCAGTAGAAAATAAGATTAAATTTTATTGACGAGAGAAAGGATGTTTGTCAAATTAAAACATGGAAAAATATATAAAACACAATGGAAATATCTAGATCATATTTCCATATGAGCTAAGTAATTTTGCTTTGACAAATAGATCAATTTTCATTTTAAGTAAGAATAGCAATCTTAAATAATATCCAAGTAAATGTATAGTATTTGTAGGTCAAAGCGCACTAGGGGTTATAACTTTTTTTTTTTAATTTTCAGATTATGAATAACCTGACTATATGTATTTGAATTCTCTTTTTAAATTCCATCATGTTTGTAAGTGTCATTCCATTTTATATGACGTATCACGATGTTTCAAAATTTGTTCCAACAGACCAGCACTGTGAGGCATATCACAGTCTAGATTCGCCTATAGATTGAATGTTAAAGCCCTGAAGCTAAGAGGATTAGATTAAACAATCTTTTTTTACAAAACAGTAATGAATAAAACATTAACTTACTGGCAATATATTAATTTCATCCGTATCATCCCAGTTAAGATCGCACTCCAGTAAGACGCTGACATCATCAGACACCAATCTCCCCTTGGAGGTGCTGGGTAGCACCAGGTCCTGGCTGGACGGTGGGCGGGAGGCATGGGGGTGTACGGGGGCCCGCTCCAGCAGGGGCAGTAAGGCCAGGCGGGAGGGGGAGGGTGGGGGCGCGCGCCAGGAGGACAGGAGGAGGGAGCGGGTAGGCCGTAGCGCACAGGCACAGGCATTGCCCTTCACGGCTAGAACCTCGGAGATATGAGCGTCTTTTGGGTCGGTGCACAGACCGGAGCAGGCTCGTGAGCATTCTAAAGAAAAGAAATGCTG
Source organism: Drusus annulatus (assembly GCA_022651775.1). Taxonomy (NCBI): domain Eukaryota; kingdom Metazoa; phylum Arthropoda; class Insecta; order Trichoptera; family Limnephilidae; genus Drusus; species Drusus annulatus. The sequence goes on along the minus strand of JAGWCC010000065.1, from coordinate 651,683 downwards.
GTTTAAAATTTATTTATCCTTCTCACCAAGAATGTGTTTCCTATTTCCTTGATTTAGTTAGATTCATTGTCTATTACACTAATATATACTGATCACAATATCTGTCCAATCAATCTGTTAATTTCACCTGCCCATAGCACAGAGATATCCATAGCATGGCAGGTGGAAAAATACTACAAAATTTTCAACAGCCTTTTTTCATTTGTAAATTGTTGATATTATACTGCATGAGAATTAGTTGTAAAAACCACCCATTCTCTTTTGCTCAACAACTCAGCTGTTGAATGAATGATGGGTCCCTTCAATGCCAATGTTCACTCCTTTTATTCTTTAGAAAGTTCGCTGCATAGCGTTCCCAAATATAACATAGGCCCTGAAAGAAATCTCAGGTATCCTGGGTTAACATAAAACAAAACAAAATCGAATAAATCCACATAAAGGTAAAACTGTTAGTAACTTAATTTGAATATTACAATAATGTCACGGCTTTGTCAGGCTTATTGTGACATAAATAGATTCATTTCCATTGTTACCTAACTGTACTAATACATGGTGCACCTCTATAGAAAATTTCTATGGCACATGTAGATTGTAAGAACTACAATTCTAGGTCATAGTAGAGAAAAATAGGTAGGTTCTGTTGGGGACATGACAAAATGATAATGAAACCATTGAGTATCAGGTTTTATTTCCGATTTTTCATTGTTGATTTTGGCATTGTGACTCAGTGACGTAATACTGGCTTATGTTCATTTACACAATATATTATATACACTCTTCATTGAGTTTTCATCGCTACTACAAGCTTCTTCGACCACCACAATCCTCAATTGTCCTAGGAACTTTGATTCATAGCAAATCGATTTGTTGTGTTGAATTAATTTAATTAAGTTTTCTTACCTTCAACATCGTCAGGAACTTTGTACAAAACTACACAGGAGTCAGCAGATACGTGCTGAAGCAACTTTGTTCTGATGGAGCGAAGCTGCCAAGCTTTCATCCAGGTGGCTATCATGTAGAAGAGTGTCAGGAACATGCTGACCAATCTTCAAGGTCTACGCTAGGGACATAGTCATCCTTTGGCAGGAATCTGAAAATTGCTTAGTTATTAGAATCAAGGTAAAATAACACAGGATAATTTAATACTGTAAATGAAGGGACAAAATTGTAGTTGAATTGCAATAATTGATTACCACATAAAAAAATTGTTATTTCATTTGATTAAAAAAAGAAAAATAATTAGTAGCAGCTATTTAATTGCATTTCTAGTATTTTAATCCGCTAAACGAATCAGCTTGATTTAATATGTCACGATAAAATAATATAAGTTACATTAGTGAATAAAATCGTGTTTTCCCGAAATTGACGGTAAAAATCGATATTAGGTAATATTGTTATGCTACACGTAACCTTTACACTTAATTGAAGGTACAATTCATGGATAAAGTTAAAGGCAAAACTATAATCTCAGAGAGCAAGTTAAAGCATTGAAAAAATACATCAAAATGTTTATATTTTAAAATAAATTCAAAATTTTATTGCTTCAGATTTATAAAGAAAATTGGTGTAAAACCGAGTACAAAAAATATAAAACTTTGGTTTACTTACTAACAAATAAGTACGGTTAACAATTTATACCATATTTTTATTCAAACATTTGATTTAATAAAATAAATTGTAAAAATACGCGAAAACTGATAACACGACCCCCTTCACATTGACAACACAAATAATGTCATAGAAGAAAACTTTAGAGATGGTCGATATTCCTGTCCCGATTACAAAAACTTGTTCCAAGCCGGTCATTGTAACCGTCGATATTATTTTTCCGAGGAACCGGTTCCTTTTTTTGCAAATAAAAATCGATATCATTTGTCCAGAAGGTCACTTTGACGAGGAACCGGTTCCACAGTTCCATTTTTTCTGTTGATTTGCAAGTACTTTTTTGGGGAAGAACTTTTGTCAATTTGCTATTAATTTTCAATTTGAATTCTCTACCGACTAGTACTTTTTTTTGGGAGGAACTTTTGTCGATTTGCTAGTATTTTTTGATTTGTGATCTCTACCGACTAGTGCTGTTTTTTCTGAGAGGATTTTTTGTTGATTTTCTAGTACTTTTCGATTTCAATATAAAAATCTCCTTCGTGGAACTTTTCTGGCACCAGGAACCGGTTCCAAAAAGAACTGGATAAATAACCGGTTCCTCGCCGGTCGCCGGTAACTGCAGCTGCAGGTACACTCAATTTCCAATATCACCATCCCTAGAAACCTTGACTACTTTATGCTAGCACTACATAATCGTCCAACCCTCCTGAAGAGCGCTTCATCCAAATTAATTATTCCAATATGACTAACTAACAAGGAGAAAATAATATATAATATGTTTACAAATTAAAACTATCTAAAATCACGATCGTTATCATAAATCATGAGATAAAAGGTTCAGATATGGGTATAAGTGTGCATATGTACATCAACAGGTTAAAAAAACAATTTACCAAAATCTAAGAGTATAAAAATCCAGATGAAACGTATGAATTCATATTAACATATTTATTAAATCAAAGAAAAGGAAATTAGATTGAAGACAGTTAATATGTTGGTACTTAAAACATAAATATTCAAATAATATAAGTAAAGGATTCTAAAAATTCAAATAGTGTACATATAAAAAGTAACAAAAGAAAAATAAATATTTTTAACAATGAGTATATGGTTTTCAGTTGGTAGTGAAAACATTGAGTTGTAATGATAAAAGTAAGGAGAAAACCGAAACAAAGTAAATTAGGGACGTTTTTAATGAAATTAAATTTTAATAAGTTACGTTTTGCATGTAGGATTTTTAAACAATTTGGTTTTTAAGACCCGTTTGAACTCTGCTAGGTTCTGTATGTTGGCAAGTTTTGGGAGAAGCTTATTCCAGATGATTGGATCAGATACACCAAAAACTCCCAACAGTTGGAAGATCGTGTAGAAGGGTAGTTTGTGCGCGTTGGCGCGAGTTCGCTGGAGTTCGGCCCGGGATCGCTCTGGTAAGGGTAAACAACACCACATCAAAGGAGTTTGAATGAGTTCACCCAACTCACATTATGCTAGCACTACACGATCGTCCAACCACCCAACTTGAACCCGGTTCGGAGTTGGACGGTTGGACGGTTGGACGATCGTGGAGTGTTAGCATTACTATCAAAATTTGAATTCATAGTGATAATGGATACATAGACTCGAGAACTAAATCGAGATTTTTTCGCATTTAGGTATTACTTTTACAAAATGTATAGTACCTAAATGCGAAGTTTTTTTTTTAATAATAGTATGATTTTATTTTTATGTTTCTAAAAACTAAACGTTTTGTTTTTACAGCATTTTAATGAATCCATTTGTCCAAATTAAGAAAAAAAAAATGTTGTAGATAGTGAACAATACATATATTATCTAGATAGCCATAATATGACTCGCAACCTCTCGCAATTATGAATATCGATAGAAATAACAAAAAAATCTGTTAAAATTACCAGCCACTCCTAAATTATTTTTTTTTATTCTACAATAATGACCTTCAGTTCCAAAAATAACCTGTTACTCGGAGAAAAAATGTCGACGGTATCAGTGACAGGAAAGTTACCGGGACAAAGTAATGGGGGCCGGAATAACATATCTAATTTTAATTTTTAATTACTGGCAATCCGCTTTCAAAATGGCCGTTGCGAGATTGTTCAACTAGCTTCATACTGGTTTCGGCGCGTTGTTTTTCTAGCGTCATTTGGAATTCGGAAAATTACAAAAATGATGGCTTTTGGGCCTAAAAAGGATGGAAGTCCTAATGCAGACTTCTTCCAAGCAACCGAAACCCTGCAACAATTCGACGCAGTGCGAGTATGGCTTCAGAAAAACTGTAAAAAGGTTGGTTTCTACATTTGATTGCCGCCTAGTTGCTTATGTGACGACTACTTTTCATCTACATTAGTTAGGTTTTCTCTCAATATTTACGTTGAAAGTGTGTTACTAGATCCTTATTTGATCATATTTACCACATGGCTAAAATATGTTTCCTTAATTCCCATTCTTATCCCTGTTTTAGGAATGTAAACACGTATTTCTTTGAACTCTTCAATGAGTTTCTGTAAAGCATACTGTATGTTTAGTTTTTATTTGGTATCTAGCCACATTAGAACTCACATCTTGGGTTATTCTTTTCAATTATTGCACAAATTGACCATATTTGCCTTAGAAATATTCACGAAAGGCACATCAAAGCGAGAGCGATTCTAGCCGATATGTCAAATAATGCTACCAATTATTCATTGTTGACGTACGATTTTGTCATTTCAAGAAAATTCCCTTTTGTACGAGATTATCGAAATATGTTTCACAGATAGATACTTTAGATTTTATAAGCTGGATTCTTATACTAACCCGATGATAATTTTATAAATATATATGATAAAAAAGAGTTTTTCAAGCTTTCACACCATCTATTTTCCTATCGATCCACACAATCTTTTGGAGTACATGGCTACAAATGTTTTTTAAACATCAACTCCGGAGGGAAATTATTTCCCTTAGGGCCTATGTTATCTTACGGGATGCTGTGCGGGGGGGCTTTTTAAGAAAAGGAAGGAGTGAACCTGGAGTGGTTCATGCTGTAGGAGGGAGGAAACACAGACCGGCAAATCATTTTACAGCTGATTACATTCTCACTGCGCATTTTTGATGCTGTGTGTACGCATACATCAATGCTATTGTATGGTAATATTATATATGTGCTTAGAAAACTGAAAGAATAAGATCTCATGCTAAAATTTAGCTATACATAGAGTATTATTATAGAAAAAATATTAGAATCTCAGAAATTTTAACAGACAATTGGTGTGCTGTTGAAAACATAACATAACATAGTTCAGAGGTGTTTGCAATCTCGGAATGTTGCTAGCCTTAAAAGGTACTTGAATAGAAACTTGGATGTTCTCCACATATAGCGTGTTAAAGGGTATGATTTGTTTTGCAGTATGTCCAGACAGAGCCCCCCACAAAAGAAAGCCTCAGTCAGCTAGTGATCCAGCTGATACAGTACCAGGAGACCAAGCTAGGTAAAAATGCCTCGGAGCCACCCTTCACCAGGTTACCGGTAAGTCAATCCACCCTATACATATTATTAATGACTTGGAATAGAATTATAATGACTTGACCTACACATTTTCACTAGAAATTACGGATAAAGTCATCAATATTGTACTGTTAGTATTTATTCTGCCTCCGTGAGCTCCGTTGTAACCTCTCTTTATCGAGGCATACCTAGACCTCATTAGCCTACATAATGCTAACATTAACAACTTATGGAGTTTATCATCCAAGAGTGCCAATTATCTTGGGACAATTAGATTGTGGTACTCTCTATAATGGGGAATGCTGTGAACGAAAATATATTACAATAACCTTCATATTTAGATCTGGTTTCTTTTATCTAGGTTGTTTGAGCTATCTCTTTTATTGTATCTCATCTGAGCAATACAGAGAGTAAGGCCTAACCTGAACAGCGGATGTTAAAATAAATAAATAAATTAAATGCAGTTGTAATTATTTATAACTTTATATTAACGAACCTCTCCAATTGCCGATTTTACAATTTTTATTCCTGTGATTGCTTGGCAAGTGTTGATATCTCCTTCTATCTAATAATAATATGTGGCGTTCGTTACCTATATGCTGTGAATAATCCCTACTTGGGTAGGAACATACATATTTTAGATTAATATTCTGAGTTCCGTTTATTGAACCTTAAATTGTTGTTTTTGGAATTGATGATAATTATATGCATAATTTTTCACGATAAAATACTGATTCAACCTTTCCGTACCTGAAAGTAAAAATAAAACGTTAAATCCGAAGGGGAGTGACGTAGTTACCCCATTTGATCTTAATTGTTATTACTTATGTTTTCATGAAATAATCTTAGGTAATTGGTTTTTGGTAATACATACTTAGAGAGAAGTATATTCATAATATTTCAGTAATCTTTATCTCAGATATCGCAGAAAACTCTCGTTCTGGGTTGCATTAGAACCCCGGTTCGGAACGGGAGTGTTAATACCTCCTAAGAACCAAAAAAAGTTTGATTTAATAATATAAATCAATTTTATTTCGTGAAATTATTAGCTGAGCTCCAAACCTTTTAAAGAAATAGTAGGGAATTCGCCAAATTAGTTCCAAATCTTTTTATCCCGTCAAATTTATCTGTAATTTTTGATTTCTAAACTGATTCAAATTAATTAGGCTTAAGTTTTTTTTTTAACATGTTGTGGAATCGTAAATGTAAGAAACATAATGAAAGATTAACAATGATTTTATCGCTGCCGAAATAAACTTTAGATGTGTTCTTTTGTCTTACCGTAACATTTATATATTTTACTTTCCTTTGTTATGGAGCGGTGGTACATATTATTTGTATTCCATGACTTTCTTATAGGCTTGCCCCTTCATCAAATTTGTTCGCTGAAATTCGGTATGCACCTATCAAAAATGTTCATCATAATAATAAATTCATATTAAACTGCATTTTGATTAATTTTGAATCTGTAATCTTATATCTTGAAGAGTAAACCATTATTGTCCCCTACGAAGCATTATATCTTTCTAACAATGTTTCATAAAACAGATGTAAAGCCATTTTTGTAAGTTATGACAATTTTCGTATCTTCTCGGTAATCATAATTAGGCTTTTGACCGTCATAAGAACTAATAGGCTACTTATTTTTTTATAGTCGTTTCCATGTGGTCTAACCACAGTTTGATAGTGGCTTTGAATGCTGAAACAGCTTTCACAATAATAAATAGTAAAACTTAATAATACCATTCTTTAATTTGATTCAATTTAATTTTTAAAAACCTTAGTTAGATTAACTTTAGGTTACTTACAACATATCAATCAAATTCGCATTACGAGTGTGGCTATTATTTGTTGCAGATTTTAATTTGTAATACTATCATTGAAAGGATGTCTCAGTTGAGTGCTCTTCTGTTAATTTTCAAATACTTGTTTAATCTTTAATGATTCACCATGGATTAAAATTACGGCTTACCTTGGCATGTCTTGAGAGACAAAGTTATAAGCACAATAATTTCATTGTTTTTGTGTAAATTATCTTTGGTCAGATATTCTTTAAGACTCTCACGGCCTATATTTATTTGTTAGACTTTCAAGACATTGCATCTGCCTTGATGATGGACACTGCAAGCTTGTTCGAAACTTTGACTCAAGAAGGAAGAGGAAGCGCACCATGATTTGCTTCTCAACCTTCCTCTCTCCCATCTCCTTCCCTTTCCCACCCCCTTAGCCTCACAACATACCCTGATTGTAGATGCCATAGTCCAACTAGTTAGTCCCAAAAGTTAAACAACAAATCTTCGACGCATTAAATGAAAAATTTAGCTAGGGCAATGAAAATAAAACAAATATAATATTTTAACCTTTTACGCTTATATATTAATTAAATTATTGTACTTTTCATGCATTTATAAAAATAAACTTTAGATACGCGCTAAAAATGTGAAGAATGATTTTTTTTATCACAATACAATAATTATATATTAACTCATTTGTGTTAGTTAGGTTGGGTTATTTCAAACTCCATCGCATTTGATGACCGTCAAGTCGACGACATGTGCTATTAATGGAGTTTGAAACACCCTTCCCTTAGTCTAGCAGTCTAACAGAGTGGTCTGACACAGGTCTAGTGAGAACTCGTGGGCGGGGCGTCCGCGAACCCCCGTACCCTTCAGGGTGTACAGCTGCCCCCCACCGCCCCCTCCGCGGCCCGAGGTGGTCACGTACAGCACGTCCAGGTCTTTGCCGCCCCAAGATACCGAGGTCACTCGCGTTACTCCCTCCAGGGGGAACTTCTGCAGCAGTATGCCCAGATGAGGGTTCACCTCCAGCACCTAGATTAAAATAACCAACATTTATAAATTGTATTATGTATACCTAATATGGATATTTTATCACAACTACAAAGGTTTGAACACATTTCGTGCATCCACATGAATGAACAAAAATATAATCATGGCGCCAAGAGCTCCGTTGTAATCTCTCTTTATGTCGACCTCCGTGGTCGAGCGGTTAAGATCCTCGACTAATTAAATAATTTGTATTATTTCATTGATATAAACATTCAATTAATATAAAACAATACATAGTATAAAATAATACATAGTATAAAACAATACATAGTATAAAACAATACATAGTATAAAAATATAAATAGTATAAAACAATACATAATATAAAACAATACGTAGTATAAAACAATACATAGTATAAAAATAATACATAGTATAAAACAATACATAGTATAAAACAATACATAGTATAAAAATATAAATAGTATAAAATAATACATAATATAAAACAATACGTAGTATAAAACAATACATGGTATAAAGCAATAAATAGTACCAAACAACACATAGTATAAAACAATACATAGTATAAAACAATACATATTATAAAACAATACAAAGTATAAAACAAAACATAGTATAAAACAATACATAGTATATTTGCAGCACGTTCCAGAGTAGTACATACTCTCAGTATCGCCCTGGTGAAATAACAAAAATTAGAATCGGAACGTTCCTTGAAACTGCTTTAGGAGCGTTTAGTGACCAGAACTGAATAGCCAGGTACGTCCCTAACTTCCTCTTCTCAATCTCCTTCCCTTTCCCACTCCTTTCAGCCTCACAACAACATACCCCATTGGGGATAAGAAACCTCCATTCTTGGCTCGCATTTTTTCCTTCCCGTTCTTTATGCTTCAGATTATATTCTAGAGCTAATGCAGCTTCTTTATATCATTCGCATCTTCTTGATATCATTAGCCTCAAAATTTAATTCCCCTTAAACCATTATAAAAAATAATTGATCTATAATCACTCGCAATTAATAATACCGTGAGAAAACAACACTGAAACAAAGCACTATGCAGTTATTGTTATTATTGATTATATCATTAGAAGAGACGGGTCAGAGTCAATGCTCGAACTCTATGCTAATGTTACTATTACTAGTGGAGGTAATTGCACAAGAATGGAAATACAGGTTGAGTACTTACCATGCCTCCTGCATAGACCGCCACCCATAGGTTGTCGTCGGCATCGATGGTCATCCCATCGGGCACTCCGGTGATGTTGTGCGCTGCCAAGTCAAACACCGTGCGACGATTACCTGAGTAAAAAAAATATTTTTGACTTGGAACAATTTATTGCTTGCAGTTTATAATAAAACATATATTTTTGACTTGGAACAATTTATTGCTTGCAGTTTATAATAAATCATATGTTTTTGACTTGGAACAATTTATTGCTTGCAGTTAATAATAAAAAGTATATTTTTGACTTAAAACAAAATATTTGTGACTTGGCACAATTTATTGCTTCCAGTTAATAATAAAACATATATTTTTGACTTGGAACAATTTATTGCTTGCATTATTCGGCAGGCACAGCTTTCCATATAACGTGTATTAGTATTAGATGAATTAAATAATGTAGATACGTTACTGAGACAACGCGCCTGGTTGCATTAAACCAAGTCAACGAGACATACCTTCGAAACACGCTTCAAATAGCTATCTCTTCCGCACACACATATTCTTTGAATGGCTATCCTTTCCATACGCGGGTGAAACATTTAGTGGTGCTATATTTTTCGTAAGATTTGTATGAATATGACGTGTCTTGTATTTTGTGTCTATGGTATTAGTAATAGGACGTAGTTACGCAGAAAGCATCCAACCCCAAAAAGATGAAACTGAGAAAAGGGCGTTTAAAAATATGACGGTAAAAAAACATTAATATGCCTAATCGGCATTTGTAAAGTGAATATCACTGTTTTTTTTTAAAAATTTATTTATGAGCATTATTATAAATATTTAATTTATAATCTATCAGTGTATTTATTTAAAAAAAATGTATTTCTTGTGTTATGTTACATTTTATAATGTTTTAAAACATCAATATAAGTCAAATATCTGCAATGTGCCTTAGTATAAAATTAATTACCAAAAATCTTTTGCATTTAGAGCTTGGATGTTTTCAGCAGATAGAAATCTCGTATTTATCTATGGGAAAACATGTAAAACTAGATTTTGGCAAATTGTGGGTTGGACGCTTTCTACATAACTACGTCCAATTTTTCGTCGTGTTTATCACTATTGATAGTTTTCTTTTCCCGATTTTTAAACACTTTTCGGAATCTATTACTGTTTTGTTGTTTTCGAACAATTGAAAAATATGACGCCTTGTATTATTTGTTGACTGTATATTTCAAAGTTCTATAGCTCATGTTGGAAGTGACGTTGCGGGCTTCAATATACGATAGTTACCTTGAACGAGAAATTCCAGACAAAACTACTGTGCCTATTTCATGACGTCAAAGCTCACCGTTTTAGAGTGTTCGCTGTTTCAGAGAAACAGATTTCTGCTTCACCTTGAGGCGAATTGTAGGCAAACCAACAGTACTAACCTGGTTAACACGTTCATTGCTGACAGACATGTGACCGGTTGATAGACATGTGACCGGTATGCGCACGACGCGCCACGCTCGTTGTGCCGCATCTTCGCGTTGAACCGATCTAAACAGACGCAGCCATGTTGTTTTGAGTCGTTCCACAGGGCACAGGGAAACACGTCACTGTTCGTCAGTTTGAATTGATCCGTCATTCATATGACATTAATATGTACGAATTTTAGTTAGCAATGAACGTGTTAAATACGACCTTTTCTGGCCGTAGGACCATAGACATAAAATACAAGACACGTCATATTCATACAAATCTTACGAAAAATGTAGCACAACTAGTACCGTCTTGTTTTGCGTTTCACCCGCTTGTGAAAAGGATAGCCATTCAAAGAATATGTGTGTACGGATGAGATAGCTATATGAACGTCCTACGCTACTGTTATAATCGGGTATCGCGCCACTAGCCGTGGTTGTCATCCACACACTTATGTATTTCTGCATTCGCTATCTCACACCGTTTTCTAGTAGCTTATTGTATTAATACCTTGTGAATAATTGTATTTATTGAAATCATAAGTGATTTGTGGGTAATTATGAATGGAAAAAAACTCCATGAGATATGTTTTTTGCTCCCGAATGATTTTTACACCTCTCAAGGCATTTTTTTCTTAGAAAGGAGCCTACAGCGACGCGTTTGTGACAGCTTGTCTGTCGAACGAATGTTTGTGTGATACTAAACGCAGTAAATCTCAGGTATGTCTCGCGGACTCGGTTTACTGCATTCACGCGCGCTGTCTCAGTAACGTATCTACATTATTTACTTCATCTAAGCATAGGACCCATCTTTACATCTTTTTCTGTCGAACGTTCAGTTGATTTTCTCTGTTGAATTCAATTTTTTGTTTTAAATCGCGGTGCCACCCTCCTGCGGCAACGCAAATTAGTCACGCCCCGCTAAATCGTCCTTTGATTAATTACGGCCCTGTCCTTATGCCTAACGGTGCAGAATCCAAAATCGCAAAAAAACACACACTGCCGCAGAGATACTCGTTAGATTCGATAAAATTTTCGTAGTACGAATGGTTCACTGAGAACGAAATGATCGTCCATCAGTAAATAAATCACTACGGTTTATGACTACTTTACTGGAGTCGAGTGGAGTATCTCTCCGAGTAGAACGGCGTCGCTACCGACGGACTGTGAACAAATTATTATTGCTGCATTTTTTTCACTTAGACTTTTTCCCGTTTAAGGTTGAACGCCGTTTGCATTGAAAGGGACTGGCTGGCCGCTAGTACTAAAGTTAATAATAATATAAATTTAATAAACACGGTGGTATCTGCCGAGGATTGAGGCCGCAGCGTGACTTGCTTGGCAGCAATCTCCTATTCATGAATATCGTTGGAATTAGAATTCATTCTTTTCAGCTACAAAGCCCTTTGTGTTGTTCTTATTCGTGAATACGTTTAGAGTTACAATTTATTCTTCCCAGTTACGAGACGTCTTGTTTTTTATCCGTATTGGATTTAGATTTTTCGCAGTCCAACGCGAAGGTTATTTTGCTAAACAAATAGCGAAAATAATAATTTATTGCGAATTTACGCTTCCGCAGTTGCATTGTCAGCTAATTCGCGTTTTCACCTTACTGATTAATTTCCTGCTTGATGAGACTGACACGATTTTATACGGACATTTACGGTGTAATTACAACAAATAAATACACACATAACCCCAAAATACTATCGAAAAAAAGTATCCAAACATCTTTCTTTTTTTGCTGTCCCATTTACCCGATCCCCACGTACGCCCTATATGTTGGGTTAGGTCGAGAGGGGACGCGCAATGCGATAGTGAGCATGTCGATACGACCATGCTGTTTTATTTTCGATTGTATTTTGCAAATAATTATCGATTGTATTCCGTGCGTAACGCGTACCCTTTTTTACATTTCTGCTCGAAAGCACAACAAACCCAATTGCGATACTTGATATTTTTTTACGTAAACGAACATGCGTCATTTCTGACGATCGAATTTAATATGTTTAAACTCCATCCAATCATATTTTATGCGTAATCTCTTTTCTTAATTTGCTGAGATCTCGTTTTACATTGTTATTGCTAGCTTGATTTTTTTTTAAAGTGAGCCCAACAATCATTATATTACTTACTGATAGTTCCGTTCACTGCCTCAAAGTCGAAGGCGTCAATCTTCCTGGTCGGGGAGTCGATGTAATACATGATGGCCCCGTCAGCAGACCAGGCCAGCCCGTTGGACACGGACACGTTTTTCACCTCCTCGGTCACCTTAGGCAGAGTGTCTCCCTGGCAGGCCACCCTGTAGAAGGTGGCCTCGTTCTCAATCACCACCTCATTCACTTCGGGACCAATTGTGCCTGGAAAGAAGACGGGATGATGAAGTGTTTATAAACTCACCTTCTCTGTTGCAACTCGTCCAGTTCAACATTCCTTGCCGTAGACTCAGAAACGATAAATTGCTGTTCCTCAATCATCACTCTACTAATTATGGGTATCATTCTCCACTGTCCAGAATGTCGAGACTTGTTAACTCAAGCCATGGTCTTGAAATTTTTGGTAGCAGTCTAAATGATTTTTGTTATTCTTTACGACTCTACCAAAACTTTGACTTGACCTTGGCTTTGACTTGAATGTTTTTTTTAATGTATATTTTGTCCTATTTTTGTCATTGCTTCATTTAATATTATGTATGTGCTGTTCTTTCTCTGTTGCTCTTTTTTCCCATTTCGTGTTTTTTTGTAATTGGACTTAGTCCGTTAATTTATAAATAAATAAATAAATACGTAAACAGGCCGGCCTGTTGGACAATAGCAGGCCGGCCTGTTAGTTCAACGATCAATTTGCAATAAATTATTTTACTCAATATTTTGATTCGAACAACAACGTTCGTTTTGCTCAGATTTGTGCCTAACCAAATATCTTGTCTGTTTTAAATTAAATAATATATGCATAGAATAGGTTTGTCGACCTTTTGCAAAATAGAATGTCGTCCAGCAAAAAAAACACTTAGCGATCAAATCTTTTAAGATGATTTGCATAGCAACTAAATAGTCGTCGTCTATCGTATCCCCCTCACAAAAAATACAGTGTACATGTTTATCGTTTAGTCGGTACGTTACATAATACACAAAGCTCCTTTAGCATTAAATAAATATTTTAAGGTTTGTGTTGACATCACGTCGAAAACGCACTGTGAAGACGATATTATCATTTGTTTCCGTATACACCTAATGATCGTTTCGATCTCAGAGCAATAATATACCAGGAGGGATAGCTATACAAAACAGTGTAGTCAGGATTGTTGATTTTTCTTGACTCGGGCGTGGCTAGGGTTTTTATGGACACACATTTTTACATCCATTCATAGCACATGTCGACGTAATGTAGCATTTATTTGTAACCACTTTTTCACAGTATTGTTATCAACAAAAATATAGGATATAACCTCAAAATCGTCGAGTTGTGTCCTGTTGTGTCGCATAACAAAACGTAGTGGGCGGAGTCGCCGGAGACGCGGGAGACGTAAAACATGCTTACATACCTAAAAGTGGTGCGATATTATGTGACAACTTGTCTTGTCTCTTTCTCTCTCACGGTTTACGACGTAAAAACCCGGAGAAAGTGATTTATCGTAAATTTGTATAGGTTGGGTAAAAATATTATGACCTTGTTTTATGGAGAAAGGGACAGTTTGGGTTTCCGAATATTCAGTGTTGGCACTACTTACCGACCCACATCCTCCCCTTGCTGTCCACCTTGCCGTCGTTGAGGCGCGCCCCCTTCGGCTGCGGGGCCACGCTGGCGAGGGGTCGCAGCGACGTGGTGGAGTGGTTGCCCCCGTCCCAGGTCAGCAGCTGCAGCTCGTCCCCGATGCCGACCACGAACACGTCGGTCTGGTTCTTCACGGGCACGATCACGGTCACGTCGCCGCCTGGGGCACAAATAGACACAGATAGATCAATCAATGCGAGCCCGTCGTTCGTCATGTGTTTTCCTTCGGCCTCTCGAAGCTAGCTAGTGCGAAAGCGTTTCAATCTAACTTAAGGGTCAGCACCCGAAAATACACACTTTTTGGCTTTCTAGTACAAGCTAAACTACAAATTATTTATCCGTTAATTCTATACGGGTAGTTAGAAAAATGTCTACGGTTTCCAGTGAATACAATTCTTAAACAGTAATCTTAAAGGCATGCTGAAATTTTAGGTAAAACGTTCAAAAATGCCATCGCTGGTTTTAAAACTGCACCTTTTACTGTCATTTTAGCATGTTTTCCATAGAATTTAAAATATTAGAGTTTTTTTTCAAAAGTGAAAAATCGTGACTAACCTTTCCAGTTGTCAAAAACAAACCACTAATCCAAAATGGCTGATAATGTTAACATATGATAAACATATATGTACCAACATAACAACAACAAAAAATCGAAAATCGAATGTACACAGCCCGTGAAAATTGAAAATTCACCTTTTCTTTTGAACAGGCATATTGTAGTTTTTTTTTCAATCTTAGTTCTCAAGCATGTTAAAACGTACCACCTGCTTATAATTTATTTATTCCTTATTTTATTGTATTTATTTAATTTCATATTTTACAAAATTATTGAGTAGGAGACAGTTTTTTTTTTTTACATATAAGACTCCCAAACTTGGCATATGTCCGACTCATGGTGGTTTGCATTCTAAATAAAAGTATAATGTGAAACATAGTACTGTTCAATAACAATATCAAAAACAACCATTATCTATTCAGTCCGGGGATGTGATATCTGTCACAGCGGACATAAGATGACAACAGAATCCAACCGGTGATAGGAATAGGGATGGGTTAATTTAATTTTTAGTTTATATTCCGACTTTGTCATTCTATCCACTTTGCGTATCGTATTAATAATAATCACATTACAAAACACTCCTTTACACCCACAAAATATTCTTTAGTAAAATTCTCAGCAATTACAAGTTGTCTTCTGCAATCGGTGATCTGAAGAAGACACCGGTTGTTCATCAGTGTTACCAGTTGTACTAAAATCATTCGTCCGTCTTTTCCGAATCCACACTTGGGCTTACCGAGGTGGCACTTGGTGATGTTGCCAGATTCAGGGTGGAGCTTCCACACATCTCCGCTTGGAATGTCCACCCAGAACAGCGCCTGGTGGCAGTCGCTCCAGTGGGGGCCCTCTCCGTGCACCACGGGGCCTGAAACCTAATCGAACCAAATTATACTCGCTCGTAATAACTCTGTTGATTATCTTGAAAATCTTCGTCGAATTGACTAGGCCGAAACGCGATTATTGTTGTATTTTTTAATGCGTTGTCAGATGTTTTTTAAACTATTTGTTATCTCATTCGGCATTTAGCACTAAAGATTGGCGCACTTTTTTCGTGCATCGGGTTAACGGATTAACAGCGTGTTCAAGCGTGCGCGTCATCGAATCGACGAAGGTTTGCAATAACGTCACTTTTTACACATGCCAAATCAAATGTTGAGTGTGGGTAGTAATATAACGACTAATAATCAACGACTATTAATCAACGACTAATAATCAACGACTAATGATCAACGACTAATAAGTTAATGTGACGGCCTCCATGGTCGAGTGGTAAGACGCTCGACTGCGAATCCAAAGGTCGCGGTTTCAAACCCGGCGTGCACCAATAACTTTTATTCAATTAATATGTGTCATAACACACATTTCATTCGTATAAAATAATATAAAGTATATTTGCGGCACGTTCCAGAGTGGTAGATACTTTTAGTATCGTCCTGGTGAAAGACCAGCATTCAGAATCGAAACGTTGCTTGAAATGGCTGTAGCCGTGTTTGGTGATCAGATCTGAATAGCCAGGTACTTCCCAACCGTCCTCTTCCCCATCTCCTTCTCATCCCCAATACCTTCAACCTCACAACATACCCCAATCGGGGATGCCATAGTCTCACTGGCCCTAGACGGTTGGGAGCAGTTGGGACTGTTGTGCGATATTCACTATAAAAAAATAAAATAAAAACATTTCTCACAATTTATAATTTTGCATCGTATGATAAAGTTCAAAACATTAATCTGGATCTAATTCAAGATTATTTTATCAGGTTTTACGTTTCCCTGCGTTATCTCCAAACTTTGCGATTGGAACAAACTACACAATCTTTTTTTTCTGATTCAGGGACAATTAAATGTAATCTTCCATTTAACCGCAATCCCAAGTCACACTTTGAAGGTCTTTGAAGAACAGCGAAATCGCTAACCAGCTAATTGAAAAGCTTCCGAAAGACAGGTGAAACACCATTGGTTGATTTTTAGACTAATACGATCTTAGAGTAACAATATATAGAGACCTAACTTTGCGAATTTTGACGCTACTTTTTGACCAAGCATTGACCAAAGGAGGTATGACGTAAATGCTTCCAGCCAATCGGATGCGAAGAAAACCGTAAAGAAAAACATTATTCCGTCTTTATCTGTTCGCGAACAATTTTGAGTTGCTACATGATAAAGAAAGAGACATGGATACGTTCAGATGTTGGACTAATCAGGGAATCCCCATTCATACAAATTTACGTCAGAATCCCGTATATCTATCGAAGTAAAACATAAGGAATGCATTCAAACTCATTTTAAACGAGAGTTTATTATATCGAAACAAATAATGCAAAGATTGACTAAATATTGTTGTAGGTAACAAGTTGTTTTGTAGGTTAGCATGTAAAATATTTGAGGTCAAACTAAAAAATACGAATTCTTGGATAAATACCTGTGGAAACTGATTTTTTTGGTCCTTTGTTACTTCAGTTGAAACAACCAACAACTGCACATATAGCAGGATCGTTGTTTTTAATATTGCACTAAATTCACTTAAGTAATTATATATTTTAAGCTTTTTGTCTGTCAATTCGACTGACAAGTAAACACTGTGAAGTTAGTAATATATTGAAAAAATGGTTACACGGCTTTTAGCACGCCCCAAATCATATGTTCTTAATAACAATTGTTTGTCTCTTTTTCTCATATGTCTATAGAAACGAGCATAAAGAGAGAGCTATATTTTGCGAGTATGAACGATTTGACTCATAATAAGGAAGTTGAGTCCATTTTTTTAATATTTTTTTATCAATATCCACCTTCAAACTTAAATATAGGTATTTTTTTTTTTTTTTAAGTTAGTTTTTATAGTTAAATTAATTCTCAAAGTTTGAATTTTGTACACGCCGCCAAAACGGCAATATCTCAGAGGTAAGGAGCGGGGTGGGTGCGTGACGCGTTTTGTACGTTCAGAAGGGGCACCACACGGTACTTATATTTGACATCGCACATTGTCGTTATCCAGCTGTCAGTTGCATATTTGTTATTTTGTGTTTTTTCTTCAATTTTACCGCTTTTAATTTAAAAAAACCTTATAAAATGTCAGGAGATAATACGTCTTGCTATTGCATCGTACTAATGTGTAAAAATACAAGCATTACTGCAATTTACAATCATTCCAAGAAATGAAATTTTACGTAAAAAATGGTTCACCGCCATTTACTTCGCGGCATCGCATCGTACGAAAACGGTACATTTGACGTTCGACTAATATGAAGCGTTTCTATTTTATGGCGTTTTAACTAATTTTCAAGAAGGGTTTATTAATTCTGGGAATAATAATATGGAAATATACATATATATTGAGAATCTGTGTTTTTCGATCTACATGCACATATTTTTTTAAAGTCATAATATTTTTCACTCAACTTCTCTATTAGGACGGTCTCTCTATATTGTTACTCTAAGAATACGATACAAACGAGTCAATGCGAGGGTCAATTGATAAATTTCCGAAATGGAAAAGAAAACAACAAGTGTTTGGCATAAAATGATTTTATTTTTCTAGACAGTTTCCTTCTACATCGACACATTAAGTCCAACGCTTCTCGAATGCCATTACACCATTTTAGTAGAACCACTGCTCAAGCTCCTCAAAATAGCCATTTACAGCTTCAATGACTTTTTTATTGTCAGAAAATTTATTTCCGCCCAACCATTTTTTCAAGATTTGGGTACAAATTGAAGTTTCGTGGAGGCAAATCTTGCGAATAAGGTAGATGAGGCAGTAACTCGAAGCCCAATTCATGTATTTTGACTATTGCAACAGATGGCGTGTGAACCGGTGAAGTGTAAAATATTTTTTTCTTGACCAAATGGGGTCTTTTCACTTTCATTTCGTCGTTCAAACATTTGAAATAAGCCTGTTTTTTTAAAACTTTTGGCCGGAAATGGTTTACCAGATCTTGGTGACCAGATCTGAATAGCCAGGTATTTTACAATCTTCCTCTTCTCCATATATTTCCCCTCCCCACTACCTCTAGCTTCACAATATACCCCATTTATTTTTTATTTTTTATATGAATACCGCACAAGAGTCTCAACTGCTCCCAACCGTCTAGAGCCAGTGAGACCATGGCATCCCCGAATAGGGTATGTTGTGAGGCTGAAGGTAGTGGGGAGGGGAAGGAGATAGGGAAGAGGAAGGTTGGGAAGTACCTGACTATTTAGATCTGGTCACCAAACACGGCTAAAGCCATTTCAAGCAACGTTTCGATTTTGAATGGTGGTCTTTCACCAGGGCGATACTTATAGTTTCTACCACTCTGGAACGTGCCGCAAATATACTTTTTTTATTATTTTTATATGAACGAAATGTGTTATGACACATATTAATCAAATAAAAGTTATTGGCGCACGCCGGGTTCAAACCCGCGACCTTTGGATTTGTAGTCGAGCGTCTTACCACCCGTCCATGGAGGCCGTCAAATTGGGGATGCCAGAGTCTCACTGGCTTTAGACGGTAAAAAAAAACTGAAAAAACCCCTTGCATTCGAAAGTTAAAAAAACGATCACGATCGCAGTTTAATTTTTTCTTCAGATATTCAATGTTGTTTTTATCTCGATTTTAGATACACAAATGGTCAACCGTGAATGAACAACAAATAAATAAGCGATTAATTTAAACTTATTGTTCATCATCCTCGATTTTTATCTGTTTTAATTCTCTTTTTCGCTAATTGACATTTTCAATCAATATTATATTTTATTTACAGTGTGCAATCTCAATATACCTGTAAATCTATTGTTTACCTGAACGAACGTAATCAATCAATCACATGGATCGTGCTGTGTTATGTCACCATCAATCTTGAAATATTTTATTGTTTTGCACAATAGTGAATAACTTCGGGTTATCAGAATTTCCCAAGGAGTGTCGAAAGATCACGCGATTATTCAAATATTATAAAATAATAACGTGGTGCGAAACATTTTTTTACCAGTTTAAAGGTAAATAACAACACAAAACAAGTTTGACTGCCTTGGTTGCTGATTGATACATACTTTACATCTAGATTGTTTAAACCCTAATCTGTTGTAGACATGCACTGGTTTACCCATATCTGTATGTTTTATCATGATTTTAGATAGTTTTAATTTGCATACATATCTGTTATATACTCGTATATATATTATTTTCTCGTTGTTATATTAAGTTAGGTAAGTTAATGTAAAGCGCACAAAATTGCGATTTATAAATTGTCGGTTATTATAACGTTTGCCTATGAATTTAATGTGCCATGTTCAATTTATATATTTTTTTAAAAACCTTTTATTAGAGTTGCAGAAAAGTTCTCCCGATTAAAAAAAAAAACGCGTGTAATAACTACGCATATTTCATTTTCGTGAAAACAAGATGCAATGCAACGTCTGCTTGGTCGCCCCTATCTTAGTATCTTACCTCACACTGAATTATCCACAAACGCAGCGTGGACAATAAATAATTATGAAAAAATGCATTATAAAACTTAACGAGGTCTAACATTGTAGTTCACAAAATATCCACCATAAACAATAAAGTTACTGATTCATGTTGTTGCTGTCCTGTTTGCCTTTTTTGTGCACATTATGATTTTTTTGCTCGAATAACAAAACGTTATCTATCCCTGGGTTTGTGACCAGATACATTTGAACACTCTAGTAAAGCCGGTATTGGCCAACGACAACAGATTAGATTGACTTATTTTGTTATAGTCGCGCTATCGTAAATCAGGCGAGAGATGTTGTAATTCTTCTCAAATGCTCTTGGCCTTTCATGACATGCAAAATGAGAAGTACGGTTTTTTAGGTAGTTGTTATGAATATAATTGTATGTAAATTGATGGCTCATAGAACAATATCCTACTTTGAGCGGTGCAGTTTTGCAATTTCAAGATGTTTTGTTTTAAATTACCCAATGATTGTTACAAGTCACAAGGTTGGAATACCAATTTAAAGTTTTTATCTCTTGCAAATCTTTTTTGCTCATAAAACAATCGTAAAGTTCTTAAAATAAAACTTGTTTCCAATTTGTTTCAAACGCGATTTCCCAGTTATTATTACACACCGGGCATTTTTTGTTTGTTCATTTCGTTTTTAATTTATTTAGCTTCACTTTCACATCACTTTTTAAAATGGTTTTAGCTAACACAGATTGTTGAATACCCGAATGAAGCAGACAACGACAGACAATTTAACAATTAATTCGAGAAACAATCCTTTGATCCACAGCGGTCACAATTTAACTGTAAGATGACGATGTGAAGAATTGTTTTACATTTCATTGTTGTTTTGTTTTTCATCGTTCCAATTTTTGAATTCACCACGAAATGGAAACCACAGACAAGACAGGATATATTCACCCCGAAATGGAAACCATAGATACAACTGGATATAGATTAATAATTCGGTATTTACCTGTTCGTATTTGGCGGGAGGTGGTTGCGCAGAGGCGCGCATCGCGAGGCCCAGAATGAACCAACGTAACAACATGTCGGCAGGTAATCACTGATTGACTGAGTGCGGCCGGACCGAATCACCTGCTTATATAGGAACACTCGGAAATATTTCACGGACAAGCCCGCCGGGCATCAGCAAGATTGCGAAGTATCTATCCGATTGCGCCAACACTGGTACTGTCAGTTCGATTTGTTTTCGTTGTAAATGGGATTTAGAACTTTAATTTTGTTGATGGTGTCAAAATTACTTTGGAAGTGCGTAGTTTAAGAGGTTTAGGAACAAATGACAACCACTGACTAACATCATAACTAGAAATATAAGTTTTAGTACCAAATAAAGACTACAGATCGTTCTGTAGAATGAAGTCAGTCAACGCAAAATTTAATAGGGGATATTTTGTAAAATACCTAAAATGTAATTGGTTTTAATTTAAAATCTGAATTTGTAAAGAAGAAATCGATTTATTTATTTGGCACAAAAACGGTTAGCATATAAACGGTATCATTAATTTTCAGTTTCCCATTTTTATTTATTGTTACTTTTTATGGGATTTTCTTAGCGATTTTTCTTAAATAACCACATTTTCAATCGTTTTTCTACATTAAATAAATGTGGCTTATTTTTGGATTAGTTCTGGCTCTTTTTCACAGAATAATTATAGAAATATATGTTTCATGAATGCGATGAGCATGAACACAAGTCGTTTTTTTTTGGTCAGTAAGTCTTTTAAACCATAGCTTGAATTGGAAATAAACGTATTAATTATTTAGAATAGGTCTATCGTTTATTTATGAATTTAAAAAAAATTAACACTTTCAGTATCGTATTCAAAATACGTGACTTCTGCCGGACGTCTGAAATGCTTATGACAATAGTTTTCACACCGAGTTGTCTTGACGATAATAAGTTTTGCAATAAAGCGAAACAAATTTTCGCGAAACAAGAGACGTCAACTTATTCATAAATACATAATGACTCTTATGCATTTACCGGCAAACAATATTAACTATACGTTATTCGATTTACAATATGTTTTTAAATAACGCTGCCTCAGTCCCCCCAGCCTATCGTAGTTGAAGTGAATATCAGTGTTTTTTTTCTTTATGAGCATTATTTCAAATAGGTAATTTATAATCTATCAATTTATTTATCAAAAAATGTATTTCTTATGTAATCCTACATTTTTTTTATGTTTATCAAACTTCAATTTAAACAGTAAACAGTATTTCTTTTTATTACAAAACATCTATTTTGGAGCTTGGATGTTTTCAGCAGATATAAATCTTGTATTTATCTATTTGAAAACATGTTAAACTCGATTTTAGGCAAATTGTGGGTTGGACGCTTTCTGCATGACTACGTCAAATTAAGACGAGCTTATACTTTAGCCCTACTAAAGTGGTAAAAATAATATTTTGCCATTTTTTATAGCGCAATATTTGTGATATATCACTTCAAAGGCGCTATACACATTTAGGAAATAACTTAAAAAGTATAATTGATTAAACATAAGAAATTCTAAACTTGGGTCAGCACCCAAAAATAGACACTTTTTGGCTTTCTAGTACAAGCAATACTACAAATGATACATCTATTAATTCTAAACGGGGTAGTTAGAGAAATGTCTGAGGTTTCCAGTGAATACAATTATTAAACAGTAATCTTTAAAATTTTTGATAAAGAAATTAAATTCTTTATCAAAAGCATACCAGAATTTTAGGTAAAACGTTCGAAAATGCCTTTTCGGGTTTCAAAACTGCACCTTTTACTGACATTTTAGTATGTTTTTCATAGAATTTAAAGGATTACTGTTCTAAATTTGTATTCACTGGAAACCTTAGACATTTTTTTAACTACCCATAAATTTTTTTCAGATAATCATTTGTACGATTTGCTTGTATTAGAATGCTATAAAGTAACGTTTAGTTTCATTTTTGAGTGCTGACCCTTAACACATTAATCAAACGAATTCTGTTACCAAATTTACATAAGTCACGAGCTGTGAAATGCTATTTATCTACCCAATAAAATGTCATTAAAATACATAGTTAGAAAATGACAAATTTTAAGTATTTAAGTTTTTATTTATTTATATATTGCACACAATGTAAATGCTGCAGAAATTTCCGGTTTTCAAATTTCATTAGTCATAAGATCATAAAATAAAATTGTACTTTTCTTCAATCATCATTATGCAAATCAATCACCATAAGGGTAATTTATTATTTCTTTTCAATCTCGAGACTGATTTACTTATTGTAGTTTTAAATTGAATTGTCAATACTTCTTAGTTCTAGAACATTCTGATTTTATTTTAATATATTTATCTCACATCGTCTTAAAAAAAGTCTAATGATTTATTTTATTTTGTAACATTTGTTACTTGCCAAATAACTATAAAAGTTGTAAGTAATAAATCATGCATAAGAATTGTTTTGACTTTTCAAATGTATCAATTGAAACTTCTTGATTGGAATCTTATTTATGATTGGAATCTTATTTATTATTTATCACAATAATTGGTATTTTCTCTCTAAATGAGTTCTCAACTCATTGGGATTAAATAAAAACAATATTTTTTTACTTTGAATGATGCACCGAAATCAAGTAGGGTTGCCATGTAGATTTTTTTTCGCTTCATGATCATAATGAATATTGTTTTTGTTTGTTGCAGATAAAGTGTTTCCTGGACATGAAGCCAGGGGGTGCCATGTGTCAGATTCTCGCCACCATGTTCCGCTACAAAGCGGAACAGAGGTGGCGCAAGTTCGATTTCCAGGTTGGTAAGGTATGCATCCCGAGTGTTCGTGTCGCCTCTTCTTCACTACCATCGCACCAACCACACCCTCCGCCCAGGCAACCAGTGCCGCGCTTGCTAACATGGGATATGGCAGATTCAGCATGACTAGATTCCAACATGACTAGATTACACCATGACTAGCTTCCAACATTACTAGCTTCCAACATGACTAGATTCCAACATGACTAGATTCCAACGTGACTATATTCCAACGTGACTATATTCCAACGTGACTATATTCCAACATGACTAAATTACACCATGACTAACTTCCAACACTACTAGCTTCTTACATGACTAGATTCCAACATAACTAGATTCCAATGTGACTAAATTCCAACATGACTATATTCCATCATGACTATTCCAACATATATATTCCAACATTACTATATTCCAACAGGACTATATTCCGACCTGACTATATTCCAACATGACTATATTCCAACATGACTAGATTCCAACATTACTAGATAGAAACTTTTAGATTGCAATATGGTTAGTATTGATATCATTCTAGTTTCTGGCATGACTTTTATTATTACAATATTTTTAAAGAACTTTTAACATTTTAAAATAAATTTCGTAATGACTACTATTAATATTAAATTAGATATCAACAATGCTAGATTATAACATGACCAGTAGCAATAATAACATAGATTCTAGCATGACTATCATCCAACATTTTCACCTAGACTACTTTCGATATTAAATAATATTTGACCCAGACTAAAAAGACTGTTAAAAGATAAACACATTAAAAAAAAAATCGTCTGCCATATCTCATGTTGAGCTTTAACAAGGTTAACAATTTGTTACTACCAAACTCTTTGCTATCAGGAAAAGTTGACAGTTATTTGGGAAGTTTAAAAAAAAAATTATGCCAAAGCCATGATAATTATGTACTCTGTATATGTTCAATAGTAATTAAACTTTGGTTAATTTCTTTTATGAATCATTTAGGTTTATGGCTCTTTTTGTATTTATTTATTAACGCTCTAGTGGGCTTTTACATAATTTCATAGTATGAAATCTTAATGAAGTATTGGTAAATTTAATTTTCCTGTCAACTTTTCCGATGCTTTATCCATTTCATATCCAGGCATTGTTTGTTTATCCCCGAACAGAATTAAAAGGTAACCGAATCTCCATTGCTTGAGCCTGAGTAAGTGATTTCAATAACTTGTGTTAATAGTTTCGAATTGTATTTTATTTTGTGCTAACACTCTGTGATAACTCCAACTGGCTTAGTGCATTTTTTTTTTGATTAACTGGAAACTTATTAACTATTTTGTATAATAATTATAAATAAAATAAATAATTAGCGGATCACCTCTGGACTGAAAGAAAAAAGGGGTTTGTAAAATAATACCTTTGAATATATATTTTTTTATAATAGTGCCTAATGGTAATAATAGCAAATTAATTTTTAATAGGGAATATAAGTTTGTCTTTGTAATATAATATTTTTCTTAACCTTTTTACCGCATTCCTGATGTATATAAGATAACAGGCGTGCGTGCCGCTTTTTGAAACAATCATACATTTTCTATAAAAATATACATGTATGTACATAGCATTGCGGGCACAATTTATTTGCGCATACATGTATGCGTGTAGCGGCTTTTAGGTTAAGGTTCCTACATTTTAACCATGGGGTCACTTTTCACGCTTGTATGAGTGGTTATTACAATAATTGTACTTTATAGCACACTGTTACTGCTAGTAATAGCGGTAAATAAATAGAGCACATCATAAAAGACATAACGAACACACATTTTTTTTTATCCATTTCCAAAAGCAATAAAATTGAACATAATCAATACATATTATTTTTGATAGCTTTTCTCATTTTAAAATTTCACCTTCAGAATTTAATAAATACTAGTGTAAAGACTTTATAGCAAGCACATAGCATAGTCAGTTTTTACATTCACAGTTACACAGATTTCATTTATGTGAATATAAAAAAAAATATTACTTTGAAAAACTTTTATGGTAGCAAAATAGCTAAATATTAACTAATTGTGAAATATTTGAATACCGAAAGTAACAAATGAGACCGAAATTTTTTTTGTACATAAAATAACATACTATAAAGTACATTTAATAGTCATCCAAAATAAATTATTTTATACCTGAACATGATTGTAGGTGATTATCGCAATTATTTTTATGATAATTATTGAGTTAATAGGATAAGTAACTGTCATTCTACTACTTAATAATAATAATATTTGGATAATTTATATAGCGCCGTTTTTGTGAAAAATCACCTTAAGGGCACTTGCTTCAATATAAACAAAAAATAACATAATTTTTTTAAAATAGCAATAATTTTGTACACCGGTGCTCATAGTTAGCTACTAGAATATGATTTCTGGTAGCAATATCCCAAAATTGTATGACCAATCGATTATCGAGATTACAAAAATAGTTTTATTAATGATGACATATCATATAAATTGCTACCCAACGCTGGTGCTCAAATATCAAATCACTATTGATTCAAGACTCGGTTAATTATAAGCCATACTCATTTGACATATTATAATTTCACATGCTACATCTATCAATCACACCCGCTAACCCGTTCTTCTACCCCCGTAATCGGTACAGAACCCCTCCCGCAAGGACCTGAACATCCAGCTGATGATGGAGGTGGAGAGTTCTCTGCTCGAGAGCGAGTGCCTACGCCTGCCCAACGTATTTGTGCGCCCGGATGTGGATCGCACCACGGCCGCCAAGGTGAGGGACATCATTGTGGCGCACCAGGGGGAGATCTGCGGTAAGAAATACATTAATAATATTAATGGAAACAGTAAAAATTCAAAACCAATGCACATAGTCTATTCAATAAAATTTTATGAAATTTCAATAAACGAGGTTTAATTTGTTAGATAGTAATAATTTTTGTTTTGGGGCTGGTTTGCACAGCTTTCAAAAACACTTATTTGCCCATTGTGCTATCTTTCATGTTTCACCTTATTTCGTTGACAATAGCTCAGCCTTTAAATAAATTTCAATAGAGTTGTCGTTGAGCGTTGGGCGACGTTTCCTTGCTCCACAACATGGCTCCATATGTATATGTGTTTTCTTCCCATTAGGACGGACATTAGTACCACAGATATGTTAGCGTTTCTTCATCCTTTTTACATTTCATATAAATTGGTGCTTTCCACTCCCAACAGCTGCGTGTGTCTCCTGAGGTTGCACCGTTTTGTTAATAGTCTTACTGGCTTCCCCAGTGAGTTTATCCACGTTAAGTAGTTCTCCAGCTCTCTTGGGTTTAAGCATCTATGAGCACTTAAGATTGTCTCATTCTGGGTGCTTTCTCCCATTCCCTCCAGTGCTGAGATTTGACCCACTTTTCAATTTGGAGTTTAGTGCGGCAAGCCACCACCCCTAGAGTCGATACAGGCGCTGAAAGTGGTGTTTCCACCCTTTTTTTTGCTAGCTCGTCAACACTTTCATTGCTCTAAACATATTCATTAATAAAATTGCTCAATGTGATTTTTACTAAGCCTTCTGTTGTTTTTTTTATGTGCAGAAGATGAAGAGGAAGCTACCCACATAATCTACCCCGCGGCGGACCCCCTGGAGGAGGAGTTTGCTCGCCCCGTGCTGAAGAGGGGGCGTTACACCCTCATGCACTGGTACTACCTGCCCGACAGCCATGACTCTTGGATCAATGTGGAACTGCAGGTAATATAAACAACATGTTGAATTTTTTCAAAGAGGAAGGCATTTACATAGTCTATTCCAGTGGTTCCTGGAGTGGGTTCCGCGAAACCCTGGGGTTCCTCAAGGGGGATTTCCAAGAACTACAACAAAGGTATATCTAATGGGACAAACCTCTCCTACATCCGTGAGTTATGTTGAGCTGTTATACAACGTTTAGTTTGCCTTCAATGTTTTGAATCGGCTGCCTAAAATTACAAGCTTTTAAAAATGTTCTTTTAACATTTCAGAATGATAAGAATCGAGAGCATTTATTATAGCGTTGGGAAAAACTTCAATGTTTTGTGAATGCTTCACGAATTGTTAGTTCTTTAAAATGAACCCTTCGAAGTGAACCCTTCAATTGAAGTCGAACTCGCGAAAAAAGAGATTTGTATTTATTCGCTTGTTTGTTCAGTTCTTTTTGGAACCGGTTCCTCGCCGAAAAAGCACGTACTAGTCGGTAGAGTTTAGAACTGGAAAGCACTGGAACCGGTTCCTTGTCAAATTGAACAGTACTAGTCGGTAGGAATTTAAAAACCAAAAGAACTGGAACTGGTTCCTCACCGAAAAGCACATGCTAGTCGGTAGAGATTTCAAAACGAAAGGAACTGGAACTGGTTCCTTATCAATGTCGATGCCTTCAAAACGGTGCTGCTTCAAATTGAAGTACTTCTTTCAATGAAATGAATGAAGGCTAAAATGAACTACCACCTTCAATTGAAGTGTTGATTCAGTGAAATGAAATGAATGAAGGCTAAATTGAACTGCCACCTTCAATTGAAGTATTTGTTCAATGAAATGAAGTTATTAAAATGAATGAACGCTAAAATGAACCACCGACTTCAATTGAAGTATTTGTTCAATGAACAATGAATGAAGTACGAACTGTTGCCAAAAGAAGTAGTTCTTTGAAGCAGTTCTTTCAAAGCGGTCACAACGCTAATTTATTAGTTTGACAATGGACCTACAAAAGTTTTCGCCTGCAGCACTTTATTTGTTTTTGTTTTATAGTTGGTATATTAAAAGGCACAAAAATTCGAGATAATAAAAAATTGTCTTTCACATTTTTTTAGAAAGGGGTACGAACAACTGTGTATTGTCTATTCAAAATCGGTAATAAGTTTTTTTGGGAAGAACTGGGGTTCCGGCAAAATAATAATTCTAATTACAATTCAATAAAGTTGCAATTATCTCTTGAATTGTTTTTAACTTTTCGTAATAATTTTCTTACATTAAAATACATTCAATTTATGCTTCAACTTAAGCAATTTTACGATGAAGCGAATCTCATCTCACCGTATGTCATGTCTTACCACTTTTCAAGAGAGACAGATAATAATACATAAATGGATTACTTCTATAGTGCCGTTTTCGTGGGAAAATCACCTCGAGGGTGCTTTACAACTCAATTAATCAAGATGGTCGTAGTATTATGACTGTAGGACCATTTCCATGTATTGGGAAAATATTATTTTATTTATACTCCCATAGAACTGTACCGTTGCCATTGTCAAATGGCATTTCAATATGACTATTACGTATTGCTACGATAATAATGTATCCACATGCTTCTAATTTCTAATTTTATTTTTATTTCTGTCTGTTCTGGCCACAGCAACCACAGGTAAAGTACATTCTGATTATTTTATCCATGTTAACACAAAACCTATGATTTCATAAAGATTAAGATTATCAGTACCGTCAACTGGGGTGAAGTGACCACAGAGCTCGCGCTGTCTTGCAAACGTTATAACTCCGTCGGTCGAATTGATTTCCCTCTAAATATTTTATATAGATAGTGCAAGCATTAAATCAAAGCCAAAAAACACACCACTTGATAAAAACTGTTTTTACTATGAAAAAATTCAAAATTCCGATGTTTTTTTAAGTAAAGAGTCGATTCATCTTCATTATTTTTTTCAGAATATTCTGTTAGAAAACAGTCCTGTGACATTAAAAAACCTTGAGAAGTGGTACAAGTTCACCCCAGTTGACGGTATTTAACCCCTTTTTTGCTTAGAGACATATGTATATTTTTTCTTGAAGAAAAACCATATCAATTTAGTTATTTAGATCAATGTTGACTTTAATTAATACGACACAAATATATATGTTGTGTTTGAAAATAATAAAAACATTTTACGTTGATGGAGAAATAACAATATTTTTGTCCAGGTTGATGTTCCAGAGAACCCTCCTTTTGACACCCACTTCACCCGCACGGAGCCCTGGAGGGTGTCAGCCTCGTGGGCCACGGATCTGTCTCAGTACAACGAGTGGATGAACGAGGAAGACTATGAGGTGGAACAGAATGGCAAAAAGAAGGTGAGCAATCTACCTTACCACCCTTATTGAAAAACCTAACCTTACCCATCTAAGGCAGTAATTCTGTAGAAGTGACAAAATGTCACAAAATGTATGAAAGGTTTTTTTGAGAGTTGCCCTTGTTGATAAATCACCTATATTTTCTGTCACAGCATTTCCCATTTCACGTATGTATATATTTATGAAATAAACAATAAAATGATGTCGAAGGAATTTAAAAGAAAAATAAGCGTGGCGATGCTTGGTAGTCCATTTCCTTATCAACTTTTCGTTTTTTTTTTTAAATGTGTGTGTGTTTGTTTATGATGACCATTTTTTATTTGAGATGAACATTTTTTTTATCACTTGTTTATGGATTGTTCATTTCTTATTCTCAGATTCTGTTATTGTATTTCAGATTATTATTATTATGATTTTTTTTAATATATATTTTTTTGAAGTAAGACAAACATTCCCGGGTTACGAATAATCTGACAATAATTGAAAAACTCCTACTACCATCATAATAAGCGGAAGATGTTGCTTGTGCAATGATGGAGAACTTAGCTAGCAGAGGAATTGAATCCACAACACCAGGGTAAAAATTCAACGCGTTTTTTCACTCAGCTACTAACCACTTTCGGTGTTGAACACACTTTTCAATTTTATTAATATTACGTCGCAAATTTCTGATTTGTATTTTTATGTTATGATTCCGGATTTTGCCGATGCTGGAAACTATGGGTACTAGAAGCTAAATATATTAAGGGTTATTTTTATATATTGGTACTTTATTACATGTTTGTGCCGTTATTAAAAGAAATTGTTATTCCATTAATCATAAAATACAAAGAAGAACAAAAGAAATGTACATAAACAATAAGAAAACAGGAGTGTTTACATTAAGTATTGTTTTACTAATAATTTAATACATTTTACAGGTGCACAAGCTAAGGTTGTCAGTTGAAGATATGATGCAGTCAGGCAGCTCCTCGGAGACCAGCAGTGTGAAGACAAAGAAGAATAAGAGAAAGCGATCCCCGTCACCACCACCTGTAAAGCAGGGAAAGAGAAAAAGGTAAGCTATTTGAATATTAAGTATTAAATTGGGTTGTTATTTTTTCAGATTATACCCAACACCAGCGGGTGTTAGTTGCTATCATAAAATGATCATATTTTTGACTTATATAATTTCATCACCTCCCACTTGTCAATCATAATAAATTTATTTATTTACGCCCGTTATAGGCTTTTACACAAATGTTAACATTTTTTTTTTTTTAAAAAACAATAACCTCATTAGTGCAAAAAAATATTGTAAAACAAAAATAAAAAAGATTATTGAATAGCAGATACAAAATATTGTAGATGAAACAACTAATAATATTTGATAAATAACAGGCTCAAAAATACATATTGTAAAAGAAAAGAAAAAAATAATATTAAATAACAGGTCCAACTATTAGCTTTGCCAGATGACAACAACTGTACTAAATTAGACTTATAGTTTGATATTGACGTGTTAAATATATCAGAGTATGTGTTTCCCAGCTGTTGCATTCGTCGCATAGGCGTGTTGAATTGCGAGGTTGAAAATACTTGAGATATATGTTTTAGGTTGGGGTGTTTCAACTCCATCGCATGACCACCAAATCGACGGTCAGCGTAATGTAAATTTTTTTACATTTAAATGGTCTCCGTTGAATGCCGATTCTCGGTCCGCTTTAGCTTTTGATCAAATTGTGATGAGCTGACAAGCATAATGACATGACCATTATGCTTAAAAAGTAACCCCGACCGTGGTGCATAGGCAATTTATGTTTATTTTGAGGGATTCATTTTGATTTCTCTTTATTTACGTCCTAGCAATTGAATATTTAGTGAAGTTCTTTGCATTTTATTATTACTCTTATTAAATTTGTGACATTTATGAAACTGGTGAAGTCTCTATCTTTTAAGATGCTTTACTATTAACAGCATATTTTGACAGTTTTCGAAAATAATTTAACTAATCATTACGCCATTTCTCCTGAAGTGAGGGCAGAGAGGATGTACCGCTACCCAACTCTGTCTTGGCACACACTTCTTGCTTCATTCACATTCATACACTGTCTCATATATACTCTTCTGTTATTCTCTTGACATGACCTGTCTCTAGTATTTGATTCACTTGGTCGTGCCATGTCTTCCTCGGGCGTTCCTTACTTCTACAATTAGTTAGTATTTTGAGAAAAGATCGGGAAAGAAAAGTTTGAAATGCCTCCGTGAATCAAATAATTTATTTTCTAGTCGCAACGCTCGTGCGAGCCGTGGCGACGGAGGCGCCAGCGTCGAGTCCGAAGACACGGCCTCCAGCGAGGCGGCCGAAGAGTCCAGCTCCGCCGTGGTAGAGCCGCCTCCCGCCTTGCCGCCCCCGGCCGCCATCGCCGCCCCCGCCCTCGCCGGTGCCTCGCCCCCCCACGCCTTGCCGCGCCCCCAGGCCGCCCCGGTCACGGCGCCGCCCAGCCCGCCGCAGCCGCCCGACAGCCAGCAGGATGACTCACAGGGGAAGGCCAGCGATACCAACACACAGGTATGTGAGACTTTTATTCACACGTTTAAAAAATGAAAAATACAGTTGTTTTATTCTTCAATTCTGTATAGATCTTCTACATAATTAAAGCTAGGCAGATTGTCTTATTGATAACTAAGTAAAAATCGATTCAAATTTAAAAAAAATACAATTCAAATTTCTTCATTAGAAAAGTGTAGGAAAGACTTTGATTTAATTTTCGTTTTCAAAATTATTGACTGTATTATTGACTCACCTTCTCTGTTGTAACTCATCCAGTTCAACATTCCTTGCCGTAGACTCAGAAACAATGAATTGCTGTTCCTCAATCATCACTCTACTAATTATGGGTATCATTCTCCACTGTCCCGAATGTCGAAACTTGTTAACTCAAGCCATGGTCTTGAAATTTTTGGTACCAGTTTAAATGATTTTTGTCATTCTTTATGACTCTACCAAAACTTTGACTTGACCTTGCCTTTACTTGAATGTTCTTTTTAATGTAAAATTTTGTCATCGCTTCTTTATAATATTATGTATGTACTGTTCTTTCTTTGTTGCTCTTTTTTCCCATTTTGTGTGTTGTATTTTTTTTTGTAATTGGACAATAGTCCATTAGTTTATAAATAAATAAGACTGTTAAAGTGTAAAAAAAAATATTACGCTAATCGTTGAATTGTACCGATGTTAAATGCGGCGAAAGTTTGAGACAACCCTCACTTAGAAAATGAATGTCACACATTATATGAAATCACAATTATATGAAACGAAAAGAACTTGTTGATGATTTACAAATAAAATTGTCTTCTTTCAGGACTTTATCTCTAAGGATGACTTGGAAGACAATGTGACAGAGCAAACCCACCATATAATAGTGCCATCCTACTCAGCCTGGTTCGACTACAATTCCATTCATACTATTGAAAAACGGGCCATGCCAGAATTCTTCAACGGAAAAAACAAATCAAAAACTCCAGAAATATATCTTGCGTACAGGTTTGTACATATTTTTCATCATCAACTTTATTTTATCCCAGTCAATAATACCTCAGTTTTTACAACATTTACATCATCAGCCTTATCCATTAACTGTTGTATGAAGGCCTTAAAAAGGTTTATAATTTATTTCCACAACTTTTGGTACTTGGATTTTGATTGCTAGGTAAACTAATTCTATTTTTTTTGTATATAATCATGTCACATGTCATTTTTCAAAAAAATAATACAGTCAAACCCGCTTAAGAAGTTCCCGTTTAATATGTTTTCCCGCCTAAGAAGGCCTGTTTCATTATCCCCGAAAAATTCCCATACAAATTACGCATTTTTTTCCCGTTTAATATGTTTCCCCGTGTAAGAAGATTTCCCTCGCATAAGAAGATCGAAAATATGTTCCCCAACAAAATTATTACCCTCTTAAAAGGATTTACAGGACAAATTCTAAGATTTATTGCCGGTATTCTTTTGATCTTTCGGTTACGGCCGTGGCCGCCCGGCCGGTTATAATGGGTCCAATAAAACCCTAAAATTGAGCTATTGTTATTACCCATCGGCTGGGATTAACCAAATGCAGGGAATACTAGACTATTACAGTAATGTTATGAGATAATGGGCTCTAAAGTAACGTACTCTAGAGTTCATTATCGCATAACTAGGCTGTGTCGTATTCTAAGGATTTGAAATGCTAATTCTAAAATCGGAACACCTACTCAGATCACCTAAGACACCATGAGTGCGACAAAGATAGACAGTTATTGCTAAACTGCCGCTAATACGGGCGCTAGGTAGTTAGGTACACTATCTGTTTAAAAGAAAAAGGTGGCATCTACTCAAATCAAATACAAAATTTATTTTTAATAATTAAATTGGCAGCCGCGAAATATCAAATTCAGCGTGAAAATGTCGTATAATCTTGAATAATTACTTCGTAAACTGCATCTGAGAGGCCGTCTGTGGCAACAATGATGCCGTGAAAGTTCAAATTCCGCGGGAAAATGTCGTATAACCGAATAATAACTTCTCAAATCTGCATTTGAGAGGCCGTCCGTTCGCGAATAACGATGCCGCGAAATATCAAATTCCATCAGAAAATGTCGTAAAAACCGAATAATAACTTCTCAAATCTGCATTTGAGAGACCGTTCGTTGCGATAACGATGCCGCGAAATATCAAATTCCGTGAGAAAATGTCGTAAAACCGAATTATAACTTCTCAAATCTGCATCCGAGAGGCCGTCCGGCGCGATAACGATGCCGCAAAATGTCAAATTCCGAGTGAAAATGTCGTATAACCGAATAATAACTTCTCAAATCTGCATCTGAGAGGCCGTCCGACGCGATAACGATGCCGCGAAATTTCAAATTCCGTGAGAAAACGTTGTGTAATCGAATAATTACTCGAATCAATACTGCGTTATTTAAATTTTCGCGGTAAATGTATTCTCTAAAACCATTACTTGGTGAATCTTTCGGCCGTTGGGGGAAACGTCTGCGATTTAATTTACGCAACTTTTCAGCGAAAACACTGAATTCGACTTAGATTAAAACGAGTTTAAAAGTAAAATCGTATAATTGTTTAGTTTTTTTGTTTGTTTATTCGCAACATAAGATTTTTTGTAGATACTACCTTTTATGCAACGACGCTTACCCGGCCTGCCTGAGAATATGGGATCGTATTTTTACTAGACTTGTTTGTAAATTTGTAACACTTTGTAAAAATGACTAAACCTTAGACTCTTACATTAAATAATACTTGGCATTTGGATGACACATTTTATTTTTGTCATCTTTTCCCACCCTTTTTGTTGTGTTTTATTCTGTGCATCCCCCAGGCATTGTTATTATTAAAATGAAAATAAACCAATGGTTTCCTTGAGTTTCGCCGTTGCTTAGTATTATTCTTTCCGCAGGGATAAAAGATTGAGCTGTTTTTCTTTATTATTTGGTATAAGTAACTTTATAGTTTAGTTTTTTTTGTATTTTGGAACATACATAGTTAAGTTCAACTAAGCAAACAAAAAGTTTCTGAACAAAATGTTTTGATGAAATATTTCCTAGTTACTGTAAAACACCCGAAACCAAGTAGGTATATATTATTATTTTAAATTCTACTGGAGTAAAGTAATTTTTGTCTTCTCATAATAACATATATATTTATTTTATCTACTTATCCATCATATTGCAATGTTATAAAAACCTGGATTTTGATGTCAAATTTAATCCAAAATTTTGAGAAATTTGAAAACCCTCTTAAGATGTTTTCCCGCTTAAGAAGTTTTTTTCGGCTAGTCCCTTGAAAAACTTTTTAACAGGGTTTGACTGTAGCACATTATTTTATTTTCTGATTCATCTCATTTTTCCTTGCTAGGTATGTATATAAGGAATAATTTTGCATACTTAACTCAAAACTTGTTTTTTTTTTTACTCATTCCGTTCTTCCTTTTGCACACAGAATTGTACTACTAGTTGTAACCTGTGTAAAAACACAGGATGTAACTTGACTTGCTAAGAAAAAAAATTAGTTCCATTTCAAACATAGAATAACGCCTACTAAAATACATTATAGGTAGGTACGGATTTGAAGATTCTTTTTTAATTTGATAATTTCAACTAACATCAGTTTCAAATTTGAAAAGTTCACACTCGCATAAACGTACATACTTACTAAGAAATAAAGTCAATGGATATTTTTAGAATCTGATGTCAATTAAAACACACAGTGGATAAAATGTTACAAATTTTCAAAGGAATTATGTACTCATATTTCACTAAGACAATTGAAAATTTCAGATATTATATGCACCTTAATAGCAGTATGACAAACTATTGATTGTATATACCGAATTACATAAAAACAAAACTGTCATGTTATCGATTTTCAAAAATTTTGATAATTAACTTCACAAAAGTGACTATACAGTTGTCATAAAGGTCATTGCTCAAAAAATACATGGACAGAATTCAGCTGTTTTCCAATAATCAATTTTCTCTCACCAAACACATTATGTATTGCAGAAATTTCATGATTGACACATACCGGCTGAATCCCAACGAGTACCTCACCAGCACGGCCTGTCGCAGGAACCTGGCTGGAGACGTGTGCGCCATCATGAGGGTGCACGCCTTCCTCGAGCAGTGGGGACTCCTTAACTACCAGGTGAATGCTATGATTTTTACTTTGAAGTTATAAGACATGATGACCTAATACTTAAACTGGCAAATTCCATGATATGACTTTCTAGTCCTTTATCGATGAATTAAATGCGTGCACTAATAGCACCCTTAAAATGTTTCACAAAAACGGTACGCGTGAGAGGTGACCGCTGTGTGGCACCAAACCATAAACGCAATATGGACGTGCTCTCAATTGATGATGTTATCAACTTTGGCCTTATTATGCTTACCCTGTTGTAATATTAATTTGTTATGATATTTATTAGATTGACGCTGATATGCGGCCCACAGCCATGGGTCCCCCTCCCACCTCCCACTTCCACGTGCTGTCTGACACCCCCTCTGGGCTGCAGGCCGTCAATCCGCCCAAGAACACACAGCCCTCACCCGCCAAACCCATCATCATCGGTGAGCGAATCATTATTTATTTTAATTCCTTATATAAGTGCCCTGAAAGAAGAATAAATTGTCACCACTGATTATGAATTAGGAGAGAGTCGGCAATGCATCATCGATTGTGATTAATTTTGTTAATGGTAATGCCAAAAATAAACCAAGCGTCAAGGGTGCTCCTAAGAAAAATACTTTTTTTCTCAAATTATTGTTGACCTTACTAATACAGTTGCACAAAGAAATTTGAGATAAACACATTTCTTCTGCCGCTGTGTTTATTGTATCTTTATGTTTATGCTACAGTTGTACTATGGGACTTGAACCCAGTACTCTTCATAGTGTATTATTGTTTTGTAAGAATTAACTAAAAATAAATGTATTTTCAGGTGACAAGATGGCATCGGTGGACAGTCCACTAGCCAGAGTGGAAGGAGATCCAGCTGTCCCTAAGGTAGAACCCGCAATCCCGCCTATTGACATCAATGGACAGTTTGGACTCAAAATTGACCAGTAAGTTAACATATCAATAAATAATGTTGCATTTTGACTGTTCAGTCCGTCACTCATTTCAGAAATTTGTACGAGGCCCACAGAGGGAGAGATTACAATGGAGTTATCAGCGGTATGCCTTTAGATTGATTGTCCATGCTTTGTATACAAATGTTTGATATGCAGAACTTCAAAGTGCTAAACCTAATATTTTTATTTCTTCTAGATACGGTCGAAGCGGTGCCCGAGGTGTAGTGCCCGGCATGGGGGGCGCCCGCGCCTGGACCGAGCAGGAAACCCTACTGCTGCTCGAGGCCCTGGAATTGTACCGGGACGACTGGAATCGAGTCTGCCAGCATGTGGGTTCCCGCACCCAGGACGAGTGCATCCTACACTTCCTGCGCCTGCCCATTGAGGACCCCTACCTGGACTCTGATGCTGCTGGTGAGGAAACCATTCCATACCTCTAG
The DNA here is from genome assembly GCA_022651775.1 of Drusus annulatus. NCBI lineage: Eukaryota > Metazoa > Arthropoda > Insecta > Trichoptera > Limnephilidae > Drusus > Drusus annulatus. Next base: position 613,434 of record JAGWCC010000065.1, on the reverse strand, counting down.
ATTTGTTACCAACAGAGTATTTAGAACGCTTTCAGATTTGTGCTAAGCAATTTTAAGCATATTTTGCAGCTCTGCTGTGGTCTGTTTACTGTACTCTATATCTTGGTACGTAGTGTTTTAAAAAGTATCTCAATAAATGGGGACTATGAGATTTAAATACACTTTAATGGTGGCATCTACATTTTAGAGACTTTGTGTTATCCCTCGTTATATCTGTAAGTCTTCTTGTCTAAAATATTGGGTATTAGCAACTTAACCAAAAGATGGGAAGCTGCTTGTTTTTAATGGCCTGTCAAACACTCATGTCAGCAATCTAGAAATTTTGTGCAAAAAAAAAAAAACCTTCTCTAATATTCTGCCGTGGTGAATTAGTGATTATTTAATCGGAAACATTACAGAATTTTGTCAAAATAAAGTACGTGAGGATAGAGGATTGAACACCATCCTAGTTGTAGTGCTATTGTAAAACATAAAGTGGGTTGGGCCGATGGGCATAAGGAAAACTAAATATATTAACTAAGGATTCATTTTTTCCAGGAGGTGTACTAGGACCCTTGGCTTACCAGCCAATAGCTTTCAGCCGCTCTGGAAACCCAGTTACCAGTGCCGTAGCCTTCCTGGCTTCCGTAGTGGATCCCAGGGTAGCAGCCACTGCGGCACAGGCCGCAATGGATGAATTTGCTAACATCAAGGTATGCTAGCAATATACAAGCGAGTTATAAATTAAGTTAATGTCAAAATAATGCCTTACTGTTACTAATGATTGACTTAATATTTGTGTTAAAGACATGCAAATCAATTTTATATATTTGACAATAATGTTACATTCTATGAACTTTTTTCTCTTAGGATGAAGTTCCAGCCGCCATGTTGGAAATGCACCTGAGGGCTGCCGCCCAGGTTGGCCCCGCTGCGGCCCTAGCTGCGAGCGGAATTGCTGGCACAGATCCAGGTTACTATTTCATACGCTTTCTTCATTGAAAATTAATGACTGCATTGAATATTAGCCCTGAAAAATATTTACATAAACCAAAGTGTGGTGTGTTTACTTCCATTGTTAGATCTTGATTGTCTAGTTTCATAAAAAGGGTTTTAGCAGCTGTCATAAGGTGATTCATAAATTGTAGGGTTGTTGGCAAAAGTTGATAAAAATTGACTTACTGAGAAAGTGACCCCTCGAAATAATCAACAAACAAGTATTTATAACCCTAAGGCTAAGTTCATACGGGGCCGTGACGGTTAAAAACTGCACTGTATGAGAGCATTCTTAGGGTAGCAGTAAGCCATGAGTAGTGAATGCATGTGTCACTAACCGTGTGAACTCAGCCTCAGGTTAATATAAGAAAATTAATCAAAACCCTTACTAATCCACCTTCTAGAAAAGAAAGAGGGCGCCGAAGGAACGCCCCCCGCCAAGGAGGGCACCGAGGCCGCAGCCCCTAACGCAGAGGGCACTCCCCCCGCGGAGGTAAAGCCCCCCACAGAGGCCCCCACCACCCCCAAGGCAGAACCAGAAGCAGAGGCTAAGCCGGAGCCAACACCCCCTGTGGAAGGTAACATATTTATTTTTATATTTTATGTGCTTCCCGTAATTAATAATGTTCTCGAAAACACAGTTTGATCAAATCTAATACTCGAGATGAGGTTTTGTCAAAGGTTAACCTCTAGTAGACCCGGGGGTTCATCATTATCTTTTCAGGAGTTTTTATCTTTTAAAACTTATTCACATATTTAAATGAACCATAATCGCTTGTCAACAAATAATCAATCCATAGAGATATTTTGCATTGCGTTAAGTTTGGTACAAGTCGAGTAATAAGTATTTGAAGTTTTCTTATGTCAGTACGGTTGAAAAAAATCGATTGTCAAAGTGACACTACTGTTTGTATTTACAGGAAAAACTAATGCAATTTTATTTTTATTTGAAAGGAAGTGTGTTCAACAAAATGACAACAACAAAAATTCACATTTCTTAATCAATTTTTTTTAATGACACGAGGGAGAAAAACCAATTCTCCTAATATAAGTAGCTATTCTGGAAAAACCACTTGTACCATTAACATACAATTTATAAAAATATATTAACACACTTCGAGTACATAGAGTGGTACCTATCCAAGGCAGTGTAGTCAGTTTTTGATGATTTTTGCCAGACTCGGCAGACCCAGGCGTGGCTAAGACTAGGGCTAGGGTATTTATACATCAATTCATAGCACATGTCGACATAACGTTTTTGTTTATTCGTATAACCGTTTTTTTCACAGTATTGTCATCAACAAAAATATAGCATATAACCTAAAAAACCGTCTAGTAGGGTCCAGTTTAAAAACATGTGGGCGGAGTCCCCGGAGACCAAGATCATCCTTACAGTACATAAAAGCGGTGTGTTATTTTTGTTGTCTCTTTCTCTCTCATGGTGTACAACGTAAAAACCTGGAGAAAGTGATTTATCACAAGTTTGTATAGGTTGGGTAAAAAGAATTAGCTCTCTTTTCATACATTATTACTCCAAGTTAACACATTATTTGAGAAGAGAGCATAATTGACAAAAACATCATCATGATCATCATCATCACAAGTGAGTTACTACGAAATTACAATCAGCAAGGTACGACGGAAGTTGTACCTTGCGGGAATCCAGCATTCCAAAGGTTAAGATGCTGCATGGATGAGAATAACAAGAACTACATACAGGGAAAACTGAGAATGTTTAGTTAAATAATTGAAATTTTTCATAAAGGACCTGATTTAACCTAGATTCTTTCGATAGTATTTATCTTTTTTTGTTGATCACCACTATTCATGTTGTATCTCCTCAGAGGGTAAGATTCAGGCTGCAGCAGCCGCCGCCCTGGCAGCGGCGGCCGTAAAAGCCAAGCACCTGGCCGCTGTGGAGGAGCGGAAGATCAAGTCCCTGGTGGCACTGCTGGTGGAGACGCAGATGAAAAAGCTGGAGATCAAACTGCGCCACTTCGAGGAGCTGGAGACCACCATGGAGCGGGAGCGAGAAGGTAGGATTTCACTAGTTATATTGTATCTCCTCGGAGGGTACGATATAGGCTGCAGCAGCTAACAAGCCACAACTCTCGGAGAGGCTTGGGTGCTTATAGAAGTAATTTTGTCATTATTATACATATTCAAATAAAAGACAATTGATTTACAGTTTTTCAATGGCCAAATTTTTATTACGTTTTTCTTGACCCCTACCAGACGGTTGGAAGTGTCCGTGAAGGTGTAGGCAGGTTTCAAGATCCATACTGTTTATCGCATCTTCCTGCCCAGACTCCGACAGGAATAAACAAAGTATTACACCATGTTATTGCAGTCTCGCAATACAGTGAAACCCTCTTATAAGGTTATCGGAAAAAAAAAACACTTCTTATGTGGGAAAAACTTATAAGTGGGATTATTTGAGTCATTTTTGTATTTAAATTTTTAAAGGGACCAAAAAAACAAAACTGAAGCACAAAAAGTTCTTATGTAGGAACTTTATAAGAGGGTTTCACTGTATGTGGAATGACTTGTTTACTACTGAGCCCAAAGATTACTGACGTTCTTCATCCTTCCATTTAGACCATATACAGTTTTGCCATGTGCAGCGAGATGCTATTTACAGTAAATATCAGGGATTCATTGAGGTGAAATATCACCCAACTGCGTTATATAAATGCAATGCTATTATAATATTATATCTGAACCTTGAAATATTAATGTGTGTAACATATCAATTTGTTTATTGCAATAACTAAATATCTAATCTGAAACGCTTTTATAATGCACTTTACAATGCATTAATGGCACTATAATCAAGTTGCACTGTACACATTGAGCCGGCCACGTCATTAATCAACATCAATCTTCCAGGTCTGGAATACCAGCGCCAGCAACTGATCACCGAGCGCCAGCAGTTCCACCTGGAACAGCTGAAGGCGGCCGAGTTCAGCGCGCGCCACCACGCCCAGCAGCGTCTGGCGGAGCCCAGCGCCGCGGCGGCCCCCCTGCCGCCCCACGCCTCGGCCGGGCCCGCTCCCCCGGCGCCCCAGCCCGCCGCATGAGACGCCCAGCATTCGGTCATCGTCCAGCCCACACCACTGTGATGATGCAGTCGTTTGATAAATTTAAGTGATGAACATTATTACGATAAACAAGAGATAAACCTATAGAAGCGTGTCCGTGTGCCCAAAGTAAGCCCAATTTTTCCTTACTTCTGCTTAAATATGATTGAACATTTTCAAAAATATTTTTTAGTTCTAGAATTGACTATTAATTTCACTGGCCTGTCTAGGGCCTAGGAGTCGGAAAGGTCTTATGTAAACTGGTGGTGGTAAATACATACATTTGGTGATACAGACATAAACATCCAACTGAATGGTGCAGTAAATGCATAAATAATGAAGGTGTTAACTACTATGGTATCTGCGTTTGGCTTGAGGATAAGGCAGTCAATGTTATGGATTGTACCATTAAACAGAAAATCTCTAGAATGGTTGTGTTGCCAATTTACACAAGACCTTTCGACTTCTTAAGCTCCAGAAGGGCCAATGAAATTGACTATCTGTTCAAGAAAGAATTTGAAATTTGAAAAATTTGATTAATATCACCCAAAGTGAGGGAAAATTTACGTTACTTCAAAGTTTGTCTCTTCAGTGACCAAATGACGCAGTTGACAGATGAATTAAAGAGACATACGTTACTCTGGTACGAGATGATCAAAGATTCTCACGGCTAAGAGTTTCAGACACTCTTGCAGTGTCCATCATCAGGGCAGATTGTGGTGAATTAAGATTTATTTGTGTAGAATTGATATAGGGTAGCCATCGTTAAAAGGATGAGGAAGCGCAACGCTGCTTGTTACTCTGAAAATCAATCATGTTGCTTTGGTTTATACGTTTGAAGGAATAAATCAGCAAAATTAAGAATAATGCAATGGACTCTACACACATGCAGATGACTGTACTGTGAATGAAATAATAGATTGATAAATTAAGGCGACAGACTTTACTGCGGTATGTACATTTAGTGAGTGGTTAAGGCAGTCAACGTTATGAATGATGTTACGGAGTGCATGCATACGCCGCCAACTGAACTGTGATTGACACAATTATAAAGGCATACCGCTGATGGTCCCTCTGTAACCTCTTAACTCTTTCTTATAAACGACGCTTGTAAAAGAAGGAATGATTACAATGGAGCTGTTAGTGGCAGGATCATTCAGTGATACTCTCTTATAAGGTTTTTAAAGGAACCGTAAAAAAACTTCTTAATTTGGATTTTCTTATGTCCAGGTTTTACTGAATATGCGCATAGTCGTCATGCATATGCAGCTAACTGGACGGTGCGTCTAAATTTACCTTTACACATACAGTGAAACTCTCTTATAAGGTTCTCCAAGGGACTGTAAAAAAAAACTTCTTGTGTGGGATAAATTAGGCCATTTTTCTATTTCATTCTTCAAAGAATCGAAAAAATAAAACTTTTTAAGTGGGCTTACTGTATGTAATAGATTACATTTGTAAAGTAGATTCTTTAGTCAATTGTATTGTGAATGATGCAATGTGAATAAAATAATGTAAAATTTGAGTTTAACCATAATATTAAATACATAGATTGTGTGCGTCCTTTTATTATGGTTCAACTTTAACTCCATTGTATAAATGCAGTTGAAGTTGAATCTGCAAATCAAATGGTTAATCATGGTTAATAGTCACCAGTTTACATCAGGTTTTTAATCATCCTAAATTGTCGAGAGTATGCATCTGATGAAATCTTGCAAGATACATAAATGCATTATTTCATCACTAATCGTTTTAAATATATTTTTTAATTTACCGTTTCCTCGTTTATGGTAAACTCAATGTAGTATTTACGTATATTATATACACTGTGTCTTAGGGTGGTACTGCGAAACTGCAGGGGAAGAGCATTCTTGAAAATTTAAGGAAAAAAAATGTATTTTTTTTTTCCCATCAAGGTCCAAATAAATAAGTGATGATGAATTTTGTATTTGTGTATGGTAAATCAAGTGTTTGTGTCAGTAATACTTAATAGTAAAAATTATACCGCCCATTGCAGGTGGTTATCTACCGCTACTGGCTCGCCAAATGTGAAATCTGTTTGACCGACCGAAACCTAATGACTGATTGGCTATGACATACCTATCTATGTGAATGGGCGGGTACCTACTTACTCCAATTATTATTATAAACAATTGATCTGTGGTAAAGGTACGACTGGTACAACTACAACACAAGTTTTCAACAAGTTTCAAACAAAACATGAAACAAATGAATAGAATTGCTGTTTGAAATGGAAAGTTTTTCGAATAAGTTTTACAGTATCACCCTGAAACAGTGTTTATATAAGTGCTTATGATGTGGTGTGATGAAGTGACAAACACTATTTTAGTGTAACAACACTATTTAAGTACAATTTTAGTGGTCTGAATTATGTATTTTGTCGCTGGACTTGAAAATCATCCAATGTACTTTTACTTCACATTGAACTGCTTAACTTTGTAATATTTCCGAGATAACAAGTTAAAATAAGTAATAAATAGACCTTTGGCGTATTGCAAAACAAAATGACATCAATTTTTTCAGTCTACTGCTAAATATTTTTTCTGTCAAATTGGTGATTTTGAAGGCCCAGTGACATTTTGTATTTACTTATAATAATGTTCATCTACGCTTGTCTACAGGACTTTTTCAAAATAAATTCAATTAAAAAAATATATTCATTTAACTTTTTCATGTTGTTTGCATTTTGCTCATGTAGTTCCGTTTATTTATTGTTTATAAAATAATTAATTACAAAATTAAATAAACTTAGCTGGTCCTCCTTACTAGCGTATTAAGTATTGCGTAATCTTTTTTAATTTAAAATTTATTTATTTATCTTGTTGAAATATAAAACATGGGTTTGGTCCATGTCTGTCTCACTAGGAGATTCCTGTGTCGAGACAGACGTAATCTAAATTCATATCTAAATTCAATCTGAGCTATATCACAAAAAGTAGAAAATGCAGCTATGCTACCCTAACATAAATACATTTTCTATCAATTCCAAAATTTGTTCGCTAGTAAGGAGGGTTGTTAAGCATACTTTTTGTAGGGTAAACTATTGATAATTTTACCTACATGAATAAGTATAACTTTGTGTCTGAATGAAATAATTTAAATATATTGTTTTTTGACAAAGCATGAATTGCGCATCTATTTTACAAATACATAATAAAAAAATTATCACACAGGATTTTTCAATAAATTAGTCTCTTTTTTTCAATAATTAATGATTTTGAGAAAATATCATGTTGGCTTGAGTTATCTCAAACACAAGTACAAAATATCTAACAGAAATGTATTCAATAGTAATTATGTCTTCAATATTAACATATGTAACAAAAAGTTTGTATGGTGGTGTGAAAAATCGGAATGTATTTACTATGATAATAAATATTTTAATTTCTAATTAATTGGATGACTTCTTAAAGTAATGAATTTCCGTTTCTCTGGGACAAATAAAAGTATGAACGACTTCATACTTTATTAGAATATTTGGGAATTTATACTGACACTCGGTTCTAGTAGTGGAATTCGAATTTCTTAATGTTTATAGGTAAATTTAGCATTAACTATGTACTACAATTATTTTGTATATTATACAATATTGATTAAAATAAATTGTTTTGATTAATGTTTAATCCCACTTCCAAATGCATATTTCGGCCATATTTTTTCATTAGTGTATATTTCAAGTACAATGAAAGCATATTTTACCTACAATGAGAGCATATTTCACGATAGTCAATGCAAAATGTCAAACTGGTGATGAAAAAGTGGTTAAAAATTATTTCATTGAACCTAAATATCGAACATTTTTAAGAAATCGTAACCTATTTAAATTCATCATGCAGTAATTTAGCAGATGGCTGACAGAAAAAAAAACTGACTTACGTTTCTGATATTGTTCCCCGGGACATCCGTTTCGAAACGGCGCTCTCCTCTTTGCAGTGTTGGTACAGGAAATTCAAATTAAAAAAATGAAACGTGTTTGGAGAAAGCTGGTTCGAGGAATCAAATGTCCAAGGGTTACCGATGTATTGATTGTGCGTTACCAATGTCAAGGAGATGTTGTCGCTGGAAAGGCAAAAGGGCTTAAGCGACACTTTGGTCAAAAATGAGTTGAGTATGCAGTTTTGATCAGTTATTTTTTCTCCATCGAATGCTCTGCCTCTCGTTTGATTCTGAAGACTTATAGTCCTTCAGCCATGTAAAATATATTTACCGTTTGGGAGAAGGCTTGACTCAAGCGACACAAGTTTGGGACTTTTTTTTAGCTTTTTGTCGCTTCAGGTAACTCAGTGAGAGTGTTGAGTCACCTGAGTTAACTTTTTTTTAAATGCAACCAGGTACTGAAGACTTATGAATTTTATTGTAAAAAAAAACAACTTAAACTCTTGTAAACTTCCCAAAATGGCGCTTTTGCCTTTCCGGCGACGATATACATAATATTTATTATGGGCGGGCTTATAGGCTGATGGCAATCTACACCAACCATCCATTTTGTTAATTTTTTCTTACATTTTTCGGTGAGATACTTAAAGATAAGTAAAAATAATACGCTTAGATGGTTTGGGCATGTAGAGCGAATGAACGAAGAAAGGAGTGTGAAAAGAATATATGATGCGAAAGTGAATGGAAGAAGAAGTCGAGGACGCCCAAGAAAGACATGGCACAATCAAGTAAATCAAATACATACTTGAATCGGGTCATGTGAAGAGTCAGCATAACAGGAGAGTATGTATGAGACGATGTATGAATGTGAATGAAGCAAGGAGTGTGTGCCAAGACAGAGTTATATGGCGGTCCGTCCTCTCTGCCTACCTAAACGGCGTGATGGTTAGTTAGTTTTTTTAGTTTAATAATAATATTTTTAGTCTAAAAATCAGAGTAGGTGTAAAGTGAAATAAAGGAAAATTAAAAATAAATAGAGGATTCATATCATGTAAAATTTTATAGATGTTTCGCATGTTTTGATATTTAAAAGTAAAAAACAAAAAAAACGAAATCGATTTTAAAATAAGGAGTGAATTTCGGAGTTACAATAAGAGGACGGTATATGGAGTGTTAACCGTTTTGGTTAGGTACGAATTTGCGAAACTTTGATGGATTTTATATTTACTGTAATTTCTTTTCTTACCACCCAACCTATCCTAAAATTGACACAATAGAAGGTTATTGTTGTGATTATGGTGTTGGCAATACGCAATTTGCGTCTCCAGTGATCCGCGGGCCGTCACAGTAATACCATTCCGCGAAAATGAAAATCGGTAGATAAGAGTTGAAAATTTCAAAATGTGAATTTAATCCAAACAACTAAATCCATGTCAAAATTTTACGAGAATCGAACCTTCAGATCCATATCACATGATTAATTCGGTAAACAAATTGTGACAACCTTTACTATTATCGCTTTCCTCAAGACAACATTTTTGGCATATTATCGACTTAAGGACATTATCAAAGATGCCTTTTCGTCAATTTCACAATCGTAGCATTTCTTCTCACACACACAATCGTTTATCAAAGATCGAGTGTTCAGTTTATTCCGCTGTTTTGTTGTTATAAAATTAGTTTGTGAAAAAATATTTCTCTGAATATCGGTAGATTTTAGCTGACATTGGTAGATCTACCAAAGTTTCGGAAGAAATTGCATCGATGGGCACCGCGAGAGGAATAGACAAGAGAACCGCATATTATTATTCAGGAACCCCACAATTGTCTATGGCCGCCGCCATAATCCAACCCGCTATAAAAAAAGTGCGTTTGCCGAAGAAGAAGAATAAATTGGTGAGTCCATATTTTTCCACATTCCACTAGGGGCTTTTATTATTTCCAAAGGCCATAGTTTTATGAACGATTTATGAATTTAGGAGGATGGCCTTTGAGTTGTAATTATAATTATTAATAAGTATTATCTAATTGGTTTGACTAACCTAAGCGTATCGGCCGATCTAATCAACTCGTCTACTTATACATTTTGTTACAGGATGGTACCTACCGCGAAATTTCAAGGGGTGATTATTCATAAACATCTATAAAATCGTTAATTATTTAAAAGGCTTATATAAAAAAAAGTTAGGATACATTTTGTTTTTTCGTACGGTAACGTGTAACCGATCCTTTATAGTAAACTTTATACCACCCACTACAGGCGGTCATCTACTGCAATTGGTTTGCTAAATGTGAAATCTGTTTGACCGACCGTAACCTGACGACAGATTGGCTATGGATAAACCTACCTATGCGAATGGGCGGGTAATTGTACCTATTCCCAACAGATATAACAAGGTCAACTGTATATTTTATTTTATTATATTATATTTAACGGTATATTATATTCTATAGTTGGTCTTGATATGTAAGCAATGACGTCATACACGATTGATCTATCCCAAATATATGATCACAACACAAGTTTTCGACAACTTTCAAACAATATATAAATTATTTTTTTCGGAAAGTAGAATGGCTTTGTTTGAAATGGAAATTGGATGTTTTTCGTAGAATATCGTGAACTCCTGAAGTTTCACGGTATTACCTTGAAACACGGTGTATAAAAAGCCACACGTGCAACGTGTGTTATTAGTCTGTTTTGTCGGATTTTTTGTAATTGGGATTCGTAAATAAATTAATCATATCGTCCTTCAATTATTTATTCATATTCAAATAACATGTAGCAATTACAAAAAATCATACGTAATTTAGTATGTAGTACTTTTCAACCAATGGTAAGGTAAGACGGTAAAATAATTAAATACATATAATACATACATAATATTGACTATGAGCTTCTTTGCCACATCATATTTTCAAAACATATTTATAATAATGCAAATTAGGAACTTTATAATTGAAATAGGCTTTGAAATAAACGTTATTTCCAATATTTTTATATACACATTAATTTATTAAGAAGTAAAATATTTTCTACGAGGATAAAAGAGATGACAGTTTAGTTAGATAAGTACTTATATTATACATATTACCTTGTTAAATAGATAGGATTTTGTAGTACTGGCAATATGAATATCTCACATGCGAAAGTGGAGAAGTACTGATTACTCAATTTAATTATAAGACAAAATACTGAAAGGTTTAATTTTTTTAAATCAACTATTTATTTATTCATCTCATCTTTCGATACGTAATCGAAGTTAGCCACCTCGAAAAAGAGTGAATTAAATAGCTTTATTATTTCAAAGTAATGCTTTGGCATTGCACAATATATAGAAGTTCCCAAGTAGAATATTTATTTTAATTGACTTATCTAAGAAATAAATAATAATAATACATACCCACTAGATTTGAATACTGCTTAGAATAATAAATTAATACTGAAGATTATTTTAATGTCCTTTTAAAGTTTGCTCACAAAATTTTAATTTCAACCCTTGATTTGGAGAGTAATGTGGTCGCTACATATTTTGTATGAAATAATTTTAGTAAAATAAATAATAAATAGTATTAAATTCTGTGCGCTGCGCCTTCATGAGGTTATGTTTACTAATACGAGATAAATATCTAAAAACTGTAAAGTATAGTTAAACAAACATGAATTTTATCTAGAGCGTGAATATAGCCGGAGTGCTGTGTCATGCCTGTTTGAAATCTTAACGCCGGCGTCCGAACCTGAGGAAGTTGTGGACGACGTCCTGTCGCTTCATGCCGATGTTCAGGAGCTCAGGATATTCACGGAAGATGGCAGCTGGAAACAAGAAGTAAACATGTTTATTTGTTGTGGCAAACCGACGAAGTGGAAGCAAAGTGGAATCTGATTGGATAAAAAAGATCGACGACAACACGTTAATAAATCAAAATAACATTTCTTTTCTCCATGGTGGATATAGCTAATGTGATTGGAGAAAGAAATATTTATTAGAAGAAATGTGTAATGTGCATGTATGTGGCAGCGGTGTTCATTGCCCTGTTACCAAGGGTAGCTGTAGATTTTCAGGAGAGCATTTGAAGTGGGTGTTTGATGAAATTACATGACATTTTCACATCAAGTTTGTCAGAAATGGAAAAAATCAAAATGTATTGTTTTTTTAAAGCAGATTTATAGCCTTTACAAGAACTGTAAGCCATTATTATGAAGTTTGATGAACAAAATTAGACTAGAAGTGTCAAAGTATTGACAGTTATCAGTTGAGTAACGAAGATGTCATCACACGGAAACAGGTTCCACATTCAGTAGGCACAACTTGAGGTTCTTAGTCCAAGAAGGTAAAAAGCAAAGGAAGAAGAGAAGAATACGAGTTTTACCCATGAGGAAGTATGTCTTTTTTAGGATAGTAGACAGACTCCAGCATAAGTGGAGCTTGGAAGGAAGATGGCGGACTAAATGAATTTCAGTCCTAGACAGGATAAACTGTAGAAGCAATAGCAAAAGAAAAATAGTAAAGACCCACTGAGATATATAAAAGGTACCTTGCAACTATTGTACATGTGGATCAATGCCCTGTAAGACTGAAAGCAGATACGCCTTGTCCAGCACTGGAAAAAACTGTAAGAGTACCAAAAAGATGCCTAGAAAATATGAATGGAGATGTAGTTACCTTGCAGTTCGGCGTTAGGTCCCACTTTCTCGCTGGCCTCGGCGTACAGCTCCAGGAAGGTGTTGAGTGCGCTGCAGACGCGAGCCACCTTTGGGTCCTCGTCCATGGCGGCGGGAGTGCAGTGCGGCGCGGGCAAGGCCAGGGCGTTCCAGCACAGGCACGACAGGAGGATCACCACAGCCCACTGCATTTTCTGTAACAAGATAAAAAATACCAAAATTTATTTTATGAAAATAATACAAGCAGGTACCTAGTTCAACTTTACCGGTGTTAGAACCCTGTGATTGTAAGACACTACTCGTGTAACCTCAGAGCAATAATATACAAGAGAGAGCGCTGCTGTAGTCAGTTTTTATGAGGTTTGCCGAACTCGGCTAGACCTGGGCGTGGCTAGGATTAGGGCCAGGGTGTTATACATCCGTTCATAGCACTTGTCGACATAATGTTTTTGTTTATTCGTACAACCACTTTTTCACAGTACTGTTATAAACAAAAATATAGCATGTAACCTATTGAACCGTTGAGTTATGTTCATTTATTTCGCGTATCAAAACGTATGGGCGGAGTCAACGGATACGCGGGACACGAAGAACATTCTAACAATACTTTAAAGCGGTGTGATAATTTGGGAGATTTTTTTTGTTTCTTTCTTTCTCATGGTGTACGACGTAAAAACCCGGAGAAAGTGATTTGTTCCAAATTTGTATAGGTTGGGTAAAAGAATTAGCTCTCTCTCCATATATTGTTAGATGAAGCGTGTAACAAACATATTGGTTTCCATTCGTTATTTTTTAAGCCCTTGGCGAATGCTTTGTTAGTCACTGAAATGTGTTGATAGAGGCAGTGATCCTGATTTCGTACCCTGACAAATACCCGGTGTTGGCTTACTTCTTCATTTTAGGTTTCAGTTTACTAGTGTTGAAACCCCATTATTGCAAAATACTAACACCGGCTTGCATTTAACTTTTTTAAAACTGAATGCATTGAAATAAACAGTGGTCTTAAATTCGTACCTTGTGGAACTCCCGGTCTTTGCTCGATTTTTTTTTGTAAAATGGGTACATAATTAAGAGCTTAGAGCTAAAGTAGTGGGAGTAGGAACAATCTGACAGTATTAATACGCTAAGCGTGTGTAGTACGTGGTTTGCTCAATCGCCGCGTGGGGCACTAACGTCTGCAAAAACATTCGTAAATATACTAGTTTAGATTATTTGTTCAACGAAAACACATTTTAATTTGATGTTAACCCATTTATTATGTAAAAGATCTCTAAATAAAGATTGTTCGATAAAATCGTTTAACATCAAGTTGTAGGTGCGTAGGTAGGTAGTGTGTTTACGAAGTATTTAAAATTATTGTATGTCGTACGTTTTATACAAATAAATTTATATTACTTGTATTAACTCAAATGATTCGCAGTCAAACACATTGAATTACCTTTCGAAAACGACGAATAATTATTACAATCATTCCTTTCCTTCCTGGCAAGATTCTATAACTGCCTAAGTTTAGTTCAGAGTTTTTATTGCCTGAACTTTTCAAATGAAAAGCTTATTTTCATTGAAGCCGTAGATTGTAGAAGGGGTAAAGTTTCCAGATCAGATTTTCAATTAATTTATAAATGTGTTTCTCCTTGTCCTGTGGTTGGGACTGTTGGCATTGTTAATTTCGATCCTCCCATTTTACTTTAGATAAATAGGGTAGCACGTAGATTTGAGAAATTATTAATGACTCTGTCACATTGAGAGTGGGCCGGAAAGCCTATCTGTCTTACAGGACATTATACAATATTCCCGAAAGTATGACGAAAGTCAACAGCGAAACTTCAACGTGTTTGTGGCTGTTGAATTTGAAAGGGGTTTCTTCATCGGCCGAGTCTCACCCCCATTAAAAATCCTCTCGCGTTGTTTGAACAAAGTTAATTAAAGGGAAAGCTCGGACAAACAAATCCAGAGGGTGTTGCGTTGTCTGTCAAAGATTCCATTAGGAACAGTTCGTGGGTCGTGCTGTATCTAGACTTCGCCGGCCGCCGAGTAAACAAACCCACTTTGCATTTCTCATCGTCAACTTCTTTCAGCGTCGAGAAAAACTTTAGAACCGATTAATTATAGATTTAACTCACGCGTTATCAAATTGAAGTATCCCCACGGGGACGAGGAGACTTAAGTATTTACTCCAATCAAAAGTTTACTCTTTTCTTCACGCATTAACAGTGAAAGTGGAAGCGTTTCTCCTTTGTGGCGGAGGCTGCATTCTCCCGCAGCCACTCCAAAATGGCAGTGGGCTGATCTTAACTTTTACTTTCGAACTTGAGATTAATCTCTCCAAACAATTTACATAATAAACAGCTTCTGCCCAACTGATTTCTGAGCTGTTTACTTCAATTTACCCATTAAATGAGTTTTAGTTTGCGGTTGAAAAACGACCGCACAAAAATCACGAACGGAAGTACATATTTTATAATTTTGTAATAAGTTAAAGACCTACACAGCAGATACTTAGCAGATATTTGGCGAAATATTAATACCATTCCGCGTATTATCTATTCATATTTACTTTCAAAGACATCGTATATTTTAATATAGGGTTATGAAGGTGTCACCGGTAGCAGCAACCGGCAGATGACAAATATGAAGCTGACACAATCGCTTTATAAAAGATGTCAAATTTCACTAGGCGCCCGCAGTGAGAGCGATACGCGGAATACGTGGGTGGAAAGGATTTCTTCATATGTGGCGTTATGAGTCGTCTGTTTGCTCGAGTCTCTTTGTGTCGCCAAAAAGATTCCAGCCCGGGGCCATCTCGTACGTGGAAAACACTAAAGATGTTGTGCAAACAGAAATATTGCCATTTAACGGGAGAGGAATTTCAAGTGGGAATCAATTTTCATTCCGACCGATATGGAGCTAACTCACCATGGAGAACGGAGCGTGTCATTTATGTGCGAACCTACAATATTATACAAAACCCTTGTGTCAGACCGCGTGTTCTATTTTATTCTAAATATATAACAATTTTCATCAGATGAACTGAAGTAATATGTACAGCAATCTTACGGCATTTGGATTCGAGTCGGAAGCTCGATACGTTTAATGGATTAAAAGGAATATTTTTTTGTTTTACAGAAGTAAGAAGGCGAAACTTTCCACGATCAAGCCAGAGTCACAGTAACATAAGAGTTTGTATGAGACGGTGTATGCATGTGAATAAACAAGGAGTGCGTGCCTAGACAGAGTTGTGTGGCAAAATAAATAGGGGGAGAGTGTTTCTTTGCTCCCACAGTTGTATCCGAGGAAAAACCGGAAGCAAAACCTGCACGTCCGCCTCGGGCCGAAAGTAAAGCTCCCTACGTTAATATGCTAATGCAAGAAGATTGCTTTAAATCCCTTAGGCGTATCGGGACTCAAGCCCTCCTGCTTCTACTCGCAATCCCAGCAATAAGAAATCCCCTGAATTGCGATTTGGTTATTTTCACCTCACAAAAACCAAATAGAACGGTCGAAATCACTTCCGTGATTTGAATGCTGTTCATAAGAAAAAGGGATTGATCTATTTGTTGAAACATTGTAAGAACGAAAACCTATTCGGTTTTTAAATCTAGATTTCAACAGGTGTAAATATATTTCAAGTGAAAATGCCATTTCGAGACCTACAAACTTATCTGTGCAGTCAGAGGCTTCGTTGCTGTTGATATTGTGGATCTAGTTTCAATTTGATGCGTGTTATAAGTTATAAGGTTTTAAGGGTGTGCAAAGGTTCGAAGGCTTAAATAAATCTAATATTAAGGCGTAGGCATTCTGCGAACCGGGAAAATTCAAAAGCGTTTTGCAAAGTTATTCATATTACAGGGAAAATTTATATGAAACTTTGTATGGAAAAGAAAATTTATTTATTGACTTGTAAATAGAACGGGGTTTTCTTCCCCCTTTCTCGCAGTGCCTACTTTGTTCGGAGGGAATTTTTCATTTTCGTACGTAAATTTTCCGAAAATTGCTACTCATTACTTTTACAACAGTTCCTTCAAACATGTCCAAACAGTTTGTTTAGAGCTTTATGCCTATTCTTGAACACGAAAAGTTTTTCACACGTTTTTATTTGAAAATTCAATCCACAAGGGTCTCTATAAAAGAGCATTTCAACAAGTCACTAGAAATGATGTTATTGTACTTTTATTTTATTTATATAAAACACTTCAGACACGTAACAAAACGTTTCTTACACTGAAGTAAAATATAATGATATTAAAAGAAGACGTTCGCGCTTTAAATTTGTAAAGATCGTGTAGGCAACGACCAAAGGAAAGTTATTAAGTATTATTTTAATTCTACGTCATTTCAACTCAGAAAATAAAACAAAAAATAGCGAGAAAAAGAGAAATAATGGAGTATCATTAATAAGTCTTAACACACAATGTTGGTAGGCGTTCAAATTAACGCCAGCAGTTAAATAAAAATGTTATTCGTTTTTATTAATTAAGCAAGCAAATTATGAACAATATTTAATTATACATATAAACAACGTGTTTGGACATAAATATATATAGAATGAAAATGAAATAATAACTTTGTATAAGACCACAGTTTTTTTTATGACCGACCGGTTTCGCTTAGCCCAAACATCATCAGGGTACAAAATTAAGCCAAACAAAAAATATATAGTGTGTGGTTATATATACTCATACATACAGAGGGAGAACACAATATAAAATAAAATAAGTGAACAGTAAGAAAATAAAAGAAAAACATTTAATTTTATGAGAAAAGGAACAGAGAGAAAGAGACAGATAATATTAAATGAAAAAGGCAAAACGTGATAAAAGAAAAATGATAAATTTTATGAGTTACGGGAAACATACCTACTACATACATACATATATACATCCTACTCCAACTACTTTAGCTCTAAGCTCTTAATTATGTACCTATTTTACAAAAAAATCGAGCAAAGACCTGTGAATCTGTGATCTTACACAAAGTAATTACTTATTTTTCATTAAATATGTCAAATCACAAAGTGATTGCTTTCTACTAAAATATATATCTATATTTTTAAATAATGGTTAACCATTTTTGTGTTATAACGTATGAAAATATAATGCTGAAATATTCTTAGATATATTCTGTACACTTAGAGATATTAACCGGAAAATGCGTACTGAAAATTAAATACGATGACAAGTTGTTTAACAAATGAAGAAATGATTCATATTTTCCCAAGAATTTTGAAGGCTGCAGAGGAAAGGTTAACTAGGATTATTTCATTTCGTCTTATATCTATTGGTATTTACTTGAGTGTAACCGGCAAAAATAACGATAAATGATTTGAAATAAGGTGAACAATCTCTAGCATAATTAAAAATTAATTTTCAGACGCTTTAAAATAACACTCAGAGAGAATTATTTTTTATTATTCAATACGATGTTGAAAATAATACCAGACCCCCGAGAAATTTAAATCTGTGATTAGTATTCACCTCCTTGATTAGGAAAATCTTCTAACCGATAAGATGGCAGTAGAACACTTAATTTAAGAAATGCTGTAGTTATAATATTGAATTATCTATGACTATACAATATTGAAAAGTCTAGCAAAACCCACGATAGTATTCATGCTTACATAAGAAGGAACATAACAGATTCTTTGAAATATGAACAAATTTAATGTTCATACTTTTATTTAAATGTTTAATCAAATATAAGCGGAATCTCAGCTTCGTACTGAGTCTTAGAAATACTTTCTTTAAAAAATTAAATCAAATTCAATTATTCAAAATAGGTTTCCTAAAATAAGAAACATGTATTCATAATAAAATATAACTGAGTGCAAACTTACCGTGTTCATGAAATCCCTTACGAATCGCTTGTATTATTTCTTTCTTCAATATCCTGAACTCAAAAACCCTTGATCACTTCACTTTAACTTCTTATCGTATCCTTACAATCATAGTTTTTTTTCAAAATATCTCTCCAAGGAAGAGACGAAACACCAAATTTTCCACAAAATGTTCAATTTAAAGACTGTTGACTTCGTCAAAATCACTCAACATAATGAAGTTTAAAAAAAAAACATCAGTATTTAATAACTCTTATTGACCGTGAAAAACATTAAATACGTAAGTGTCATAAATCAATATTATTTATTATCATTTGTCACAATCCGATTGGCAACTTTCCGGTGCACGTGTTAGCAAGAACTGACAAGATTCAGATTTCATCTCGGCTATAAACGAAGTATGCGAGGACTCTAAGGCAGTGAAGGATAACGTAGGCTCTTTGGGTGGCTGTGTTGCAGGTTGTATAGAGGCGGTATTGTTATTTGATGCAAAGAGACGCGGCCCTTGTATCTACCGGGTAAGCCAACACACTTTGGACCGGTGCAAATATTTATCGAGTAATTACTAACTTAAGGCATCATATTAGTTGTTATATGTTGACACGTAAGGTGTCATTCAAATACTAACTATAGAATCATGTTTACTCTAGATATTTAAGCGTAGAATTCGGTTTTCCCACAGTGTAAAAATACATATCCGTTTTAAACCTCATTAACAGAGTTCATCAAACTTTGGTCTCATCAAAACAAATGTGAAATATACAAATAGGATAGTTTTGAGAACATTTTCACGCTTTTATAGTATTTAAATATTACTGCACTAATTTAACTCGCCACCATGTTTGGTAAGTGCGATATTTCTTTCAAAACATACTGAATACTTTTTAATCATTTGAAGGTGGGACCAAATATAATCCGTAAAATTAATTAAGTGTGGGTAAAGTTGATTCAGCGTTCAGCAACCTCTATATTAGTACAAGAGTCTAAAAAAAAGTAAAGATAAAAAAAAATTACAATAAATTACTTGTTAGGTACACACATCGGCTTTACATAAATAGATTTTAAAAATATACATATTACTCTCTCTTTGCGTACGATTTTAGACTCGACTCCACAAGAACAAAAAATCTTTTTTTACAAACACTTAAAATGTTCACTTATTGGATGTAATTTTACAGCATGTTTCATAAATTGAAAAAGTAGCTATTGACATTCTAAGAAGCGATAGGTAGATAATGTAATATTGAATGTTTTAAACTTCTTTATACGTAGTTATTAAAAATATTAATATTTTCTGGAACAAACAATTTGAGAATAAAAAAACTTACGATAAGCCTTTTTTTAAAGAAAGACAAACATTCCCGGGTTACGAACAACCCGACGATATTTGAAAAACTCCTACTGCCATCATAATAAGCGGAAGATGTTGCTTATGCAAAGATGGAGGACTTAGCTAGAAGAGGTATTGAACTCACGACGCCCGGGTGGGTATCTGACACGTTTGTCCACTCAGCTACTAACCGGTCAAAAAATAATAGCTATAATGCAAGATTGGGTCAAATGTTTTCGATCTCTGAGTAGTATCCACCACAAATGTCAATAGGCCTACATGTTCGTAAATAAACTGTCCTTTCCGAGGATTTTTTTAGAATTTTGCAGTTTATCATGAGTAGGTGCGACAATCCACAATGTGGTTTGTATGACGGTCATGAGGTCAAATCGTTTCCAGATTCACGAGGTGGATCTGTTCTACGTCATATAAGATATTGTTAGATTTTTATGCCGGATATAAGAAGATACGGAATGTGACTATACTGAATATGAGTATTGGGTTTCTCTAATTTCTAAGAAACCTAGAAGCTTAGAAGAAAGCGCGGATTGTTTTTGAAGTGGTAATTTTGTCGGTGAATCTATCACCCAATATTTAAATGTTTTGTTAATCCAAATGTATACCAATTAAGCAGTAAACTACTCTGAATCTACCAAAAATATTAACGTAAACTTCTTAGATATTTTCGTAGATGTTGTTAGGTTAGTTATAATGCGTCATAAGGGGTAATTGCGTTAATTCAATCTTCTTTATTCAATCGTTCAAATAATTGTGAGAAATTTCATCTTTCATTTACTACTTGAATTTTTACTACAACGAATCACAATTATTCCATAAATACTCTGCTTACTTCAAACACATTTAAAAAAAAAACCAAAATGTGTGTTTTTTTTAAATACACTGATTTATAGTTTTGTGTTTAATTTGTAGAACAGTATAGTAATATACAGTTTGATAATGACCTTATACGCCGAAATTGCTGTCACAAAAAACAAAAAAGCAGAACTAAATAATAATAAAATTAAATTTAATTCAATTGAATTATAAAATAAGATTCTCACTGAGATCGTGAATAAACTCTCAATAAAAAATGTAATCTTCCTGATCTAAAGATTCTGAGAAAATGGTCCATTCAATTTAATTGAGACTGGATGCATAAATCAATGGATTTCTACTGAACATGGAGGTTATTTTTTTTATTCAACTACAAATCATGATAATAGTGTTCAATTTCTGGAAACGCATTGGAGGTAGTTGATATTATTTATGACATATTGTTTTCTTGTGAGTCATTTTGAAGTTTCACATTGTTGCGGGGAATACCATAAGTCCACACTGTCTATTATGATTGAATTATGTTAGTATCATTAATGTTTTCATATCTTTGTTGTTAGTACCTTTAACGTTACAATATTAATATCGCTGAAGGCTGTAGTTAAAGATACGTGACCCTCGATTATCTGGGGAGTCAAGGAACGATTAGCATAAAGAGTGGTGTGTTTATGTATGTTGAAGTGATACTACAAGTGAAATCTATTAAAAATCAATCAATATTAAAAACTTTATAGTTCGTGGAATTTGGTATAAGACGGCTGTACCAAAAAAACCCATTATGGAATTTAAAATTCAAAATGCTTTTAAAAGATGTTTTGGTTATGTTAAGAGGATTAACGCGCGCAGCACGGTATCATTTCTGAAACCCCCTCTTCACCACAATCTACACATCTGCCCTGATGTTGGACACTGCGAGGCTGTCCGAAACGTTGGCTAAAGGAGAAAAAAGTATAACACGGCATAGTAACCCAAAAATCCAACACGATAATTTATGTATGCATTGATGTTTGATATCACGCATATTGACGGCCTCCGCGGTCGAGTGGTAAGACGATCGACTACGAATCCAGAAGTCACGGGTTCAAACCCGGCGTGCGCAAATCAATTTTGTTTGATAAATATGTGTCATAACACATTACATTCATATATATATATTTAAAGAAGGACAAACATTACCGGGTTACGAATAACCTGACAATATTTAAAAAAAAACTCCTACTGCCATCATAAGAAGCGGAGGATGTTGCTTGTGCAATGATGGAGGGCTTAGCCAGCAGAGGAATTGAACACACGACGCCGGGGTGGGAATCCGACGCGTTTGTCCACTCAGCTACCGACCGATCAAATGTATGTATTGATGTTCAATATCACGCATATTGACGGCCTCCGTGGTCAAGTGGTTAGACGATCGACTACGGATCCAGAGGTTTCCCAACCTTACTCTTCCCCATCTTCTTCTCCTCCTCACTACGTTCAGCCTCACAACATACCCCAATGGAGGATGCCATAGTCTTACTAGCTCTAGGCTGTTGGAAGCAGTTGGAAATCTTGTGCGGAATTGACTATGAAAAATATATCTGCCTCGAAGAAGGTTGTGCGATTGTCTCCGAAACGTATGAATGTAGATTTTAATAAAGCGGTGTGCAAAATTTCAACACTATTGTAGATACTTGCTGTAGACAGTTGATAAATAGACGAATAATATAAATATTTTAGTACGGCTAGCTAGTTAAAAAAAGACTGCACAAGAAAAGGCTATGTTTATCGTCAATTATAGCGTGAAATTAGCAATCAGTCGCTTGGTTTCCGTTGCTTTTATGAAGAAGTTAATTTAAAACTTCGCGGATAGATTATATTCGTCAGCCGCAAAAAAAATGATCAGATTGTTTTTTTTTTTTATGGTTAGTTTTGGTTGTGCTTAAATTACTTATAGAATGAGTTTCAAACACTGCGGTCAGTACCGGAAATTCCTTCTGGAGTAACCATACCTCCCATACTGTCACTGGAAAGGCAAAATGGCTTAAGAGACACTTTGGTAAAAAATGAGTTAAATATGCAGTTTTGATCAGTTCTTTTTTCTGCATCGAATGCTCTGACCCTCGTCTGATTCTGAAGACTTTTGTGGCCCTTCGGCCATCTAAAATACGTTTACCATTTGGGAGAAGCCTTGACCCAAGCGACACAAGTTCGGGACTTTTTTAAAGCTTTTTGTCGCTTCAGGTAACTCGGTGAGAGCATTGAGTTAACATTTTTTTTAAATACAACCAGGTACTGAAGACTTGTGAATTGTATTGTAAAATAAACAAAAAAATTAAAGTGCTCTGGTGTAAACTTTCCAAAATGGCGCTTCAGCCCTTTTGCCTTTGCGGCGACGATAAACATAATATTCATTATGGGCGGGCTTATAGCCTGGTGGAAATCTACACCAACCATCCATTTTGTTAATTACCACATAGCATGAACTTTAGAAATGTGTTATATTACTTATCAATTACGACCTCTGTGGCCGAGCGGTTAAGATCATAGGCTACACATCCAAAGGTCGTGGGTTCAAAACTGAATATAAAGCGCAACACGGCACAATAACCCAAAAAATCACGACAATGTATGTATGTATTGATGTTTGGTATTACGCATATTGGCAGCCTCCGTGGTCGAGTGGTATGACGCTCGACAGCGAATCCAGAGGTTACAGGTTCAAACCCGGCGTGCATAAATAAGTTTTATTTTATTTATTTGCGTCATTTCACATATAGTTTATGAAAAACAATATATATTAAGTTTGTGGCACGTTAAAAAGTGGTAGTTACTCTCAGAATCGTTCTGATAAAAGAAGATCATTCAGAATCAAAGCTTTGCTTGAAATGGCTTAAGCCGTGTTTAGTGACCAGATCTGAATAGCCAGGTACCTCTCAACTTTCATCATCCTCATCTCCTTTTCCTCCTCACTCTCTTAAGTCTCAAAGAGTTATTTTACGGTATTTAAATAAAAAAAAATGAAACCAATATCATAAACCGGGCGAAATATGAATTAAAGTAATATTTTTTAAAAATGTTGTTGATCCGGTCCTGTCTGAAAAAAAAAACCCACGTAAAAATGTTGCCCTGCTTTATGGTTTTGGATTTAAGATTTTGTGTAATATACTCGGTACTTTTTACTTTAAACGACAATTTTTTACCGAAATTTAATGGAAAATGTCGCTTTCGCCGTGAAATACCAGCGCGGTTTCTGAATACCTTTTGTTAAGTGGTACTTAATATTGGAGCTTTGATAACTATGCTGTTCTTATATAACGATAAAGCTGATTAAATTCTCCATAAAATCAACGCAACTGTCATCATAATAATCAATGGATTATTTTATATCGCCGTTTTTCTGAAAATCACCTCAATCTGACAAAATTTGCTTTTATTCGGTTGGTATATAGGTGGTTAAGATTAGTTACCCTTTGAAAGTATTTATAATATTTCCAAGAAACAAAAGACACATTTTTATTCTTACATCTCATACTGAAAACAAGTACTGGAACTTGTGCGAACTAATTGGTTGATTGAATTTTATTTTAGTTGAATTTTTCTTCAAGCTGAAATTTTTTTTAAATAACCATTTTATTTTTCCTTTTTTATAGTGAATACCGCACAATAGTCTCAATTGCTCCCAGAATTTTAGAGCCAGTGAAACTATGGCAACCCCAATTGGGGTATTTTGTGAGGTTGAAGGTAGTGGAAAGGTGAAGGAGATGAGGAAGAGGAAGGTTGATAAATATCTGGCTATTCTGATCTGGTCACCAAACACGGCTAAAGCCATTTAAAGCAAAGTTTTGATTCTGAATGGTGGTCTTTTACCGGGGCGATACTCAGAGTATCTACCACTCAGGAACGTGACGCAAATATACCATGTTTTGACATATATTATTTAAATATAAGTTATTTGCGCACGCCGGGTTTCAACCCTTGACCTCTAGATTCGTAATCGAGCGTCTTACCACTCGACCACGGAGGCCGTCATTCTAGCCTCCTGCTTTTTTCGAAGAAAAATCAATTAATCGTGTTAAATTTATTTACAAGTAGCTGTCAGATATAAGTTATAATTTATTTATTTAAATTATCACAATAAGCAAACACTTTGTGGATTGGCATGATTAATTGAATAAAAACACACGTTGTTTTTATCCACTTTTATAGGTATATTTATGTCAACTAGCTTCGATTCAGCAGAATCTTCATCGGGACTTAAAAATATCCAGTATATTTTTAAGTCCCGATGAAGATTCTGCTGAATCGAAACTAGTTGACATATACCAAAATAAAAGTGGATCAAAAAAACGTGTGTTTTTATTTAATTAATTTATTTATTTATAAGAAATTTCTTGAATTTAAAAAAATGTGAAATAGGTAAAGTGCAATAGAAGTTTAGCAAACATTGTGCTATAATTTCCACTGAGGATGACGTAACAGTGAACCGACAATGAGAATTTTAAGAACCTTCAATTTTTAAAACAATAGAAACGTGTTGAATATTAATGCAGTTATTGAAAAAAGTTCAAGGTGAATATTATTCACTAAGAGAAAGGCTAGTTTTGTCACTAGGAACTTTTCCTCTTTCCATTGTGACGTCAAATTAATGTTATGCCTACTATTGTTTTTAACAATAGCCTAAAATCTGGTTAGCATAAAGCCTTGCAGTGGTATCATCATGAAAATGCATTATTTTCTATTTTATACTTCTAGTTGAAATATTGGGTACCACAACTCGCCTGCTCGCCATTGTTTATTATACATTTAAAACAAGAGAGAAATATTATTGCTATAAATCATTCGCTAATCGGGCAACTGCTGTACCTACCGAACTATCGCGGCAACCTTCAAATCAGTCAAGTTCTTTCAATAAATATAGCTTTTAAGTGTGTAATTTTTAACATTGTTTCATGTTTTGTTCACTGGAGGCACGTTATTTTCTGTCAGTGAAATTTTGTTTGTGTTTCCATTAATAATTTTAAGATACCAAAAATGAACCGTCATATTTTAGGGAGGAAAAAATACAAGTCCCATGTTGTTTTCGGTGATTACATTGTCAAAGTATTATAGGTAGGTGTACTGGATCACAAAATAATGCAACTAATGACGTTGGTGCAGACTTATCGTTGTGACAGGAATTCAAGTGATTAATATGTTTCGTTACATCAAAATTTAAATGCATTCCGTGGATATACAAGCAAGCATTTGTAGACATATTTACTAACTGAAAACAAGGAATCTAATTGA
The DNA here is from genome assembly GCA_022651775.1 of Drusus annulatus. Taxonomy (NCBI): domain Eukaryota; kingdom Metazoa; phylum Arthropoda; class Insecta; order Trichoptera; family Limnephilidae; genus Drusus; species Drusus annulatus. The sequence goes on along the minus strand of JAGWCC010000065.1, from coordinate 587,557 downwards.
TGTTTACATAGTTTACCTACAGGTTGAAAATCCTTGTCTATTTTGTGAAAAAAATTGTATTAAATTACTTCAATGTAATTCCATGTATGCAATTCCTAATCAAATATGCAGAGATTCGCTATAAGGATAAGTTTAGTATTTCAGGAAATATTGGAATTTATATTGGTCTATGTGTAACCTCATTTTAGTGGATTTGTATTAAAAATTATAGAATATAATTAAGTTTGATCATCCTTCATTTTTTAGAATCTGATTAATAAACAGGCGTTAGTCATACTTGATCGTTATTTAATTAAATGAGCAAATTGTAAAAACATAATTGCAAGTCTAAAATGTATTGTCATAGATAAAGTAATCACACGGCTTGAGTTTTTTTAAAATTAAAACGTGTTTTTTTTATCGTTTTCCAGGAATGGATTTTATATATAACGTCTTCTATACATTTCTTAGTAAAGCATTTATGGCAATGATTGAAGATTGAGAATTTTTTATGCAACGATTTCTCCATTCAATATATAATTTTATCGTCATACTATCAAGTTTTGTGTAACCGAAAGTAAAATTGTTTTTCGTAATTAGCGTTATTCTTCAAACGACAATATCTTTAGGAGGTATTTTTTTGAACAATGTAGCCTAATTTAGAAAATAAAACTAACCACAAAAATGAACATTTAAGGGGAATCCGAAAAGAAAATTGTTTTGTACAAATAACGTAAATAAGGAAACAACTTTGTTGTATTTTAAAATTACTCAATCGACTCGACCTACATACGTCTATTCAGACTGCCCAAGGTTTTAGTTGTTATAAAGAATGGAGATGTAAAAATACAATGATACACAAAGTCGACGACAAATATTTGCCCGTTTTGTTCACTACTAGACGTGTTTACTTTAGCGCTTTCACCTTGTTGTATAATTTAAAGATGGCTTTATATTCGTTGACGTTGAGATGCAAATCAGACTATTTTAAAATAATGCAAGAATTATTAACATTCTCCAATTTCAAAGAAAATTCTTTAAATATTTTTCCTCGGACTCGAAACAAGAGGGTGTCCGTGTCGCTTTGCAAAGTAATGGATTCCGGGGAAGATGCAAGAAGTTATACGCGAATGTTATATTTTTCCTGAAATATTTATGCAAGTCACAAATAAATACGGCTTGATGTTGCATACCTTTGTCCTATATACACAATGCTTTGGAGACACTATATCTTTTTGCTTCACTTTGAAGCGATTACTTTTGAGAAAATATTGACAATTTGCAATTTTTGTGAATGCTTACTCAAAAACAACTCTCGAATTTAACATGCAGTTCAATGGTGACATTTGCAGTGAAACATCATACTTTTTTTCATAGTAATAAATACCGTTTCAGAAACATGTTGTCACAATATCCCAAGAGATAGTGGTCACTTTTTTGCAGTTGTGCAGTTTTTGACTAACAAACTATTTATGTAAATATAATTGGGGATTGCTGAATGATATTTTAAGCCGATGGGTCCATCGCAAAGTTATCATATATTTTATGGAGAACATTTTCCCGGAAAATTATTTAAAAATAGAGAATAACTTAATTTTTCTTGATTGTGCAAGCGTAAACTATTAACGAAATGATTAACCGTAAATAATGGATAAGGGAGGTTTCTTTATAGAAAATAAGGAATTGAACACAAATCAAAAGTGATAATAAATGAAAACATATAACTTGGTGATTACAATTGTCTTTATCTGATAGTAGTGAATGTGATTTGAGGTCTAAAGAATAGAACATATTTTTGTTTGTCAAACGTACATTTTGAAGAAGTGTGTGTGTTGTGAAGGTATACGCGAGATGTAAAAGAATTTTATAATAAATTTTACGTAGACAATTTGATACATAGCGACCCCTTTAAACCTTAATGCTCATAACTCATAAATCTGAACAACAACCGCAATAAACCCGTCTAGTGTAAAACATAGTTGTTGTCATAAACCAAAGTATTAGCTTAACAATTTCGAGTAAGCGCGATAAAATTAATTTAGGTAAATGGAATTAAAATAACATCATCTACCATTAGTTGTTGTAAATGTCAAAAGCGTTTTGTCCCACAAAGGAAATAAAGGAAAATATCCCACATGATTGTTTGTGACGTTTTTTACAGATTACATTCTTTTTTTGCTATTTTAGGCATTTAATTGATGTTAAATATCGAGCTATTTCTGGAAACAAATACACTTATGTGCGAACGAGGAAAACAAATATTTAAGTTTTTCGAAAATGGAAATATTGAGAAAAAAACTTTTTAAGTTTTCCATGCCTTTTTTTGTTGGCATTCATGGAGGAGTTTCACTTTAGGTTTGTGGCAATGCTCGAATACAATGACCTCCACAATGCATTGTGTTGGTTTCTGAACCTAAGCAATTAGACGTTTTGTTACGGGCTTTCTGAATATAGGAGTTCGTACAATCATTTGAAAGAAACAAATGCGAATAAAAGGAAATGTTCAATAGCTGCAGGTAGGAGCATTTTGCGAAAGTGCACATTCAATTAGAAATGCGCTGAGCAAGAAGAACTATGGCGCTCCAGGTTTCGGAGTAATTTTGAAAGAATGTAGTATAAAGTCACTTCGAGAAGGGTTTTTGTATCTTCCTTATGACCCTTGACTTTGTGCAAAACCGGCAACTAGTTTGATAGATTCAAATGAGGAATTTTGTGTTTATTTCACTGGAAAGTAAATGTCAGATGCTCAGAAAATCTTGCCTCATTGATCCCTTAGAATCTGAAATGAGGCCAAGAAATCAGATTTAAGACTGAAATGAAAACTTTTGGACGGATTTAAACAATCAAGCATGCATTATTCTACGCTGTATTTTCAAAGCCGATGTTTAATAAATTTTAAGCACATGCATTTTATTTTTCATGAATTGAAAATTTGTACATCTCATTTTTTATACAACCCTTCTATTAAAAGCATTTGATTGTGCGTAGAAAAGGAGTCAACATCAATACAATAATTAATTGAGAGTTTGTTCCGCAGTAAGTAGGTACTTTTGAGTTTCAATAAAATAATAAAGTGTACGTAGGACACAATGAAGTATTTTATTACTAGTATTTTAAAAAGGAATACACAATCAAGTAATAACCGTCTTTTTAGAGACTTTATATTTTCTGTGGCCTTTAAATATTTTTTTCTCTTACTGTAAGAATTGTATCATCGGCATAAGAAATAGTTTAACCATGTAATGATTTAAAAAAAGTAATTTAAATAAAAAATGAATAATGCTGGTCTTAAATCGGTGCCCGGTGGAATACCCAAATTTGATGTTTTTTTATATTATTTTAACCAGCTTGCGTTTTCCATCATATAGCATCTTCGGGCAAAATTCCATATGTATGTAAATACACACGCAATAAAAGCGAAAATAAAAGACCATAAACTCGAATCACCTTTCGACAGAGATGAATTATGTACATTTTATATTAAGCGCAAACTTCCGGCTCTAGTATCAACCGACATTGACGAAATAATTTTAGAGGGCGGATTTTATCAACCGGAAGGGTTTTTAAAAATGTCGTTCTCAAATTCTTTGCAGTTTTGTCTTTGAAATTACAGCGGATCATAAAACGACCACCAAGTTAAAGTGGCAAGAATAATGCGTATTGGCCGGAGGCTTCGGGTTTGATTTTGTTTCTTATTTTCAACAGCTCTCTCAAAAGCTGTATGTTATAGACTGTATAGTGAGAGCCTGAATTTGATGTGGAAATATATGAACCCCATTTTGTTATTGACTGGAGTCCGACACTTTGAATTCACTTGGAGGTAGGAGTTTCAAAATACCCTCATCAAGAATGAAAAAAAAACTGTCGGGAAAGGGGTGGAGAGCGAATTTATACATACCCCAGATTCGAAAAGTAAGGTGAACATTGTGGGTCTTTAAAGTTACATGAGGGGCTTAGAAGCAAAGGCAGTAATCATTTTAAATTTCACTTTTCTTTGGTGAATATGTTGATAAATTTAGAGATAATTGTTTCAAATTGTTCCTAGTTTATTGTACCCTGACATTTTTGTACACTTCGTTCTCCATTTCTTTATAATAATCATTCAAAAGTTGACAATGCTACAGAACCGTTTTTGGAGATTGCTGCCTTTGCTTCTAAGCCCCTCACACAATGTATTGCGTTGCATATTTCAATGATAATGAATGCTCGTTATTTGGCTACGTATTAACATTATAGTACATTATAGTGGGCAACTTATCATATTTAGATAACACAAGGTCTTATGTCGCAGTACTTACTAATCGCAATAAATATTTTATGAGCTTTGAAGGAGAGCCTTTCATAATATATTTGTTAGTTTCCCCGGGCGCCGCGTCAGCCTGAGCAAAGCTGAAAGCATCTTTTTGTTAAGAATTACCAGGAGAACAGCAAACCGAGGAGCAAAGAAAACTCTTTGACTTTTAAACTTCTATTGTCGTCTTAAATCCTTTGTTATAATGTTGTACCACTAAATAGAGAGAACAATAATTGCACTAATTAAAAAATCAGCGTTTCGCTTGTCTTGGTTGTTTGTTTTAAAACGTGGTGATTAGTGGCGTAGCGGTAACCTAGGCTGACTGGGTAACCGCCCAGACCATACAGGGGTCGGCTCCAAAGGGTTTCGACCAGAGAAATTTACAAGGGAAATAGATTCATTCTCTGCTTTCTACTTCGATTAAGGCTGGAATGAATGAAAGTCTGCGATTGCACACGTGATTTTACGTAAATTAAAATCCATAAATAATGGAGCTATGGTTGTTAAAAGTTTACGCGGAGCTAAGCGTGGATAGATTGCTTAATAGTTTAGGATTATTCGATCTTGAAAAGTAATTTACGACATTCTAAAAAATTTTAGTGAAAAATGTGTAAGATCACTTTAAAAGATAAAAGTAAAGAAAGAAAGATGCATGAAAAGAAGAAGATCTGGGACGAGTGAGAGGAATAGCTCGGGTAGGCCTTTGTCCAGCAGTAGATGAGTATCTGATTTTAATTAAGAATGCTTGCCATTATTGACGGCCTGTGTGGTCAAGTGGTAAGACGTTCGACTACGAATTCAAAGGTCGCGGGTTCAAAACCGGTGTGCGCTAATAGATTTTACTAAAGGAGTATGTGTCATAACACATTTAATCAATATATAGTATATTTGCGGCACGTTACAGAGTGGTAGATACTCTAAGTATCGCCCTGGAAAGACCACCATTCAGAGTTGAAACGTTGCTTAAAAAAGCACTAGCCGTGTTTCGTGAGCAAATCTGAAAAGTCAGTACCAACCTTTCTCTTCCTCATCTCCTTCCTCTCCCCACTACCTTCAACCTCGCGACATACCCCAATTGGGGATCCCATAGTCTCATTGGCTCTAGACGGTTAGGAGCAATTGGGACTCTTGTGGGGTATGTCCTCACTATCTATTGAAAACCATATATTCATTGTCATAAAATATTTATTTTCTTTTGTTACTTGTTGTATTTACACTGTTTGCATTTTTAGAATCGTAAACTTATAATACTTGAATAATAATGTTTTAAGTGCCAACATATTAATTGTCCTCAATCTTATTTCATTTTCTTTGATTTGACAAATGTGTTAATATGAATTCATATGTTTCATCTGAATTTTTATACCCTTAGCTCCTAGTAAATTGTTTTTTAATCTGTTGAGGTACACATACACTGTTATACCCATATCTGAACCTTTTCTCTCGTGATTTGTGATAACGATCATGATTTTAGATAGCTTTAATTTGTATACATATTATGTATTATTTTCTCCTTGTTAGTTAATCTTATTAGCATAATTAATTTAGCATAAAGCGCACTTGAGGTGAAATATCACAAAACTGCGCTATATAAGTTCACTGTTATTATTATTAGTATTCACTATAAAACAATAAAAAATTGAAACTCGTTTGAAAATATATCGAACTCTTAGAATTGAAACATATTATTTTTTATGTGATCGCGGGATGGAGGCCCGATTTCAATTTTGCCCCGGGCCTAGGAATTGAACGTTATACCACTGTTGGAGAATCCTTTTCAAGGAAGAAGGCCCTCTTAGAGTATATTTATTTTATTTTCTCGGTATACAAGGTTAACGCTAGGCTTATTTAATTTATTATCACTGTTGATTCTTCATCATTTACCTCTAATGTTTCATTCAATTGACTATAAAGTAATGGAACATTTCATCAATAAATTATGTGATGAAAACCTAAAACGCATGTTCTTTCGAAATCTCAATACAGTATTTAACGTTGTGACTTTATTACATATGAATCGTAGGAATACATATTTATTTTGCGTGAAATACGCTGGAATGCTAATTTGAAGAAGACATTGATTAACAGTAATATATTATTTGAGGGTTTTTTATCCTTGCATATGTTTACTGAAACGCATTTGTGAATAATAGGGAAAGAGCTGAAAATAATAGATAGAAAGAAAAAAATAGGGGCTGGTTAGATTAGGTTAGGTTAGGGTTCCTACATACCTGTATTATAGGAGGTTATCATTACTTATCATTTAATAATACAATTTTTCTTACTTTATTCCACTGTTTTTTGTTAAGACCTGGCCGGTTTCACCTTGAGACGGGCATCTTCAGACTGGTACAATTTTAAGTAAATCTATGGTATATATATATTTAAAAAAAGAAAGACAAACATTCCCGGGTTACGAATAAACTGACAATTTTAGAAAAACTCCTACCGCCATCATAAGAAGCGGAAGATGTTGCTTGTGTAATGATGGAGGACTTAGCCAGCAGAGGAATTGAACGCACGACGCCCGGGTGGGAATCCGGAGCGTTTGTCCACTCAGCTACCGACCGGTCATACTATTAATGTCCGGAATGGACGCTTATTGTGTCATTATCATAGTGAACATCTATGACTTAAGGTTTTGTTTTATTGCTGACAGGAGCGGTTTTAGAATTACATTAAAAATACCTTCGGGTAGTTGTATTACCTTCTGAGAGACGTGTTACAGTGTGATGCGTTAGGTTAGGTTAGGTTGTGGGTTTTAAAAAAAAAACATAAACTTACGTGAAGGCATACAAGGTGGAATGGTAAAATATTGTATTATTAAATCATTAAAATGGAGTTCTACCACGAATTAACAGTTTCAAAATTAGAAACCATCATTTACATTTTTTCTCTCGAAGCTGCGGCTTGATATTTGCCATTAGTTTAATAGATATATGGTTCATAGGTTCTTAACAAGAATATACTCGTACATAACACTAATACCTGAATAACTAGAGACGAAAGCACCAATAATACTTGTTAACATGAAGGGTGTAATGCTGGTAATTCGGAATGATTACATGATAACTCTTGCTATATGGAAGGAACATTGATGGTGAAAGCGTTAACACCCCTTTGTCTCGGATAAGTGCCGAAGAGCCTATTATTCCGCCCTCTAGATACAATTAATATAATGACATTGTTGAAGATTGACTTCTGGCTACCGATCTCTTATTAAGGGATGAACGCACAAACGATATATGGAGTTATAGTGTCCTGTGTAAAGGACTATTACTTCATATAAAGGCAAAAAACAATAAGGATATTGGACTCGTGTGCTGCAAAATAGCGGGGACTATTATAATTATACTGGAAAACTACTGTATTTGTCGTGTTTTTCTCTAGCGTATGAAAAAAATTAAAAAATGGATTAAAGAATATGTATTAAATTTCTCTTTAAAAATGGAATAAAGTGCTCCAACGGACTTAAAATGTCGACTGGCATGCGGCGAGTCTACTTTGTCTCAAAAAAGTGTTTATAAGTGGTACAAGCGCTTTACAGAAGGCCGAGAAGATGTTAATGACGATGAGCGTCCTGGAGTTGTGGAAAAACAAATCATGGATTTTATTCCTTGATCCATTTTTTTCAAAAGTACAAAATCGAAGAACACACAAAAACGTGACTAACCTTTCCAGTTGTCAAAAACAAACCACTAATCCAAAATGGCTGATAATGCTAACATATGATAAACATATGTGTACCAACATAACAAAAAAAACGATAATCGAATGTACACAGCCCGCGAAAATTCAAAATTCACCTTTTCTTTTGAACAGGACATGAAAGTGTTTTGAAAATATGTACTAACGTATTATCGATGTAGAAATTCAAAAATCATACAATGCAGTGTAAGCGTAATTCACAAGATAAAGAAAGGAATGAATCGATGATTTGGGCATGTAGACAGATAAAGAAGTGTCAGGAGAATATGCGAAAAGAAATTAATTGATTTAAGAAGTTGTGGACGCCCCAGGAAGCCATGATGGTCTCAGTGGTCGAGTGGTAAAGACGCTCATCTATGAATCTAGAAGTCGCTGGTGCAAATCGCGGCGTGTGCATTTAAAAAAAAAAAGTTTTATTTCACATTAATCTCAATATATAAAAAATGAATGTTTGTCTTTTTGTCTTTTTGTCTATTTGTTTTAGATTTTCTCGAAAATAATTTGACCGATTTCACTGAAAATAGCACAATTTATTTTTATTAGTGACGGGAAGGTTATGAGAGTAGTTTGAATGAAATAAAACAATTAAAACTTTTGCCATAACGTTTTTAAATCAGTATGAAAAACATTAAGCCTGCCATTTTCTATAGGTTAGTCCATAGATATACCACTCTGGTTAGCCACAGTGGCATTACAAAGTATGCCGGGTACTCGCTAGTTCAATATAGTATATTTGCGGCACGTTCCGATGTGATGGATATAAGTATCGTCCTGATGAATGACCACAATTCAGAATCGAAACCGAATAGCCAAGTACTTGTTAACCTTCCTCTTCTCCATCTCATTCCTCTTCCCACTACCCTTAGCTTCATAACATACCCCAATCGGGGATGCCATAGTGCCATTGGCTTGAGAGCGGTTGGGACTTTTGTGTGGTATTCACCATAATTAAAACAAAAATCATACCGTCAAGTGAATCAAATATTTGAGTAGAACATGTAAATGTCGATATAACAGAGGATTATGCATGTCTATGAGTGAAGCACGAAGTGTGTCTCAAGACAGAGTTGTGTAATATTCCACGCTCCCTGCTCGCCCCAGCGGAGAGATGGCGTGATGGTAAGTCACGAGGTTGTAACGATGAAAACGTAATACCCATTTACCATTAAAGAATTCATTTGTATTTTTTGTAAATGCGGTATTGAATAACAGTTCAATTAAGACATAATGTTAGACTGGAATGCCGGAAAGTTGTAGGTGAGCTGTGGATATTAAATTACTTACGGTTTGAAGGGAAGAGGCGGACAAATTCTGAGTTGATTACAAATAGCTTTGAGTGTGGACTGAATAAATTAATTAGTAATGAATCACTGCGGAAAAGTTGGTAATAATTTATTTTGTCCCGAATGTAATTGAGAACGTGCAACTGAATCAAAATGAAAAGGGAATATTTAACAAAATTCATGAAAAAGGAATTAAATTGTTGCAGTCAAATTTTAATTACAACCTTACGAAAATTAAGGTAATTTTTTTATCTCTATAAAGTGCAGTTTTTAATTTTGTTTTTTTTTTTTTTTAAATTTTATTTGATGTGATTTTGGCACAATAGTTTAATATTCCCAGAGATAGTAGTGTATATGGAAATAAGAGAGTTGAGATGTTTACTACGAATTAAAAGGATTTTAAAAATTATATGTTGTTACAACACAAGAGTTCCGATTTCCCAGAGTCAGTGAGACTACGACATCCCTATTTTCGTTTTTTTGTGAGACTGAATGAAGAGTGGAGAGGGAAGAGAGATACAAGAGGCGAGAGACAATATTGAATAGGGTTTTTTTTTAATAAAAACCCTGTATATATAAAAACGTGGAGGTCAATTTTAAATAACAACCGTAAAATAATAAAGTTTGTAGTCTTTATATTGCGGGTAGTTAACCGAGAATGAGGAATATTATTCTAAAGTGGCTAATTAATAGAGCTATTTCCAGGAATAAATGAAAATTGGTTTCAAACGATTTCGGAAATTTGACCGGCACCAATTAATAATTATGGCAACCTGGAAATTGGATTGTATTCTTGTGCCCGCTTTGTACGGACCGGAATTCCGTTCTGAATCGCTATGCAATCAGTCATTGAGAAATTGCATCGTATTTATAAAATAACTAGAATATCTTTTATCGGAACTGTTCAGCCAGTCGAACGTATCGAGTCATTTGATTCAGCACAGATGTGCCTCCGGGAATCTGGTGAAGGATTTATCCCTATCTCCTCGATTGGGCAGTCTATAATAGACCTTCGCTCTCTCATTTTCTGGTATGCATAGTAGCAGTGGCGTGAGCCGAGTTTTTGATCAGATAATACAGATAGGTATCAAAAAATGACACTGATTGGTATTGAATTTGTTCTGTAAAAGCACTGCTTAGACACTAACAAAGATACTAACACAAACGAGCCACTTGAACGTGCACACAGCTCACAGCATACATATTTTGTGTAGTCTAGTGAACATATAATAATCTACTCTGACGTTGGCGGCGTTAGGGCATATGTAGTTACTGCTTTTGAAAGGTTATAGTACGACGGTCGGTGGAGCGCTCGCGGCGCTGTGATTATCTGAACTTAGCACGTATTTTTGAAAGTGTAGATTTATTTTTTGCAATAATTTAGTACTATTTAATCCAACATAATTATTTTTTTTACACGAGTACGGCAGAATAGGCAGTGCTTATGTGTCTTTATGAAGTGCACGCTTTTGTGCAGATATATACACATATCATTAAAAAAATAATGATTTCGGCAACGATCAATCAAATCCTCTGCTAGCCAAGTACTTTATCATTGCAAAAGCTACACTTTCCGCTTGTAATGATGAAAGTAGGAGGAATTCAAATATTGTGAGGTAGAAACCTGGGAACGCCTCTGCATAGTAGTTGTTGGACACCGCACTTTTTTGGTAGCAGCAACTTTATTCTTGAACCCTACTCAAAGCCGGCGATTTGTGATTTATGTTTTTTTTTCGAATAATAACCACAATATTCTGTTAAAAAAGTAGCAATAGAATGGATTATATTTGAGCTAGAATTCGTAGTTTCCTATAAAAAAATCCAGCAGCAAACCAACTCGTTTAAATTGAGCTTTCATCCTTACAGTGAACACCCCATTGGCAAGGCAAGTTGCATCCTCTGAATAAATTTTCCTCATTATTCTTCGCGCGATTCGTTAACTGCCATGAAATGGTTTCCTTCTACTTCCCCTCTGAGCAAAGGCGTTTGCCGCTAACCGTGTATTCATGGGAATTTGCAATCGGAGGCATTTTACGAGATTCCTGGCGTGTTAATTCATGTTGAAAACGTAATGGTATTTAATTTGATTTATGCAAGGAATTGCAACATGTATGGTTTCAAAACATTAATTCAAATTTACACGATCTTTGTAGCGTTTATACCTACATAGACGGCTTCCGTGGTCTAGTGGTAAGACGCTCGACTACTAATCCAGATTTTGCGGGTTGAAAACCGGCGTGCGAAAATACATTTAGTTAAATTAATACGTGTCAAAATTTATATAAAATAATGTATTGTCGCCAGAAAGGCAAAAGGGCTGTAGCGTCATTTTGGAAAGTTTACACCAGAGCACTTTAAAATTTTAATTTTTCTTAGTCTTCAGTACCTGGTTGACTTACGAAACAAAAGTTAAGTCAATGCTTTCACTGAGTAACCTGAAGAGACAAAAAGCTAAAAAAGTCCCGAACTTGTGTCGCTCGAGTCAAGCCTTCTCCCAAATGGTAAATATATTTTAGATGGCTAAAGAGCCACAAAACTCTTCAGAATCAAACGAGAGTCAGGGCATTTTATGCAGAAAAAAGAACTGATCGAAACCACGTATTTAATTAATTTTTGACCAAAGTGTCGCTCAAACTATTTTGCCTTTCCAGCGATATAGCATATTTCCGGCTCGTTCTAGAGTGGTAGATACTCTAAGTATCGCCCTGGTGAAAGACCACCATTAAGAAACGAAACGTTGTTTAAAATGCCTTTAGTCATATTTGGTGACCAGATCTAAATAGCCAGGTACTTCCCAACCCCCACTACATTCAGCCTCACAACATACCCCATTTAGGGATGCCATAGTTTCACTGATTCTAGACAGTTGGAAGCAGTTAAGACCATTAAAGAACAAGGTATAGTGGCTCTGAAATGAAACCCAATCGCAAATACAAAATCTATGGATTTGATTTGAAGTTTTTTTATGTTTGAGTTTTGGGTGAGAATTAAATTAACGGGTAGTTTTATTAGGGCTTGGTGTTTTTATTTTCTTTAAAAGGGCTCGTTTTATAGACCGTGTTTGTGTATTTAGTTGAATGTGAATAACCTAACAATTTCATCAAAGGGGTAGAAGAAAAAGACCGATACCAATAGGAAAGCCGTGTAAAATTTTCACAGCATTATATATTGCAAAGTATATATTTATTACTCTGTGGGTGAGCTGTATAAACCTGTTTGTTCCGAAGCGTAAATAAAATTGTTTTCAGATTTATATATGGAGAATTAAATGTTTATTGGAATAACTTTAAATGCGTCGCAGTGTTTGATTTTTTGCCACTGTTTTGCTTAGCAAATAGAGGAAACACAGGAAAGCCCACAAAAAGGTTTTTTAGAATTTTGTTTGAGCTTTTTCCCTTTGTGGAACTCATACGGAATGGCTAAACGAAATTTTAAACCGCGGCAAAGAATAGAAAATTTTTTCCCGAACGCAAAGAATTGTGCATTGAATATTTTATTCCCATTATTAAGTTCGCGAGAGGCTAAATTGTAACATTTTTCATGGCCACGAAACGGTAGGTACCTTTAAATATTTCATTTTCACATCCTTTTTTTTACAGTGAATACTGTACAACAGTTCCCACTGCTCCCAACCGTCTAGAGCCAGTGGGGCTATGTTGCAAGCCCAAGGGTAGTTAGGAGGAAGAAGAGATAAGAAGAGACCTGGCCATTCAAACCTAGTCACCGAACATGGCTAAAACCATTTCAAGCAACATTTCGATTCTGAATGGTGATCTTTCACTAGGGCGATAATAAGAGTATCTATCACTCTGAACATGCGGAAAATATATTATATACTATTTTACGCTTCCCCATCTCCTTCCCCTCCCCGCTACTTTCTACCTCACAACATACCCCTATAGGGGATGCCATAGTCTCACTGTCGGTAGACGGTTAGGAGCAGTTGAGACTCTTGTGCGGTATTCACGTAAACAAGCAAATAATCAAATGTGTTATGACACATAATGATTGAATTAAAGTTATTTGCGAACGCCGAGTTTAAACCCGCGACCTGTGGATTCGTAGTCGAGCGTCTTACCACTCGACCACGGAGACCGTCAAAGTGAAACGTGAACTACTACTCCGAAAGGTACTCTATTTCATTCGATACTTAGATTTCTATCAGACTTTGATTTTAGGGAACAACGTCTTATAACATGTCTCACCATAACGATTACATTAACCGTTCAAAGACGAAAAAAGGTGAACGAAAAAACGCTTGAATAACAACATTTTCGGATCTCCAAAGAAGCTCAGTTTAATTAAATTACGTGATAACTTGTCGATGGCTAACTATGTTATATTTTCATTTTCGCCTTTTAAGATGAACACAAGTTTGGAACAATAGGCAAATTAGGTTGGCACCCACTTAGTTGAACAAACGCGATAAACGTAAGGGAAATTATGGATGAAAATGTTTTCATATTACACGGTTAAAGTACTCCAACATGGCTAAAGTACTTACTTTGGTTCTAAAAGTTAATAGTTTAACGTTCGTGAGACATGTACGGTATCTGTTTTCATTGCCAGAGATCACGAAATACTTCCTGCAACGCTGAAAAGTGATGTTCTTTCAGGCATATTCTATGAGCTGAAGAATTATCTGCGATATTGACTCACTGGAGAAGTTATCGATATCCAGTGGGAGAAGGTTCTTTAAATAAAAAAAGTTTTGATTGCCTGTGGAGTTTCAATACCACTTTATGGTCTTGTTCAAATAATAGACATTGACTATTAAATGTAAGGTTTCCTAGTGAGGTTGTATATATTATTCATGGAATTATAATTGTTAGAGTTGAAAGAAGTTTCAATAATTATATTGCTGGAAAAATGCATTTTATATGTTTTTTTTTTCGTATTGTGGAAAAGATTGATATGTATGTTATGAGGATGAAGATAGTAGGAAGGATAAATAGATGGGGAAGAGGAAGGTTGGGAAGTACCTGGCTATTCAGATCTGGTCACCAAACACGGCTAAAGCCATTTCAAGCAACGTTTAGATTCTGAATGGTGGTTATTCACCAGGGCAATACTGAGAGTATCTACCACTCTGGAACTTGCCGCAAATCTAGTATATCGTCGCTGGAAAGCGAAAAGGACTTAAGCGACACTTTGGTCAAAAACGAGTTGAATATGCAGAGGACTTTTGTGGCCCTTCAGCCATTTAAAATATACCTGTATTTATCATTTGGGAGAAGGCTTGACTCAAGCGACACAAGTTTGGGATTTTTTTAAAGCTTTTTTTCACTTCAGGTAACTCAGTGAAAGCATATAGTTAACGTTTTTATTCAAAATCTAATCAGATACTGAAGACTTATGAATTTTAATGTAAAATAAAAAATAAAAAAAACTTTAAGCTGCGCTCGTGTAAACTTCCCAAAATGGCACTTCAGCTCTTTTGCCTTTCCGGCGACGATATGCAGAATACTTTGAATTGGATTGTTACTGGGATATTTTTCAATCTTCACCCCTCATGTGGTGGTGGTTTTTCAAGATGCCTACCTCTTTGAGTGAGATAGAAACGCATCTGCATGTATAGTTATTTGCGCAGTGGAATAGAACAGTTCTCCTTAACAGGAGTATTAGAAGAACGTAACGAAGTTTGTATCAAACCCGCGCTGACAAAAATCAACCTTTGACTGGCCCGTCTGGGGACTTCTCTTAGAAAAACATTGGAAGTTTTATTTTATTTATTACTTTAGTAACCATTGGGCTTTTTCGCTTCAAGAACATTTGTTATTTAAACACTAGACTTGCGGGAATTGAACCCGCGACCATCATTTCAAAGACAAAGCTCAATCACTATGCCACGACGATAGTCTTAAATTAGTTTTACAGAGAGTTGCAGAGCGGTTAAGATCCTCAACTACGAATCTTGAGGTCGTAGGTTCAAATCTTGGCGTGCGTCAATAAATACAATTTAAGTAGTATGTATTATTTATATATATTTGCGGCATGTTCTAGAGTGCTAGATACTCTTAGTAACATCCCGTTGAATGACCTCCATTCAGAATCGAAACGTTCCTTGAAATGATTTTAGTTGTGTTTGGTGACCAGATCTAAAGAGCCAGATCCTTGCCAAGAATCCTTCTTCTTCTCCATCATATTCCCCTTTTCACTACCTTCAGCCTGATAACATACCCCTATCGGAGATGCAATAGTTCCACTGGCCCCAGACAGTTGACAGCCTTCTGCGGTATTCATACTAAAAAAATGCTACAAATTATTCTCTCAAAGTACTAAACCGTAATTAAATTGGTTTTCTGTTTACTCTTTTTTATTAAGTGCGGGTAAATGTACAATTTAAGTAAAAAAAAAGCCTTAAAAGGTTTCAAAAATAGTAAAAATACATCCGACAGTTATAATACTATTGAAAGTTGATTATATCAACGAATTGTAACATTTTTATTATCACGCTTTTATCCTTATCGTGATTTTGTTGGAACCTGATTACTAACTGAAATGAATGACACCGTAAAACGTGAACTGCAATTATTTCCCTCATTTTGTGTTATCGTTAATGGTATTATAACAGAACATAACATTTATTATACAAATATCGTTTATCGGTAGTAAATGCATTAACTATGATGTAACTTCCATTGGTTATCGGAAGTTGACGACATTTTGTTCACTGCTTGCTAACCAAGCGAAATGGCGCTTTCAATTAAAGAAATAATTAGTTTGGTTTCTTTAATTGCTTCCCGGCAATGTTTTTCTTACAGATAAAACTTTTTCAAAACAATGCATTTATATCCAACTTTCGCCCTTACGAAAGAAGGTTTAAAAACAAGTATTTGTTTAATTTGGTAATATACGTTAGTGGAACCAGTACAGTTCCATGGAGTTGTTTTGAACACCAGAAAAAGAAAAAGGTAAATGAATGCGAGGTCATTATTTCTAGTGAAATTTAACGAGGACTCTTTTCAGCACGATTATTTTTAAGCTGGACACGTGAGTGAATAAAGTGTTCGGCTTTTATTTAATAAAGCATCAAGCTAACTAAAACTGCAAAGGATGAACTTATTCCGACACGTGATAGGTCGATGCGAAACTTGCACATTTCAAAGAGAAGAGCTTTCTGAAGATTTTATAAGCCTGGCTTTGTGCGAAAGTTTCGCGAGGAACTCGCAAAAGTTCAATCCTGAAGTATTAAATTGTTACACGATAAGCGTTTTTATATTCAGGCGATCTTGTCAGAATAAAGAATGTGGCTTACTGGCGTGTTTGTTTTAAAATAAAAATTATCACGAACGCGTGGATAATTGAAATTTATATAAAGGATTACTTAAAAAATATGAAAAATTGTTTCTTATGTTATTGTAATCGGCAACAGGGGAGTGGGTTCATGATGGATGGTACATTTTATACCTCGGAATTTTGTTTCTTTATTGATCGCCATATTGGTTCAATAGATTTTTTTTTACCTAGGTGCGTCTTATTCATTTTTCGAGCTTTTACGTGCATAATTTAGGGAAAAAAATACAAAAAACTATTATTTTAACTTGAAAATGTATGGTTATTTTATTGGATTATTTATTTTTAATTGAAATAAAGATTTTAAAATGTCATTATTAGGAGGCGTAATTTAGGAAAAAAAAATTCTACAGTGTTTCTTTACCCGGCATGATTTATTTCTCCAAAAACCGCAATCACCTTAGCAAAAGAGCACGCTTGAAGTATGTACCTCTATGAAAAACTCAGTGCATTCAATTTTCACTCTTTCAGCAATTTATAATTTATTTTCTAAAATCTTATAAAAACTGAATTAAAATTAAACATGTAACTTTTTCTTACAACATTAAAATTTAATTTGCAGCATGATAAAAGCCGATATATAACCTAACTACGATATTATAAGAAATATTAACCAACTCACCCAAAGAACACCCACGCACAGGCCTTACCTACGTAGGATCTTTTGTTTTTTTTTACTCACCCCTACACTGTTTATATTGTAAACACTTTGTTTTTATAATGCTAAAATTTATGTAACAAAATACCAAAAAGCAGAGGTAAATTTAAATGTGTAAACCAAAGGTGATTTAAAAAATGCAAAACCCTTGATATGATTTTAATTAATGGATTAAATAATCTAGATAATAAATTACGAGCTTATAGTTATTATGCCCAAAAGCGATATAAATATTTGAGAGAAAGTAAAAATTATGTATCTTTCTGGAGATGTTCTTGTTAAAACGTTTCGGTTCAAGAAAAAATATTTGTGAATAATTAAATTTATTTTTGTATTTTTTTAAGATTTTGCTTATAATTTTTTTGCAGAAATATTATAATATCATATATATTATAGTATCGCAAAAATAATAAATTATGAATCTACAAAGCTACCAATAGATTTACGTTAGGAAATTTCAACATCAGTTAAGAATATTTTAGTAGATTTTATAACGGAAGTTGTACAAATCACAAGTAGTGGTTTATTTGCTGAAATTCGTTTTTTTAATGCTTAGTTAACCCTTCACCAGTCTTATAGATGCATAAACACAAAGTGGATCAGTTGAAAAGGGAATAATTTATTTTACAGGGTTGTAAGTGAATATATCTTAAAATAATAATAATATTTTATTTCGAGCTAGAACTGAAGTGAGATGCAATATTGAAAATGGATAAGGTAATTTTAGAAAGACCTTTATAAAGAAATGGATGTTTCATTGGAGTACGATAGCCAACGACCATGTTATATAGTTATTTTTTGAAAATGAGTATAATTCGGAGAATTAATGTATTTAAAGAAGGTGAAAACAAACGGAGCTATTTCCAGGTTTTATACGAATAAGAGTGGAAGTTTATGTTATTTATTCCCAAAAGAAGCTGTTAGATTTTGTGATACCACTTTTTGTGGGATAACATAGGATTTATATTACAGCGACTGCCTATTTAGGCGGACATTATACCAACTTCAAGGGGTTTTCTTTAACAAATTATCTTGAAAGGGGGGTGATCTTTTTATTTGAAATTGAAAATGTTTATTTTTTACGAAATTTACTTGATTTTTAGAGCTAGAACGCGATGTAACAAAATATAATATGTGTACATTATTATTTTTAATAGCATTTTTACCCTTACGGCGAAGATGGAAATATTTATAATGACGTTACGATGGCTTTATATTTTTATGGAAATTAATATATATTTAATAAAAAATCTACCTAAATAACATCAAATTATCACAACACCCAAAATAGCAGCGCTTTTACATAAAATGCAAAAAACATCCAACATCACAATAATATATTTTAGCATTTCGGTGAGAATCAAATCCACAACCCATGAACCAATTTTCCAGTGCGTAGACTATGCAAATTAAAAAAAATAGGCGTGAATTAATGTACCTTCAGAAATCATATTTTTTTTTAAATTCAATTAATTTCGAGGAGAAAACACAAGAGGAAGTGTAAATAAAACATGTTTTTCCTTTTAAAATTATAACCAGGAAGCGTCCTTAAGCTCTCTTGGGATTTGTTGGCTTCTTGAAAGGAATTTCAACTGTTTCATTTGACAGAAAATCAGTCAAAACTTATGAAAACGTCAGAAAGTTCACGAAAGTTAATTTTTTATGAAAATTCAACACTTTATTGTAATTATAATCACAGTGAAAATATTTATGTGAAAAAGTAATAAGAAGTTAATAAAAGATAGATGATGTTGATGTAAATAAATTATTTTGAACGTTTTGCATTACTTGCGCGAATATTGCTGCTGAATTTAAGTTCTTGGGAATAAGTTATTTTGTTAATATTTTCGCTTTGAAACTTTCATCAAAAACGGTTTTATTAAAAAAATCTGATGTAAAGAGTACAATGTCGGTTAGAAGTAATATTTTACGTTAACTTTTTAAAAAACTTACCGTCTTGTTGGTGTTGGAACTTGGGGTCTAACTGTCAAAGTAGTTGGTGCTGCGTTGGCGCTGAGAGCTTTCACTGGCAAAACTTTTTCAAAAAGCTACTTTATAAGTAATTTACTAGGATATTTTGGATTTCTGAACGAGAGCAACAAGTGACGGGGAATGTTGTGCTGCGTGTTTGGAAGTCAGGCTTGCTGTAAGGGAAGAAGGCGATGGGCGGGCCTTATAACGCCGCCCAGGCCGCCCACGCGACCCCCGCCCTGGGTCGCGCCGCCCCCGCCCCGCACCGTTCTCCCCCGCGCCGACACCCACCGACAATCGCCCCCCGAGCCTCGTCATCACCTGTGGAGCCTGAGACGCATATCGGAACGCCAATTCCACTTATCCCCGTACGATTCATTCACCAAAAAATTCAGCCAATTAAAATATTCAGTTGACATGTTGAGTATGTTCCCACTCAAATTGAACGTTTAAAAAGAATTATTAAATAATTTTTAAATAATATGGACTTTTACAAATAATTCAGTACTTTTTTTTTACAAAACAGTGGAAGTAAAATTAGATTTTTGATAAAGATTATTTCAAAAAAATAATCCAACATTCTTTTTGACAGCAGATTTCTTAAAAAAACCTTTTTGAAATAACAGATATTAATTTATATGATAGGTTCATCAAAGTACATACCATTATATAAGCCGGCTATTGTTAGGTGGCAATCTCTTTCAATTGACCTTCTCGTTATTTGATAATAACTCATTCTTAAGCTTTATATATGTAGGTGCTTGTACACATAGACAATACTAGAAATATTTTATCATTATTCAAGAAGAGAGAGAATATTAGGAAGTATTATTAGATTTTAAATTGTATTCAATTTTAACATTATATATTACTAAAAATAGGTTTTTATTTCTTATTCACTGAAGATTTTGAACAGGTGAATTATAAATGAGTTTTACTAGTAGTTACTTTCCAGTTCCGCTCAAATTTCAGGAACCTGTTTTTTAAATATGTATTATTATTTATATCCAACAATATTTTTGACGTTTTTTCAGATTTTTGACAGTCACGTGAATATTTCATAGTACCAACGTTGAAAACATGAAAATGATGTTGCAAGCTGAAAAAATGTAGTTCATTGGGGTACAGGCAAAAAACCTTTTCAAATTTCTTCACGCTTTAGCTCAATGTTTGAGAGCATTCGTTGTTCGTACACTAGATTATCTGCTTTATGAAAAAAAGAAGCATTAATAATAATAATAATAACGGTGAAATTATGTGGCGCAGTTTTGTGATATTACACCTCAAATGCGCTTCATACTAATTTAATTATGCTATAAGACTAACTAACAAGGAGAACATACTAAATAATATGTATACCAATTAAAAATATCTAAAATCATGATCGTTATCATAAATCATCAGAGAAAAAGGTTCAGGTATGAGTATAACAGTGCATGTGTCAACAGATTTAAAAAAATAGTCTTTTATTTTAGTATAGCGTTAAAATGTCCATAAATTAAGGCAGTAGTAAAAATAATCATTTGGTAGGAAAATTATTATTTAACCATTTGAAATTAATGCATTGTAAATACCTTTTTTCTGTGGTAATATTGATCTTGTTTTTCCCACATGTCCTTCAAAAAAATACCCAGTGGTTTTTCAAGTGTATTGTGTTTTTATTTCAAATTGCTAATAATTAAAAGTCTTTGAAGGCTTCCAATTTTCATACAATACCTTTTGAAAGTAAGTTCTACAGATGAACTTGAAGGACATAAAACATCGTTGGTGTTTTGTGGAAAGCGTCAATACACCTGTTTTCACGATAAATCGTTTTTTTCTAAAGATGTTTACTCGCGCAGGTGATCAAAAAGTATTTTTCACGTTGTAAGGCAAGTGATTAGCCCAAGCTGATTGCATAAACATATTCTTTAAAGAGTAAATACCGTACAAGCATGGAGTAACGATATAAGGAGGTATAGCTAATATTTTTACCCAACCTATATAAATTTGCGATAAATCACTTTCTCCGCGCTTTTACGTCGTATACCACGAGAGAGAAAGAGACAAGAAAAGTCATTACATAATATCGCAGCACTTCTGAGTATGTTAGAATGTTCTCTGTCCACGCTAACTTCGCATAGTAACGATATAAGGAGGTATAGCTAATATTTTTACCCAACCTATATAAATTTGCGATAAATCACTTTCTCCGGGCTTTTACGTCGTATACCACGAGAGAGAAAGAGACAAGAAAAGTCATTACATAATATCGCAGCACTTCTAAGTATGTTAGAATGTTCTCTGTCCACGCTAACTTCGCATCATCGAGCCGCATAACTTAAGTCAGTGGATTTTAGGTCATTTCTTATATTTTTATTGATTAAAATACTTGTAGTGGTAATACAAATAAATCATACATTATGGTGATATGTGCTATGCGTGAATGTTTAAATGCGACCAAACGAAGATTATAAAACATCGCTTTTCAGAGGTATTTCAACAGTTTTAAATATGTTTGACCTAACTTTAGAATTTACTCATTTTTAATGATATAAAGACAAAAAAACAACACAAATCTTCCATCATTATCTTTCTGTTATTAGTGTTTATGAGATATTTTGCCTTAAATAATTTTAATGCTGTATTGATATTGTTATGTTTAATGTGTTCAAATATGTTTATTAAAAATGTCCAAATTCCATGTGGGCGGTAACTAATAAGCTATCCAACGCCCTTTAATATATCTTTGTCTCTTTCTATCGAGTCAGTATAAAGTCAACCGACCTGACTACACTGTTTCGCAAAAGTATCTCACCATGTCCTTCAAGCGCGCAAGAGTCCCGACTGCCCGATCGCAGGGACGAAAGCGTACCCAAGTTGGGGCAAGTTGTAAGGATGAAGGCAGTAGGGAGGGAAAAGAGACGGAGAAGCAGAAGGTTGAAGTACCTGGCCATATAGTTTTGGTCACCTAGCACGGCTTATGACATTACAAGAAGCGTTTTAATTCCTAATGGTCGTATTTCTCCAGGGTGATGCTGAAAGTATCTACCACTCCGGAAAGTGCGTAAAGTTGCGCTTTAACATAAACTTATAAATTAGTTTATTATGTATGAAATATCAGATGGTAAAATATTAAAATTTATTTGCGGCAATTGAAACGGCAACCTTTATATTTTGTTTATAAAGAATAGCCAAAAAATGTAAAAACTTTATCCTGACCACTAATTAATAAACATCTGGTTGTTTACCCGTGATTTGTGCCAAAGAAAAATATAAGTTTAATTTCAAATATAGAATAGTGTCTGCTAAATAAAATATAGGTTGGTACTTTATTAGGTAGGTAGGGATTTGATTTTACTTTTTAAATTTGATGATTTCAATCAACATCCTTTCCAAATTTAAAAAAGTCCACACTCGTACGGAGGTACGTACGAGTACTTACAAAGGATTTTTTTTAAAGTTAATATCTTTCGGAGTATCGGGGCCAAAGGCTTGGAATAATCTCCCCCCGGAACTAAGATGTATAACGAGCCTAACAGAATTTCGGTCCAAACTGACAACTTACCTTTTCAGACTCTCATATTATTAAATTTATAAGAATCTCAACATAATCTGTTTCTCGACGAATCACCTTTAGATATACAAATTTTAACCACATCCTGTACTGTACGACAAATTCAGAAAGTCCATTTTTAAATTTCGCTCCCATGCCCTAAATCGGAAAAAAAAATCATAATTATTATTTTAAGTTAATAAGTGTGTCTATCTGATGGGACCTGCCAGGTAAGTATGTTCCTGTATATTTTCTCTTTACACTAGGAATTAATATCTAATAATAGAAAATAAGATCTGTACAGCGCCCTTGAGGTAATTTTTCACAAAAACGGCGCTATACAAATCATCCAAATATTATTATTATTATCTGCATCCACACACCGCGCGGCCAGCGTTTTAGGCAGTTCCCAACTAACAAATTATTATTATAACAGTCAAAAGGTTAAAATAAAATGTATGAAATCATTTGTGACTATTATTAACATATTCGGGCTTTTCCATTAATGTTCAACTATTGCTTGATACTTGTTGCACGCCTGTCTGAGCGAAGCTAATGATGCATATTTTCCGCAGTGGTAGGCAGATATGATGGAACACCATACAACTCTGTATTGGAACACACTTCTAGCTTGATTTAGGTTTATACTCGTACGTGGCCGCATCCATACTTCTGCTGTACACACTTTTGACAGGAACCTAATTGTATTTAGTTCACTTGGTATTGCCATGTATTTTTGGAGCGTTGGACTACACATTGAAGAATGAATAGGAACCGGAACCGGAACCGGAACCGGAACCGAACCGGAACCGGAACCGGAACCGGAACCGGAACCGAACCGGAACCGGAACTGGAACTGGAACCGGGTCTGGAACCAGAACCGGTGGTAAACGTTTGCGAAGGAAGTCGAATCCTACCCGCAATGTAGTTCCGGGATAAGAATGATGGTAAAACGTCTCTAATTTTACTATTACATATATTTTACGTGTTTACAATCCACCGTTCATTAGATTTTAATAACTTTACTTTATCTCTTCTTCTCCTGTTTATTATTCTCAAATTACACTTATTTCATAACTTTACCAACGTATTATCAACGTATTCGACGGCCTCCGTGCTCGAGGGTAAGACGCTCGACCTACGAGTCCAAAAGTCGTTTAACACATTTGATTCATATAAAATAATATGTAGTTTATTTGCGGCGCGTTCCAGAGTGGAAGGTACTCTAAGTATCGCCCTGGTGAAAGACCACCATTTAGAATCGAAACGTTGTTTGAAATGACTTTAGCCGTGTTTGGTGACTAGATCTGAATTGCCAGGTACTTCCCAACCTTCCTCTTCCCCATTTTCACCTCCACACTACCTTCAGTTTCACAACATACCCCAATTGGGGATGCCATAGTCTCAATGGCTCTAGACGGTTGGGAGCAGTTGGAACTCGTGTTGCGGTATTCACTATAAAACATTGCTGAAAATAAACATTCCTAAAAACCCCTCTCCAACCCTCTTTTACTACAGCCAAACTTTGTTTTCTCTTCAATAAACAATGAACCAAAATTAGATCTACCTTTTTTTAAAAAATATTTACACTTTAAAATAATCTTAAATTAAACACAAAATAATATATATCGTATTATAGAAATTTTGAACAGTGCCAAGGAATATTTTTCCCTCTTCCTGTGTCAACTGTGGTTAGAGGTGTTAGGTTATTGCATTAATGAAGAGATATACTTTTCTACCCGGTAAGCAGTGAGCGGGCTGCCTTTTGCTACTGTGGGAATTTTTTGTGTATATGTTTATATACAAGTACTTAAAGTGAAATTTTGTAGGCTGTGTTTTGTGTGCTTATAGCAATATTTTATTTAAGCCCACTCACCAAAATTAGGGAGGGAATAAGATGGAATTTGACTAAGGGGGTCCGTACTGGGGGTCCAGCGGCCATGGTTGGAAACGAAAGGATTCGGGTTTCAATCTAATTTAGAGTAAAATGTTTTGGCTAAATCTGTTATGTGTTTTCGGAGTGGAGGAATTTTAGAGCCCGTGTCCATGATGCTATTTCTGACAAACCAAGGACTTTTGGAGAATCGTCGAAGCAATGCATTATGAAATGATATGAGAGTCTTTTTGTGTTTGATGTAGCCTAAATGGTGTTATAAAAATACCTAAACGATACTAGGATATGTCCTTCGATATAATATAATACGATCATACCCATAAAGTATGCAAGCTTATATTTTTCAACCTTAAGGACATTTGAATGTTGCCAGTTTTTTAAGGTGTACAAAAATTAGATGTTGAAGGAATGGAATGCAATAGACTGACGACCTCTGTGGTCAAGATTCAGAGCAGTTAAGATCCTCGGCTATGAATCCATAAAATGTATACGTGTTATTTCAATACAAAAATATCGCCATGAGACAAGACCACCATTTCAACGTTGCTTGAAATGAGATAACAGTGTTTAGTGACCAGATCTGAAAAGGCAGGTACTTACTTACCTTCCTCTTCTCTATCTCCTTCCCCTTTCCACCCCTTTCAGCTTCATAAAATTAACTCTAATTAGAGATGTCATAGTCCCACTGGCTCCGGATAGTTGAGAACAGTTGATATTCTTGTGCGGTATTTATATAAAAAATTTCAAAACAAAAAATAACTCTACGGATCAACACCTAAATTTAAGCTAGTGTATTAATTTTGCTACCATCGACGTATACAGAAAAAAAAACCAAAAGGAACTTGTTAAGTGCCCATCACTTGAACACTTTAGAATGAAGGGAAATTTTACAGGCAAAAACACATCGCTTAATCTTTTGCTTGGTTCCTGTATATTTTATATTCCTGTACTAACCTTGAGTTACTATACCAGTATAGAGGTGGTCGATATCAGAATTGGGTGTACTTGCAGTTCCAGTTACCGGTGACCGGCGGTGAACCGGTTATTTATCCAGTTCTTTTTGGAACCTACTCCTGGTGCCAGAAAAGTTTTACGAGGGAGATTTTTATTTTCAAATCGAAAAGTACTAGCAAATCGACCAAAGTTCCTCCCCAAAAAAAAGCACTAGTCGGTGGAGATTTCAAATCGAAAAGCACTAGCAAATCGACAAAAAATCCTCCCCAAAAAAGTACTAGCAATTCAACAAAAAAATAAAACTGTGAAACCGGTTCCTCGGAAAATGACATCGATTTTTATTTGTCAAAAAAAGGAACTGGTTCCTCAGAGAAATAATATCAACGGTTCCAGTGACCGGATTGGAACCGGTTCCTTTTAACCGGGACAGAAATATCGCAATATCAGCATATTTATATTTACGGTATATATGTTTCATCTTCCGAAGTGTTCCGTCAAACTGTGTTCCTTTTCATTACTTCGCATTAATTTCCCAAGTTTCTCATAAAAGAGGTTAGAACTTCGGACAGAGAAACAGTTGTATGACAATGTTTATTGCAAATCATTATTGAATTTTATAAATTAAATTATAATTTTTTTATTTAATGAATTCAGGGTTTTTGAAAAAATTGTTGTATTTTTTGATCGCCATACTTGGGATTTCCCTGTGGTATATACTTAAATTATAGCAATTTTTCCCCCTAGAAATAGATTGCTGTAAAATAAAAGATATGTCGTCTTTCAAAATATTTTCATAAATTTAATGTTTTCGAATAACTTTTTAGTTCTCTGCATCAAATTTTACATACTAATTTTCCTATTTACTATTACGCAGGACTTGGTTTTGTTAGAAAATACTAAACACTAAATAATTACGTAACTTATTGTAACTACCGCAAAGCTGTTGTAACTGAATGTGTTAAGGTAACTGTTACAATTAGCCGGATCATTTCAGCATTTAAATGTTAACATAGGCCCAAATTGTAGTTTGATCATGATCCTTTTGTTGTTTAAATACAGTTTAATTTGAAAGGTTTGTAACAAATGTTGCCTGCAAATGGTTACATATAAAAAAAAACATTGAAAGTTTCTTTAAATTTCTCACTGGAATACGATACATTAAAAATAAATATTTAGCTAGAAGGTAATAAATTAAGGCCATATAGCTTAGAATATCTTTCGTAAATTATTTAGCGTAATGTAAAAAGTACGATATCTGCATTTACGAGTATTATTATTTTTTCATGGGTAAAGTTCTTTACTGTTTAAAAAAAGACCCGTATAATAGGTTAAGCTTATATGATTTTATATTTTCGTAGACAGCAATCACTTTGTGGTTTGACATATTTAATAATAGTAGGTATTCCTGAAAAAAAAAACGTCACATTTAATTAGCAAAGAGTAAAGACAACAACTGTCTTGAGCTGCCGGTAATTCAAGTTTACGCTTCCACAAGAGGAAAGTGAATTAATCGACAGCCAGATGTCCATTTCTAGGTAATATCGGGAAGACGGACAAAAGCCCAAACATCGATCCGACCTCTGCCAATAAAGCAAGTGGCAATTCATAGCAGTCCTCTGTGGAACTGACGAACTTCCAAAGTTTTATAATTGTATTAAGTTTTGGTGACATATTCGAGAAGAGCTGAGTGTTTAAAAGAATATCCTGAAACATTCAGGATTCTTTGGGGGTTGGCGTTTTACTTTTTAACTTAAACAAAACACGTCAAATTTCTATCTATCTACTTATTCAAATCAATATTGTACAAGTGAGTCCCGCAGCTTTTAATTAATTTATTTTTTACAGTGAATACCTCACAAGAGTCCCAACTGCTCCCAACCGTCTAGAGCCGGTGAGACTATGGCATCCTCAATTAGGGTATGTTGTATTTTATTTATTTATTTTGGTTTTATTGATTGAATATTTAGGTGCGACGCAAGACCAGACGGCTGACATTGTTGGTAATTGTCGTACTGAGGCTGAAGGTACCCGGGAAGGGAAAATATATGGGGAATAGGAAGATTCGGAAGTACCTGGCTATTCAGATCTGGCCACCAAACACGGCTAAAGCCATTTCAAGCAACGTTTCGATTCTGAATGGTGGTCTTTCACCAGGGCGATATTATGAGTATCTTCCACTCTGGCACGTGCCGCATTACTATATATATTTTATATGAATTTAATGTGTTATGATCTTGAAGTAACGATATATGGAGAGAGAGCTAATTCTTTTTACCCAACCTATACATATTTGAAATAAATCACTTTCTGCTGGTTTTTACGTCGTTCACCATGAGAAAGAAAGAGACGAGAAATTTTCCAGAATTATCACACCGCTTTAAAGTATTGTTGGAATGTTCTTCGTGTCCCGCGTCTCCGGTGACTCCACCCACACGTTATGATACGCGAAATAAATTGACATAGCTCAACGGTTTATTAGGTTACGTGTTATATATATGTATATATTTAACAATACTGTGAAAAAGTGGTCATACGAATAAACAAAAACATTATGTCGACATGTATGAATGTATGTTTGCAGTTGTGATCGGATAAAGCTTTGCTCACAATATTGACGCAGGATGCCAATATCCGAAAAAAGAAAATTGAAAAAATAATACAAACAGTCTTCAAACAGCCCGACATTAACTATTTTCCGCCAATGGTAAACGATAACGCTAAACGAATTAGTTTAGGTAGTTCAGTTGGGTAGTTCTCTGTCACAATCTAATGTACTTATTATATATATATATATACGCGATACAGAAATAATAGTAATAAAATATAATTGTAAAATGATATGCTTATTTTTATTTTATTTAGGAAAACATACAGTTTTATACAAAATTTGATAAATACAGTTGTAAGTAGGTTGGACTCACCAGTGAAGTTTCCGCACATATACTATTACATTTATATTTCAATTATAAATATGTAGGTACCCTAAAAAAACATAATTTGTATAGCGCCGCTTTTGTGAAAAATTACCTCAAGGGTGCTGTGGAGGTTAAGGAGGAAGGGGGAGGTGGAAGGGGGGGAGGAGTTATTTAAATAGTTACTAAGAAATTATTGTCATTGTAGCTTATTTTTTGGTTTTGTTTTAAATATTTTATCGATAATTAATTATATATATTGTTGTAGCAAACACATTTATCTACATCATCTGTGTTACAATCCTTGGAGAGTTATGTAAATATACGAGTATATATATTTTTTATATTAACTCCACATAGAAGATTTTGAGGTAGATAATTTCATTCGGGCCTATGTCATCTTTGGGGATGCTGTGTGGAGGGTTTTTCAGGAAAGGAAGGAGTGAACCGGGGTCTTGAAGAGGCCCATGTTGTTGAGGGAGGAAACACAGCGGTCAGCAACTCGTTCCATAGCTAAGCTGTTGAACATAAGAACGAGTCGTAAAAGCGACCTGTTCTCATGTATTGAATGTCAACCGTGTACAAATGTTGAGCGCACGTTTGGCAAGTTTTTCGTTATAGGCCCCTCGGGAAACGTCTCCCCCTCCTGCCGGTATCCTGCTGTCTTCCTCCAGTTCCCTGTCCCTTAAGAAGCGGTGTTCACTTGGATACGATCCAGCCCCCAAAGTCTCAACCGTTAAAAAGTTCCTTCGTTTATTCTTTAAAGCTCATGTTTTTGAATGTAGAAATGCCAAAATATGGTACGGAACTCCGGATAGGTGAAAATATTTATTTTTGAAATTTCACGATATTTATTCTAAAAGTCTTGCTTACGTCTACTTATTGTTATTACCGAAAAATGTTTAAAAAGTGTGCCTATGCGACGTTCAATTTTAAATATTCGAAATGCTTGTAAAAACCTACGAAAGTTTTTACAGTTATTTTTTATACATTATTAAAAAAAAATCAAATAACCGAAAGTTTTTTTGTAAAAAAAAACAATCTTTCTCAAAGTCGTATAACAAGTTTGAAACAGCATGCGGTATGTTAAAATCTTGTTATTTCACTTAATAAAATAAAATTCCAGTGAAATTGAAAAAAAAATGATCATTTTAATATTACAAAAATAAAAATTTAAAAACTTTTTGAATAAATATAAAAACTTTTTAAAACGTATACTTGGGTAAGTGTGTTTCAGACTATTGTCACATTTGACATCGTTACCTTTCAATGATTAGCGCCATTTTATTTTTTTGACATTAAACGCTGACTGTCTGTCTGTTTCAACTTTTGAATACATTATGGTTAACTGACAAGCATAACAACTGTTTTTTATGCTTTCCAGCTGAACACCATTTGTTCAAAAGTTGAAACGGGCGGAATCGGCGTTTAACGGGGACTGGTCAAATGTAAAAAAAAAAACAAAATGGCGCTAATCATAGAAATGTAACAATGTCGAATGTTATGAAAGTTTGAAAACCAACCTTAGTGTCTCTTTTTCAAAAAAATAAACAAACAGGCGTAAGCAAGAGAAAATGCTGTTTCTCAGTGACGTTTGGAAAGGGCATCAATTTCGGACGTTAATACATATGCACCAATACACACAATTATAAGTTCGTTTTGTTTGGGTAAACTATAATTTCGCCACCTTTGCACTTTTTTGTGCTAAAGAGGTATTGTTTCAAATCATTTTTCATGCATTTAGGAATCTTCGCATTTGATTCTTGATGTCGCTGGAAAGGCAAAAGGGTTTTAAATACATTTTGGTAAAAAATGAGTTAAATATTTATTTATTTTTAAATTAACGGACTAAAGTCCAATTACAAAAAATACATATAAAACACGAAATGGAAAAAAGAGCAACAGAGAAGGAATAGCATAAACGAGTACATAATAATAAATAAAGCGATGACAAAAATAAGGCAAAATAAACATAAGAGAGAAGATTCAAGCCATGGTCTAGTCAAAGTTTTGGTCGATTTAGAGTCGTAAAGAACGGCAAAAATATTTAGACTGCTACCAAAAATTTCAAAATATGCAGTTTTGATCGTTTTTTTTTTGCATCGAAAGCTCTGACTCTTCTTCTATTCCGACGACTTTTATGGCCCTTCAGCCATCTAACATATATTTGCCATTTGGGAAAATCCATGACTCAAGCGACACAAGTTTGAGACTTTTTTTAGCTTTTTGTCGCTTCAGGTAACTCAGTGAGAGCATTGAGTTAACTTGTTTTCAGATTCCAACCAGCTACTGAAGACTTATGGATTTTATTGTATAACAAAAAAAACTTTAAAGTGCTCTGGTGCAAACTTCCCCAAATGACACTTCAGTCCCTTTGTCTTTCCCCTTAGCCCCATTATATAATGGTGGTTGAAATTCCGGCATTGGCAAATAAAAATTATTTAATCAATAAGTATTATATCACATTTTATCCATGTTAAATAAATAGTATTTTCTATAAAAAAATGCAGTTATAGAAGAAAAAAATTGGCTGCCAAAAAAAAAATTGAGCATGATAAAACGTGGTGAAAAAGCCGCCTCTAGTCTTGCAGCATGACGTCCATCAACGTCAACATTCATCACGTGGGACTGACAGTCGGACAACCTGAAGTGGGTGACGGTTTGACGGACAGGCCGCGTCACCCGCTAATTACTGGCAACACAGAAGCCGCTCTATGCAACTGCGTATACAATAGTACCAACCTGCAATAACCAATCAATGACTGTTTCATAAATAATTATTACCTGTTCATCATCCCCGCCTGGAAACAACGAGTACCGTGCCTACCTTGTTGCGTTTGACACAATAGGCAGGTCGAGATATTATTGGCATGCAAAGAAATTAGACTACCAGAAAAGAATAAAGCCAACACCCAAAACAGCTTACTATATAAAGGAATGAAATCGTATAATGCGCTGCCGGAAACCATCAAAATTATGCCTATCAATAAATTTAAAAAAGCCTGTAAAAATTATTTGAAATGCATGTAAATCAAAATAATAAGTAGTGTTTAAGTTAAAATATTATTAGTAAAAAAAAAATGAAATAATTAGATACTTGTAAACTTAAATGTACAAAGTAACTAATATAAAAAAAAAAAATTATAAATACCGAGGTATCCAAAAAGTACCCACACCAATTAGGGGGCTTAGGAACATAGAGCGAATCTACAAAAAATGCTACTTTGAGTTACTAGTTAGTAGTAAATTAGTGACAGAAATATTAAACTCATCCGATTAAACCCTGTAAACTGTATTTTGTTCACTCAAATATTTAACTTCTAAAAGAGAGAATCATTTTTTTTAAACAGTTTTATCTAGCGTTGTGACCGCTCTGAAAGAACTACTTCTTTTGGCAGCAGTTCCTACTTCATTAATTGTTCATTGAACAAATCTTCAATTGAAGTTGGTAGTTCATTTTAGCGTTCTGACTGCTCCGTGTGAACTATTTCATTTTGCGGCAGTTCAAACTTCATTCACATCATTTCATTGAACAAATACTTCAATGGAAGTTAGATTACCAAAGACTACTTCAATTTGCAGCAGTTCAGTTGTGAAGTTGACTTCAAAGCCTCTAAATAAGTATTTCATTTCAAGTACTTCAATTGAAGTTCGACTTCAAAGTACTTCGATCTAAAGGAACGTGTTTTTTTGGGAGTTCTTTTCGTTTTAAAATATCTTTGTTTCGGCAAGGAACCAGTTCCAGCTCTTTTCAATTTCAAATCTCTACCGACTAGCACTTTTTATTTTGGCAAGGAACTGGTTTCAGTTCTTTTCGTTTTCAAATCTCTACTGACTAGCACATTGTTTTGGCGAGGAACCAGTTCCAGCTCTTTTCGTTTTTAAATCTCTACCGACTAGTACTTTTGTTTTGGCGAGGAATATCAAGGAACCGGTTCCAAAAATAAATGAACAAATAACCGGATAAACACAAATCTCTTTTTTGCGAGTTCGACTTCAATTGAAGTGTTCACTGCGAAGGGTTCATTTAAAGAACTAGCAATTCTTGAAGCATTCACAAAACATTGAAGTTTTTCCCAACGCTAGTTTTATCGTATATCTCTAAACTGTGTTTTTGTAGATTCGCCCTTATGTTCCTATGCCCCGAATTCAACTGAAGATTTTCAAACATGAGCTGACTTCTATCTTTTCTTTTTAAAAAAATAAATAATTAGTGAATACCGCACAAGAGTGCCAACTGCTCCCAGCCGTCTGGAGCCAGTGGGACTATGGCATCCAAAACTGGGGTCAGTTGTGAGGCTGATGGTAGTAGGGAAGGAAATGAGATGGGA
The DNA here is from genome assembly GCA_022651775.1 of Drusus annulatus. NCBI lineage: Eukaryota > Metazoa > Arthropoda > Insecta > Trichoptera > Limnephilidae > Drusus > Drusus annulatus. The sequence goes on along the minus strand of JAGWCC010000065.1, from coordinate 554,742 downwards.
AAGAGGAAGGTTGGGAGGTACCTGGCTATTCAGATTTGGTCACCAAACACAGCTAAAGCCGTTTCAAGCGACGTTTCGATTCTGGATGGTGGTCTTTCACTCGGGCGATACGAGTATCTACCGCTTTGCCGCAAATATTTTACATGTTATTTTATAATATTTAAATGTGAAATAACACATATTTGTTGAATAATTTTTTTTTGCGCACGTTGGGATCCGATCCCGCGTCGTTTGGATTCGTGGTCGAGTGTCTTAACCACTCGACCACGGAAGCCGTTAGCTAGATTCACTACTGAGTGACGAACTCACAAGGCTTTTACTATATTCCTATGATATGGTAAGTACTCTCAGTATCGCCCCGGCGAAAGACCATCATTCAAAATCAAAATTTTGGTTGAAACGTCTTTAGCCGTGTTTAGTGACCAGATCTGGATAGCTAGGTATATACCAACCTTCATCTTTCCCATCTCCCGTTCCTTCTCCACTCCCTTCAGTATCACAACATACCCCGATCTAGAATGCCATAGTCTCGCTGGCTCGGGACCTTAAAGTAACAATATATGGAGAGAGAGCTAATTCTTTTTTCCCAACCTATACAGATTTGGGATAAATCACTTTCTCCCGGTTTTTACGTCGAACACCATGAGAAAGAAAGAGACAACAAATTTTCCCGAATTATCACACCGCTTTAAAGTATTGTTAGAATGTTCTTCGTGTCCCGCGTCTCCGTTGACTCCGCCCACACGTTATGATACGCGAAATAAATTGACATAACTCAACGGTTTATTAGGTTACATGTTATATGTATATTTTTAACAATACTGTGAATAAGTGGTTATACGAATAAACAAAATGAAATGTCGACATGTGCTACGAACATATGTATAAATACCTAGTATATAGTCCTAGCCACGCCCAGGTCTAGCCGAGTCCGGCAAACCTCGTAAAAACTGACTACAGCTCTCTCTACAGCGCTCTCTCTTGTATATTATTGGTCTTGGGACAGTTGGGAGCAGTTGAGTCTCTTGTGTGGTATTCTCATATAAAGGAGGAATCTGCGCTTGTCTGGACCAGTCATTCCCAAAGTGGTCTATATCGACCCCCAAGGGTCGATTCCGACCTGCAAGGGGTGCACGTCAGTGAAAAAAAAATTGGGGGTGCATAAGACGTAAATGGGGGTCCACGGGAGTGGATTCCATTTAGGCAGGCCGTCACCAAAATGTTGGCTTCCCGCAAATGTAATAATCCACTTCCCAGATAGTACCTATGTAGGTACTTACGTAATACTATCTTATAATGGACTTTAATTCCCTAATTATATTAATAATAATATTTTTTGTGGAAGATGTTTTGCCGATTTGCTAGTACTTTTCGATTTCAAATCTCTACCGACTAGTGCTTTTTTTTCGGAGGGTAAATTTTGTTGATTTGCTAGCACTTTTTGGGGGAGAATTTTTTGTCGATTTGCTAGTACTTTTCGATTTCAAATCTCTACCGACTAGTGCTTTTTTTCGGAGAAGAATTTTTGTTGATTTGCTAGCACTTTTCGATTTGGGATCTCTGCCGACTAGTACTATTTTTTGACGAGTTCGACTACAATTGAAGTGTTCACCGCGAAGGGTTAATTTCAAAGAACTAGCAGTTCCAGAAGCGTTCACAAAACTTTGAAGTTTTTCCCAACGCTAAAAAAAATCAATACTAGGAAAGCAGGGGGTCTATACAAAACAGGAAAAATCGACAAGTGGTCTACGGGACAAAAAAGCTTGGGAACCTCTGGTCTAGACCATTTATTACTCAGATTTCCAAGTCATAGAGAGTTTACTGCAAAAATTAGCAAAACACTCACGATTATCATAAAACTGTTTAAACACCATAATACAGCGTCGAAGCAATTAAAACGGGTCAATGAACAACCAAAGTTCATATCATTCTACTAGCAAATCCACCGGAATTTAAATCTTACCCCTAAGTCAAGACTTAAAAATGATATATTGTGTTTTTAAACTGTTTATAAAAAAGATCAAAAGATTTATTGTACAGTGACCCTTTTATGTTGAGAGAGGATGTCTGAAAACGATACAAGAAGCTATCTACAAGTTATGAACAAGATTAAGAAAGGGCTTGCTAAAATGGTTTGGACATAACTGGTGAACGGAGACATAATGATTATCGTCATTACTTAGCTATTCGTATTTCTTTTTTTACATTTTTTATAGTGAATACCGCACAAGAGTGCCAACTGTTCTCGACCGTCTGGAGCTAGTGAGACTATGGCATCCCCAATTGAGTTATGTTTTGAGGGGCAGGGGAAGGAGATGGGGAAGAGGTAGGTTGGGAAGTACCTGGCTATTCGGATCTGGTCACCAAACACGGCTTAAGCCATTTCAAATAACGTTTCAATTCTGAATGGTGGTCTTTCACCAGGGCGATACTACGAGTACCTACCACTTTGGAACGGGTCGCAAATTTCCTATATATTATCTTTTATAAATTAAATGTGTTATGACACATATTAATGAGATAAAATGTATTCACGCCGGGTTTGAACCCGCGACCCCTGAATTTGTAGTCGAGCGACTAACCACTCGACCACGCAGACCGTCGCATAGGAATCAATAAATCAACGAAAACTAATATTCACAGATGACGCGATCTGCGAAAGACTTCATGTATGTAGGAGACAGTGTAAAGCATTATTAAAAAAATACATAAAGTGAACCTGTGAGAGGTTTTTTTGCATAATGCTGAATTAAGGTTATCAACTTTATTACATATTTATAGAAATAATTTTCGAAAGAGATGTGTTTTGAGTTCCACTCTAAAATATTAAAATTTATCAAGTGTTAGAAGCTTTGGTTTCTACGACCTTACAACAGCTGGTGACGTTAATGATCTAAAAGTTAATCACTGTGGATTGGTATGGAAGTATTTTCATAAATTTATTATTACTTTGAGGAGTTCTTTTTGCTATGTTGAATTCCCTAGCTCCTGCTCCTCTGTGTATCGCGCTGAGAAAAATGTAATATGTTGTAACCTGTTCTTTTAATAGGTTATTTTGTAATGTATGTGTTCAAGAGTTTTATGAGATATTCGGCCTATATGCAAATATTTCATCCCCTAGGGATAGAGCGTACACACAAGATAATCCATCTTATTAAATGGATTAACTTGAGATCTTATCAACTTATAAGATAATGTTGAAATGGATTAATACTAGAAGACGGAATTCCACGTACAGTAAACAAGAAATACATGAATTATTATTTTATGTAACCAACCACGAGACATAAAGTGAGGATAGAGTCGGTAATATATTAGAAGTTTTATGAGTATTTAGTGAATGACGAAGACTAGACTAATTTGTGTATAGATTAACGTGTTATATCATAAGACATCGACCTTAATTTATATTATATGGTTTTTGCGGCGTTTCTTTTATTAAAATGTCTTTCCATTATGAAATTATTCGATCACGTCATCCATACGCCATTTCAAGATAGAGAAAAATCCAAAAAAGTGATACTCGGGTTATGAAGTTTTTAATAAAACGGAAAAATAGTAATTGTGCACTTATATTTTTTGAAACATTTTATAAAGCTGTTACTGCATTAATTAGATTAAAAAATTAATTTATAATTCCACGAGAAAAAAGAGTTTTTCTGAAACTGTCTTAATTGGTTTATTGAGTATTAAGCTAATACGCATAATAGACTACGCATCTTTTTAATATACTGTGTTTATTATATATGTACTGTTTCCAATTTATCGATGTCTGGTTCAAATATATTAATCATTGTATCTACACCTTTATACAACCTTATACGTTTATCCTTTCATTTAGTTATTGTTGTAAACTATACTTAAATAAAGATTATTATTACTATCGACATTATAGTCATATATACCGGTTGCTAATAACTAGTACCCGGATCTTTGTCGGAGAAAAATAATTACACTTAACTCAATGATATTTTTTATTTCACACCATTTTTTTTTAGATTGGTACATGGTTTTTGAGAAAGACTAAACCTTAAAGAGTTTTTTATAAGTTTAAAAATAATCTACAAACCCTATAACTTACATTTTAGACCCTCTAACTGAGGTTAACATAACATTTAAAAAATAAAACTCTTACAGGGTTTAACTAATCTAAAATGTTGCATTTATATTTTTATGCGATTCATAGCTTCAATCTTCGATTGAATATTATTAGATTGCGCAATACAATCGAGGACCCCACGGAAAGAACCTGTTTACTAACTGCCGAGTTGTGAGATTTTCAGTCTTTTGCGTTTTGTTTAAAAAAAAGTGTGTCCCATCACAAATCCACACGACTATTTTTAATGAATGTTATGCATTTTAATGCATTTCTGCAATACACAGTTATTATTGTAGATAACATGTTCATGCCATTACAAATATTTCAGTTATAACAAAATGTGTAGTCAACATGTTAAAACTCTTTGATTTTCCATGTTCGTACCCTTTTAATGATCTGAAAGTATGTTCATTGGATAGAGCGTACCAGAATTTGCTTAGTGAGAATACTAAACCATTTTTGACAAAAATGTTAGTAAACAGGTTCTTGCCATGAGGTTTTCAATTACAATATTTTGCTAGTTAGGAAGGTTGCTAAGCTTGTAAATAAATTAGTCGGTTTTTTTTAAAGTTTTAAAATTTTTATTTAAACAATAATTATTATTATTTTAATTTAAAAAAAACAATATTTAGTTAAAAGTTCTGCTAGGTAATTATTTTTACACGTGACAGCTGTTTCGCCTTCTGAGGGTATTATCAAGCTGTTTTTGCATTATCATTTTCTTGCATTATCAAAATGCCCTCAGAAGGCAAAACAGCTGCCACGCGTAGAAATAATTACCTAGCAGAACTTTTAACTAAAAATTGTTTAAAAAAAATTAAAATAATAATAATTATTGTTTAAATAAAATTAAACAACCTAAAATTGAAATGGAGTTCTACAAAATAAACTTTAAAACCACAAATTTCTATTTTATTTCTAAATAAAGCATATTTAAATGTATTTTTTTAATACGTTACAACAACTAAGTAAAAATAAATAAACCCACTTATGAATCTAACAAATTACCATATTACCCAGTTAATCTACGCAAAGGTTCTACTAAAAAAGTTAATTTCGTATTGTTCGTGTGTAGCTTTTTCCAAAAAATATTGCGAGAATCCGAAAGTTTGAAGATGATTCCCCACTCGAAAGATAAGTAGAGGATTGAAGCGGGATTATAGAAAATATCTTAACAGAGATATCTGCGAGTCTATTACATAAAAGTACTCAAAGAGCTTTCCTGGCGTTTTCCATAGAAAACTTATCACGTCACCTTATATTTTCCTCGGTAGAAAGCCGTATGATATTCGTCCATGACAGGAATCCAAAGTAAATATATTCGAGGGATTGTGTTACGTTTTCTGGCTCTCCAACACACCTACCCCGTGCGTAGTTTACAATAAACCTACCCCGTACGTAGTTCGCAGTAAACCTACCAACGAAAATAAAATTCGCTGAAATGTAAATATAAAAATGGGGTAATTTTTTTCGCATGAGTGGTGTTCTTCTGAAATACGGTTTTTTGTTGTGTGTCGATTTTAGTAGATATCGGTTTAAAATGATCACAGTTATGGAACTAAGTTGAGAGGGTTGAATTGACTGTTGTGGGTTGGATTGGAGTTGTATTGTAATCGGTTTGTGGTTTACTTGTAGTTTAGCCAACCACATCAATATGTCGGTGTTGAACTGCTATTAGTTGCCTCGATCTTAAGAATAACGAACAGTTTGAAAAAACACGGTTTAAAAAAAATCGTGTGTTGGAAATAAACTGTACAATTTTATTACTCAAATATAGACAACAAAGGTACTGTAATAATTAATTTATTATGTTATAAATATTGTATTTCAACTATTTTAAGTACATTGCTGAAAAAATCATTCCGTCTGCTTTTATTTTAAGGGTCAGCACTCAAAAATACAAACTTTTTGGCTTTCTAATACAAGCATCACTTATTTATTTAATTATTTATTTATTTAATTATATACGCCCTCATGGGCTTTTACATAACATATGATATAAAACATAAAATAATAGTGACAATTGCGAAAATGAAAGAGGTTTCCAGTGAATACAGTTCTTGAATATTAATCGTTTAGTTTCTTTATGAAATGCATACTGGAGTTTTAAGTAAAACGTTCAAAAATGCCATCGCTGGTTTTCAAACTGCACCTTTTACTAAAATTATAGTTTGTTTTTCATGGATTTAAAAAAATACAGTTTCAAAATTTTAGTCACATGAAACCTTAAACATTTTCCTAACTACTAATAAATTTTTTCCAGTTACATTATTTTTAGTATTGCTTATGTTAGAATGCTACAAAGTGACGTTTAGTGCCATTTTTGAGAACTGAGCCTTAAAGATTTTTTTTTCAACATATGCTGTGGATATCCAGAAAGAATGCAAGGCTTTAAGAAAGGGACGCTTAGATGGTTTGGACATGTAGAACGGACGAACAAAGAAATGTGAAAATAATAAATGCCGCGAAAGTGAATGGAAGAAGAAGTCGGGGACGCCCGAAGAAGACATGATATGATCAAGTGATTCAAATACTTAAGTCGGGTCATGTCAAGAGTCACAATAACAGAAAGAGTATGTATGAGACGATTTTTTTTACAGTGAATACAGCACAAGAGTCTCAACTGCTCCCAACCGTCTGGAGCCAGTGGGACTATGGCATCCCCAATCAGAGTATGTGGTGAGGCTGAAGGCAGTGGGGAGGAAAAGGAGATGAAGAAGGGGAAGGTTGGGAAGTACCTGATTATTCACATCTGGTCACCAAACACGGTTTAAGCCATTATATGTGTTATGACACATATTAATTAGATACAATTTATTTGCGCACGCCGGGTTCGAACCCGCGCCTCTGGATTCGTAGTCGAGCGTCTTACCACTCGACCATGCAGGCCGTCATGTGTGCAGGTCAGGATGCATTGTATGGCGGTCCATTTTTTCTGCCTACCCTTGCGTGGAAACGGTGTGATGGTTAGTTGTAATGTTTAAAAAATGCCATAGAAATGAATTAGCGAAATGCATGATCATTTGAATAACCGCAGGATGTCATCTTGTGATGATCCTGTGATTGTGTTTTAGTCACCCTCTGATCATTCTGGGTTCGCCCCGCGAATCACGTTGGAACCTCAATATAAAAAAAAAACAAGCATAAGTTGTTGTAGAGAATAGACTGGTGACCAAACGTTGCAATCACCTTGAATCACATCCGCGTAAAAAAGTTATACAACGTGTTGTATGGAAAGGAAGTCCTACAAAGGAGCTTTAAAGTGTAGACGAAAGCTAAAACTTTGTTAAAATTCGCAAGTTGGCATTGAAACTTGCTTCCTTTGTATTGGTGGATTCGATTCAAGGGCGTAGATTAAAGAAACCCAACCTTACATAATAAACCCTGAGCGGTCTGACGACAACAATAATGATCAGTTCAAAACAAGCCGACCCCAGAGCCGGATCAGTAAAAAAAGATTAAGAAGAGAAGACTTCGAGTTTGAAACAAATCGCCGCAAAAATCAGATACTAATGAAATGTTCCGTTGCCGCGACAAACCCCGGAACTAACCGTGAGTTCTACACAAACCGTCTTTTCTTATCGTTCTTATCCCAATCTCATCTGTGGTGGTACAAAAAATAACAATTTATTGTCCACTGCAAAAAAAGGAGTTAAAACTGCCTGTACATTTGGATGCAGCCCTTTTTACGTTTTCTGACATTTAATTTTTGAATTTTTAATATTTAATACCGCATAAGAGTTCCAAATGCTCCCAACCGCTTAGAGCCAGTGAGACAGTGGTATCCCTAATCGGGAAATGTTGTGAGGTTGGAGGTAGTGGGAGGGGGAAGGAAATGGGCAGCAAAAGGTTGGAAAGTACCTGGCTATTCATATCTGGTCACCAAACACGGCCAAAGTCATTTCAAGGAATGTTTCAATTCTGAATGGTGGTCGATACTTGGAGTATCTACCACTCGGGAACATGCCGCAAATATACTATACTAAATATAGTGTTATGACACATATTAGTCAAATAAAATTTATTTGCGCACGCTGGGTGCGAACCCGTGACCTCTGGATTCGTAGTCGAGCGTCTTAGCATTCGATCACGGAGGCCGATAAAACAGTAGAGAAACAGTTGGGAATTAAAACGCTTAATAAACTGATTTCTTGTGCTCTCTATGGTATCTGACGAGACAAAAAAATTGTATGGGACATCACTGCGTCACATAGTACGCATACCCAGAAGACCAAATTCAGGGCATAATTTATTTGCGCCTTGCTATCATCACGAAGTAAACAACATAAAATGTGTAAAAATCATCATTTTTGAATTTTCAGCATTGAGTTAGAGAAAAATCGAACAATTGGCTAGGGCACATGCTCGAGTGCCCTTGTTGAAAGTGAATAACTAACTACCTCTAAATTAAGGATTTATTAATAAATTACGAAAAGAAAAGAAAAGAAAAGAAAATAAAAAGAAAAGAAAAGAAAAGAAAAAGAAAAGAAAAGAAAAGAAAAAGAAAAGAAAAAGAAAAGAAAAGAAAAGAAAAGAAAAGAAAAAGAAAAGAAAAGAAAAGAAAAAGAAAAGAAAAGAAAAGAAAAGAAAAAGAAAAGAAAAGAAAAGAAAAGAAAAGAAAAGAAAAGAAAAGAAAAAGAAAAGAAAAGAAAAGAAAAGAAAAGAAAAGAAAAGAAAAGAAAAGAAAAGAAAAGAAAAGAAAAGAAAAGAAAAGAAAAGAAAAGAAAAGAAAAGAAAAGAAAAGAAAAGAAAAGAAAAAGAAAAGAAAAGAAAAGAAAAGAAAAGAAAAGAAAAGAAAAGAAAAGAAAAGAAAAGAAAAGAAAAGAAAAGAAAAGAAAAGAAAAGAAAATAAAATAAAATAAAATAAAATAAAATAAAAATAATATAAAATAACAGGTCCAGAGATAAATATTTTCAAATTTTAGTTTAGCTCTATCAGATGATTAAAACTTTACCAGATTAGACTTATAGTTTGATATTGACGTGTTTAGTATATCAGCGACATCGGAGTATGTGTTTCCCAGATGTTAGATTCTAATGTCTCATTAAAAAAAATAATAATTACAAATCAATTTTGTTGGTTAAAAACAGTAAACCTTTCTTTATAACGGACTTCGTAATCGAGTGGTTAAGACGCTCGACTACGAATCCACAGGTTCGAATCCGGAGGCGCACAAATAAATTTTTAAAATATTATTTAGTATACTTGCGGTACTTTCGAGTTGTAGATACTTTGAGTATCGACATTTTTTTAATAAGAATACCGCACAAGAGTCTCAACTGCTCCCAACCGTCTCGAGCCAGTGAGACTATGGCATCCCCAAATAGGATATGTTGTGAGGCTGAAAGTAGTGGGGAGGGGAAAGAGATTGGGAAGAAAGGTTAAGAAGTACCTGGCTATTCAGGTCTGGTCACAAAACACGGCTAAAGTCATTTCAGGCAACGTTTCAATTATGAATGGTGGTGTTTCACTTGGGCGATGCTATATATAGCGGAAGATTTAAATATATAATTTTTAAATCAACTTATCTAGGCGCGAAATCTGAAGAACAGCAAACATTGGTCAGCAAAAATGAAAAAGAGTATAAAATAACTTAGACGGCACAAAATAACTAAGCATTTTAAAAAGAAAGTGATTTTAATAAATTAATTAAAACCGTTTCCGAACGTGTTTAGAATAAATATTTGCCTCATTATAAGGGCGCGTTTATAAAGGGTGCCTCGGGGCATAAAAAACATCTTATCCCGCACTGCTTTCTCTGTGATAATATTAAATGCAATGATTGTATAAAGCAGTCAGCCACTGAAGAGATAAAACGATAGAATCGTTTTGTGGGCGTGTCTGTGTGCCTGAAGTAATATCAATTTCCAAACATGAAAAACAAATATCATTTATTAAAATTGGAATAAACTTTTTGAAGCATTAATGCTTATTTATTATTAAACAATAATATTCTAAAAATATGTTTGTATTTATTATTATATCATATTTGTTTTTAGATCATTAATATTATTTAAATATTAAATATCTTTTAAATCGTCAGAATAATTATAATTTTTTTCTTGAATGTCTGGGCCATAAATAAATATTATACATTCAGTGCAATCGGCAGTGGCAAAGAGCTACTTACATAATTTTTTTATAATACGTAGTTTTTTTTACGAGAGTACAAAAACGCTTCTATTTTTGTGCGCACTTATAGATTTTAATAATAAAATATAATTAATATGTTATATTTCACATTAAATTAATATAAAATATATTTGACGCACGTTCCAGAGTAGCAGTTACTAAGTATCACGCTTGTGAAAGACCACCATTCAGAATCGAAATGAATCTTGAAATGGCTTCAGTAGTGTTTGGTGGCCAGATCTGAATAGCCAGGTACTTCCCAACCTACCCCTTCCCCACCTCCTTTTCCTCACCACTATATCAAGCCTCATAACATACCCTAATTGGGGATGCCATATTCTCACTGGCTCCTGACGGTTGGGAGCAGTGGGGACTCTTGTTCGGTATTCTCTTAAATAATAATAATAAAATAATTCTAAAATAATAATAAAATAAATAATAATATAATTCCTTGTTTTTAAGCTCGTGATTTAACAACATGAGAAATAGACGGTTTCTCGGTGTTTTATTTATTTAAATACAATTTTACAACGAATATAATTTTATACGTAGCCCTGGATTGGCGCTTGAAATTTGACGCACTAAAACCAACATAACTGAACCTATGACTTTGACAACGTAGGACTGTGAAAAATTGTAAGCTTATCTTAAATATGTGTTTTATTTCTACGTTATCATATAGTTAAGTTAAACGATATTTGTAGATGAAATCCGCTGGTAAAAAAAGATAACCCGGTTAACCAAAAGTCAAAAAGATCCAATTTATAAAAAAAACGTCACAAAAAAATACTGCTTTTATGAAAAATGTTGAATGCCCTAAAAACTCTTTACGAACCAAAAAAAAACCATGTAACTGGCCCATTCTTTAAAAATATGGTAGGCAATGCTTTGAATGTAAAAAAAGATTTTTAAATTAATTAAAAATGTTAGCTACGCTATTATTTTTTGGCTTTGAATAAAAACATTGTTGTGGGATATAGTAATTTTGGAGTTTGATTGCATTTACAGACTCTTGTCTAGTAAAAAATAATATAGAAACATGAAGTACACTTTGAGGCCCAATGTTAATTCAAATTAACGTAAAATAACTTCTCAACTATAATTTTTTTTTTTAAATACTGAACATTTTCAAATAATTTCCTGAGGTGTTATCAAGCAACATGTTCTATGTGGAGACAATAATTCGGGTCTCAACAGGTTGAATAGTAATAACCTCAACATATTTTTAAAACTCCTACTACCATCATAATAAGCGGAAAATGTTATTTTTGCAATGATGGAAGACTTAGCCAGCAAAGGAATTGAACCCACGACGCCTGTGTGGGAATTCGACGCTACTCAGCTGCTGACCGGTCAATAACTACATTTCCATCAAACACCTCATACGTGAATGTATTTTAATTTGTTTCAAACTTAGTGCTAAGGGTCTTGCCAAAGTTGATTTAAAAACCGACCTGTTAGTAGCTGAGTGGACAAACGCGTCGGATTCCCACCTAGGCGTTGTGGGTTCAATTTCTCTGCTAATTAAGTCCTCCATGATTGCACAAGCAATATTTCTGCTTTTTATGATAGCAGTAGGAGTGTTTCGAATATTGTCAGGTTGTTCGTAACCCGGGAAGGTATGTCTCTCTATTGAAAAAAATCCACTTTATAATTCTATTTGTGTTTTTTGTCACTAAGCACATTGAAAAAGTCCTCAGAATATTAACAAACATAGATAGTATACAACCAGTAAAAAAAAATCGTCACCGGAAATGCAAAAGGGCTGAAGCGCCATTTTGAAAAGTTTACATCAGAGCAATTTAAAGTTTTTTTTGTTTTACAATAAAATTCAAATGTCTTCAGTACCTGGTTGAATTAAAAAAAAAAAGTTGACTCAGGTAACTCAATGCTCTCACTCAGTTACCTGAAGCGACAATCCAAAATCTTGTGTCGCTTGAGTCTAGCCTCCTCCCGAATGGTAAATATATTTTAGCTGGCTGAAGGGCCACAAAAGTCTTCAAAATCAAGCAAGAGTCGATGCAGAATGAAAAATTGATTAAAACTGAATTTTTAACTAATTTTTGACCAAAGTGTCGCTTAAGCCCTTTTGCTTTTCCAGCGATGATATATTTTATCGCTTTCTGAATAATAGATACGAAAATCACAAATATGTTGGTAGTATTTCATATTATTTTAGCTGGTTGTTTTATAACTTCGCCTTCAGATTAAATTCATCCGTCGATGCTCGTTGCTCGTGTTAACAACGCTAACGTCACTTGACGTTTGGCCTCTGTATTCCAAATTTAAATAATTCACCATACATATTAAACAATGTTGCCCGACCGACGTTTATTGTTGCAGGAAACACCAAGGCACCTGGAACCAGTTTTGTTTTATTGTATCATTATTGGAAAAAAAACGGAAGTTTTGAAGGCTGTAACATTTTTTCGTTTATTTAAGGATAAAGAAATATGGACACTTTTTGGCTTTCTAGTACAAGCAATACTACAAATGATACATCTGTTAATTCTATAAAGGTTGTTAGAAAAATGTCTGAGGTTTCCTGTGAATACAATTATTAAACAGTAATTTTTTGAATTATTTGTGAAAAGCATACTAGAATTTTAGGTAAAACGTTCAAAAGTGCTTCTTCTGGTTTCAAAACTGCAACTTTTAATGACATTTTATAGTATGTTTCATATAGAATTTAAAGCATTACAGTTGTACCATTGTATTCACTGGAAACCTCAGACATTTTTCGTATTACCCATAGAAATTTTTCATGTACATCAATTGTAGGATTGCTTGTATTAGAATGCAAGAAAGTAACGATCAGTGTCATTTTAGAGTGCTGACTCTTAATCTACGTCGGGGAGAAATATTTGTTAAGAAATAGGGCTAAAATCTTGGAGTAACAATATATGGAGAGAGAGCTAATTCTTTTTACCCAACCTATACATATTTGGGATAAATCACTTTCTCCGGGTTTTTTTATGTCGTACACCATGAGAAAGAAAGAGACAACAAAATTTTACAAATTATCACACCGCTTTAAAGTATTGTAAGAATGTTATTCGTGCCTCGCATCTCTGTTGACTCCGCCCACACGTTTTGAAATGCGACATAAATTGACATAACTCGTCAAATTTTTTAGGTTATATGCTATATTTTTGTTTATAACAACACTGTAAAAAAGTGGTTATACGAATAAACAAAAACATTATGTCGACATGTGCCATGAATGAATGTTTAAATACCCTAGCCCTAGTCTTAGTCACGCCCAGATCTAAAACTTATCAAAACGGACTACGGCAGCGCTCTCTTGTATTTTACTGCTCTGAGGCTAAAATTATCTGGGAAAGTAGACAAATCATTCCTTCATTTAAAAAATAAACTTACTCTTCTTCTGGTGCCATCTCATATCGGAAGTTGGCTATCATCTGGGAAATCCTTATCCTGCAAGCTGCAGGCCGGAACAACTCTGTGGAATTGTACCAGCACCGGTTACGTAGATTACGAAGTTCGGTCGAAGGGCGGTGTCTCCATCTACAACATCTTCCATCAATTTTCTCGACGATCAATTGAGTCATCTTGTATTTATAATATTACTTCATGATGTAACCAAGATATTCAGGTTTTCTTCTTTTTTTAGTTAATACAATTTCACAATTCTTGGTCATTAGATGAACTTTTAAATTGGGTACCCTATCATTTCAGGCTATTTCGAGGGAGCTTCTATATGCTACGAGTATACATGGCCTGTTCAAAAGAAAAGGTGAATTTTGAATTTTCGCGGGCTGTTTACATTCGATTATCGATTTTTTTTGTTGTTGTTATGTTGGTACACATATGTTTATCATATGTTAGCATTATCAGTCATTTTGGATTGGTGGTTTGTTTTTGACAACTGGAAAGGTTAGTTATTTATACGTGGTATAAGCGCTTTACAGAAGGCCGAGAAGATGTTAATGTCGATGAGTGTCCTGGAGTTGTGAATAAACATATCATGGATTTTGTTCTTTGATCCATTTTTTTCAAAAGTAAAAAATCTAAGAACACACAAAACCGTGACTAACCTTTCCAGTTGTCAAAAACAAACCACTAATCTAAAATGGCTGATAATGCTAACATATGATAAAAATATGTGTACCAACATAACAAAAAAATCTATAATCGAATGTACACAGCCCGCGAAAATTCAAAATTCACCTTTTCTTTTGAACAGGCCTCGTATGTCCCCATTTTAAAGGCCTCTATCACAGAATGATTGGTTTAACGTTCACTTTTCCATGCAAATCGACTTAACTTATCAGATATTTTATTTATAACTGTCTTCCATCTTGAGCTTTGGAGCTTTAAACGTAATTTCCAATCGAAATCAATGTACGAAGCCGGATAGTAAAGTTTATGATACTTGGGGTTAAATTAAAAAAAAAGTTTTCTAATTGCTTCATTTTGACATATTGCATTGCTGCTCCTTCCTCTGGTCAGGTGTTAAAAAAATGTGAATGGTTTGTACCGCGTCACATCTACCTGTTATTTTATTTGGAAAAAAAAATTAGAAGGCGTCTTAAAATTTAAAAAATAAATATATGTATAATTCACGCGTACGAATGTGTAAATGCAATAATTTGAATAGTAGAAGATATTAGCTTTATTAGTTTTTTTTCTTTGTCCTCTTTTAAACTAGTTCTATCATTGAAGTTTACTTAACTGAATTAAAGTTTATAAATAAAACAAATAAACTTTATAAATAGAAAATATATACTTTGTTTTTAACCACTTTTTTTAAAAAAGTGGTTAAAAACAAAGTATATATTTTCTATTTATAAATATGGCAAGCCACAAAGTTAATGCTTTTTACGAATATACAAATAAACTTTGTTTATAACCACTTTATTATTTAATATATTAAAATTGAAATTTTAATATTGTCCTGATGATGAAAGGGTACTTTCGAAACCGGTAGACGTGATATTAAATAATAAAGTGGTTATAAACAAAGTTTCTGTGTTTTATTTATAAATATAGCAAGCCACAAAGTAAATGCTTTTTACGAATATAGAATTAAAGTTTATTCGAATGGAAGGGAATATCAGTTGGCAAGAAAAACTTTGAAGTTAAAAGGATTGAAAAAAAGATGTAACATATATCCATAGATATATTGATATGCTTAGATGAGACACTAAGCGAAAAAAGTGGCTCCACTTTGTTGGAGGTTGGTACATTCAACCACTTTAGTCGACCTACAACCATCGTCAGCTTTTTCTGATTCTTATACCTTAATGCATTTGTATTGTATGTTGCGTTATTTACTGCAAAAATAACGCCAAAAAGTTTGGTGAGGCCAACGTAGTAACTTTCCGCAGGAATATGCGTTTTAGTATCATTAAAATAACTACCAATTTAGCGAGAATACGTTATTTATCTAAAATTTGAAGATCGCAAAACATAACAACTGTTATGGCGTGGCCGCGTCTAGTACGTTCGGCGGCATCATTAGTGAACATCGTTCGGCTGTCGAACGCGAGAGTTCTCTCCCCGCACCTCATACCTCCCCCGAACTAAATGGAACACGGTTTCAAGTTTCCGTCTGTATGGGCTGCCCACTCTATTTGTATAACACAATGTATACATTATACATTCTTTTGTAATTTGTGAATAATATGCGGAATCGAAATTTATATAAAAATGAACATAGCTACTACAAATATACCACATTAGTCTGCTAGTAATCTAATGAAGGCACTTTTCGCTTTCTCCAAATCCTTCTTGCTATTGATTAGCGCAGTATCCAGTCATTTCACACTCATGATATACTGAAACATTGTGTACGGTTGCACTGAAACCGGTTATAAAAAAATAAATATTCAACAAAATACTGTTTACGCCATTTTTGTATTGTTCTATTCTAAAATAAGATACTACATATTTTCTATTTGATTATTTTTAGAAAACGATCTTAAAATTTCTTTCCAACTGTTTCATAATTCCTCACCCCGACCACCAACCCACGCACTAAATCAAACAAAAGATATCCTCGAAAAGAAAAAGGGAATAGAGGGTATAGTAAATAAATTTTACCGAATCTTACATCAAGGGTCGAAAACTTATGATATTTATTCGTTTTTACGACCTGAGCCTTGTTTAGGAAAGATAGATTATGACCCAACTCCCTCAATATGATACCTTGGGTTAAGTAAGGTAACGTCATAGGTCGATTATTGAGTTAGTGGTGATACACAAAATATATATAAAATCAGGTTGAAAGAAGCATCGATATTAACAAAAGTACACCACCAAACAGGTTTTTTCATATTAGAAATTGATTGATATTTTTTAAATAAATGATTTTTAAAAATCAAATTTTTGAAAAGCAGACAGATAAAAAATAAACATATCACGACCCCTCAAACTAGGAATAAATCCGCATTATGGTGGTCTGCATTCTATTTAAAAGGATCATATGAAACATAGTAGAGTCATATGGGGTAATCGTGCGCAGATTGTAAGTGTGCGCACCAATGTTTGCGACAAGTTCGTGTATGATTCACATCCGCTCATTCCTTAATTATATGACGCTTTAGATTGCCTTGAAGCAGGTTATCTGTACAGCGATCGATACGTTGAAAATAAAAATTGACAGGTATTTTTTTTTTCGTGGTTCTCTTTCTTTTTGCCTTTTATCGCGATGTGTGCTATTGTGTAACCAACTGTGTCAGAGCAACGTGGTCTATGACAATTTTTGATCAAATAGTTTCACGGGTGAGAAGTTGTTATTCTCATTTAGATTAATCATATATTTTAAGTGTATGTGTGCAGAGGTAAGCGTGCGCAATCATATGGGTACGAAAACTTACACCTCTACGTACAAAATATTTAGAATCATGATATTTCATCTCTTGTTTATTTTTTACAGTGAAATATGCCACGTGTATATGATAAATCATCCGCAAAGGTCAGTTTGCATATAAGAGTTTTTAATTTTAAGAGGGCGTAAAAACAGGCTGCCAAGGACTACTTTTGCCTGAAATGCAATGAAAAATACCAAGATCCACCCACAGACGATTGGATAGGATGCATTATGTGTTAGCATGGATTACAGACTGAGATAGGGGGCAATTTACGTGTGATAATTGCAATGGTGAGTAAGTGTACGCGGTGCAAACACTTACACTACGGAATGCGTATGCTTGCCCCATGTGGGTCAAGTGTGCGCAAACGACATGCGTGTGAACTTTTTTTAATTAAAGTTTTTTGTTATTTATTTATTAACCATAAATATATATATATATATATATATATATATATATATATATATATATATATATATATATATATATATATATATATATATATATATATATATATATATATATATATATATATACATATGCCATAAACAATCCATGATTTGTTTTTCCACAACTCCAGGATGCTCATCTTCATTAACATCTTCTCGGCCTTCTGTAAAGCGCTTGTACCACTTATAAACACTTTTTTGAGACAAAGTAGACTCGCCGTATGCCACAGTCAACATTGTAAGTGCGTTGGAGTACTTTATTCCATTTTTAACGCAAAATTTAATACATATTCTTTGATCAATTTTTTTCAAAAGTAACTAACCTTTCCAGTTGTCAAAAACAAACCACTAATCCAAAATGGCTGATAATGCTAACATATGATAAACATATGTGTACCAACATAACAACAACAACAAAAAATCGATAATCGAATGTACACAGCCCGCGAAAATTCAAAATTCACCTTTTCTTTTGAAAAGGCCTCGTATATATGGTTTAAGGTTCATAAATAATAATAAAAAACTATATATACATGTATATCTATAGCATTTTAATTTTTGAAAATTGGTATTTAAATTGCGTACAGTTACCTCACGTGACTCTACTGCTAAATAAGAAGATGAAAACAACAACAAAAACAATCATTATCTAGTCAGTCCGGGGATATCACGATGGACCACAGCGGACACAAGATGACAGCAAAAAAAAAACGAATTCAACTGGTGATAGGAATAGGGATGGTATAAAGGGAAACACTTCTTCCGGGTACCACAGCGATTGGTTCAGAGATAAGCGAAAAAAATGTCTCTCACACAATAATTTTACTGAAGAAGATTTCGAATTCTTTTCGTCCACTTTCTACTAGCCATATTGAAATTCGTTTTTTTTAATGGGCTTGAATTTTGCTTTGTGCATTGCTGATTAAATCTATTATATGCCTAAGGAGCTAAACATATATGCAGCCGTTGTGTTTTGTATTCACTACGTTCTATTTTAATGATAACTACGCACATTCATTTATAAAACGATAAACGTATTAATTGAATAAGTAATTTAAATAATTCAAAGGCAAATTGACTATTAATATTAAACTGGTTGTTACTCGTGAAAATCACGGGATGTAACTCGACTTTGTAAGAGTTATTTTTTTTAATTCACGAACGAACAATTAATACTTAACGAACAGCTTTTACGTCAGTATTATTCATAAACAAATCACCTTTTTTATAGTGAATACCGCACAAGGGTCCATACTGCTCCCCACCGTCTAAATGTTGTGAGGCTTAAGGTAGTGGGGAGGGGGAGGAGATGAGGAAAATGAAGGTTGGGAAGTTCCTGGCTATTCAGATATGGTCACCAAACACGGCAAAAGCCATTTCAAATAATGTTCCGATTCTGAATCACCAGGCCGATACTAAGAGTATCTAGCCTCTGGAACGTGCCACAAATATACTACATATTTTTTTAAAGTAATTAATTGTGAAATAACACAAATAAATTAAATAAATTCTATTTGAGCACGTAACATGTTTTAAATTTTATATTCTCTAAGTTTAATATACATAGGTTGCGTAATTAGAGTTCACTCAAATGTGACCGGTCGGTAGCTGAACAAACGTCGGTGCTTGGACAAACGTGTCGGATTCCCATCTAGGCGTCGTGGGTTCAATTCCTCTGCTGGCTAAGTCTTCCATCATTGCACCAGCAACATCATCCGCTTATTACGATGGCAGTAGCAGTTTTTCAAATATTGCCAGGTTATTATTCCCTGGAATGTTTGTCTTTCTTTGCATTTAAAAAAAAGAGGGTATATTGGTGCATATATCTATACACATTCGATAGTGATATCCTTGCCAAACATCACTGAGCAACAGCCTTTTATCTTGTTTACACCTACTTATTTATCATATAGGAAGTAAATGGCTATCCAGGTCTGGTCACTTAACACCATTTTTTTGTCACTTAACACCATTCAAACAACGTTTCGGCTCTGAATGGTGGTCTTTCATTAGGGGGATACTTGAAGTAAGATTGTGATCGGAGGAATATTTTTGTAATAATTGAAAGACATAACTTTGTTTGAACCACCTTATTTTAATATATTTGCACCTTTTTATCGTCAAAACAATATTACACTTATACTTTAAAACATTTATCTTATCCGTACCTGAAAGTAAAAATCGAACGTACGATCTGAAGGGGTAGCGCAGCTACCCCCATTTGATTTTGATTATTAAAGCGTTGGCATGACATGATCTTGTGTTATTTGTTTTTGGTAATTATTAGAAAGAAGTACGTTCATAATATTTCAGTAATCTTTATTTTTACCGTACCAAATTCTCGTTCGGGGTTACACAAGAACTCCCGCTAGGAATGGGTTGGAGTGTTTACGTTTTTGTAATTCTGGCGAGCCACAAAGTGAATGCTTGAATGTGGAATATTTTTATGGTTTAAAGAAAACTGTTTTTGTGTTTTATTGTGTTTACCATAATGTGATTTTTAAATGCTTTTCCCGACTTTTTTACATTTTCTTTTATATCATGTAAAGTGATGAAAATAACGTATGCCATTCTTCACCTTAGAATAGGTCTCTGGTGACCTAGTTAGGTGAACAATGCAATGGAATACAATAAAGAAGTATATTTAAGTACATCTATTTAAAAAAAAAACACACACTTTACTATCACGTGCTTTCAAAAGATAAAAACATAGTAACATGTTGTAAATGTGTGTCGCAAGAAAAAAGGGATGAGTCTGAAAAACCAACGAATAGAATAAACTTAACCTTTTGTGAGTAGTGTTTTTTAAATGGAGTCGAATCTTATGTTCTAGTTGCAACAAAAAATCTGCATAAAATTACATATTTTATTGCTCGTAGTTTTTCCTTCCAATTTTTGCTCATCTTTTTCTTAATTGTTTTATTTTTTTTACTAATCTGCATTCTTTGCTCATCATCTTCTTAACTGATTTATTTTATTAAATTGTAATCAATTTCACTCCCATACCCTAAATCGGAAAAACAAAAAAAATCATGATTATAATTTTAAGTTAATAAGTGTGTCTATCTGATGGGACCTGCCAGGTAAGTATGTTCCTGTATATTTTCTTATTCTAACTAGTAATTAATAAATAAGATCTGTACAGCGCCCTTGAGGTAATTTTTCACAAAAACGGCGCTATTCAAATCGTCCAAATATCATTATTATTATTATTAAACGACATCTTCATTCTTGTGATTTATAACAACAACAAAAAAACTGTCTTCCGGACGATTTTGTTCGAAAATTCAACAAACTACTGGCGTGGTGAGTTCTCGTTTTTCATAAGATACATGTATTTTAAGAGGAAATTTTCTCAGAAAACGGGGAATGAAAAGTGAAGATCATTTCAATTTAGATTATATTTTATTCTCATGTTACGATGTAGCTGTCTACGCTGTCCCATAGTGATTTGAACAGCTCTCGCCTCGAGTCAAATGGCGCCAGGAGCGGCGTAATTTTGGCAAATTTTGAAATGTTACAAAATACTAATATTACTAGTTTTCATGTAAACCCATTGATGAACTTTTGAAAACTATGTCGAAACTCATATTATTCAATAAATTTGCGTAGTAGCCGAGATGACAAATGCGTCGGGTTCCCAGTCAAGCGTTGTGGGCTCATTTTTTTGCTAGCTAAGTCCTCTATCAATGCACAAGCGACATTTTGCACTTATTATGATGGTAGTGGGAGGTTTAAAAAAAATATATTGTCAGATTTAAAAAAATGGTATTTACATAAAACGCTGAGGTGCTCGTTAAGGCCTCCACAGCTTAGAAGCCTACTAATTTAACATACATTAGGGATACATTGACTTAAGTTGAATTTTAAAAACAATTAAATGTAGGGTAACCTAGGAAATACATTTTTTTTAAAATAAATACTTTGATAAATTATAAATTTCCCATTTATAATTATTCTCATTAAGAAAAAAAAACACTGATATTCACTTTAAAAATGCCGATTTCGCATACCAATGCTTTTGTATCGTCATATTTCCAAACGCTTTTTTCGCGGTTTCATCTTATTTTGGTTGGATGCTTTCTGCATAACTACATCCAATTAAGACACTGTAGTTAGAAGGCAAGATGGCTTGTAAAATACGGCACCTCAGCATAGGGCCGTCTGGTCCTGCTCCAATTGCGCCAGCATAAGACCGGATCTCAACTGAATACACTTTTAATTGACCAGAGATATTATGCGAAAAAAATTAATACTTTTGCAAGCAAATTTCAGTAATAATATACCTGCCACGTGTAAACGAAATATTCTGGCTTATATTCAAATAGAATACGCAATCGTCCAAGGCCAATTGACACATCGTAGTGCGAAGCCACTGTTGTAGTTCTACCGTAATTGTTTCAAGTGCTCGGGAGAAATTATGAAATGTTCATGTTACGTAATGTTTTAATATTGTTCGTTATTCGGACGGGTACGTAAAACGTTTTGAATTAATTGACAGGCTATTTTCACACGTTCATCATAACAATACTGAAGTCTAGTATGATTCAACGGCCTCCGTAGTCGAGTGGTAAGACGTTCGACTACGAATCCGGAGGTCGCGGGTTCAAGCCCGGCGTGCGCATAGTTTTTGTTAGATTAATATGCGTCATAACACTTTGATTAATATGAAATAACATATTGTATATTTGCGGCACTTTCCAGAGTGGTACATACTCGAAGTATCGCCCTGGTAAAAGGCAACCATTCATAATCGAAACGTTATTATAAATGGCTTTTGCCGTGTTTGGTGACCAGATCTGAATAGCCGGGCACTTCCCGACCTTCCTCTTTCCCATCTCCTTCCCTTCCCTACTACCTTCAGCATCACAACATACCCCGATTAAGGATGCCAGTTTCACTGGTTTCAGACGGTTGAGCAGTTGGGACTCTTTTGCGGTATTAACTATACAATAATAAAAAGAGATTCAGCGTATAGTTTAATCGTACAATTATTTTATTATAGTATCAAACAATAAAAAGTAATTGTATTTTAATGTAAGTCTTTCACACAAAGTGACTATTTAAAAAGAGAAGTTTTTTCGTCTTTTGAAACCGGCCCGTTTTGGAGGGTCACTACAATGTTTGAAAAAAAAAATGTACACATCACTAGTAAGAAGTCAGGTAGAGTACAATTCGCCTATTTGGTCCCCATTTTACAAAGTACATTCCGTCAGTGTAGAAAGGATACAGCACAAATTTCTAAGATTTACTAATTATAAGGTGAATATTCAAATAAAAACATTTATTATATAAATTTAATGAAACAGCTAAATTTAATTACGCTGTCCGGTAGGCGTATTGTTTCAGACCTGGTATTTGTAAATAAAATTATGATTTTGACAGCCCTGATATACTCGCCAAAATATACTTCCATAAAACTTCCATGTACCCACCAAAAATACAAGACAAATTGCTATCTTCTTCTGCGACAATTTTAAAACCAACTTTCAGACTCACATACTCATAACTCGACGGCATAGTTTTGGTAACATATTTAGGAATGTTAATGTATTTTGTGATTCTGAGTGTTAAAACAAACTCTTCACAAATACCTCACTGAAATAGATGACTCTACCACAAAATAGTGAACATATATATATGTATATATAATATATAAATATATATAAATATATTATTTTCACAATTTTATGTAAGAATCATCTGTAACTGATCAATAACATCACAAATTCACGATTTCATCACAAATGCGCCCACGTCATCGGCAATACACTTGATTTTTCCCACTCATCCGATAAACAAAATTAATATTCGAATTTTTCATAATTTTCAGGAAAGACTTTGATTTTATTTTCATTTACAAAATTATCAACTGTTTTACTGACTCACTTTATCTGTTGCAACTTATCCAGTTCAACATTCCTTGACGTAGACTCAGAAACAATGAATTGCTGTTCCTCAATCATCACAATACGAATTATGGGTATAATTCTCCAATGTCCAGAATGTCAAGACTTGTTAACTCAAGCCATGGTCTTGAAATTTTTAGTAGCAGTCCAAATGATTTTTGTCATTCTTTACGACTCTACCAAAACTTTGACTAGACCATGGCTTGAATGTTCTCTCTTATGTTTATTTTGTCCTATTTTTGTCATCGCTTCATTTATTATTATGTATGTGCTATTCCTTCTCTGTTGCTCTTTTTTCCATTTCGTGTTTCATATGTCTTTTTTGTAATTGGACTTAAGTCCGTTAATTTATAAATAAATAAATTATATTGTGTAAAAATCATCTGTAACTTATCAATTTAATAAGAAATTTACAATTTCAAACTAATCAAACAAGTTGGAACTGAGAAAATGCGCCCATGTCACCGGCAAAAACCTTAATTATTTCCCTACTTTCTGATGATTTTTATTTCATATTCTAATTTCTTTTAATTTTATTTTAGAACCATTTGCGACTTGTCATTTAAATTACAGTTTCAAAATCGCGTGAGAGTCCGAGGAGTAGGGATGGAGAAAAATAGGTCCATCTCCCCGTCAAAACCATTGATTTTTTCCCATATATGTAATGATTTTTTAAAAATGTTCTTATTTACTGTAATTTTATTTTAGATTCATTTGTAACAAGTCAATTCTATAAAAAAAACAAAATTTTGAATGAATCCGACAACTGGGGACGGAGAAAAATGCGCCCATATCATCGCCAATACCCTTGATTATTTCCCACACATCGGGTTATTTTTATTTATATTCTAATTTTACCTACCAATTTCATTATAAATGTACGAATCCAACATGTAGGGATGCATCTTTATCCAGGGCCGGATCCACTATACGTTCAAACTGTGCAAAAAATATCTCTGAAGGGGCGCCGTGAAAATAAAGATCTTATTTAAATTTACTTCAAACATTCTGTAAATCATATCAAAATTTCCCCATATCATTTTAAAATTACCCACAAAATGGGGAAAATATGTTTTTAATTACGCTGGCAGCATAGCTGTGCATTGCACGACTAGCGAAAATGTATGGGGAGTAGATTTTTGTCACGGATTTTTTTACGTATTGTATGGTGATTATTTGAACGTAACGTCTGTTTTTCTATAGAGTGTTATACGTTAAAGTTCTGAGAATCAAAGTCTACAACCAATCACTGTACCCGTTGCTTTCATATACCAGTGTAAATGCACAATTGGAGATGGTACATATTTTTGTCACGGCGACATTTTGCGCTTATTCGGTTTTTCAGAACTCGTTAACAGTAACATTTTTTTGGTGTATATTTTTTAACGATGTGATACTTTGCTAACATAAAAAAATATGCAAATGAAATCCCACATCTCCGCTAGCGACTTTCTCCTATAGCTATAAATGACTGGTTCCAAAAGTAGTGACAGCCCATTTGAGATGATACATCCCTAAGAATCAGCTGTTCTGACGTAAGAGTCGTAACGCGAAAATCTTGTTTTTCGAAAATAAACTCGTAAGATAGTTACTTTACAGTTCATTCTCGTATGAATTCATAAAATTGGATTTGTCCATTATTTTTCGGGGAAATTTGTTGAATCGGGGTTTTCTCAGGTTCAACTATGTAAGAATCAACTGTAACTTATAAATTTTATAGCAAATTCACAATTTCGTAATTTATCATTCCAATAACAAACTTACAATTTTGTAAGAACCCGACAAGAAGGGACGGAGAAAAATACGCCCATGTCACTTGCAGAACCCTCGATTTTTTCCCGCTCATCTTATGAAATTTTGTTAATTTTCTAATTTAACATAATTTTATCTTAGAATCAACTGTAACATATCAATTTCATTACAAATTCAAAATTTCGTACGAATCACACAAGTAATAACTGAGAAAAATGCGCCTATATCACCGGAAAAACCCTTGATTTTTTCCCACTCATGTGATGAAATTTCTTAATATTCTTATTTTTGATAATATTATTTAAGAATCATCTGAACCTTAACAATTTTAAATCAAGTTTTCAATTTTGATAGAATCCGACCAGTAGGGAGGGAGAAAAATGCGCCCATGTCACTGACAAAACTCTTGGCGTTTTGGTCGGTTTTTTTATTAATTTAAAATCGATTTATAAATTGTACGATTACGTTTATTTACGAACTTACATTTTATTCCGAATCATCGTTCAATGTTTTATAAGAAAAAGTTTTTTTTAATAATAATAATAATATTTGGATAATTTGTATAGCGTCGTTTTTGTGAAAAATCATCTCAAGGAAGCTGTGTCGCTATTAAATCACAATTTTTTCACGGTAATTTTTTTCGCAAAGCTGGATAGAACTTTTGTTTTCATCTTTTTCTTATTTCACCAGGTCGAGGTTTAGCTTTATAGGGCTATTAGTTTCACACAAAGAGATTTTTTGCTTTTTAGTTAAGTTCAAGTACCTACTTACCCACTAGTTTGAAACCCGCCAATAATAATAAGGACCACTTTCAATTTTACTCACGTATATAAGTTTGGCCACGCGAAATACCGAAATTCAAAAATTATGTCTAGACCCCAACACGTATTTTTTCACCAAAAGTCTTATTTGCACAAATAATTTCTCTTCAAACCTGTTTTCATACCAAAAAACATTATTTGTCTTCCTTGCTGAATGCCACGCAGCTGCGTCTTGGCAAACACTCTTTGCTTCCATGTGTACTCTTTAATTATTTCCTCTCTTAATATGATACGATTCAAGAATTTGATTTACTTTATCGTGCCATGTTTACCTCACAAAACTCTAAAATACCCGTAGCCAGTGGAACTGTATGTCGTCGCTGGTCCCAAACTTGTTTTGCTTGAGTCAAGTCTTCTACCGAATCGTTAATATATTTGAGATGACTGAGGGGCCACAAAAGTATTCTGAATCAAACGAGAGTCTGATCAAAACTGCATATTTAAATCATTTTTGACCAAAGTGTCGCTTAAGCCCCTTTGCCTTTCCAGCGACGATATATACTATATATATACTGAAATTGGAGGAGTATCGTGCAACTGAAGAAAGTGGGGATGGAAAGGAGATGGATAAGAGGAAGTTATCTGGCTATTCATTATTAGCTACAGCCATTTAATCAACTTTTTCTTTCGTCATTGACAATTATTTCTCTGTACATTCGCTCTACGTGTTAATTGTGTTTAAAGCGCATTAAAAGAACATGAACATGAACTCAAAATTATCCTGGTGGCTGACAACATGGGAACGTCCGATATTCTTTTTCTGTATGCTTCCCTCCCCAGTACTATCAAAACATCTCCAGAAATGAAAAAAACTCCCCAGATTTCCGTTGTAATCCAATATCCCGAGCTTCTTTTTACACCCTTCCACCCATGGAAGTCAAATATGCGAAAAAATTTGCACATTTTTTGGTTGTTTACTTAAATATGCACATTTTCTTGTTATATCATATTTTTCAGGAATGTGTTTTGGCATTGTTAGTACATATTTTTGCATTGTTAGTGCATATTTTGGCTTTTTTAGAGTATCCATATAATCTGGTGTGTATTTTTATTAGAGATTTTGTTTTTTTTTTACTTCTGGGCTAATTATTTATACTGGTATCACGTTAGTATTTATTTATGTCTGTGCATGTATTTATTTTACTTTTTTAAATTTATCGTGTATGTATCTCTTTTTTTATTTAGATATATATTTTTAATTATACTGCAATGCTAATGTTGGTTTCCTAGAACCACGTAATGAAACCTATATTGACATCAACTAGTGTCATATTTGATGAACGCTTACATTTAACTGTCTTAAAACGGGAAATTTTCCTAGTTGGACAGTCAAAATCTTTATTTGTAACAATTATTTTTTTCGTTAATAAAAATAACAATAAATAAAATTCATTTTCTTGATGGAATTCTAACGTCTTCAAAGTATCAGGCAAATACTTGAAAGCATAATTTGGTTGCCTATGCATTCATTCTAAAGTTATGAAATATCATCTACGAATGTCCCCTCAGTATCAAAATTTTATAAACAAAACGCCTTTTTTCAAATTCTCAAATAACTAAAAATTCCCTTGTTAGATTTTTTCAGCAACCGATTAAAAACAAAGGTATTAATAGCCATGCCAATATTCACGGAGATCCACTAAAGCTTAAGATTATTATCGTTATCTAGGTATAACGTAGTACAACATATTAGTACTTAATAACCAACTCAAACTACCAGAACACATAAAATGTGAAACAGCTGTATATAAATCAGATTAAGTCTTTGGAATTAGATAATGAATTATTGTTATCTATTATTATACCTTCAAACATAATAATTTAAATTTATTTAACTATGTTATTGAATGTTTAAAAAAAATGATTAACCTCTAGTGTGTCAGAGGTGCCAATAGTTTCCTAGCATTCAACATTATTTTTCCAGGAGTTTTTATCCTTTAAAATCCGATGTTTGCATATTTAAATGAACTATAATCGCTTGTCAACAAAATAATCAATGAAAAGAGATATTTTTCATTGCGTTAAGTTTGGTACAAGTCGAGTAATACATATTTGAAGTTTGCTTACGTCAGTACTGTTAAAAAATATCGATTTTAAAAGTGACATTACTACAATTTTATTTTTATTTGGAAGGATATGTATTCAGCTGCACGAAAAAATAATAAAACGATTAAAAAATCACATTTCTAAATCAAACTTTTTTTAGTGACATTAGGGAGAAAAAAAACAACTCTCCAAATATAACTATCTATTTCAGAAAAACCACTTGTGCCATTGACAGACAATTTGAAAAAATACGTAAACACATTATCTGAGAAAATAGCATAATTGACGAAAACATCATTTTGTAAACACAAGTGAATTTTTATATTGCGAAATCAGTCAGCAATGTACGATGGAAGTTGTACCAGAGATTAATTCTAATTTTCACTTTTATAACTTACCACTTAAGATTAGGTAATAATAAAATAAATGAATAAAAATACACCAACTATGATTTTGAATTACTTTTTGTTTAAATGTACATATGTTTTCAATTATATAAATAAATCTAAACATCGTAATAGTATGTTTTATGCATTGCAATGTTGCGCTCTTCGTCAAGTTGAGTCAAAGCGACCAAAATGAGACTGTCGTCTATTTAACTAATCTTCTCACGATCCAATAACGACCCCTTTGCAGTATAAAGAGGAAGAAACAAAGCTGATTTTTCTTTTATCTGTTGGAATACTCCTTGTAATTATCTCGCATGTATGAAAGAAAACTTGCAGAATAAATAGAGAGTTGATTGTCATCTCCTGAAATAATGTGTTTTAATTACAAAAATAATAATCGGTTTATCAAAGTCGAAGTTTTTAAGAAGAATTATGCTAACGAGATGCCGAGGATCTTTTATTCGTGTTTTCACTAGTTTCAGTACCCGACTTGGCCCGGGATTTTGATTATTTTCCATCATAAACTAACTTGACTAAACTAAATTGACGGCCTCCATGGTCGAGTGGTAAGACGCTTGACTACGAATCCAAAGGTCGCGGGTTCGAACCCGGCGTGCGCCAATAACTTGTATTTAATTAATATGTGTCATAACACATTTAATTAAAAAAAAAGTATATTTGCGGCACGTTTCAGAGTGGTAGATACTCTAAGTATCGCCCTGGTGAAAGACCACCATTCAGAATCAAAAAGTTGCAAGAAATGGCTTTCGCCGTATTTGGTGACCGGATCTGAATAGCCAGGTACTTCCAAACCTTCCTCTTCCCTATCTTCTTCCCCTCCCCACTACCTTCAGCCTCACAACATACCCTATTTGGGGATGCCATAGTCTCACTGGCTCTAGACGGTTGTGAGTAGTTGAGACTCTTGTGCGGCATTCATATAAAAAAAAAACTAACTGACTGATCATCGCGTCGTTTCCCCGCGGAGGTAGTCAGAGAGGATTAACCGCCATACAACTCAGTTTTGGCACTCACTTCTTGCTTCATTCTCATTTATACACTGTCTCATACATACTCTTTTGTTGTTCTGACTACTACTAGTAGTGTACTATTTTATTCTAATCGTTTAATACGTTTCCCTGTAGATTTCAACACTCTTTTTAAAAACTTTTTGGGTAATAAACAATCGGAATCTATATATATATATCGGTCGGTAGCTGAGAGGACACACGCGTCGGATTCCCACCCGGACGTCGTGGGTTCAATTCCTCTACTACCGAAGTCAATCATTGTACAAGCAACATCTTCCGCTTCTTATGATGGCAGTAGGAGTTTTTCAAATATTGTCAGGTTATTCGTAACCCGGGAATGTTTGTCTTTCTTGTAAAGAAAAATAGAAAAAATATATTTTGCGCTTTTCTTTGTAACTGATTACTTTTCTGTTTTATTGAATAATAAGAATGGAAGTATGTTTTCAAATATTGCATAATTTTGCTCTTGTAAAATATATATTTGGTAGGTACTTTATCGCTTGCTTGAATTAAAGTATTATTTTTATACTTATTTGATATTTTATACTTTACAGTTTAAATTTTGAAGAGTTTATACTCGTACGTACGTACTCATAAGAATATTTTGTTGGTTAATGTACTATTTTTATAATAAGAGATGATTTGACTACCTATTTAAACTCTAAATTTTACAGATTTTTTGTGGTGCATACAAACATTAACACGGAAAGTGATGCAAAAAAATATGTTGTTCTTCATAAGGAAAGCAAGATCATCCATCCTTTTAGTATGACTGTAGATTGGATATGTTAAGGACCTTGATGGAAATAGACCGGTTAGTAGCTGAGTGTACAGACGCGTCGGATTCCAACCCGGGCGTCGTGGGTTCAATTTCTCCGCTAGCTTAATGCTCCATTATTGCACAAGCAACATATTCCGCTTATTATGACGGCAGTAGGAGTTTTTCAAATATTGTCAGGTTATTCGTAACCCGGGAATCTTTGTCTTTCTTAAAAAAATAGAGAATAATCCTCAACACCTCTAATATCCCGAGTGGTAGATACTCTTAGTATCGCCCTGGTGAAAGTCCACCATTCAGAATCGAAACTTTGCTTAAAATGACTTTAGCCGTGTTTGGTAACCAGATCTGAATAGCCAGGTACTTCTTAACCTTCCTCTTTCCCATCTGCTTTTCTTCCTTACTACCTTCAACCTCACAACATACCCCAATTGGAGATACTAAAAAAATACACATAAGAATTTATTTTAGACATTTAAGCAAGTTCTTCAAAATATACCCTCTAACAAACAGTGTCAGCTGGTGTTTTTTGGGCGACTTTTTTTAAACTCTTAAAAAACAGGCCATTGTACATTTTTACGCGGCTTTCTTAAGTAAGTAACCTTTTTGTCTTTCGCAGAAGTCATAAAACCATCCAGTTTGCGATCACACCCTGTTGAATATTTTTTAACACTGACAAATGAATACAATGATTAATTAATTCGAAATATTGACTAACTTAAATATTGATTTATGTAACAATTTTAATATATTATTCTTTAAAGGATATGGATTTGGAAAGATTCTTTGAAATTTGATCATTTTCATCCACAGTTCCAATTTTGAAAAGTTGTCATTCGTAAGTATTAAAAAAATTAATGATTTATAATTGCTTAATAGGCAGTCTACCGCTGGCAGCGATGGCGACAACACGTGTGGCCGCTGACCGCCAGCGAGTATTGTTGTATTTTACATTGAAACCACTCCATTAAGTGAATGTTAAGTGTGACAGACTTTATTATAGTTCTTTCAAGAGATTCCATTCCATACCCTTTGTGAATTGTTTTTCACTGAGTACGTCGTTGACATGTGCGATTAGTTATTCGTATATTAAGAGAAAATGGCCATGAACAGGATAGTGAAAATGCAGCCTTCCGTATTCAGAACCTTGCCTGTTTCACTCAATCTATCCACCGTGCGAAAAAGGAGGATTAGGTAGGTGGCTTGTTTAATTATAAGGTCTTCAAGTGTAGGA
This sequence comes from Drusus annulatus, assembly GCA_022651775.1. NCBI lineage: Eukaryota > Metazoa > Arthropoda > Insecta > Trichoptera > Limnephilidae > Drusus > Drusus annulatus. The sequence continues at coordinate 523,265 of JAGWCC010000065.1, read as the reverse complement.
AGTTTCAGATCTAATTATTCAAATATACTAAGCAGTTTTAGTTTCAGCAAACAAGAAATATGACTTAAGTTTTTTGCTTTTATCCTTGCTGCGAATTTGCATGGCAATCGTGCTAATATATATGTTAAAGCATTGTTAATATTCGAAATATTATTAGCATTTTTTGGTATTTGATGTAAATATGTGCCAAGAGTGTTTAAATATTTAAAATTGCAAGAAATTGATAGTATGTCAAGGATGTAATAAATATTTATAGTTTATGCATTTAGACCAGTCGGTAGCTGAGTGGACAAACGCGTCGGATTCCCACCCGGGCGTCGTGCGTTCAATTCTTCTGCTGGCTCAGTCCTCCATCATTGCACAAACAACATCTTCCTCTTCTTATGATGGCAGTAGGGGTTTTTTAAAAATATTATCAGGTTATTCGTAACCCGGGAATGTTTGTATTTCTTTAAAAAAAAATTGTAAAAAAAAAAAAATTAAATTTAATAATATAACTATAAAGTTTTGATAGTTTTCAAATATTTTTTACTGTGAGAGCTGTTCGACATTCTAAGCCATTATCAAACTTTGATGAGTTACTACCGCCCTATTTTTGGTTTTGTAATGTTCAATTAATAATAAATAATGGTACTTACCAAATACTTAAACAATTCATTTTTAAACAAACAAAAAAATAATAGAAATGTAATAGAATAATCACTGTAGAAAAAAAAATACTAAGATAGGTAACCTAAATGACCGCGATTCAACATTTTATCGCATTATTTAAAACCATCCAAATCTTGTTTTATATTTTAATTTATTTGTTATTACCCAAACTGCAAACTTACTATAATAAGATTTCCAATGTTGAGAGCACTCGTCGGACAAAGTAATAAAAACTAAATTATCGGGACTTTTTGTCTTTTTTGAAAAATAAATAAAAAATGGGATAAAGGATATAATTTTCATCAGAAAATGCACAAAAAAAATATTACGTGAAAACTACAAATTTGTTTTTCTCAGAAGAGTTCTTAAAAAAAATGTTGAAAGTTGAGAGTTCGTATTTGTGAAATTGAAAATAAAAAATTATGTTAAAAAACCATTTCAATTTCACAATTTTCTCAATTGAATTAAAAATATATATTTTTTGACAATTTCTGTTAGTCCTCAACTAGGAAACATATCACACTAAAATATTAAATATATTTAAAAAAAAGGTTTTTTTTATAAAACACAACTAAGGTGTCACTCCAACGTTATCTTCTACAATAACTTAACTTTAATCTACATGAACATCTCAAAATGATAATATTTGCAATATACAAGGTAAAATTATGTCGTTTTATTCGAGACTTCAAAAACGTTTCCAGCGCGTGATTATTAAAGTTAGAAGGAAGTTCATTACAATAACAATAAACAAATTCATTCCCTGACCTTGTCGTGGCTGTTGTGACTAGTGACAGTTGTTGTGCCTGTGCGGGACAATAGAGATTATCGTTTCGGAATCAACGAGGTCGGAAGGTTAGACTTTTCGAAGGGAATATATTCGAACTACAAACAATACGTACAGCAGTTTTGTTCGTAAACTTACCAAGTAAACTGCGTCTTCCGAGAAAAAAACGGTTAAAAATTGTGGTGTTAATAATAATAAACTACAAAAAATAAATATAAAAGGATAATATTTGAAAAAAAAACTTTTTGACATTGTTCAATATTTTTTTAAACTTTAATCCACTCAAATAATAGTTTTAGTATAAAAAAAATATTTTTGTTTTTCTTTCTATTTTTTCTTCATAAGCCTTCTGGCGGTAGCTTTGGAAAGAGGCCTCCGTTAAATGTGTTCAGTTTTGTCGATTTTTTGCGGTTGTCACACGTTCGAAGCCGGTAATTTCCTATAAGGTGTCAACCTATCTCATATATGGGCACCATCTGTTTCGTTTTTCAATAATTGAAAACTTTTATTATATTTAAAAAAATACGTTTAAATGACCATGGCTTTTTTATTATATTTAATTCAATTTATTTTATTTTAGTAACTTGTTCATCAAAGTATCTAATTATAATTCATATACTTTTTGACTTGATAATAATAACTTATATATTACTAATGTGTTTTTATATGGTTCTTACATGCTATTTAAATTCATTCATTGGTATAATTTTGATGGTTTATAAAGTAAGCAGTTTTGTGTACTGGTTTTATTATTTTTTGGTAGTCTGATTTCTTTGCATGTCCGTGTATTGTGTATGTTGCTATACATTTCGACAACAAAAGCTAAGATTTTTTTGTGGCATGGTGTAGTCATTAAGACGTATTTTTTTAAGTCAACTATTAAAACATTTTTTTTATTTATTACAGTTTTTGGGAAATTCCTCCAAAATTCGATTTACGATACCTACTGTTAAGACTTACAGAAATAACATTTAAGACGGAAAAATCAATTTTGAAAAAAAAGTTCAAGAAGGAAATATTATTTTCTAGATTTTTTTAGGCAGGTACTGCGAGTCTTGAAATAAGTTAACGTTGTTCATTATCAAAATTATCAAAACACCTACTAGGTAACATGCGATTTTTATGATTAATCCGAAAAAATTGCTTTTTTATGTCGATTTATAGTGTTTAAAACTAGCAATCTCAAAAAAAAATTTCGAATATTTGTTTCGGATTTTTCGCACCATTTTCAAAACTCACGTGTCGCTGTATTAGATTCTCAACACAGGTTCACGTGCCCGCCTACAATTTTATATTTCTTTGTGAAAATACAATAATACAGCGAGTAAAGTACGAAAGAAAGGTGAATTGTGAAGTTGTCGGCTTATTTAAATATCTTTACACGTTCCTCTCAGACAGAATCTTGTTTATACCATAAAGTATTGTGAGTTTACAAGCGTATGTTTTTAAAAAGTATGAGAAACGAAGCCTACTATTCTAAAGGCTTTGAATACGTGAAAAATGTAAGTTTAATTCTTTTGAACCAGATTTCAAATAATTAAAAGCTATTTATTGCATTTTAACTAAGAATAACATATTTTTGTTTTAATTACATACAAATACTTGTTAAACAGAGAACATAATATTATGCTATGATTTCTAAAATAATTGGACAGTTTTAATGTACTCCCGTCGAAATATTGATCACACAAATCCAAAGGTATAATATTTTTAAAGAAAACAAAAAATAACTTTGTTTAATAGCACAGATTTTATTTTCATTTTTATGATTGACCGGTTTCGCTTAGCCTAAGCATAATCAGGGTACAAAATTAAACTAAAAACAGTTTGATTTTGTACCCTGATGATGCTTAGGTTAAGCAAAACCGGTCGGTCATTAAAAAAAACTGTGGTCTTAAACAAAGTTATTATTTAATTTTTATTACATATGGTACTCGTATATCAAACCACGAAAATATAATATTTTAAAATTAGAAATTCTTCAACATACGATACTAATTCAAAAATGTAAATGTTTTTTATCATTTTATTTATTTATTCCATTATAAAGTTACTTGTTTTATTAAATGGTATTGCGTGCTTGATTTTTTTTAAGGTAATCTTATGCATTTTGCATATTTTAGTCCGTGTTCTTATGTATCATAAAAAAATCTTGATTAGTTTATTTCGAATTGGATTAGACAATACAAACAAAAAAATGTCATTATTTATAATATCTTAACTTAATTACTCTCATAAAATCCCTTTGCCCATTTGCATGTATTATACATGGCCTGTTCAAAAGAAAATTTGAATTTTTAATTTTTGCGGGCTGTGCACATTCTTTTTTTGTTGTTGTTACGTTGGTACACATATGTTTATCATATGTTAGCATCATCAGCCATTTTGGATTAGTGGTTTGTTTTTGACAACTGGAAAGGTAAGTCACGTTTTTGTGTGTTATTCGATTTTTTACTTTTGAAAAAAATGGATTAAAGAATTTGTATTAAATTTTTCGTTAAAATGGAATAAAGTGCTCCAACGCACTTAAAATGTTGACTGTGGCATTCGGCGAGTCTACTTTGTCTCAAAAAAGTGTTTATAAGTGGTACAAGCGCTTTACAAAAGGCCGAGAAGATGTTAATGACGATGAGCGTCCTGGAGTTGTGGAATAACAAATCATGGATTTTATTCTTTGATCCATTTTTTCAAAAAGTAAAAAATCGAAGAACACACAAAAACGTGACTTACCTTTACAGTTGTCAAAAACAAACCACTAATCCAAAATGGCTGATAATTCTAACATATGATAAACAAATGTGTACCAACATAACAACAACAAAAAAATCGATAATCGAATGTACACAGCTCACGAAAATTCAAAATTCACCTTTTCTTTCAAACAGGCCTCGTATATGCTCGTAAGTTTCGTTTTATGAACTTAACAATAAAGGCCGTTTACTTTCGCAAGGGTCTTGAATTATTACTATACATTTGCACAATAAATTTTAGAGTACCTTAAACTTGAATAATTTAGATTTATTCATATTTATTGTAATCTTCCAAAATCAGAACCGTGAAATTCTAAAGGGGCATGTAAACAAATTGATTACGAAACAAGTTCAATGACACGATATTATTTACGTGAAGGAGAATATTGGTTCCCAACTTATGCGCTGTATTTGTTGACTTTGATCTTATAAATATGATTTTACGCCAAATACATAAAATAATTACGAAACGCTATCTTTTGTTGTAGACTTTATCTAGTTTTAGTGGAAGGTGGACAACGCGGGGAAACGAACTATAAAATATTACGTATTTTTACGTAATATTTGGAAATATTGTCACTGTGGATAGGTGCGTATATTACGAACACCAGTGGCGTATCGCCTGACGGGCCACTAAGGGGCCAGGGTGAAGTTATTAACATACACAGGTATAATTTAATAAGGAATTTACGAAAATATCTGCTTGTATCGCTATGCTTTCCTGAACAAATATATTATAATATTTACAAGTCTTACGATAAATGTTATAACGCTAGACCCTTAGAGTAAGAATATATATGGATAGAGAGCTAAATATTTTTACCCAAATTATACAAATTAAGGATAAATCACTCTCTCTGGGTTTTTACGTAAACCGTGAGAGAGAAAGAGATAAGACAAGTTGTCACATAATATCGCAACACTTTTCGGTATGTAGGTTTGTGTTCTGTCTCCCGCGTCTCCGGTGACTCCGCCCACTACGTATTGTTATGCGACATAACAGGACATAACTCAACGGTTTTTGTGGTTATATCCAATATTTTTATTGATAAAAAATACTGTGAAAGAGAGGTTATACGAATAAACAGAACATTATTTCGACATTTTTGTGAATACTGCACATGAGTCCCAACTGCTCCCAACCATCTGGGGCCAGTGGACTGTGGCATCCCCAATTGGGGTGTGTTGTGAGGCTGAAGGTAGTGGGAGGGGAAGGAGATGAGGCAAAGGAAGGTTGGGAAGTATGAATGGATGTATAAATACCCTAGCCACGCCCGATTCAGGAAAAAATCCACAATCCTGACTACACAAGCTATCCTTCCTGCTATATTATTGCTCTGAGGCTAGACACAAACTAAAATCTAATAAAATTCTAGTATCGCCTTTGCATAAATTACCATACACCCAATGGGTGTATTATTTCACTCACAACTACAAATCTTAGGCACACAAATATCACAGTGATTTTTCAGACCGTTTTTTGTCAAGCATTATAGAAGATTTAAATAAATTATTTCAATACTTTAACATAAATGTGTAAAAAAAACTATTTGATAATTTTTTTAAATCTTGTTAATTTGAACATATTCCCAGCTTTATTTGCTCAAAACCAGCCAGGGCACACGTGATCACACTATCCAGGGCTCACTAAACCTTTTGATTAAGGAGGGGGAGTACATTACTGAATAATGTCAATTCCATACAACTTAATACTAAGCCTTTGTCTATCATGAATATCCGAATACATAATATATTGCGTTGCCTATTGGGAATATTAAGTGATTTATTCAAAGTGGCGCAAAATCAGTGTGAAACGTGACGATGTTTTTCACTTTTTTGAAATAGGCATCGTTATCGAGCCAACTGATCTGAAAAATCTGTTTTGAATTGAAGGTATTTTTTATTTTTTAAATCTTCTGAAAATACACATAAATCAATTCAATACTTATATTTGAGAAGGCCATTTCACTAGGCAGTAATTTTTGAAGTGAATAAAAAATAACAAGACAGTTAAAAGTGAATATTTCTTATGCCGCGATTTTACCGGTGAGTTAAATCATTATATTCACAAAAGATTTTTTTTATATTATTCTATGTTTGCAGCAAATATTATAAAGTACAGGCATTCGGACCGATCAAGTTCTAAGCTCCTAGAGGGTACTTACCCCCATTTCTGAAACAGTTATGAATTGATTAAAGGTCTAACTATAAATCTCGTAGTTAACATGGTATTTCAAAATAATAAGATTCTGATATCTACATTTAAAAAAAAATATATATTGAATCAATTGTACAAAAATAAACATTTTTAATTAATACTAACAGAAGGTATAATATTAATTCAGTTTATATACAATGTCTAGTTTCTAGTTAATGATAAATACCTCCCCAATTGAGAAAATTCTTGTGCTTAGGGAGGGAGTACTATCATGGGTTTCTTGAAATTATTATTATTATTATTTTATTGAAAAGTGAACTTTGAGTTTTTTTTTTAATATTTCGTAGTTGTTTACATCTATTATGTCTTTGGGAAGTTTGTTGAAAATCTTAATTGCTGAGTAGGAATAGTGATGTTGTGCTGTTGTTGTATTGAGTTTTGGGGTAATTATTTGGCCTAACGTTCTTGGTCTGGTGCTCACAGAATCCAAATTGCTTTTTTCTTTGTGGATATGAAGTAATGCATTTTTTTATATATATTTTTTTCAAATCTAAAACTTTGAATTCTGTAAATAATTCATCAGTAGAGTAATATATATATATATATATATATATATATATATAAATTTACAAGTTATAAGAATTTTAAAGTATTGAATATTGTTGAATTGTAATCCTCATATACCTGTTAATCAATCCAAATTTTTTTTTGTCGGAGTCCACAACACCGTGTTTGTAACAATTGAATATCAAACACAGGAGTTTTGGTGTGGAAAAACGTGTTGTTTGTTTGTTTTCGCTATTTCATCGGTTCGTTGTTTGATTTCCAAAAAACATAAAATATGTGTGGTGTTTTATGAATAAGAAGACTTAATAATTTGTGGTGTTTTTGTGATCCGTTTCGTAGCGATAAAATTGCGAAGAAGAATTCAAGAACCTGATTTAATATCATCAATCACCGAATTAGATCTTTCAAATTGTCGAACGAAATATTATGTTGATTTTTAGTTAAAACTTACAATTGGTTCTAACAATGTTGTGTACCAATGATACCTACCATTGTTTTTTTAAATTAATTAATTATTTAGAAAACAAACAGTCCTTACAAAATTGTAAGTGTAAAAAAAGTAAAAATTAACATATTCTAGACCAATTAACTTCCATTAAATTAATCAAACTTGATGCCTACATATTATAACAGATTATTTAAAAAAAATAGATCTACATACAATTTTTGTAATATTAATATAAACAAGTGAGTTAACAATGCTTGTAAGGAAGAAAAAATTAGGTTTATGCATATACTATTAAATAGAATAGATAAAAGTAGAATTTTACATAATATATGGTTAATTCAGTTAGCTCAATTTTATATGATTTCAAGTTATAGTTGAAAATTCTGCATCTCGTGGGGTATTGAGGCTTTTGAAAATACGTCACATTATACAGTTTTGCGCGTATTAAGACTTGAGTGTGGTATTCTAAATAAATCGTTCGATCTGGTGTTGCGTTCAGGGCAACGAAATACAATACAAACCCATGTTTAAAAAAAATATTTTAACAAAAATAAATAAATAAAAATAAATCCTTTCTAGCAGATATGGTGAATCAATAGGACAGTTTTCAATTGTGTATAAGAATAAAGCTGGATTCACACCAACGTCCGGATCCGCTCAGTGACGATACTGTTCCGCATGAGAGCTTATTGATATGGTATGAATATCAATCAAGGAGTATGTGCCAAGACAAAATTGTGTGGCAGTATATCCTCTCTGCCCACCCTTGTGATATTTAACTACTTAGTTAGTAAAATAATTGTTTTGATGTGTAAACATACTTACGTCGCAGATTTTTTTTTATTAAAAACCATTTTTTTATCACTAAATAATATTTTTATTAAAAAAAAAAAAAAAATATTATTGAGTGATAAAAAATGGTTTTTAATAAAAAAAATCTGCGATGTAAGTATTTTGATGTGTATACAAGGGTGGGCAGAGAGGATATACTGCCACACAACTTTGTCTTGGCACATACTCCTTGATTGATATTCGTACCATATCAATAAGCTCTCATGCGGAACAGTATCGTCACTGAGCGGATCCGGACGTTGGTGTGAATCCAGCTTAAAGCACGCAAGATTTATTTGCGTTTATATAGAGCAATGTCATCAAACCGATGATCACTAAAACAATACGATAGGTGTTTTATACATTTCTTTTGGATATTTTTAATACGATCAATATACGAGTAGATTTGATATTAAGGATTCCAAATTATTGAGGCGAAATCAAGTTGTGATCTTACATATGCGATATACAGCAGAATTAGTGTGTGTGGTATAGTGAAGGGTTTACCAATTCGCATAATAAAGCCTATTTGTTTTCATATAATCCCTCCATCCCTCCAGATTTTTATGTTAATGGATTTAGAAGCTTTTGAATATTTTATTAATGGCCAGAAGCGTTGAAAAAAAACAAGATTCTGTGGTTTAATACAAAATCTTTAAAAGAATATTAATAGTAGGTATAAGGATATCAAATGTTCACCGTTTTTTATCATTGAAAAAAAGCGAATATACTAATTTTACTTATTTATATTTATTTTTTAAGGTTTTAAATAAATTTTCGGGAGGGATTTAAATTTGGTGCCATAATGATATGTTCGTGTGGAAGGCGTCTGTGACGTCATACCAACCAACGTTTGTAGGCAGTTCTGTGTCCCGATGACAGTTGTGTTAGCAACTAGCAGCTTTACTACATCATAGTGAAATTCGGACCGTTTAGGAATTTTGAATGATCTTGCATTTTTATAGAGACGATCAGATCAGAAAGAATGGTGTTCAATTTTAATATTCCACACGTTTTTAACATTATTCCGCATTTGTGTAAATACGCCATTGTCTTTGTCAAAGTAAGAATCTTTCAACTAAATGTGTAAATGTGGCTTGTATGTTTTACGCCATGCTTTTTGCTCTTGCCCACTCCACGACTGCGGATAACAGAATTGATGTTAATTTGATAATGTCAATTTAGCAAATGGGGGCGCGGTACCTACTCAAATTTTCACCGTAGGGAGGGGAAACATACATTTAACGATTATATATAAAAGCCATTCTATTCCATGTGTTTTTTTAATCTGGCCAAAAATTGGAAAGAAACCTAAAACAGCGACAAAAATATTTTGATTTCTACCAATCATACTTAACTTGTTGATTACGTGAATCTTTTTAAAGATATCATAAGATATTTTTTCAGTCTGGGAATCCTAGGGTTGTGTTTATTTAGCAGAACTTGTTGGATCCAAATGCACGATGAAACACTGAATGCGTTTGCAGCTTCAGATTAACTATACTACTTGATGGAACTGTATACTTGTAGCTTGTGGAAATATTATGGAATGAACGAAAAATTGGAAACCATTCACTCACCGATGTGGTTAAATTTGAAAATTCTTGAATTCTTCTTTCACAATTATATCACAACGAAACGGATCACAAAAACACCACACTTAATTAAGTTTTCTTATTCATAACAAACCACACATTTTATATTTTTGGAGATCAAACAACAAACCGATGAAATTGCGAAAACGAACGAGCAACACGTTTTTTCTCACCAAAACTCCTCTCTTTGACATTCAATTGTTTCGAACACGGTGTTGTTGAATACGGAATTCGTTATAGCGAAATGGTTAAATAGGTAGGGAATTTGGGTGAAAAACATCAAGGTAAGAACCTAACGAATTATCACTTTGAAATCCAACAGGACGGTTAATTATTTTAAAACTTAACGGTTTCTTCAGTTACTCTATTTTTTCTTTCAATCAAATAGTGCTTCCATGACGGAGAGCACCATTTCACCAATAACGAATACTCCAAAACTATTCTTTGATTCAATGTTAAAATAAATTCATCCTTAATACACGTAAGTTGGAGTTTTTTTTACTGTTCAATTTTTAAATGTTATATTTCGCCCTTTGCGATTATCAATGCGTACAAACAGCTGACGGTAGCCCACTAGTTTTATTTGTCACGTTATTTTCTCTTTAAGAAATAGCTATTTTGTGCGAAAAGTTCATAGGCCAAAAAAATATGAAAGGTATTTTTTGCTTTCCCCCTGTCATTATGTAGGTACTGTGTAGATTATGTGTCCGCTCTGCCTCATATCGGTATGCTCGTACTCAGAGCTTTTTTTAACGAGAGCACCGACACCGGTACACTTCCACCTCCTACTTTGTGTAACTTTGAAAGGGTCTGAAAATACCTTTGCTGACTCTAGGATTGTAAATCTGTAGAATATGTTTGCAAGTATGAAGAAAAACTTATCTGAACTATTTTTCCTAGTAAAACTCTATTTGACGAATGGAAGTTTAAGTTTTGAATCATTATTGGATATGGTATTGTAATTTTATAGTTACAATTTAAAAGTGCTTACGTTATTGTACATTATTTTATTTAAATTAAATGTGTTTTGACACATATTAATTAAATAAAATGTATTTGTTTACGTCGGGTCTGAACCCGCGACCTCTGAATTCGACTACGAATCCAAAGGTCGCGGGTTCAGATCCGGCGTGCGCCAATAACTTTTATTTATTTAATATGTGTCATAACACATTTAATTCATATAAACATAATAAAAAGTATATTTGCGGCACGTTCCAGAGTGGTAAATACTCAAAGTATCGCCCTGGTGAAAGACCACCATTCAGAATCGAAATGTTGCTTGAAATGTCTTGAGCCGTGTTTGGTGACCAGATCTGAATAGCCCGGTACTTCCCAACCTTCCTCTTCCCAATCTCCTTGCTCCTAGCTCCAAATGCCCCAATTGGGGATGCTATAGTCTCACTGGCTCTAGACGGTTGGCAGCAGTTGAGACTCTTGTGCGGTATTCATATAAAAAAAAATATATTTACGAGTTTATTAAAATTTATTATTTATTTTTTATCAAGCTCTTGTTTTGAGAACACATTTGATTTCAAATGAGTATATTGTTGTTAACATTTCAAAACTCAACAATAAAGGTACAAACATAAAGTTATTATGTTTAATTTGAATACAATTTTTTGTTGTGTACGAAAAATCGGAAATTCTCTTTTGTTTTCCTTCGTTAGGGCTCCGTGGGGCTCCATTTCGATTCAACTTCCCCGTTTTAATATTTATTCTTCTTAATGAGCCTTCTGGGGCGTCCAGCTTTTAAGATAGGCCTCCCTCATTGCTAATCATTGTCGGAATCCGAAGTCAAGGTTAAGTTATCTTCAAATATTTCAAATCTCATCTGTGAGCGACCTCTGCTTCTCTTTCCCAAACTAGTAAGCCATCCGATGACACTGTGGTTCTAACGGTCATCTGCAAGTCGTACTGCATGCCCAGCATTGTTCCACTTGAGGTGATTCAATTCAATTCAATTTAATTTCGTTATTCATTTTAATAACATTACAAAATAAAATTTTAAGGCGTTATTAAAGATATGTAGAAATATAAATATGGAGTAAACAAAAAACAGAGTACACTGCATATAATATACAATATAAGACAAGATTTTATAACTAAACAGAATAGATAAATAGTAAATACAAGTTAAGCAAGCAGCAATAAAACTTGCTGTTTAAAGACAGTTTCGCTGATGCAAAAAATATCGATATCCGAAGCGATTCGATTCAACAGCAAGAGTGCCCTCCCCACCAGCATGACCATTGGCAAGTTAGTCCTGCAGGCCGGGAGATAAAACAATCTATGCTGTCGATGACGGCGATAACCATCGGGAACATAAAAGTTAATGCTCTCCATGATAGCTAAGTTTTCGAAACATCCACGTTTCAATTTGAAGAAATGGGTGACGATGTACACATCTCTTCTGACCCGTTGATGGTTTGTTCCCAGCATACCCAAGAGAAAATCAGTCGGATAGAGCCACGGGTAGTAACCGTACTCCCTCAAGTAGAGAAATCTCAGAAATTTCTTCTGAACCCTCTCCAACATGAGGGAGTACTTCTCCTCGTGCGGACTCCAAATCACTGATCCACTCTCCAGCCTGCTTCTTACCAAGGAATTAAATAATATTGTGAGAACCCGGTTGTCTCTAAAGTTTTTCGCAGTACGTATAACGAAACCCAACATTTTCAATGAAGTGCCACAAGTCATTTCGATATGAGCATAAAATGTTAGCCTACTATCAAATATGATCCCAAGATCCTTCATAGTTGAAACACGTTTTAAACTTTGGTCGTTTATAGTATACCGGTAAAACCAAGAATGATACGCCCTTGTGAAAGACAAAATGAAACATTTAGAAATATTGAACTCAATTCGAAAAATATTTCTTTTACTCCAGTCAACAATTCTATTAATGTCTGACTGGAGTCGATTGCAGTCTTCTAAAGTTTGTATTTCAATGAATATTTTTAGGTCATCCGCAAAAAGAAGAGACCTTGAATACAGAATAACTTCTGAAATATCATTTATAAATATAGAGAAGAGGAGTGGACCTAAATTAGAACCCTGAAGTACTCCAGAGAGCACATAGAATATTTTTGTGATGTTAAAGTCGGCCATTTAGAATTGCTTCTCATTTACGCGTTCGTTTTTCGATCTCGCAAGGAGATACCTAACTCGACTCGTTACATTCTTTTTGTGGTGGCTATTTCCGTAAACAATGGTTTTGGTTGGAGTTCACGTTAGGCTCTAAACGTTAGTACTGAACGTTAAAGTAACTATCAGCAAAAGTTCATGTATTCTTTTCTTTACATACCTAATCTCATAAAAAAGGGTGCGGGCCTCTCGCAGAGACGAAACATTTCATTGTTGGTTTATAATGTAAATACTTTGCCGGTACAGGCTTTATTATGATATCACTATATATCGGACTCTGAATATAAGAGAAAAGTGGAACATGATCACAATACGAGGTTCACAAGAAATGATGGCACGATTGTACCAAAATATAATAATAAATACGGACAACGAACCCTGGAGTATAACTTGCCTAAAATATTCAACATGTTACCAAGCAATATTAAAAAAAATGAGAATTGTTAACAAGAGTCAGATGTATGCTGAAAAAATGACTCCTAAGTAAAAATACTTTTTATTCGGCGCTTATATAAATTTGTAGTTTTTATTGTATGTACTAAAGATATTGATGTATTGTTGTACTATATTATGCCACACAGTGCATGGTATGATGTAATAGTATATCAATTTCTTAAGATGTGTGAATTATAATAATATCATTGCACAAGCATCATATTCCATAGCTTCTTATGATGGCAGTAGGAATTTTTAAAATATTGTCAGGTTATTTATTCGTAACCCGGGAATATTTGTCTTTCTTTAAAAAAAGTATATTTATAATTAATAAGACAATTTGTATTTCCATTGTATTGTATTTAATTTTGTTTTTCTACTGTGATCGAAATCCTGTTGCCAAACTTCCTAATTGTAGTTTAACGATTTTAAAATGATTTTTGAAGAACAATAAAAAAAATACACATTCGTATGTCCCTACGAAGAAACGTTATGAACTTTGTTATAAATAATTAATGATTATAACTTCTTAACATATCCCCCTTAGTTATTTCACGCACACCACCCACTTTCCTCTCGCTGAAATGTTCTTTCGGAAAAGCTTTCCCCGAGCTTTAATTTCCCCACTCGCTTAATCACGGTTTCGAACGTTTAATGTTTTATTTAAATTTACGTTACACACTAAAAGCCTACAATTTTAACGGTTTTTTGTTAATAAATATGAAGTAATTATGACTAAGTATGTGTAGCTTTTAACGCGCCATGATATAACAGGTTATTTAAATCAGAAATAGTTACCGACCCATCAGTTTTCTCCATCAAATTAAATTATTTCAGCTCTTCTCTAGGTAAATAAATCATGATTTATTATTTGCCTAAATACAAATTATTATTTATAAAAAACCTAGACCTTTTATTTCAGAGATAAGACAATAATCAGTCGAGCGGTTAATATACTTGGTTGCGAATCCAAAGGTCACGGGTTCGAAAACCAACCTGTGCAATTTTGATTGATTCAGTTCTTTTTTTATTTAACTTATAATTAATATAAAATAATACATGGAATATTTGTGTCTCTTTCCAAAGTTGAAGATACTATCATGGAAACGTTGTTTGAAATGACTTAAGTCGTGTTAAGTGACCATATCTATAAAGCCAGATACTTCCTAACCTTCCTCTTCCCCATCTCCTTCTTCTCTTCACTCCCTTCAGCCTCATAATATTCCCCATAAAGAGATACCATAGCTAAATTGACTTCAGGTAGTTGTTTTTGTTGACTGTTTCTGTTTTTTTCTGAAGCTTGATTATATTGTATATCCCTTTGCTGAATATATAACTTCCTTCTATCTTCGTTCTTAAGCAGGCCGCTCCGGGTAACGCATTGCTGATGCGTCGTATTTATCTATACTTGTATCTAATAACTATAATGTTCTTGTGCCTTAGCACCCAGTCACCCCAGTCTTAAAAATAAACTTTTTACTAATTCATATTTTCATGCAAAGAAACATCCAAGATTTATATTTTCTTTAATTTGCTGGTAAATTATTGACTATACTTAGAACTTTTTCGTCTTAACCATTTTAAGTGCTGGACATTTTATTTCAATACTGCGTTTAAAATGCTGAAGAGAATTGTACTAGAAAACAATATTATATTAGTTTCAAGAAAATAACTCACCCAAATATTGTCAGATTTTTTTGATTATTTTTTTACATTTGAACAAAATATTTTAAAGAAGTGTCATAAGAAACGAAAATAAAAATATTGTTTCTTTTTCGGGACGATTATACAATCTTTAGGCTTGGCACTCTAACAACACCTGTAGTGTCTGCATAATTTGTATTTATTTTAATATTAAAATCAATAAGTTTTTTTGGTATTTTTTATGAATTCTTGAAAAAAAAAAACGTTTAAATTGCATTTTTTACGTATTCAGAAATGAGATGCATAGTAACACAAAACTATGTTTGAATACATATTGAAAATTAAGCTTTATAAACACTTCAATAATATGTGTTTCTAATAAATTATTTTTCTACATAATTTTGTATGACTTATATTACCCACGCTATGTGTAACCTGTTCGGAGGTAAATTAATTCATTAAACTCTGCATTAATCTTATAAAAATAAGTCTGTACATTTACTTTCAATTCTCTTTAAAACATTAGTTCTCAGATCCGTTCGCAGGCTGTTGGGAGTACTATAAGAGGTCAATTAACAACGTGACATCGGCAAACATTGTAATAATTATCACCGACATTTTTTTATCGCCCCATTGATTGACGCCAAAACAAAATCAGGCTTTTATCTGAAGTTTGCCAAGTCAAACACGCACTAAGTGTTTCAGGATGTGTGGAAGTTAGTAAAAAAGCATTTCGCTAATTCGAGGGGACTTGCATACCACGTAGGCATTGAAATGAATGGACGTGTGTTTGACCTACCCACTCGTTATCTGTCCTAATTCGCACATGGAAAAATTAGTGATTGTACCTTTAGTTGGTACACATATGTTTATCATATGTTAGCATTATCAGCCATTTTGGATTAGTGGTTTGTTTTTGACAACTGGAAAGGTTAGTCACGTTTTTGTGTGTTCTTCGATTTTTTACTTTTGAAAAAAATGGATCAAAGAATATGTATTAAATTTTGCGTTAAAAATGGAATAAAGTGCTCCAACGCACTTAAAATGTTGACTGAGGCATTCGGCGAGTCTACTTTGTCTCAAAAAAAGTGTTTATAAGAGGTACAAGGGCTTTACAGAAGGCCGAGAAGATTTTAATGACGATGAGCGTCCTAGAGTTGCGGAAAAACAAATCATGGATTTTATTCTTTGAAATGAAAAAAAAGCATATATATATATATGAATTTTAAAATTACATTATTCAATATTTACACCAAAATATTTCGATTGTTTATATTGTAACTTCAGTATACAATACAGATTTTCGAGCATCGATATAGCTTTATTTCGATTTAGGAGTATTTTTTGTTTGAATGCGACAAAAGGAATCCCAACTGTCCGGACCCGATGGGACTATGGCCTCCGAAAATTAATATTTTCTTGAGATTGGAGGGAGTGGGGATCGGTAAGAAATGGGATAGATGATGTTTACGAAGTTCCTAAAAATTCAGATATGGTCACTAAAAACGGCCAAAGCCACTTCAAGTAAAGTTTCGATTCTGAATATTGATCTTTAACCAGGGCGATACTGAGAGTATCTTGAAAAATGTCGTTTTAAAAAGACGTTAATTGTGAAGTTTATTTATTAATTGCATAATTTGCTTAACAAGTTTGAAAATGAATATTAATATTTGAAAATTCTTCCATTTTACGTATTTTCAAAATATTTCAAATACATCACAGCATGACGGTAAATTCAGCCGATGTGATACTCTGAATTGGTCGATAAATAAATCACATTGCTGATAAAATACGGGGGATTCATTTGTTCGATATGGGTAGCAATCAATCATAATATTCGTGTTGAATTTTCCACGACAATCCCACAATGTAACAGTTACCCTTTTGCGCAGGTATTTCCATTTCACGTGAATTGCACACTTCGCAGGTAAACTGAAAATTCATTTGTTTTACTAAAGCTTACGCTATGTCTATACCGGTTTGAATAATAATTGAAGGCATAGAGCAAGAAGCGGGCGACTCCGTTTTTAATAACTTCAGTAGCGTTGTGACCGCTTTGAAAGAACTACTTCAAAGAACTATTTCTTTTCGCAACAGTTCATACTTCATTCATTATTCATTGAACAAATACTTCAATTGAAGTAATAGTTCATTTTAGCGTTCATTCATTTCAATAACTTCGTTTCATTGAACAAATACTTCAAATGAAGTCAGTACTTCATTTTAGCGTTCGTTCATTTCATTAACTTCATCTCATTGAACAAATACTTCAATAAAAGTTAGATTACAAAGAACTACTTCAATTAGCAGCAAAACAGCTGCGAAGGTGAACTCCAAAGCATATAAAGAATTTTCACTTCCAAAGCGCTACCGACTAGTACGTGCTTTTTTGGCAAGGAACCGGATCCAAAAAGAACTGAACAAATAACCGGATAAATTCAAATCTCTTTCTTGCGAGTTCGACTTCAATTGAAGTGTTCACTGCGAAGGGTTCATTTTAAAGAACTAGCAATTCGTGAAGCATTCACAAAACATTGAAGTTTTTCCCAACGCTAAACTTCAGCTTTTTTGGTTCAAGTCAAAAATGTTCAAGTAATTTCAAATAGTTAATTTGTGAAACCGAAACGAAAGTTAAAATAAAGATGTTTTGTAGCTAAAGATTTTTTTTTTAAATATGTCGTGGTGCTGACAGCAAGAACTGTTGGCAATGACTTGTTCCGACTGTTTCGCTAGCGGAATTTTATCTGAATGGATTTAATTAAATAAATTTGAACTAATCGCCAACATTATTCAATTTTTAAAAGTACCACTCAAAATGGCGACCGAAAAGTGTCAAATCGTCAGGTTAGTTGTATTAATTTTAAAATGTGTTATATTTAATACTACTACTTCTAAACTTTATTACGTTGCACTTTAGGAACCGAGTAAATTATGGTCATCTCGACCCTCAGACTTCTGCACCATCCCTGTTTGCAGTGGCGGCTCGTGACTTTTTAGTGTTCCAGAGTGCTGAGATTGAAAAATACGAGGTTATTGATGTTGTTTTAGTCGAAAATGCTTTTTTCTTGTTTGAAGATTTTTCAGTTTGGGTCATTCATGTCATTCATTCATGACTCATAAAAACTAAAAAAATCTTGTAAATCTTCATAACATTTTTTTGTGAAAAAAAAATCGTTTTCGGCTAAAACATCATCAATAATTGCGTTTTTTCAATCTTAGCACCCTAGGACTTTAAAAAGTAATGAGCCGCCACTGCCTGCCAGAGCAAAATTTTGCAATTACCTAAACAAAACAAAGGCTTTTCAATCAATATTCTTTTTGAATTTTCCTATATTTTAAGGTTTTTTTGAATCATGTGTCACGTCGGGGAGGCGTGCTAAAATAGTAAAAATATACACAACGATTCACTAAATTTTATCACAAGATTGATCAGCCCTCTCGTTTCTTCGATGTGTAAAGATATATTAAAATACTATCACCAATTACTACACAGCCGAAATGTATCTAACACTTCTGTATTTCCGCCATTTTGGATATTGGCTGAAACTAATTTATGTTCCAAAATAATCTGCAAAGTCGTTCTCCTAAATAAAATCTGTTCTTACTATCCAAGAGGTCAAACTCAAAATATCACCGGCGTAAAAAATATTTTAGTACTTAAATAAAAATCATCCATAAATTGGATCTACCTCCTTCTTGCATCCAGACCTTCAATTTATGTCCCCACATAATATGTATATTACTTTTGGTTGAGCGACCTATTTTCTATGAACGCTCGAGTCTGAAGTACAGTAGTTGAATACATTACACGGTAAGATTTAATACTTTGAGTAGTATTTGTTTATAGATAGTAAATTTCAAGCCGCCGGTAAAAGACAAATTACATTTTTATGTCAATTTGACGATACGTTTAGATATGATTGAATTATAAAACATAAATCGATAGATTTAAAATAATGTCGGATAAAAAAACCACATGCGACTGGAGCTCGGCGTTCTTGGTTATCTAGAGGTGCCTCTTTTGTTTTCTAGGGAAAGGTCACAAGGTTGCTTCCTGTCAATGATAAATTACATTTATGACCGCTTCTCTTGTAAAGGTACAATTATTATAGGTAGTGTTGAAATGTTTTATCCAACGATGTTTATTTCAGTAACACGAGGAAAAACATGAGTTTTAATGAACAAGTACCAAATCGTATCAGCGTCTAAAATATTGATCAATAGTGGTTTTGTAAAAAAATACTGACCATCTTCTAAAGCAAACACCGTTTTTGGGTTAATCGACTCTTGAACCGAACGACTATGGAATTTTTTGTTTGGAATAAAAAATAAAAATTAATGTCTCGCAGAAAGCATCCAACCCCAAAATTTTAAACTGAGAAAAAGGTTTATAATAATACTAACTTTTTAACTTTATTTAAATATTTGTAAAAATTAAAAAGTTGGTATTATTAAAATCATTAAAATGGAGTTCCACCACGAATTAACAGTTTCAAAATTAGAAATAATGAGAAAAAAGCGTTTGAAAATATGACGATAGAAAAGCATTAATATGCGTAATCGGCATTTGTAAAGTGAATATCAATGTTTTTTTTCTCTATGAGAATTATTATAAATACGTAATTTTTATTCTATCAATATATTTATTGTAAAAAAAAGTGTATTTATTTAATATGTTATCCAAAATTTTAATGTTTTTAAACTTTAATTTAAGTAAAATATCTTAAATGTGCGTTACTAAAAAATTGAACTACCAAAAACCTATTGCATTTGGATGTTTTTTAGTAGATAGTTTCTCGTATTTATCTATAAGAAAACATAAAACTCGATTTTGGCAAATTGTAGGTTGGACGCTTTCTGCATAACCACGTTCAATTGTATTTTGAAAAGTATTACGTTTAAATAATTTCGGATTTGTGTAAATACTCGTACATAAAAAAAAATACAAATTCGTAAAAAAAAAAAACTTTATATAATTCTATCTTCTATCCATTATATTCGATTTTTAATGATATTTTCTAATAAATGCAATTGTTGCTATTTAAACTGTCTTTTAAACTTGAAAATATCGTGAAAAAAGATACAATTTTTTTTCAACCCATTTACGTGAGTGTAACACAAATGGGAAAATAAAAATTCCTTGAAAAGCTAAAAAAATACCATTCTATGGGTCCTTTCACGCCTCTTGTTGCCTACGCAGATGAGTGGAAATAATTAATGTTCGCTATATATATCAATTCAGTAATCAATGTTTCCCACGATGGATTTCTTTGACCCGATTACTGAAAAAATGGTCTACTGAAAGAACTGAAAGTTTTGCATTACTCACACTTTAGAACATTATGGAGGGATGCCCCCAGATGGCCTTTATTGCTTAGTGCTCTAATCATTTGACTTTGAGTCAACAATCTGCAGGTTCAACTTATTCTAACTCTTCTTTCACCTCACATAAAAGCGCAATCAGGCTTGGGTCAACACCATGATGTTGATTGTTAAGTTTGACGAGCCGTACAAAAATAAACCTTAGACTGAAATGAAACCTTCATATCGGAATCTTCAGCAAATTTGAGTCGAGATATTGTAGATTCACATACACGCATTTTTTAAATGTGTTTTTTTGGCACTACCAGGTCTAGGTTAGATTCATTTTTTATAGTTAATAGCGGACAAGAGTCCCAACTGCTCCCAACCGCCTTGAGCCAGTGAGACTATGGCATCCCCAATAGGGGTATGTTGTGAGGCTGAAAGTAGAAGGGAGGGGAAGGAGATCGGAAAGATGGAGGTTGGGAAGTACATAGCTATTCAGATCTGGTCACCAAACACGGCTAAAGTCATTTCAAGTTAAATTTCAATTCGGAATGGTGGTCTTTCACCAGGGCGATACCATGAGTATCTACCACTCTGGAGCGTGCCGCAAATACATAATTACACCATATATTATTTTGTATGAATTAAATGTGTTATGACACATATTAATTCATTATTTTTGTTTGCGCACGTCCGTTTTGAACCCGCCACCTCGGGATTCGTAGTCGAGCGTCTTACCACTTGACCACGCAGGCCGTCAATTTGTCGATTGCTGATAATTTTCCGAAATTGGACCTTCAGCTGTTACCCGCAAGAATATAATTGGTTTTAAAGTACGAAGAAGCAGGAAGTGATGGCGAAATGTTATATTTTACCATTTCAATGCCAAAGCATTGATTTTAATGAATTATTCATTCGTGAACATTTGATATGTAGTTCAAAACATTTTTTCTTTTCCGACTAAAGGAAGCAATAAAACAGCCTTGCCAAATTAAAGGTAATATAAGAACAACTTTCAATAAAATCTTCCATACTTTTTATTTATTTATTATTGCACGCGAGTAGATTTCACATTATTTCACAACCCCTTAAAGTGAACCCCAGCTAAATCGTGTTTACTTTGAGAATAAAAATGTTAAAAAAATTGTGGTTCAATATTGATGAGCTATTATATTATCGACTCCAGTGTCATGTAGGAAGAAAATAAAATAATAATAATATAATTAACTTCAAATATTCTTAATAATGCAGGAAGAATCTTTCGTTTTCTAATGTTAGATATAAATAATAATTACCTCCCTTCTGTTCGCGTTATACATTTTCACGAGTATGAACGAATTTCGAACATTTCTTAGCCGTTTAACGATTTATTTTTATATGTTTCTCGGACTGCATACATGGACACATATTGGGAGTTTAATTAATTAATTTAATCCGTTTAAAAAATATATGTAGGTTTTTTATTTAATTTAATAGGTTGTCTAAGAATAATTATCTTTAAATTTTTCGGTGGTATGTAAAACACTAATACATTTAATAACTCCGAAGAATTCTATGGGACGATATGAATTTGGAGAATTGTGATTTTCCTATTCTTTTAGATTTCCATCACGTACGAAGAAACGTGATCGACGTTTTCCCGAATAATGACTTTGCCACCTTCTTTTGTATTGCTAATGATTTGACAATTTAACGATACATTTGCTTTGAAAAAACTCGAATTTTCTTTTTTCTTTTCTTATTATTTGAAATGTCTTTATTAATGTTCTGAACTTTGGCAGAAATTTTCATATTAAATACGCTAAAATGTTTCTTAAGAATTTTCATTCCAATTTATCCTATTGTCAGCATAAATAAAGGTCCTTAATACATGGTTTATCTCTGATTTATATTTTTTTGAGTCTTTCACTATCTCAATTTATAAATCTGTAAATAATATTCTAACGGAAAAACATTACTTTAATATTGAATCTATCAATGACATTACTTATGTAAGAATTCGGTTAATTCAAATTTGGTGCCGAGAGAATGAAGTTTGGTATAAACCGCTAAAGAAGTGTAGCACAGAAATTCAATCGAAAGCATCCTTCAAAATCAGTTTAACGACAAAAGTCCTCGCCTGAAATCTATGGCTCGTACTGAACTTTAAAGATACAATAGGCAATCCGTTGACCGCGCGAACTTATGAATAAACAATAATGCAAATATATGTACAATAACTAACTGTCCTTAATACTTGATTCCTGTATTTGTTAGAGGCACATCAGTCCGCAATAACCATCAGTACAATGAGCATTATCTGACTTCATTACTAGCCAAATCGTTCAAAGATCTACCGCAGCTGTCGGATGCTGCGTGTCTAACCTTTTAAAAAATTAAACAAATTATATCCTTTTTTCAAAGTTTTTTAAACGATTCGTTTGGAGTTGTTGTCGGGTATGTCCATAGGAGTGTAAACTGGGCTCACTTTACCGCATATTGAGTAAAAAACAAGTAATCATGTTGTCATCGGTGAATGTTGACAAAGAGGAGAAAGTGCTTCCACCAGAAGTGAATAACAGTGAAAAGACCAGGGGATTGTTTGAGAAGCAGATCAACAAGTCCAAGTTCGATGGACACAAGAAGTACGAGGGTTCCGATGGTGAGTTTAATCATTGCTCTATAATACATCTTTTTTTTACGGATAAGATTAATTAATTTTAAAATACTTTAAACATTGAGCAATTCCAAATATTTTCTCTTGGCGAAAGGGTATGTGTAAGCGTAGTGTTTTCAGCTTTGAGCTTTTCAAAATCGCTTTGAAAGCTTTGTCAAACATTTAACGACGCATCTGCATATGCGTGATAAATATTATAATACAACATTTGTTTGAATATTATATTTGTTACTTTTTCTTCATACGAATGTTTAAAATGTTTTGAAATTTTCTTGAGTTGATAGATAAAAGTTTTGTTATAAAGTGTAAAAATAAACCACCTACACTATTACGTACCTACGCATATTTGAACTACTGAGCTTTTTTAATGAACTGACGCCAATGGTTGGAACAAATGAGTTATTTGTTATCATAAATGATTGTTTTAAATTAACTTTATTATCACAGTTGAAATTAAAAATAATTTTTGGAAAACATTATTTATACTTGGTCTGTGATATTCTATATTCCATACTACGTATTTTTTGCACATTTACAAATACACATAGATTTATCAAAAAATATATAAATGTATACAAGAGCTACTTTTAATTGGGGATTGACATTATTTTAACAACAGTTGTTATACTTCGTAAATTATTTGATTTAATTGATTTGTATTAAGTAGCAAATTATTTTTTTTATATCATCCAACGTCATAGTCAAGGAAATCGGCGTAATAATCACCACAACCAACATGATATTTTATGCGAATTTTGTGGAAAAGTGTTACGTTACTACGATCTCCACATTAATCGTGTTATTTTTTTGGAAAATACCAAAATAAAACTTGAAAGAAAACTCACCACGTCAATGCTGAGCTACCGTTTAAAGTACTGCGCAGTTGCGTACGCACAAAGTTAGTGAAGGGATACTAGATATTATTGGGAGGAAAATCATTGTTGATAATTGGCAGATAACATACACGAGAAAATCAACTAAAAATATCAATAATAACCTTCTTGAAAATGGAAAGACTTCGTCAGTCAAGCCTTATAGAAATGATAAAAGATAACTGATGCTAGTTAAAAAGCTTACAGGACGGAGGGATGTTGAGAGGACTGAACCGGTGGCATGGAGACAAAAAAAAAAGTTAAATGAGTACATGTAACTTTTTTTACATTTTCTTCAATTCATTTTTGACAATATTTTGATATTAATACAAAAGAAACGATTTTATAATGCCACGGTCAACTTCATATTGCATTATAAAAAAATTTAAAAGAAGTTTTTTTTTAAATGTAGGTAGGTGATTTAGATTTCTTGACAAGTCTATAACCGTTGAAGCGTTCGATACGATAACTAGATAGTAATTCATTTGAAACAGAAAATTGGATTCCACTACGTTTTAGCGTCGACACTCAAGAGGTCAATTTTATAATTAATGCGATGGTCGCATTTGAACGCAATAACCAACGGTAAGGGTTTACTTTTTAATGCGCAATTCTGGCACTTGTGAATATTTTTAAATATGTTTACAATAAATCACCGATCAGTATCGTCAGGCAATTACGTTTATTTTCCTTAGCAACGTAAAATCGAATGGAAAATGGAAAATCAATACATAGATTTCGAATGCTAGAAAATAAATTAATAATTTTCTACGGTTAGGTAAACCTTCTATCGGCATAATTAATTTTCCGACGAAACATCTTTATTCACTATCAATAGAATATACTACTTTGCTACTTTAATTGTATTTGTCGATTATATGTAGTCTGTATTATTATTTCATTGCTTAGGTTCTACTGGAATCAAATGGTTTAAGAGATGATTGTACTTAGCTCTTTGAGGTCCAAATAATTGTTTTAGAAGTGTGACATATTTGATTGACGCCTTAGAAAATAATTCTAAATTTTTTGGATGATTTTTGAGATTATTTAATTATTCTAAGTTAATTTGAATTAACACTGGGAGGGCTTATAACTAAGTGAGATAAACAGATTTATTTAAAAAATTATAAAATTGCAATATTGCATGAATAGATGTAATGATAGTATAAAACAAACTAAACATACTGATGTATTCTAGACCACTGAAGTGGGAGCTGTAGATTTTTTATTTATTTTTTCTGGCGGGAATGAGGATTGTAACCTAGCGGGGACAAAACGCCATAGAGAAGATTTACAGCCATAAAAAAACAAAAACTCGACTTTTTTACGGTTATGCTACGGTTACGGGAAAATAATTACAAAGTCCGAGTTAATTTGAATGCATACTGGTTTTCAAAGGGTTCATGCATAGATTGCAAACGCCAATAAGGGGTGGTCGGTTAAATAAATAATTATACTGAGCAATTGTACGGCTGGTGACCCTTTCTGTGACCAACCCTGTCGATAAATTAAGACACACTGATTTTAAATGTAGTTTTATCTTTCTATTTTCAAAACGCATTTCACGAATTTGTATGGCAGTACCTGGTACAAGAAAATACATTAAAACCCATAAAGTCACCTGATATGTTCAAATCTGTTATAATAACTAGTTTGTAAACCAACCATTTTCATTTCGCGACGTCGTTTCATCGGCATGTCGAGCTTTGAGCTGTGATAAGTAAGGCAAGCCGCTACTTTGTTTGTTCCATTATATTATATCATCGCCGGAAAGCCAAAAGAGCTGAAGCGACATTTTGGGAAGTTTATACCAGAGCATTTTTTGTTTAACAATAAATTTCATGAGTTTTCAGTATCTGACACAGGTAACCCAATGCTCTTATTGAGTTACCTGAAGCGACAAAAAGCTAAAAAAAGTCCCAAACTTGTGTCGCTTGAGTCAAGCCTTCTCGCAAATGGTAAATATATTTAGATGGCTGAAGAACCACATAAGTCTTCAGAATCAAACGAGAGTCAGAGCTTTAGATGAAAAAAAATGACCAAAACTGCATTTATTATTTAATTCATTTTTGATCAAAGTGTCGCATAAGCCTTTTTGCCCTTCCAGCGATGATATGTTAAATAAGGAAAAGTTATTAAAAAGTATCCTCGTAGTATCAGTTTTTTTATCATATGTTAGATTTTTTTTTTGGTATTTTTTTATGAACTAAAAAAAATAGCACCAACTGAGGAAACATTACATTGCGTTTGATATGAAAATGCCTGGGAGCTCGCTAAGTAACCATATAATACAATACTTTAATTCGTCTCCCTAACTTGAGTCGATTGCTAAGAACGCCCCGATGGGCTAAACACAGTAATAAAAAATTCCCAACCTTTAAAAATCTTCCCTTATTAGTTCGCTGTATTGGTTGATAATAATTGATTTCAGTCAGTGCGTCACCCGGATGACATTGTTGGGGGATGAATCAATCTTTTTCAGTTTCCATCCTGATACAGCCTTTACTCCCCTTGCCGTGGGTTGGATTATACCCCTTCCCACTTAGAGCCAATTTGAGAACCCCAAAAAGAGGCCGTCAGGGATAAATATATACGCTGATATTTAAATAAGGAGGTCTTACATCAATTGCTTCGCGATATAGTTCGATAATAATACTTGGGAGTATTTTGAGTCCAAAAACTAGATCCTTATTTTCACATTGAGAGATTATTATTTTTCAAGTGTAATACTTTCCATAATTATTAGAGATGGTCGATATTCCTGTCCCGGCTAAAAGGAACCGGTTCCAAGCCAGCCACTGGAACCGTCAGTATTATTTATGTGAGGAACCGGTTCCTTTTTTTGAAAAATAAAAAATCGATATCATTTGTCCGAGGAAGCGTTTTTTTGTTTGTTGATTTGCTAGTATTTTTTCGGGGAGGAACTTTTGTCGATTTGCTAGCACTTTTTGATTTCAAAACTCTCCCGACCAGTGCTTTTTTTTTCGGAAAGGATTTTTTGTTGATTTACTAGTACTTTTCGATTTCAAATCGCTACCGAAAAGTTATTTTTTTTTTGGGGAGGAACTTTTGTCGATTTGCCAGTACTCCTCCGTGGAACTTTTCTGGCACCAGGAACCGGTTCCAAAAAGAACTGGATAAATAACCGGTTCTTCGCCGGTCACCGGTAACTGTTATCGACCCAACACCCAATTCTGATATCGACCGTCTCTAATAATTATACATAATTCAAAATATTCATGCACCGAACAGGATATCGTATAAAATAAGTGAAGGTTATTTTACTTCTGAATGTGCATGGGAATTGGCACAAACAAATAAAAAAAGTTTTGATTTATATTAGATTTGGTGAAACACATTTCTTATACAAACTTTCAGGGAGGAAGTATCATTCTAGTGAGAAACCACATAATTAAAAAGTTCCTTGAAATTGCCTTTGTGTTATTTTTGCCAGTTAATAGTGAATGTCTCACAAGAGTCCCAACTGCTCTCATCCGTCTCGAGACAGTAGGACTATGGCATCCTCAATTGGAGTATGTTGTGAGTCTGAAGTTAGCGGGGAGTGGAAGGAGATGGAGAAGAGGATAGTTGGAAAGTACCTGGATCTTCAGATCTTGTCACCAAACACGGCTAAAATTATTTTAAGCAACGTTTAAGTTTTGAATGGTGGTCTTTCACCAGAGCGATTCTCAGGCGAATGCCCATACAAAAGTATTCTCCACAAACACGGTGACAGTTTAGTCACTCAAAAGTCGCCGGCCAGTGGAACTAAAAAGTCACCCTGATGTCACGTAGCTGCGTGCGTGAACCTCCATACACCCCAATAGGTTTGGAGATGGTGACGAAACTGTTGGCTTGACAAAAGTCATCCGTGTGCGCCTGGCCTTAGAATATTTAACCCCCTGAAAGGAGCCGCAAATACAATTATATATTTTATTATTTTATTTAAATTGAAATTAAGTTAATTTGCGCACTCTGATTTTGAACCCGTGACCTCTGGATTCATAGTCAAGTGTCTTACTTATCGACCACGGAGGCCGTCAATGGTTTAGTTGTTATGAATAAATACTATCTAATATATAAATCGTAGCGGTCGAGAAAATTTTCCTTTTTTCCAATGTTTCAGGAACAAGTTTTTCATATACCTGCGCTTTAGTGCCCATTAGAAAAGAGGTTGCAAATAAATAGAGGAGAAGCGTTTGGAATAAATAATAATTGAATTGAATTAAAGCTAAATAAAGCAGAGATAAGATATCCCCTTTTAATGCCCATTGAGATTCAGCGATAGGCCTCCTTTATAGACTTTGCCTCCAATACCACCGTTAATGGTAGACATTGTAGATTTTGTACACATCTTAAAATTTTGGCTCATTTTATGAAAAAAATAAAAAATATAGTTTTATTACTTTTTACGAATAAGTATTGACACTCATTGTTGAGCGGTGTTGTGCAACTAATTGAAGATTAAAAATGATTAACTAACGTTATTTAACGTATATTAAGTAAACTATTTTAATAAATGGTTTTGAAAACGCACTTTCAAAGACTTTAATGAAACGTGTTGCACTTAAACTTGTAATATATAGATATATTTTTTAATATTTTCGTAGGAAGCGATCACTTTGCGGTTTGAGATTAAATGAAAATGAAATAATAACTTTGAATAAAACATGTAAATCTGTGAATTTATACAAAGTTGTTATTTCATTTAAAAAATATTTTTTTATTTAAAAAAAATTATTATGCAAACAAACAACAAAAGGGTATACGGTAAAAGGTACTAACTAAACTTAATGCTACATGACATATTTAGAAAAATGTATGTTGTATCTGTACTGTAACATTTTACAGTTTAGAGCTTATTTGCAGACGTGTTGCTCTTTGCTTGACACCGCATCTAATAAATACCCGTAGCGGCCAAACCTTAGAGTATATAGAGTGGTATCTACCCAAGGCAGGTAGTCAGTTTTCGATGATTTTTACCTGACTCGGTGGACCTGGGCGTGGCTAAGACTAAGGCTAGGGTATTTATACATCCATTCATATCACATATCGGCAATGTTTTTGTTTATTCGTATAACCACTTTTTCACAGTAGTGATATCAACAAAAATATAGCATCTAACCTAAAAAACCGTTTAGTTATGTCAAGTTTAGTGGCATAATAAATGCGGTAACCCAGGAGCCCAAGATCATTGTGACTACATAGAAGCGGAGTATTATATTTGTTTTCTCTTTCTCTCTCATGGTGTACGACGTAACCCGGAGAAAGTGATTTATCACAAGTTTGTATAGGTTGGGTAAAAATAATTAGCTCACTCTCCACACATTGTTTCTCTAAGGGCCAAGCCAATAAAAATATGATGTTTTGTTATCGACAAATATCAAACCTAGAAAACAAAAACCGTAAAAACATTCTGCCCTTTTATATAGCTCACCCTTAATTGCATACAGTTATGTATGCAATTAAAAACAAGGGTGAAATTAGTAGTATTTGGTCGTGAGATAACTGTATTTTTGAAAAAATATATTTTTTGTATTTTTTATAGCATTTTTGTAACGATTTTGCTTATTATATTTGACTTTTCAAAAGAAATGTAATTTTTTACTTGTAAAGAACTTACATAAGAAGTAACCTGTTCACAATTATTCGTCGAAGGTCAAGATTGTCATGTGAGTTAAGTAGTTTTCAAAAATATTTACTTTAAAATATATTTGAAAACTATTAAATTTGTTAGAGACGTTTTTCTAGATAGGGTTTAAAATATTATTTATTTATCATGTTTCATAGCCACTTTTTCGATATTTATTTTTTTATATACTTCTCTCACGATTTATGGAAAAAAAACCCTTGATTGAAGGCTGTTATCAACGAATACAATATATCAAAAAGTATTCTTCAAAAATATTTTCTACAAAATCAGTCAGAGGCTTACAGCTGTCGAGGCATATTCCAAATAGAAGTTATGTTATTAATATATGTTACATAAAGAATAGGCTTTGAAGTTTAGAACTAGATTGAATAATTAATCCTCTTAGAAAGTGGGGTTTTTTATTGAGCAACTTTGTGTAAAAGTCGGTGTTACTTTGTTTCATTTTTTAAATAGAATGTTAGATACTACCAGTATCACCCTGGTGAAAGACCACCGTTCTGAATTGAAACATTGCTTGAAATGGCTTCAGACGTGTTTAGTGACTAGATCTGAATACCTAGGCACATACCGACCTTCCTCTTTCCCATCTCCGTTCCCTCTTCACTACCTTAAGCCTCACAACATACCCCAATTAGGGATGCCATAGTTCCACTGGTACTAGACGATCGTGAGCAGTTAAGACTCTTCTATTTACTTTTTTTTTTCAATAGACGACACCTTTCCGTTTTGTATTCAACTACCCAACATCCGCTACTATATTCAAGGATGGGGTTTAAAATACACCCACTGTCTACAGGTTTTTGTTAAAATCTCCTCAAAATCTTACTGAAGGATAAACATAAGGGCTTTTTTAAATGGAACACTTTCAAATTTGAAGGAAGGTGGCAAACAGCCCTAAAAATAAAGTAGTTATATAAACGGATTATTTTGTTCGATATTGCTTATTTTTTTGTGTTTACTTTGTAGATTTATTTTTTAAATACTGAATACCACACAAGGGTCCCAACTGCACCCAACCGTCTGGAGCCAGTGGGACTATGGCATCTCCAATTGGGGTATGTTGTGAGGCTGAAGGTAGTGGAGAGGGAAATGAGATGGTTTAGAGAGAGAAAGTTATTCAGAAAGGCTATTCAGATCCGGTCTTCAAACATGGCTAAAGCCATTTCAAGGAACGTTTCGATTCTGTATATATATATATATGTATATATTTAACGCCTGGATAGGAATCCGACGCGTTTTTCCACTTAGCTACCGACCGGTCAAATAAATCGACTGTGTTTAGGTCAAAGGTGGTATTCCACATTTTTTTGCAAGCAAACTTAGGCCTAGTGGTTTGAACCGCTGTCACATTTTACACTGTTGCAAATTGATGATTTGCGCCATTATGCTTTTTTTACCGCTATCACTTTAAATAATCGTCCCCGTTAACCATTGATTCTCGGCTCGTTTCAGCATTTGATCTAATCATGATCAGGTGTCAAGCATAACAGATTATCACTGAGGCCTTATTTCCTTGAAAAAAAAAGTGGTATTTAAAAAATATATAGGGATTACCGCATCAGAGTCCCAACTGCTCCCAACCGTCTAGAGCCAGTGAGACTACGGCATTCCCAATTGGGGTATGCTGTGAGGTTGAAGGTAGTGGGAAGGGGAAGGATACGAAGAAGAGGAAGGATTCACCAGGGCGACACTCTGACACACTGAGTTTGCCGCAAATATACTACATGTTATTTTTTATTTGAATTAAATTTGTTTAAATGTGACACACATTAATTGAATGAAATTTATTTGCGCATGCCGGGTTTGAACCCGCAACCTCTGGATTCGTAGTCGAGCGTCTTACCACTCGACCACGGAGGTCGTCAATAATGCGAATAACGCCTTTCAACTAAGCACAATCGATATATTGCTGTGCATTTTCTTTATTTGTCTGTGTATTTGGTGAGTTCACCTAGGACCGTGTTCATTAATCAAACTGAGCCACCCCAAAGTAAGTTTTTTTTCTCAAGCGTAACTCTCAGTGTCACAAACGCAGTTGAGTAAAATTTTCGCTCAACGGTTGTCATGTATTAACCTCAGCTAAGCGCTGTACTGATTTTCGCCTAATTTTTTTGCGGTGAAAATCATACATTGATTTTTAAATGTAATATAAAAAAAATAAACAAATATAGTTTATTTGTTACGGAATTAGTAGAAAAGTATTTGGAATCTGTGTATTAAATATTTGAAACTTTTCTTAGGATATATTGTTTAATTTATATTGGTATTCAAAGTTTTCTACTAAAGTAAAGTAAGTAACTAACTTACTAAACCGATGTTTAGCCCATTTGGTTTTGTGAAGTTGATCTAAATCAAAAATTATACATTTTCTCTTCATTTCAGAGAGACTCTAACGACATGGGTATAACGGCATAAGACCACCGCACAGTTACAGAACTGTGTTTGAAATGTTTCACCGGAGTTTTTTTTCTTGAAAATAACTAAAAAACGAGGGGAATAAAAGGTTAATTATATGTATAATAGTAACTAAACATTTGCTGTGTTTAGTTAGTTTAACATAGCTTTTGTTTAGTAACTACATCAGTTATTGGCTATTGTATTCCTCTTCTCTTTATTTACCTTTTGGCCAACAAAATTCACCAATGGCTAAAGTCAATTCTATCAAACTCTGATGTCGTGATAGTGTATTGTTTCAATTCATTATAACAATAATTCTTTCTTTAACAATTTAAGTCAATATGCTTACGTTAAGTATGGAATACAATCATCAGAAATTTAAATAAAAGTTGTTTTGTTCTAATCCATTTTTGCCTAAAACAGATGTGATCAAGCCAAAGTTGACAATTTAAAAATTTCTCTAAAAATATTTTTGCTCAGGGACAAGCACACATTATCGCTGGAAAGGCGGCTTTAATCGATATTTTGGTCAAAAATGAGTTAAATATGCATCAGTTTTATTTTCTGCATCGAATGCTCTGACTCTCGTTTGATTCTGAAGACTTTTGTGGCCCTTCAGCCATCTAAAATATATTTACCATTTGGGAGAAGGTTTGACTCAAGCGACACAATTTTGGAACTTTTTTTAACCTTTTGTCACTTCAAGTAACTCAGTGAGACCATTGAGTTACCTAAGTTCGCTTTTTTTTCAAATCCAAGCAGGTACTGAAGACTTATGAATTTTATTGTAAAACAAAAAAAAACATTAAAGTGCTCTGGTGTAAACTTCCCAAAATGGTGCCTAAGCCCTTTTGCCTTTCCAGCGACGATATGATACATATCATACAATTTTACATGTGAAAAAAATGTTCAAACTGAAATTTTTGACGATGCTAAAGCCCACGCACGTTAAAAGTTACGAGACTTTTGGTGTAAATAAAAATAGCGCCGTTATACCGCCAGCTCTAGTTATTCTACTTTTCCACGCCTAGCGACAGAAAGGAAAACCCCTAGAGCCTACGTCAGCGGGTTTTGACGTTTCTTTCGCCAAGATTCAGACATAATTTGAATAAATTAAAAATGGGTCTGAGTTGAAACTAAGTTTGCGTCAAGTGTAGGGGGATGGTATTTTTAATTGCAGGCCCGTATCAATTTCTCTGGTCTCACTGACAAAAATGTGACAATTTACTAAAGCCTTTTGCGACTTCTTTTAACCACATTTCTTGGAATGAAAAAAAATGAAAAACGTTAGAGTTACGTAAATCCACTAACTCTAGGTGTTTAAGTTCCTTAGCTTTTAGTCTTGTCATTCTAGATGTTGGTGTGGAAATAAGTTGGTGTCATGATTTTGAAACTTTGCAGAAATGTTCTTTGAAGCTTTCGATTTAGTAAATTTGTTTTAGATAAAAAGAAATCTGACG
This sequence comes from Drusus annulatus, assembly GCA_022651775.1. Lineage (NCBI taxonomy): Eukaryota > Metazoa > Arthropoda > Insecta > Trichoptera > Limnephilidae > Drusus > Drusus annulatus. The sequence goes on along the minus strand of JAGWCC010000065.1, from coordinate 489,907 downwards.
AAACGCCACCTTTATAGAAAATGTGAAAATTAAGTAATTTAGCAAGAAAGTAAGTATAGTATTAAATATAATTTCACCTCAAAGGTAGACAGAGAGGGTAGTATACCACACGGCTCTATTTCGGCCAAACCCCTTGCTCATTCACATTCATAAACCTTCTCGTACTCTTTATATCAACCAATTCCAGTACTTGATTTAGTCGATCGTGCCATGTCTTCCTTGAACTTTCCTTACCTCTTCTACCATCAACTAACGTGTCATAAATTACCCTGACACTTCCTTTCCTTTTATCCGTTCTACCTCAAATATTTTTTCATCGGGCTTGCATTATTTATGGACCTGTTCATTCGTTATTCGGCCGTCATGGAGAGTTCACCTGAGAGATCTCATTTCTACTGCATTGGATCAACTTTTATCATTTTTGTTGCAATTCTTCGGTTCGCCGTTCATCAGGGTTGGGGCCAGTACTGCATCGTGAGCTGCTAAACTCCCTTAATTAAATTTGGAAAAAAACTTATTTGAACAAAAAGTAAATAATGATTTTAAAAATATATTTTTTAAACTTTATTCCACTATTTTTTAAATTTAATACCTGACCGGTTTCACCTTATGACGGACATCTTCAGACTCCCGTGCCGAGACTTCAGACTTCAGATGCCTGTCATAAGGTGAAACCGGTCAGGTCTTAAATAAAAAAATAGTGGAATTAAGTTTAAAAAAATGGTTTTATTGAAATCATCAAAATGGAATTCCACCACGAATTAACAGTTTCAAAATTAGAAATAATGAAAATTAATAAATTTTATGGTTTGGTAGGGAGGTACTTTAAAATATATCACTAACATTGTTCAACAACCTTAAGTAAATGTTTATTTTTAGTATGCGTATATTTTATGTCCTTATTATGTCTTCAGAAAAGCAGATTAAAAACATTTAAAGTATAGTATTATTTTGTGGATAGGTATTTCTGTATTAAAAAAACCAAACGTAGAAAAGTTTTTTTAAGCTATAAAACTAAATTGTCCTCCACATCCAGTGTTCTATCGTGGAGGACAATGTATGTAGAATATTGTAAAAAACATGAAGTTAAGTAAATAAAATAAAATAAAATAATAATAAATCTTTTTTTTATTTTATGTTTATTTAATTTTTTTTTATAGTTTTTGTGTTCAATTTGTAGAACTCCATTTTAATTTTTATATAATTTAATTGAATTAAATTTAATTTTATTATTATTGAGTTCTGCTATTTTCAGTTTTAAACTGAACTTGTTTCAAACTGAAAATAGCAGAACTCAATAATAATAATATTAAATTTAATTCAATTAAATTATATAAAAAATAATAAATCTGTTATTCGAAAACAACAAAAAAAGAATCCTTCAAATCTCCTGAAATTGCACAATGAGTTCACTGCATCGTTTCAATCATGGACTATGCAGCTTTGAAATACCCATTTAATTGTTCAAAAATAAGACGTGAACCAAATTGTTTTTCTTCTATTTTCCAATTTTTTTTTTTCAAAAAGGTTATTTTATCATCAGTTCTCATAAAACAATGTTGAAAGTCAGGTAGTAAAGAATAGCATAAAAACTTTTTACTTGCTTCCTCCCCGGCATGAATAGAAAAATCTTTATTCTACTTGCTTATAAAGTTGGGGTAGTAAAAAATGCATCAAATATGTAAAGTGTCGCTTTGAAACACTACGCATTGTTGAAGAGAAACGATAAGGAAATAGATAGATAGGTGTGATTTGCTATACAATAGTACTTGAACTTTATCCTATAGCCGCTTCAGGATAATGTTCAAGTGCAATCTGACGATAGTAAACAAGAGAGTTGAACCATTATTATTTTAATTAAAAGAACTGTGTTCCGCTAACACGCTATGATAATAATAATTAGCTTTTTATTTCGTTATAATCATTCTTCATTATTTTATTTAGTTTCCTTAGAGGGAAGTACATTGAGGGATTTAGAACAATGTTGCTTTTGCCGAAACAATTAAAACGAGAAAACAATGATTAATTAATGACAATGCTACATACAACTGGTTTCTGATTTTTTCAATTGGTAAGTATAAGGTAATATTTTCGTGAAGTTAATATTTTTCCACAAGAGGAGGAATTTAAATCATTTGAATATTAATTATTATTATTAATTATTATTTTTTTTAAACTTTTGTTTTATGCATTTTTATTAAATATTGCCTTCGGAAAACGGCATTTATGTGTAGTGTGATAATATATATCAGAAATGAATTATTTTGTTTTATAATAATAATATTATTCGAATATAAAATTCGCGGCCTCCGTGGTCGAGTGGTTAAAACGCTCGACTTCGAATCCAGAGGTCGCGTGTTCAAACCAGACATGCGCTAATTTTTGTTTTCTATTAATACGTGTCACATTTAATTCATATATAAAATAATATATAGTATATTTGCGGCACGCTCCAGAGTGGTAGATACTCTGAGTGTTGCCCTGGTGAAAGACCACCATTCAGAATTGAAACGTTGATTGAAATGGCTTTAGCCGTGTGTTTGGTGACCAGATCTGAATTGCCAGGTATTTTTCAACTTTCCTCTTCTTCATAGCCTTCCCCTCCCCACTACCTTCAACCTCACAACATACCCCAATTGGGAATACCATTGTCTCACTGGCTCTAGACGATTGAGGGCAGTTATGACTCTTGTGCGGAAATCCGTATAAATTATTTTTTTAAATTCCACATTTTTTCGCAAGGAAATTAAAGCCTCAGTGAATGCTTGACACCTGATCATAATTAGATCAAATGCTGAAACGAGCCAAGATACAATGGTTAACAGGGAGGATTATTTAAAGCGCACTTGAGGTGAAATATCACAAAACTGCGCTATATAAGTTCACTGTTATTATTATTATTATGGTAACGGTAAAAAAATGATAATGGTGCTAATCATCAATTTGCAACAGTGTAAAATGTGACAGCGGTTCAAGCCACCAGGCCTAAGTTTGGTTATATTTGACCCGGGCGTCGTGTATTCAATTCCTCTGCTGGCTTCCTCCATCATTGCACAAGCAACATCTTCCGCTGATTATGGTGGTAGTGAGAGTTTTTCAAATATTGTCAGGTTATTCGTAACCAGGGAATGTTTTACTTTCTTTAAAAAAAATGTTTTTTTCTTTTAAGCATTCTAGTGAAATAATGACATCATTAAAATATTGTAGACTTAAAAAAAAACTTTAATAATTTACCCTTATATCAAATATTTATGTAGGTAAAAAAAATGAACATCAGATTTTTTTTATTCTTTCCAGAATTCATCCTCAAGCAGAATCCGTATTCATCTCCCAAGTACGAGGCGGCCTACAAGCGGTCCATCGAGGATCCGGAGGGATTCTGGGCAGAGGTGGGGCAGTCCGTCACCTGGGCCAAGCCTTGGGATAAGGTGCTCGACAACTCCAATGAGCCCTTCACTAAATGGTAATCCCTAGCGTCGTGATCCATTTTTTTTCAAAAGTAAAAAATCGAAGAACACACAAAAACGTGAATAACTTTTCCAGTTGTCAAAAACAAACCACTAATCCACAATGGCTGATAATACTAACATTTGATATACATATGTGTACCAACATAACAAAAAAAATCGATAATCGAGTGTACACAATAATAATTCAAAATTCACCTTTTCTTTTGAACAGGCTATGTATATTCTTACTCCAAGGTACGGATCATCACACTTGATAATAAACTCCGAGATAGGCGGCGCCCATATTTTATTTTTGTGACTTGAATAGAACCTGTAACTTCTTGACTCAAAAGAGCAAAAGGTTTAGCGGCAGTGACCCCATTGAGCTTGTGACCTCCCGTTTGTCTTGTAGATGGGATAGTATTGAGCTAAATCTTTCTAGAACCTTTTCAGCCTTTTGGCGTATTGTGATAGAGTACATAATACCTCAACTTATTTTCTTGAGATAAAAGATACGTGCGTTATTTTTATAGGTACTTCTTACCTTTGTGACTCGCTTATTAACATTATGTTGACCTTAACCCAATTGTTAAAAATAAATTAAAAAAACTTTTTGTGTTAAATTTGTAGAACTTCATTTTTTTTTAATATTAGAAAAAAAAACAAAAGTTAAAAGTTTTTCTTTATCTAAAAATTACGCCCTTTTCCCGGGTGCTCTTTGAGTGTCCCCGACACATTTTTCCATACGCTTGCGCGCCATATATTAGACATAAAATGTTTTATAAGCAACCCCCTTTCTTAATATTTCTTTTACATTGCCCTTGCATTCATTTCCGATCTCATTCATAATACCTTTATGATTTTATACCACATCCGCCTCGAGGATCTCTTTTCTAACGTATTTAGTCTCCCATATACTGTGTTTACTTCCAGTATTGGCCTTACAAAAAACTACCTTTCGAAATCGAAACACAACTTGAAATGGCTCCACCCGTGTTCAGCAAACAAATCTGAATAGTCAAGTACTTCTCAACCTCTTCCCCATATCCTTCCTATCCCCACTTTCTTTATTCTCACAACCTTCCCCGGATTGGGATGACGTAATCCCACCAATTCCGGGCGGTTAAAATTAAGTTAAAAAATATATACTTTATATATTTTTTCACTATCATCCTTCCTCTCCCAGTTCTAAGCCTGACTGTCATATAAAAGAGATGAAATCGAAACACAACTACGGACTGCTAGCTATTAAAATGATGACTTCACAATGACTTTTGGATCTAACCTTAAAATACAGTTTTGAGATAATTTAAGTTTAACTGTTAATTTTAACTGTTAATTATTACTGTTAATTTTAACTGTTATGTGGATGTTTTAATAAAAAAAACTGTTAACTATTGTAATTAGCCAAAAGTGTTAAGGGTTTTTTTTTTCGAAACGATAGATGGAATCTCTGAGGTTTCAACATTTTTCAATTTATTTATTTCAATAACTCATGAGAGTACTTGAACAAGAAGGATTGCAGCTTAATTAAATAAAATTAATTAATTGAAATGGATCGTTGAAAGTCATGCTCCAAATGAGAATGAGACACGATTGAGCTATTTCTATGATAACCTCATTCGGTATGCGAGGAATGAATCCTTTATTTTTTTATTACGAGTGAAATTAAAATTGAGGAAGATGTTACTCAACGTGTTAATTTTGGTACGGAAGAAACGCACGTAATTTGAAATAATGAAACATTCCTGGAAAGTAAATTAAAATTTCTGACCCAGAAAGGTTACACCGATCCCAACAAACAAGTCTAGAAATTTTATTCTCCACCCCGACTCCACGAAAGTGTCAAATTCCAGGCTATTTTAAGATTGATTAAAATTATTAGAAATACGTGCTAATTTTATTAAATTTCTTTAATTTTTTAATCTCGTTTTGTTAAACGGATCAAAAAATATCCTCGTAAAAGATAATGTCATGCAAACTTTGTGCAAAAATATAATTTTATACCAAAAAACAAAAATGCGTAGATGCGTCTACAACAATTTTTTTTTTTGGGAAATTGAAGGATGATTTTTTACTTTAAATAGTCGGTAAGTACTCAAACAATATTTCAGTTTAAAATTTTATTCTAATACATACATTTTTTATCGAATGACATAAAATTGTACAAGATATAAAAAAAAAACAAACTTCGATAAAAACTCAATTGCAAGTTCGTCGAAAACCAGTTTTTTTGACGACCTTCATAATTGAGTGGTAAGACGCTCGGCTACGAATCCAAAGGTTTGGTCTTTGAGGTTCAAATCCGGCGTGCGCAAATGACTTTTATTTAATTAATATGTGTCATAACACATTTAATTAGTAAAAATTGCGGCACGTTCCAAAGTGATAGATTCTCTAAGTATCACCCTGCTGATTTAGCCATTTCAATCAAGAATCAAAACGTTGCTTGATCGAAATGGCTTTAGCCGTTTTTGACCAGACCTAAATAGCCAGGTACTTCCTAACCTTCCTCTTTTCTATCTCCTTTCCCTCCCCACTACCTCACAACATACCCCAATGGGGATGTCATAGTTTAACTGGCTCTAGACGATTGGGAGCAGATGAGACGTTTATGTGGTATTTACTTAAAAAAAAGACAATACTAGTTCGTTAAAAACAATGGTTAAAATTAGTAATTAAATTCTTCTAACATCAAATATAGCAACAACAACAAATTATACTATTATAAAAATTCTAAATTCACTTTTTGAAATTCAAAATGTTCTAATTGCCGTCTAAATTTCGACTGAACATCAACTTCTTCCCACAAAACTTCATTTGTAAATCTATAATTATCCATCAACTCGGCCTTAAGAGTTCGCAGAGAGGAATCCTTCATTATCCGCAAAGGTTGGGTACCTAAATGTAGCGCGGATAGCGAATCGCGCACAATGAGACTTAAAGCCAATAATTTAATTGGTTCGGTACAACATCAGCTATTCAAATTGATAAAGATTTTAATACTGTACCTATGTATATATTTAGAAAATATGGCAAACTTGTCATGAAAGTTTCAATTATGTTCAATAAAAATGATATTATACCTTGCTCGATAATGGAAGTCATATCGAAGACACGACTATTGAGAAGCATACTTCTGTTATTTAAACCCTTTACAAATCTTAAGTACGTCCATCAGTTAATTTGGGAACCACCTCTGGACTGAAGTTCCCAAATACTTGAAAAACCTACATGATTCTGTGCAAAGGAGGGTGATTCGTCTGATTGAAAATCTGTTGTTAATAGACCAATTGCCATTCCTATTGCATAGAGGCAACGTAGGTATGTACGTGGGTTTTATAGGTCTGTTCTACGGATATTTAAATAGAGTCTGCTCGAATGAGCTAGCAGAATTGTACCTTGAACGCCAGTGCATGTGCGTGAAACGCAATGGACGTGAGCGGAACACCCACTAACAGTTGATATCGGGTTTATGAGAACGGGTCGTTTCTCAGACTTTTTTGTGTATGTCAGCAGTATGTGGAACAGGCCTTCTTTCCTCCTTAATTTAATCTGGGTCTCTTGAAGACCGGCATTAACAAATCTCTTCCTACAGAACTTTCTTTGACCCGGAAACTCGAGAAGTTTGTCAGAAAGCTGCTTTTCAAAAGAAAATATCTCATAAATGTTTTTCATAATCGAGAAATATGGCTAATGTCCATATTTGTTTCATTATATGAAAAATAGTTTTCCAGAATAACTAAAATTACAATATTTGTTTGTGAATTATTGTGATCGCGAATAAGCAAAAACCGCAGATGAAAAAACCGTGGGTATAGAGGGAAATTACTCAAAAATTTTACTCGTAAAAATGCTAAAAAATTCAAAAGTTTAGAGAAATGTTTCTGATGTTGTTATTTGTTGTAATGAATCTGAAGAATACAAATTAATTGGTATTCTAATTATTGGTAATTAAGATGGTCCGCATTTCTCCTGGTAATATCGAGTGTTGAAAGGGGCTAAAAATAAGTCTAAAGATAATCTAATTATACCAAGAATTAAAAAAAAGGCAATTAAGCTTACCAAAATAAATAATAAGAAAATTCTGTTAGTTTGCGTATAGCATTACTTTGGGCTTAAGCCATTTCTCCACAGGAATATGAAGAGAGGATATAATACTACTAGACTTTGTACATCCAGACCAGTGGCGGCTCGTGACTTTTTAGTGTGGTAGAGTGTTAAGATTGAAAAGTACGACGTTATTGATGTTGTTGTAGTCGAAAATGAAAATTTTTTTTTTTCAAAATTTTGATTTTTTGTATCAAGATTTTCAGGATTTTTCAGTTTTGGTGGTGCACTGCACGGCTTGCTGAAAAATCTTCATACAAAAAATGAAATTTTAAAAAAAAGTAAAAATCATTTTTGTCTACAACATCATCAACAATGACGTTTTCTTTCAATCTTAGCTCTCTAGCACAATAAAAAGTCACGAGCCGCCACTGATCCAGACACTCCTTGAATTGACTTTTATTCACTTAATCGTGTCTTCCTGGAACGTTCACTACTTTTTTTCCCATCTACTTCTGCAAAAAATATTTTTTTCTTTCTTTTCTTTGAATACACTATCTACGTTTATAATGAATTTGAATCGGGTTTTTGAAAAATCTCTTTATTTAGTCAGTGATTATTTTTTGTTTTCAAATTGAATAATTCAAGACGTGCTAAATAAAACAGTACTACGAAATTTCAAAAACGGTGACATTATATCCAAAAACATTTTACGTCAGAAACCAAAAATTTCTTCGAACCTATGTATTATCCAAATAAAATATTTTTATAAGTGCAAGATTACTAAAGAAGATTACTTTGGAAAATTTCATCATAGCTTAATAAAACGAAGCCTCAATAAGTTGAAAAAATACATCCAACTCTACCTATATAAATTCCCAGTAACTACGTTTGGTAAACGCCAGGAATTATGCATTGGAAACAACTACGAATTTTACGCTTCATTCACTTTTCAATTCTTTTCCATCAAAACGGAAGTGGTTTAGCTATGAATTATGCATTTACTCACATTAATATGCCAACAGACTAACACTGAACACTGACCACTGTACAGTGAACACGAGCCTTGACAGTCAAATTAATAAAAGCCATCGAAAACGTTAAACCATTATATTTGTAATATTTTTTTACTTGGAAATGTTGTCATATTAGATTTTATATTGTAAGTATTATGCAACATAAGGCTAATTCCTTGGCGTGAATTAATTTGATTGATAAAGGAGGAAAATTAAATAAATTCAAAACAAATAATAGTTTTAAATATACGTGAATGCAATCCTTCTCGGATAATAGAGTAAGAAACAAGGTTTATATTTTGATTTTAAAGTGAACACGAGTACCAACTGCCCGGAGCCAGTGGGACTATGTGGGTAAATTAGAGCATACAAATAATAATTTTATAATATTTTATTTAAATTTTATTGATGATATAAAAGTCAAAAGTTTAAAGTTTGTAACTTAAAAGTTTGGCAATGGTTTCGAAAGGTAAAATAGGTAAAACAACGGGTTAACCCTTTAGATCATAGATCATGCGGACTTTCATAAAGTATTTTGGGAATTATGTGTTATTTATAACTTAAAAATAATTTTTTTTGGAAAATTCTTCACCCGGTACATATTTGTACCGTCAGGTAATAAATAAAAAAAATATATATTTTATAATGTGTGTGTGGTTGTTGTTTTTTAATACATTACAATTTAGACATTATTGGATGACATTATGATACTCATTGAAATAATAATCTACAAAAGCACACATACCTGAATTCATTATCGCAAAAAAATTGTTTTCAAACAAGCACTAAAATAACTCGACTAACCATGTGACAGCTCAATGTAAAACTGATTACCGTGGTATAATTTTTCGTAAATAAAAATAATGTCCAAAAGTGTACTTACATGATTAAAATGTCAAAAATTGATTATAGTATAGAAGATATGTGAAGTTTTATAGACGAGTACAAATTTGTACCGCCAGGAAGCGAAAAGGTTAACACATGTATTCCCGACAGAACTTGAAAAATCGGATTTGATATTAATAAAATAGAATGGTTTTACTCGTGAATACCAAAATCTTTTTAAAAAACCTTTCTGACTGATAAATTACTAAACTGTTAAATTATACCTACATAAATAAACATACCTCTATTAATTAGATAATAAGCGGTATAATGAAACCCCGACCGCCCGTTCCAGGTCTAAATTGGTAGATTAACTAGTCATATTTGAATATAGTATAGTATACATGGCCTGTTAAAAAAAAGGTGAATTTTGAATTTTCGCGGGGGCTGTGTACATAAAACACAGTTGTTCAAACAATGATATTAAAAATTAAAAATCGATAGGTTAATTATAGTTTCCTAACTACAATGTTACACTTTCACATGAAGGAGACAAAAATTCTAGTAGAGCTCAGCAAATTAAACAATCCGGGTGGCCTTTCGTTTACTGTGCAGCTCTGCCGAAGCTCTAGTAAGCCAAAGCGGCAGTAGACTCCGCCTCCTACCAAAATGCGTTTCTGCGCATCAGTCGTCAGACACATTCTTTTGGTTGTCACACTCTTATTCGATTCTGTTTTATTTCTGTTTTTTCATAATGAACACCGCACAGTAGTACCAACTGCTCCCAACCGTATGGAGCCAGTGAGACTATGGCATCCCTAATTGTGGTATGTTGTGAGGCTGAAGGTAGTGGGGAGGGGAAGGAGATGAATAAGATGAAGGTCGAAAAGTACCTGGCTATTTAGATCTGGTCACCAAACACGACTAAAGCTATTTTAGGTTACGTTTCGATTCTGAATAGTGGTCTTTCACCAGGGCGATACGAGTATCAACCACTCTGGAACATGCCGCAAATATACTATTTTTTTAATCTTAAGCTAAATACGTGGCTTCTTCAAAAAAAAAAGGTGAATTTTGAATTTTTGCGGGCTGTGTACATTCGATTATCGATTTTTTGTTGTTGTTATGTTGGTACACATATGTTTATCATATGTTAGCATTATCGGCCATTTAAGAATAAAATCCATGATTTGTTTTTCCACAACTCCAGGACGCTCATCGTCATTAACATCTTCTCGGCCTTCTGTAAAGAGCTTGTACCACTTATAAACACTTTTTTGAGACAAAGCAGACTTGCCGAATGCCACAGTCAACATTTTAAGTGCGGTGGAGCATTTTATTTCATTTTGAACGCAAAATTTAATACATATTCTTCGATCCATTGTTTTCAAAAGTAAAAAATCGAAGAACACACAAAAACGTGACTAACTTTTTCAGTTGTCAAAAACAAACCACTAATCCAAAATGGCTGATAATGCTAATATATGATAAACATATGTGTACCAACAAAACAAAAAAAAAATATCGATAATCGAATGTACACAGCCCGCAAAAATTCAAAATCCACCTTTTCTTTTGAACAGGCCTCGTATATTAGTAATTCCATATGTATGCTGCATAAAAGGATTTCGCGAGATTTAAGATGGTATATCTTTAAGACGGGAACTTCCAAAATCCGATTTGATTGGGAAACCCTCTTCATTTTGGGGCTCACGGCGCTAAACAATCGGCTTTACTTTGAAATAAAACTACAACATGATATAGTGTAATGATGTTGCGTTTTGTTGTTTGCAGGTATGTCGGCGGCGAGATCAACGCGTGCTACAACGCAGTGGACCGCCACGTGCTGGCGGGGCGCGGGGCGCGCGCGGCTCTCATCCACGACAGCCCCCTGTCGCAGGTGGTGCGCCGGGTCAGCTACCTGGAACTGCAGGACAATGTGAGCCACCCTGCCATACGCTTTATTTTATTTTTCTGATGTAGCAAAATGTTTTTTAGACCATCTATATAGACAGTTCGAACTGGAGAGTGTGCGCGATAAAAAATATCAATATTTCTAGAAATTAAAAAAAAAAACTTCTTATAAGACCACGGATACTATATTAATTTTTTTGACCAACCGGTTTTGCTTAGTCTTAACATCATCAGGGTACAAAATTAATCCAAACAAAAAATACAAAGTGTGCGGTTATGTATACATACAGAGGGAGAGCAAAATATAAAATAAAATAACAGAACAATGAGAAAACAATAGAATAACATTTGAATTATATAAAAAAAAACAGAGAGAAAGAAAAAGGTAATATGAACGGAAAGAGACAAAACGTCAACTGAGAAGGTGATCAAACAATAATGATAAATTTTATGAGTTTACAGGAAATATACCTTATATTGGACTACTGGACAAATTTACCTGATTATTAAGAAGATGACCATTAATTTTAATGACTAATTTTATTTATTTCTAGTGCATCTAAATTATTTAATATGTTGCCATGATCATTTTTGTGAAGAATGTGAGCACCGGTGCTTTTATTGAAGGTACGATCTTTATCAATAAGATGATTAGCGAATTCAAGAAAACCGTGGTTATTAAAACATCTAAGACGTTCTTTGATCCTAACATTGACATTACGGATTGTTTTACTAATATGAAATGCAGAACAGTCAATTTCTATAAATATCTCAAACCACAAAGTGATTGCACAAAAAAACCCTTGATATGAAAAAAACGATGCCACTATTTTTATTTACATATCTTTCTTTAGTTTTCTTTATTATCATCTACCTTCCTCTACGCGGTGAACCACCACATCCGTTCCAAGCTAAACGAAATTCGGTTAAGGCCTTGAATAATAATGGTTCGAACTATTTTCCAAACGTCTACGCATAGATTGTGATCTAACGTTTAGTAAAATTTCTTACTATCAAAAGCATTTCAGTCTCAGCAGAAGAACGCTGTCATTTCTAATTCGAATCGAATTTTTCGTTACACTCGTATGAGGGCTGTTGGATCCGAAACTGCAATAAAACACCGAACGTGCTTTCAGCATCAGATTAATTTGCAAAATGATGGCCTGTAAATAAACTATACTACTTGATGAAAGTGTCTGATAATGGATGTGGAAAGATTATGGAATGAAAGGGAAATGGGAAACCATTCACTCACCGATGAAGTAGAAGTTATAAGTTCTTCTTACACAATTGTACTATCAAAGAACACGAATATACCAGCATGATCTAAGTCTTATTATTAATAAACCGCATTTATTTTATATTATTTTGAGAACAACAACAAAACCGACGAACAAGCGAAAAGCTAACGAGCAACACGTTTTTTTACACAAAAATGTTCTGTTTGATTGTCAATTGTTTTGAACCCGGTGTTGTTGAATACGGAAATCTAATATAACTAAATGGTTGGATAAGTTAGGAACGGGTAAAAAACATGAAGGTAAGAACCTAACAAATAATCACTTTGAAATCCAACAAGGGCTGTGCAGCAAGAAGTTGGACCTGTATGAACGTGGATTCATAAAAAAAAAACCTAAAATGAAAAAATGATTTTAAAAAAAGTTTCTCAAGCTGTCTTTTAAGTCGGGAAATGTTTTTTCTGATGATTGTAGCGGTTTGGAAATAAAATTAGGCAATTCAATGTGTTAACAAAAATGCATTTTTTGCTTAACTTCCAAAGGTCAAGAAGTCATTCGTGCTTTGATCGTCTTATAATAAGTATTACTATTTTTGTATTCAAAAACATTCTTTCCAAAAATAGCAAAATATAATCATATTTAAGCACTAGATTATATTCACACCCCCCTTTCACTGGAATGTGTGGGAAAAGACGTGTCTAGTTCAAACACTTTTTGTATATCAATCAAAGCACATTTAGAATAAAGCGTTATATTTCTGTACAAGCAAAAGTCCGAAAAGCTTCCAACTCTCCGGAGCCAGTGGGACTATGGCATCCCAATTAAAGGTATTTTGTGAAGTTGAAGGATGTCCGGGGGGGGGGAAGGGAAGGTTCCTGGCTATTCAGATCTAGTCACAAAACATGGCTTTTGCCATTTCAAGCAACTTTTCGAATCTGAATAGTGGTATTTTACCTGTGCGATACTAGTATCTACCATTCAGGAAGTTGATAATACCGATAATACGATTTTCACAAAAAAAAACTATTTTACTTCATTATATTAGAAAAGATGCCCTTTTCAATGCAATTTTTCAAGTAATATTTTTTTGCAAATATTTTATGCCAGATTTAGTGAAAAAATAAGGTGAACCACTTTGCTTGAGGCAAAAACATTTAAAAAAAGTTTCGATAAAAAAAATGACTGATACAATTTTTAACACTATTTTCTGCATATTATTATGTTTTGTTTATGTCTTAAACATCACCTAAAATAAATTTATTAGGATAATAACTGTTTAATTTTGATATCACCGAATGACGCAAGTAGTATTAAATTGCAGTAACTTTATTTCTTCAATAATTAAAAAACATAAATTAGGATAGACGGAGGCCCAAAATAGTATTAATTTCAAAGATGTAGTTACCTCACAGGTTCCGGTAAAAGAAAATGTTCAATTACCACCTCTTCCATTAGCAAAATATTGAAAGCCGCATGATAATGCAGATTCGGTGTTAGCAACAAGCTAACTAACTAACTATCAGAGGTAGGCAGAGAGGACTGACCGCCATACAACTCTGTCTTGGCACACACTCCTTGCTTCATTCATATTCATACATTATCTCATACATCCTCTTTCGTTATTCTGACTTTTGACATGACCCGACTCAAGTATTTGATTCACTTGATCGTGCCATGTCTTCCTCGGGCGTCCGTTCCATTAACTTTCGCATAGTATATTCTTTTCACACTCCTTTCTTCGTTCATCCGCTCTACATACCCTGACCATCTAAGCGTCTCTTTCATGATCCTATTAATTACGCTCACATCAGCCTTGCATTCTTTTCGGATATCTACATTTTTAACACGTTCATACATGTTTTTACCGCACATATGAATCAGGGATCTCATTTCCACAGAATTCTTTGTTTTTTACGTGAACACCGCACAAGAGTCTCAACTGCTCCCAACCGTCTAGAGCCATTAAGATTATGGCATCCCTAATAGGGGTATGTTGTGAGGCTGAAGGTGGTGGGGAGAGGAAGGAGATGAGAAAGGGGAAGGTTGAGAAGTACCTGGCTATTCAGATCTGGTCACCAAAGACGGCCAAAGCCATTTCAAGCAACGTTTCAATTCTGAATGGTGGTCTTTCACCAGGGCGATACTTAGAGTATCTACCACTCTGGAACGTGCCGCAAATGTACTATATTTTATTTTATATCAATTAAATGTGTTATGACACATATTAATTAATTTGTTTTTTTTGCGCACGCCGGATTCGAACTCAGGACCTTTGTATTCGTAGTCGAGTGTCTTACCACCCGACCATGCAGGCCGTCAAACTACTTTCTATTACAATTTAGTCTTTTTTCATCCTTCGTCTGCCAGTTCCATGCCTCACTGCCATACATTTATATTTGGTTGGTATAACCACCTCATTGTGGACTGTTAGCTTAACTTCTTCTTTTTCGTGTTAGAAACTACAATTTTTGTTAGAGGTTCGATGTTAGAGAAATCTTCTAGTATAATTATTAAACTTTTAAAATTACTAAATCCATGTCCTTGTATCTTGAAAATATAATAATAATGTGAATTGCCCTTGAGGTGAGCCAATTACAGAACGACGCTATACAAAACTGTTCAATCATTATAATATTAATTAGTAATTATCCTACAATTTCCGTACACTTTCTCGGTAAAATTTTGTTCATCGCCGAGGGTTGCGGAGATCTAAAATGTGGATTTTGCAATGGGGCTAATATCCTTGGACCTATTGTTTGAAGTCTCCCTCTATTTTTATTTTTTCCCCCATCATTCTAAAGAAAATCGAAAAAAAAAAAATTTGGAAATTTTCTCCACAGTTTTTCCACCCACTGATATTCTTGTCTTTTTTCTGCATTGCATAGTTTCACATCACAGAATTCGATTTAGCATTTTATTAAGAAATTTCTTAGTTTACTAATTACTTGAAAATATTTTAATTTCGTCTACAGCTGAAAGTGTTGTTTATGCAATGATGGAGAATTTAGCTGGAAGAAAAATAACATCGCGACGCCTTGGCGCTTTGGACCACACGGTCGCTAACCGGGCAATTTTATACATATCTGTGGAATTAGCGCGGTAGATATCGAAAGGTAGATTAAGGGTGGTAGCGGATACGCTAAGTGTCGCCGTGGTGAAAGATCACCATTCAGATCGCAATGGGTTGCTTAAAAATGGCTTTAGCCGTGTTTAGTGACCAGATCTAAATAGTTAGGTACTTTTCAACCTTCCTCTTCCCCATCTTTTTCTTCTCCTCACTACCTTCAACCTCACAAATTACCTCAATTGGGTATGCCATAGTCTCACTCTTGAAGTAACAATATATGGAGGGATAGCTAATTTGTCACTTTTTCCGAGTTTTTACATCGTACACCATGAGAGAGAAAGAGACAACAAATTTCTTGGACCGCTTCTATATACTGTCGCAATGATCTTAAGGTGCTGGTTAACGGCGGGACTCCGCCCACATTTCTTATTATGCCACTAAACTTGACACAACTAAACGGTTTTTTAGGTTAGATGCTATATTTTTGTTGATAAAAATACTGTGATAAAGTGGCAATACGAATACACAAAAACATTATGTTGATATGTGATATGAATGGATGTATAAATACCGTAGCCTTAGTCTTAGCCACGCCCATTTGCGTCGAGTCATGTTAAAATCATTAAAAACAAGTCCAAAACTGACTTCACTGCCTTGGCTTGGGCTACCTCTAGTATACTCTAAGGTCTCACTGGATCTAGACGGAGCAGTTGGGACTCTTGAACGGTATTCACTATAAAAAAATAAAATGTAAATTACCATCAATAGCAATATGTAAATCGCCGGAATCCAACACTTTGGTCATGGCCCCCACCTACACTATCTTTGCGCAACTTATTTTTCTTGATCTAGATTTTTTTTCTGCAATGCAGCATTTCACGCAGCCGTATCTATACTGCTGTTTCATTCCGTGAGGAGTGAGACGAAAGGTGCTAAGGTATTCGCTAGTACTATTGCTTATTCGATCATGACCTCGGTGACGGCCATAGTTGGAAAATGCTGGATTAGGTTCGCGCACAGTGAAAATACACATTGATACGGATTTTCGGTGTTTCGTTTAAGGAAGCTTGACATTATCGTTGTGACCGCTCTGAAATAACTACTTCTTTTGGCAGCAGTTCCTACTTCATTCATTGTTCATTGAACAAATACTTTAATGGAAGTTAGATTACAAAGAACTACAAGAAGAAGAATTTGCAGCAGTTCAGTTGTGAAGTTGAACTTCAAAGCCTATAAAGAAGTACTTCGATCTAAAGGAACGTGATTTTTTGGGAGTTCTTTTCGTTTTAAAATTTCTAACGACCAGTACTTTTAGGTTTTGGCAAGGAACCGGTTCCAGTTCTTTTCATTTTCAAATCCCTACCGGAGGAATCGGTTCCAAAAATAACTGAACAAATAACCGGATAAATTCAAATCTCTTTTTTGCGAGTTCGACTTCAATTGAAGTGTTCACTGCGAAAGGTTTATTTTAAAGAACTAGCAATTCGTGAATCATTCACAAAACATTGAAGTTTTTACTAGACTACTAGACATATAAACGAACGCTAAGGCATACGACCACTTTTATTAATAGTTATATATCTGGATAAATACGGTACCTCAGCAAATCGACGCCCAGAGCAGTCTACTCCATTTGTATCTGCATAGACCGGGCTTCAGTTTGGTTCTGGATTTATTTTGTATTTTCAATAACTCGATGAAGACTTATAATCACGAGTATTTGGTTGATAAATATGTTTTAATATAATATTGGTATTAAGTTTCTCAATAACATTATTTAATCAGTGAAGTATTTAATAAAACCATAAAAACACTTACCTCCATAAATTTTACGTGTATTAAATAAATAATAATCAGTTTTGATTATTTTGGTCAAAACTATTGTCCTTGTAAGACTTTTAGTAATTGTAAAATATTGAACACCCGATTTTTCATAACCTGTTTTTAAAACTCTGTTGCTAGAAACAATTTCCATGGATTTTGGATATTATTTTATTTTTTATGACTGATTGGTTTCGCTTAGCCTAAGTATCATCAGGGTACAAAATTAAACTAAACAAAAATAAAGAGTGTGCGGTTATATATACACACAGAGGGAGAACACATTATAAAATAAAATAACAAAACAATAGATGACGTTTAAATGATAACAAAAGGAACAGAGAGAAAGAGACAGATAATATGAATTGAAAGAAACAAAACGTCAACTGAGAAGGTGATTAAAGAATAATGATAAATTTTTATGAGTTTGTAGGAAATATACCTAAAATTGGATTACTGAAAAAAATTACATGATTATTAAGAATATAACTATTAATTTTAATGGCTTTCTGTATTTCTAGTGCTTTTAAATTATTCAATCTGATGTCATGATCATTTTTGTGAAGAACATGAGCACCGGTGCTTTTATTAAAGGTGTTCAAAATATAAAACAAAATAACAGAACAATGAGAAAACAATAGAATAGCATTTAAATTATAACAAAGGAACAGAGATATAGAGACAGATAATATGAATTGAAAGAGACTAAACGTTATTTATGTTTTTAAAAATGTAAATGTCTAAAAACAACATATTTGACATGGTTTTTTGTATCTTTTACAACAGGTTTCTCGGCTGGCAGGGGCCCTGGCCGCCCTCGGGGTGGGCCGCGGGGATCGGGTGCTGGTGTACATGCCCCTCATCCCGGAGGCTGTCATGGCCATGCTGGCCACCGTGAGGCTGGGCGCCGTGCACTCCGTGGTCTTCGGAGGTAAACACTAGACACGCTTGCACCTTTATATCTGTTCTTCAGAGGTCAAAGGTCGAACGAAGCTTTCTTGGGAAATTGAGTTATTAATAAATATTATGTACGGTATAAGAGAGCTTAACCTTTATGTGACTGAAAGGGTACCTGGGTACCCCTTTCGGTTTTTAATATATTTTTTAATGTTCCATTAAGTCTAACCGGCTTAAACTTCCCGACTTCTCCACAATTGAAAAAAATGAGCAATTGAACATAACCGTTGGATATGTGGAGGATGGTGTGTTAGCGGAAAACGCTTAAGTATAATTTACACGTTCTGATGACTGAAAGAGTATCCGGGTACCCTCGTGTGTTTTATATGGAATTTGAAACTTGTCCGTATTTATCAATCACTTCACCTTATTTTAAATAAAAAATATGATGTACTGTTGTGTTCAAAGTACATCGCCTGTATCCTCAATACCAATTTTAATCAGCTACTAAATTAAAAATCCCAAGAAAAAATGATACTAGGTGAAATTCCTATCCACTTCCCCAAGTATTGAACTTAGTCGAAATGTATTACGTCATAAAAGTGGTCCAGTAAACTTTATAAAATGATATGCTGTAAAATAAACCTTTATATCAATTTTAAAAAGGAGTAGTTTTCTTCAGTCACATAAGGGTTAAAAACATTTTAATATATTACACCTTTTTTATTACGACCGAATCGGTTTCACCTTATAACAGGCATCAGACTGGTAAAATTTTAAGTGTATCTATGAGATGTGTAATATTAGTGTCTGGAATAGACGCTTGTTGAGTCAATATCATATTCAACATCTGTGACGTATTTAGTTTTATTGCTGACAGGAGCGGCTTTACAATAACATTTAAATATACCCTCGGGTAGCTTTATTACTTTCTGGGAGACGGGTTACAAAGTGATGAGTTGGATGCATCTGTGGGTTTAATTTATTTTATTATATAATATCTATTGTTGTCAGCTTTATTTTTATCATTTAAATAAAAAATATTAATGTTTTAAGCCACTTTATTTATACACATATAACAATTCGACCGGTTTCGGATAAACTTAACCTTCTTCAGGAACGTATATATATAAACGTATATATATATAATGGGTTTATATATATACGTTCCTGAAGAAGGTTAAGTTTAACCGAAACTGGTCGAATTGTTATATGTGTATAAATAAAGTGGCTTAAAACAAAAAATATTTTTATTTAAATTATAATGTTAAGCTACAAAGTGATTGCTTCCTTCGATAAATTATTTTTATCAGTTGGTTATTTTTGAATTTGCTCTTTGATTTTCCCGTCTCGGTTGCTTAATGAATTTTATAGCAGGTATATTATGAGTGGACCGCGGTAAGTATTATGGTTTTAAAATATCTTATAGAAATAATTGGTTCTAATTATTAATTAGTAATTTCAGATTTCCCTTAGACGTCAGAGACAAAATTTCTAGATTACATTTCACTCTGGTATTTTCATGTGTATTACCTATTTACATATATCCATGTATAAAACAAGATGTTATAAAGTGAAATTGGTCCAGTCTTAATGAGAAATAGTGAGTGATAGATACTCTAAGTATCGCCCTGGTGGAAGACCACCATTCAGAATCAAAACGTTGCTTGAAATGGTTTTAGACTTGTTTGGTGACTAGATCTGAATAGCTAGGTACTTCCCAGACTTTCTCTTCCCCATCTCCTTCCCATCCCCACTACCCTCAGCCTCACAACATACCCCAATTGGGGATGCAATAGTCTCACTGGCCCTAGACGCTTGGGAGCAGTTGGGGCTCTTGTGCGGTATTCACTGTAAAAAAAGTGAAAAAAAGTGAAAAAAAGTTAAAATTTGGTTTTATTGGACCTTTATTATAGACCTCTTAAATGTACAAGGTCACGGACTAGTGTCGCAACCTTAAGTAACTGCCTGTAGGCAGGATCCATTGATGTCAACATAAAGCTGAACACAAAATTTTTGGGCCTATAAATGTGTAATTGAGGATTAAACATATCGTCGCCGGAAAGGAAAAAGGGCTGAAGCGCCATTTTGGGAAGTTTACACCAGAGCACTTACAAGTTTTTTGTTTTACAATAAAATTCATAAGTCTTCAGTACCTGGTTAGATTTTGAAAAAAAAGTTAACTCAGGTAACTCAATACTCTCACTGACTGAAGCGACAGAAAAGCGGAAAACTCCTCAAAGACCTTCGTTGTATATTCGTAAGGAACATTGACACAAACATAAAATCGTACCGTCGCCGAAAAGGCAAAAGGGGTGAAGCGCCATTTTGGGAAATTTACACCAGAGCACTTTAAAGTTATGTTTATTTTACAATAAAATTCATAAGTCTTCAGTACCTGGTTGGATTTTGAAAAAAAAGTAAACTTAGGTAACTAAATGCTCTCACTGAGTTACCCGAAGTGACAAAAAGCTAAAAAAAGTTCCAAACTTGTGTCGCTTGACTCAAGCCTTCTCCCAAATGGTAAATATATTTTAAATGGCTGAAGGGCCATAAAAGTCTTCTGAATAAAACGAAAGTCAGAGCGTTCGATGCAGAAAATAAAACTGATCTAATCTGGATATTTATCGCATTTTTGACCAAAATGTTGCTTAAGCCCTTTTGTCTTTCCAGCGACGATATTTGCAGTGCAATAAAATTTTCTTTAATTCATTATATCAATGGTTTGCAGGTTTCGCAGCTCGGGAGCTGTGTGCCCGCATTGACCACGCTCAGCCCAAAGTCATCATCGCGGCTAGCTGCGGAATCGAGCCTAATAAAATCGTTAGGTGAGTTTATTTGTCTTCTTCCTTGACTTCCCTTTCAAATAATTACCGTTGAAGTCATCACTATCCATATTTATTAATCTGGTAATAAACTCTAATATGTATAGACAATCTTTACAAACATATTATTACTGAGATAAATACAATTATTAACTTGATACCCAAACCTATCACTATCGTAACTCCTATATGGGATTATACTGAACTCCACATCAGACGAAATATATAAATATGTTGGAACAGATTGAAAAAAAATCCTCAGGTTTGTGTACATGCGTTCGCACGGAGCATACCCTATGTTCATGCATCACATGGAACTACTCGAGCGACAAATTATCAAAGCTTAGAGACTAGGCGCAATGTTGGTCTCATGATAATAGGCTTTAAGATTATAAACCATATCATTGATTGTCCATTCGTCTTGGCATGCTACTGCTTATTCGTGCCTGAGAAATACTGCCGCTGCAGAAACCATGCCATGTTTGGCGTATGCCCCATAGTCGAACAGATGTTTTGTCACAACATACTATGACAAGAGGTATAATTCTATTGAATAAATCATGTAAATATTATATATATATACTCGTATACAGATATATTTACTGAAAATGTATCTATATTTAAAAACTTATAAATTTCAGGACTTTATACTCGTAATTTAAAAACGTATTTTTTTGGTTTTTCTCTTGTATTGTAATTGGTTTTGATATCTGTTGTACAAAAAAATGAATAATTCGTAGATTTTTTAATTAATAATTAAAATGAGGTTTTAAATTTGGAGTGCTAGTTCAATACTATAACAAGTAGTTTTTTGCTTTATTGATGTTTTCTGATTCCTTATAACTAAGGAATCAGAAAACATCATGGGTGTATTGAACTGGCACAGCGAGTTGTGTTAATTTTGAAGATTTGATATATATCTTGGAGTAACAATGTATGGAGAGAGAGCTGATTATTTTTACCCAACCTATACAAACCTGCGATAAATCACTTTCTCCGGGTTTTTACGTCGTACACCATGAGAGAGAACGAGACAACAAATATAATACACCGCTTCTATGTACTGTCGCGATGATCTTGGGCTCCTGGGTCACCGCGGGCCTCCGCCCAAATTTTGTATTATGCCACTAAACTTGAACAACTAAACGGTTTTTTAGATTATATGCTATATTTTGTTGATAACAATACTGTGAAAAAGTGGTTATATGAATAAACAAAAACATTATGTCGATATGTGATATGAATGGATGTATAAATACCATAGCCTTAATCTTAGTCACGCCCAGGTCCGCCGAGTCCGGTAAAAATCATCAAAAACTGACTAAACTGCCTTGGATAGATACCACTCTATATACTCTAAGATATATATATAGTGTGTAAAAAGTAATTTTGGCTTGAAACTATTGAGAATAATGTGTGTTCGTTAGAGAAGTTACATCCTCTGAAAACCACCAAAGTACCTATCTTTTCGCCAACATTTAATGATTTCTGTAAAGTTTATTTCTATAGTTGTTTATTCATAGTTTAACTTTTGTCCTGACGAAAGAATAGGTGTTCAGTTGCAAGCTACGCGCGTTATTTCTGGGGAAAAGGAGAGTTTCCAGCAGAAATATCAGCTGTAGTATTAATGCGGGTAGTTAATTCAATGCATTATATCCCAAGGTACAAAGAGATCCTCGACGAGGCTCTGGCCGCATCCGAGCACCAGCCCAACCGCTGCATCATCTACCAGCGGCGCGAGGTGCTGACCTGCGACCTCATGGAGGACATGGACCTGAACTGGCAGGACGCGCTGAAGATGGAGCCGCACCCCTGCGTGCCGGTGGAGGCTAACGAGCCGCTCTATATACTGTACACTTCAGGGACTACAGGTAAAACGATGAACAAACTTGTTTCGTTTCTATTGATCATCGTATCGTCGCTGTAAAGGCAAAAGGGCTTAAGCGACACTTTGCTCAAAAATGTGTTAAATATGCAGTTTTGATCTGTTCTTTTTTCCGTGTCGAACGCTCTGAATCTCGTTTGATTCTGAAGACTTGTGTGGCCCTTCAGACATCTAAAATATACTGTGTGCCAAAGGAAGAGAGTGATGAGTCAATAAACGCAGATGTTCAGAAGAGCAAAAACAAAATTGAGGAATTTTGTTTTTTGTGTGTAATCAAGTCATATGTCACATGTCATTTTCCAAAAAAATAATAGCACATTATTTTATTTTCTGACTCATCTAACTTTTCCTTGGCAGATACTCGTATGTATCTAAGGAGCAACTCTGCATACTTAACTCAAAATTAGATTTTATTGACTCATCCCATCATCTTTTTTTCGCACATAGAATAGAATATTTACCATTTTGGGAGAAGTCTTGACTCAAGCGACATAAGTTTGGGATTTTTTAAGCTTTTTGTCGCTTCAGGTAACTCAGTGAGAGCATTAATAGTTACTTAAGTATTTTCTTTTTCAAAATCCAACCAGGTACTGAGTACTTATGAATTTTATTGTCAAACAAAAAAAACTTTAAAGTGCTCTGGTGTAAGCTTTCCAAAATGACACTTCAGCCCTTTTGCCTTTCCGGCGATGATATTCTTCTTCCTCTTATCTAGCGTTGTGACCGCTTTGAAAGAACTCCTTTAAAGAACTACTTCTTTTGGCAACAGTTCCTACTTCATTTATTGTTCATTGAATAAATACTTCAATTGAAGTTAATAGTTCATTTTAGCGTTCATTCATTTCAATAACTTCGTTTCATTGAACAAATACTTCAAATGAAGTTGGTACTTCATTTTAGCGTTCATTAATTTCATTAACTTCGTTCCATTGAACAAATACTTCAATGGAAGTTAGATTACAAAGAAGTACTTCAATTAGCAGCAGTACAGCTGCGAAGGTGAATAGTCCGACTTCAAAGTATTGATCTAATAGCGAGGAACCAGTTCCAGTTCTTTTCACTTTCAAAGCGCTACCGACTAGTACGTGCTTTTTCGGCGAGGAATCGGTTCCAAAAAGAACTGAACAAATAACCAGATAAATTCAAATCTCTTTTTTGCGAGTTCGACTTCAATTGAAGTGTTCACTGCGAAGGGTTCATTTTAAAGAACTAGCAATTCGTGAAGCATTCACAAAACATTGAAGTTTTTCCAAACGCTACTCTTATCCCATTCAGGTCGGAAACCCATCATTTCAACAAGATGCCACCAGGTGTCCGTATCCTGTGCTACTTTTACGATCTCTGTCGATTGCACAGCCTCTAGAGTTGTTTTCCTAACTTTGTTTGGGGCAGTCAAGTGCATGTCTTCCATCTGGAATTGCCACCAACTAGCGATGTAACCGCTCTGTAAGAACTACTTCATTTTGCGGCAGTTCACACATCTCACATTTCTCGCTGTGCGAATTCTTCAATTGTAGTACTTCAAATTTACGCTTCTGACAAATCGCCGCACTTTTTTGTAGTGTGAAGTTCGTGAAGCAATGTATGAACTGCGAACTGACTGCACAAACATACGATGTAGCAGTCACTCAAGTTTTTAGTTTCTACATTACCCACTACGGTACGAATCGAGCGATTGAACAGTTTGATGATGATCGTATTAAAAATGTGGATATCCGGAAAGAATGCAAGGCTGATGTGAGCGTAATGAATAGGATCAAGAAAGGGACGCTTAGATGGTTTGGGCATGTAGAGCGAATGAACGATGAAAAGAATATGAAAAGGAAATATGATGCGAAAGTGAATGGAAGAAAAGTCGAGGACGCCCGAGAAAGACATGGCACGATCAAGTAAATCAAATACTTGAATCGGGTCATGTGAAGAGTCAGAATCACAGAAGAGTATGTATGAGACGATGTATGAATGTAAATGAAGCAAGGAGTGTGTGCCAAGACAGAGTTATATAGCGGTCCGTCCTCTCTGCCTACCCCTGCGGGGAAACGGCGTGATGGTTAGTTAGTTAGTTAGAACAGTTTGTACCCTTGAAGGGTTCGTTTGAAAGAACTTGGTAGTTCGTGAAGCGTTCGCAACACTTTGAAGTTTTTCCCATCGCTATCACCAGCAGATATTTCATGCGGAAATCAGTCTTTTGACATTTTGAGTACATGTCTAAGCCATCTCTTCTACGACTTTTTTTATGAAGAGTAACAGGGAGAGATGTGCTTAGCATCGGCTAAGCACATCTCGGATCATTGAGAGTTTGGACCCTATAACGTACTCTCTCATTCACCATCCACATTTGGTTACCGCATTTGAGGGTGGGGTGATACATTGATAACTTACACATATTATTAAATAATTAAAACAAAACAAAATCAAGGATGACTCAACGTTCTGACAATTATTAGATGTCGCGCGTGAAGGAATCCGGTGGCCAGGAGGTAGAGAGCGGCAATTAAAGGAGATTCCCCGGAGTTGCCTTCTGGATGGGGAATAGAAAATATTATAATCGGATGGAACAAGATCACGTGAAAAGGGCGGATGTGGAATAACCTCCCACCCGAGCTTTTGAATAACCGCTTTAGAAATGTTATGATGAATGGGAAAGCCATCGATCACTGTTCAAAATTTAAAAGATACTGAAGTGGTATATTTTTTTTCCTAATAATTAAATAGGAACCACTACTTTAATTTTAGTTTGTTTTTTATAATTCATAACTTTTTGTTTTTTTACCATTTTTTTGTATTTTACTTTAATGTATATTTTCTTTATTCTCTGTAGACGTGCACGTACTTTATGTTGATTTCGTATGTAAAAGTTATGTTGGTAAATCATTTAAAAATTTACGCCTTCGGATGTTTGCGAATTTTGTAAATATGATGGTTTTATTCGCCAGTGATATTTAGATTGATATTATAACACTCATATCTACAATCTGAATGTGTTGATCCAAATAATACATGTCTTGTATGATAATTGTAAGAAATTTTTACCGGAAATTGGATGACACTTCAGCTGCTGGGTGTGAATTAGTACTGTATCAAACTATAACTAGCCGTTGGAAATAACAGCTAGATGCCGTCAACGCCCGACGAAAATTTGTGCCAACAGTTGGATATCCATAGCTACATAACGCAACGCAGTTTTAACACTCACTGAGTATGTACCTATTGCTTTAGCTTAATCACCAAATAAACAAAAAAGTGTGTACTCCGTTAACGATATTATGCGTAGTTTAGAATGATCTTTTGGTTGTATACCTCCCTACTAAACGTCTTTGTGGACTTTCCTATCCGAAACTGCCGATACGTGGCGCCTAGCGTCAAGCAAATCTACCTGTGGCAAGTAAAATATAGCTACCCTCAACGGCACCAACGATCCAACAGTTTCAACTCTCCCAAAAACGGATTATTATTATTAAAATCAATATCGTCGCGTCGACGTCAGCGTTATTTCCGAGTGCGAGGCGTGTTTTCGAGTTATCGTCAACCCCCAGTACTAATGTAAATGGTGAATTAGATCTTTATCTCTCTTCCAGACAAGCCCAAGGGAATCCAGCGGCCTGTGGGCGGCCACATCGCCACGCTGGCCTGGTCCATGCGGGCCATCTACGGCATGAAAGACGGAGACGTGTGGTGGTCAGCCTCCGACCTGGGCTGGGTGGTCGGTCACTCCTACATCTGCTACGGGCCGCTGCTCTACGGCATCACGTCCATCATGTACGAGGGGAAGCCCGACCGGACACCAGATCCCGGACAGTACTTCAGGTACACCCGTCCTTCCTCTAATTTCCTTTGTCCCAGAGTGAGTTTTTTAACTCATCGGGATTGCTATGTATGTTAGCAAAATATTTAATAGTTAAAAAAATATCTAGTATATTTGTAGCACGTTCCAGAGTGGTAGATACTTATGTAAGTATTACCCCGGTGAAAGACCACCATTCTATAGGTGGTAAAAACATAACATTAAGGTGAGCATTTAACACAAAGTTCAATTGTTTCAGTTCAAACAAAAGCAATTTATCCGTTTTGAAAAATATTATGAGGCTTAGTTCTAGCATTTAAGTCAAAGTTATAAAGCTGTTAGTTGTTAAATTTTAATTATTGGTGCATTAAAAAAAATAACTGTGAACATAAATGCACCGCGGAACACAAAGCAAGCACGTGATACAATTTGTGTAGAAAGGCGCTGGAGAACAAAGGAAAAGTTTGGCTCACCCTGTACCAACTTTTTTCATTACTTCAGTGTTTACGTATATTTAATAGTACAATGGCTCACCGCTTACTGTTCGTAAAGTTCCAATAATACTGCATTAATTATTAGTTTTTCTTTTCATTCGCGCAAATATATAACTAAAGATCGACCACAAACTTAGCACATGCACACTAGGGTGAAACTTTTTTGTTTTCTAACTGAACCTTTTATTGTCATTTTTGTATGTTTTCCGTAGAATTTAAAGAATTACAGTTAAAAAAACGTATTCACTGGAAACCTCAGACATTTTTCTAACTACCCATAGAAAATTTGGAGATAAATCATTTGTAGTATTGCTTGTATTAGAATGCTCCAAAGCAACGTTTAGCGTCATTCTTGAGTGCTGACCCTTTTCCCGCATTTTTAGAAGGTGATTTTTAATGTATTTAATTTTTTCCACCCTAGTGACCTTTGCCCATATTTGGTGGTCGAACTTTGTAAAAAAAGCACGCTGTGTTTACAGCATTATTAATATTGAAAGAACAGTATAATATATCAAAAGACAATAAATTTGAGACACGAAAGACAATCATTCTTCTAATTTTCCGTACGCTAGTCTACTAATATTACTAATCTGTAAAAAAAGGTATAGTTTTTTGAAATTTTTTCAATGTTTGCAAAAAGTTCGTGTAAGTATGAAGCTTTTGAAATATCCGGCGCGTCCCTCTATACATCCCTGAAAATCTTCGGCAAAACTGAGATTTAAAAAAAAAACGAAATAAAAATTCGACAACTAAAAAATGAATATATGTATTTTTTCGAACTTATAAAACTCGTTATATTTTGCACTCAGTGCCAGTTCTGTGCAGGCGCAATTGAAGGAGTCCGCTCCAGGCAGCGAATCGCCAAGGCACTGATAGTTGTTAATCACAGTGATTTATGTATATATGATATAAAATGAAAAAGAAACCCGGAAGTTCCCGATTCGACGAAGCGAAATAAAAACCCCAGCCTCTCGTCTTTTACTTGATACGAGTTGGAACTAATCTTCTATTCGGGTCAAAAAATTACCTGCGCCAGGCGCCGTTTGACTCAGGGCCGGGCCTGTCAGGGCCAGTCCAGTGCAGGCGCAATTGTAGCAGTCCGCTCCAGGCGGTGAATCGCCAAGGCGCTGATAGTACCCAATCACAGTACTACTTTATATAATTGAACCCGTAAGTTCCCGGCCCAAAAGGGCGGAATAAAAACCCGCTACTCTCGTCTTATACTTGATACGGTACCAATACGGTTCGAGTCGGTACCAATCTTCGGTTCGAACATTTTTTTGTTGCCTGCATACGTGTCAGATATGTGAGTTTCGAAGAGTAGACGATTAACACGATGATATAATTCCAATTCATTAACGTTTCAGAATCATTCATCAACACCAAGTGAATGCCATTTTCACCATTCCCACGGCGTTCCGAGTCATCAAGCGCGAGGACCCGGAGATGAGATTCAGCAGGAAGTACTCCACCAAGACTTTGAGGAATGTATTCGTCGCTGGAGAACATTGTGACGACGAAACCAAGGTTAGTAAAATGACATATAAACACTTTGTTTTTTTACTAAAATATGTGTATTTGTATCGTCTTGGTACGTAGCTCATAAAGTATTAAACTTTCCTTAACTATGATGTGTAACGGCTACACAATGCTTCTAATAACTTTAATATCTCTATAATCATCATAAATACTGGCTTCAGATTTTAGGTATTCCTCCATAATGCATTAACGCATTGAATGAAAAAATTGTGTTTATGTTAATTAGTACTTATCGGGCACATACGAGATATTTTGCGAAAATCGGGAATAAATTCACCAATAAAATCAAACGCTGCTAGTTTGTGACGTAGGTATACTCATTCTAAAAAAACCCCTATGGGATGCAAAGATACGCGAAGAATGTGAGGGGGAAATGCGAAGCTACTCACATCTCACTCTTACTTGACTTCGCTATATGGGAACCCGCGAAATGGAATCTTAGTTCGCACCCACAGCGCGTACGATTTACCGCCAGTGGCCAGTAGCTTTCGGGCATTTCTCGGAGGTGGTCCTCTTGCCCGCTTTGTGAGCGTCAACCGATGATTTTTTCATGTTTTCAACTTTTAAATTTCAATTATTATCCCTGTTGACTTCAAATATGACTCATTTAAGCGATTGGGTTATTTTTCTGATTTAAATCGCAATTTTTTACCTGTGTAATGATTACACAACGCCGGGGCCGGAATAGTAATTTAGCACAGTAAGGAGAAGGTTAATAGCACGCTTTTCTCCGCGAGAGAAAACTCAATTATATAATATATGCTGTAAGAATCTGGGATCTAATAATGAAAACGACATTCAGTTATGAAACCGCTGCAACCTTCACCTTATATTATGAGTCTTCCGTGGGCGGAATCACTGTAAAAACATTGACACGTTTAATGGTAAGACATAGTTTTACGAAAAATATGCTAGATACATTTTTACAAGACACCTAAAAACCACACCGGAAACTATTAATTGTAAAACTGTTAATTTTTCACCATAAACAAAAATACCCTGCAATTAGAGCTTTGAGCTCTAAAAAAAAAGTATTTTTTATGAACATTTTTCAATTCGCGTATGTTACTTATTGTAATTTTAGTAAATTAGTAATTAGCGGTAAATTATTTAAAAAAAAGTATTATTGCAACCTCAGTTATAATACTAAATAGCGCATTTGAGGTGAACTATAACAAAACTGCGCTGTATAAACTCACTGCTATCTAATATCATTAGATATACTGGGAGCACATAATGGTAAAGAGGTAAGCAAAATTATTAATAAAAGTATCTAACAGGAAAATTAAATTTGTAAACAATCTATCAGGAGCACAAGGGCTTGAAGGGGTAAAGGTTTTTTTTTCAATATGCGCCTGCTGTATCTCACCCGTGCAATCCTCACAGTTCGCTCAATTTACGCGCCGACAATGGAATTTACGCAACTTGCGAAGCTTTGAAGTTATGTAAATTGCGGAATCTATCCCGGACAGGCGCTAAATTCGCCCCCCCCCTCTTTTATTTTTGATATTAAAGCTCCGAGTTAAGCGTTAAAAGTTTTGATCTTTGTGCTTTGAGTTGTGAGGTTAAAGACGAGACCTTTGAGTTGTGAGCTTTTGGTTGTAAGCTTTGAGTTGTGAGCTTTAATTTGTGAGCTTTGAGTTGTGAGCTTTGATTTGTGAGCTTTGAGCTTTAATTTGTGAAATTTGAGTAATGAGCTTTTGATTGTGAGTTTTGAGTTGTGAGCTTTTGGTTATGAGCTTTGAGTTGTGTGCTTTGTGTTGTGTGCTTTGAGTTGTAAGCTTTGGGTTGTGAGCTTTGGGTTGTGAGCTTTGGGTTGTGAGCTTTTAGTTGTGAGCTTTGTGTTGTGAGTTTTTAGTTGTGAGCTTTGTGTTGTAAACTTTGTGCTTTGAGCTGTAAGCTTTGAGCGTTGAGTTATAAGCTTTGAGTTGTATGCTTTGAGCTTCGAACGTTGAGTTATAAACTTTTAGCTTTGTGCTATTGGTTTTGACCTTTGGGGTTTTACAAAAAAACTATTTTCAAACAAATTTAAAAAAGCCACTTTCACATACTTCAATTTATTTGTAATTTCAGCATTTTGTACTAGGAGCACATAATGGTGAAGAAGTATTTTTTTTTAATTGACACCTCCCAAAAATAGTAAATGTACAACAACTCTCACTAGATGTAAAATAGTCCACAATACCAGGAGCACATAGGTTTGAAGAGGTAATTAAAACCTAAATTATTGTTATTAAAATTCTCTGGTATTCAACTAACCACCGAAAAATGAATATTTATGAAAAATCTACCAGGAGCACAAGAGCTCGAAGAGGTAAAATATGTTTTAGTTGACGCCTGCCAAATTTAATTCAGGCAATTCTCATAACTTTGAAGCTACGTACATTGCAAAAACATTAATTTAACAGGCGTCCAATTTGCGCCTTAGCTAGGGCTACACAGTGTGTCACAACACAATGTTGACATTCGAACAAATAATCTACATCGCAACATCCGGACGGTGTACAATGCAATTACGCTAATTTCATGATTCCGGTGTTTACCGTTAGAGAGATTATGATGCTTATGTACTTGGGGTAAATAGAAAAACTTTGTATCACTTTGGAGATGGCATTTATTCTTGTGGAAATAACTTATTACATTTTCCGTTGAAGACCTGGGCCGAGAAGGTGTTCAACGTGCCCATCCTAAACCACTGGTGGCAGACAGAGACGGGCCATGCCATCACAGCCACCTGCCTGGGCTTGGGGTAGGGGAACGGGCGCCCGCCAAAGTACTCCCCGGGCATGGCCGTTCCTGGATATGATGGTAAGACACTCGTTCATCTCAGCGATGCATTCTTATTTGTGCTACTTTGAAGCGGGATTGCATGCGGCGTATACTGCTCTGTGCCATCAATATTATAATAAGAGTACAATTTTATACAGCGTTTAGTAAAGAGATCAATTTAAGGGTGCTTTGTATTTCTAGATTTGTAAATTGAGATTTTTTTACACTTTGTTTTGCTCTCTATGATTACCAAAAAAAGGTTACATTGTTTGAAGACTATGAATTCATTGAAATAATAAATCACAAAACTTGTAAAAGAGCAAAAGTAATGCAACAAATTTCTGCATAATGCAGCATAAACTATGAAGAGCATAAAAACATATAATTCAACTATTTAGCTTGTAGACCAGGGCCCTGATCTTTCAAGCGTTAAAAACATATATATATACATATACAGGCAAGCCGAAGCTTGCTTGTGCATCCTGCTTTCACGCACGAGGATATGCTGTGGAGATAGATTCACCACACGCAGTAGAAGACGACTTAAGTTCCGCAACGCCAGGGCTATTGAGCAGAATGAAACCTCATTCATATAAGCATTCATCCTGTCTGAGCATAGATAATTATACATTCCAGTACGAATCTTGCGGCTGGACGGTAGCCGGGCGGACCCCAACGAGCTGGGCCGCATCGCCGTGAGGCTACCCCTGCCTCCAGGCACTGCCTCCACGCTGTACCTTGCCGACGAGCGCTTCCAACATGTCTACTTCTCCAAATTCCCAGTGAGTGTAAACTAACCAGTTCAGTCTAAGGTGGAAATAAGTGTGATAGTTTTGAATCTCTTGAAATATGTTTCTTATGGCGTACTGATTAATAAATAAAGTTCAGGATCTCAGAAAACACCGACATCTTCAAAAGTTGGCGATCGTCTTGCCTTTTCTTCTTTAGCCTTGCTCTTTTCTGTCTCTCCAATATTTCCCGTTTTGTCCATTTAATTGGTGTTGCACCAACAATATTTTTCCTTGTGGAAAAGCAGTGTCTATTCCCATTGGATTTTTGAATATTCTTGCTATATCTGTGACGTGGAAATGTCTCTAAACCATATTTTATTATTAACATCCGAGCTAATTCCCATTAGGGCTACTACGACACCATGGATGCCGGCTATGCAGATGAGTACGGACATATCTACGTAACGGCCAGAGACGACGATGTCATCAATGTGGCCGGTCATCGGCTCTCTACCAGCGCCCTGGAGGACGTGGTGTTGGGACACCCGGATATATCAGACGCCACCGTGATCGGGGTTCCTGAGAGCACCAAAGGGGAGATTCCGCTTTGTTTGTTTGTGATGAGGCCCAGTGAGTATATTACAAATTTACATTTCTATTTAGAATTGGGGTTTTCATTTCAATTTCAAAGTAAATAGACTCACTGTAAATTTCCTTTCATATTTGATTACAATAAAGTATTGGACACAAAGCAGGGTCTGCATGAATGAATATAAATGTCGAAAAATCTTTTAGTTCTGAACAAAAAGGTTACAAATTGAATACAGCAGAAGATTGACGCTTCCCTCCAATGTAACGTATCTGTTACCTTTTTCTTTTCGGTGGACGTTTTAAAGCAATGCATGTAATAATTCAATAATTTCAGATGCCTTGAGAAACGAGTCAGAGATAGCTCGGGAGCTAGTTTGCATGGTGAGGGAGCTGATCGGACCAATCGCTTCCTTCCACAAGGCCGCTGCCGTCGCCAACCTCCCTAGGACCAGGTCCGGGAAGACCCTGAGGAAATCCATGTCAAACCTCGCGAGAGGAAAACTGGTCAAGTTGCCGGGAACCATCGAGGATCCCACTGTCTTCCACGATATAAAGCGCGTCTTACGCGAACTAGGTTACGCCAAGAATGCACCCGATCCTCAGTTACAGTAACTTCCAAATTAATAGATAAAATTATTAGTGTTTAATAGTAACTATTATGGTCCTTGCCACTGAGCTCCATTGGCGCCTCTCTTTCCAGTAGCGTTGTACATGGGAAAGAAGGAGAGGTTACAACAGATCTATCAGCAGTATGCCTGTTTTAATGTTACAGTTTAAGTTCCGCTTCGGACACAATCTAGATATTATACACAAAATCATACTTTACCAAATGCATTGTATTTTCTACCTTGTTAAATAGCATAGGGTGTACTTATAGTATAGCAAAGTTTGAACTAATTACAATGTACATTTAAGCAAAATCTAAGACATATTGAGTTTGCTTTCAATGCCTTAGTGTCAGAGCAGATTACACTTTAAGTTCACTCTTCTATTTATTATCAGATAAATGGCATTGCATATTTCAACTAATGGTACATAATAATAATAGTTAATTTATTAACTCTTGCATTTTTAAGAGAGAGAACATTTTATATACATAGCATACTAACTGATGTTAGACAAACTATGTTAGTTGGGGCATGCCGTGACTTCTAATTTCCACCAGTTTCCCAGAATAAATCATCGGAAGAGATTACTTTAAATCAATAAATAATCAATCTCCCGCCTTAGAGTATACGGGTAGCTTCAGAAATAAAATTAGTAGATGAGTGGACAAATGTCAGATTCCCACTGAGGAGTTCAGGTTCAATCCTCTGCTAACTAAGTCCTCCATCATTGCAATTATCAAGGAATTAAAATATTGTATATCTGTGATCTGAAAGATTTCATCTTATAATCTAAAAAGTTTCTCTATATAAAATGCTTGAAATTTGAAAATATTACCAAAATCTTTTTTTTTAACAAAAATTCTAATAAAAAACCATGGCACGCTCCTGGTAATTAAAAATATAATCATATTTTATTTAATATAAAAATCTGATTTGTTCCTTAGAGTAATAAATAAAAACATGATTTGATATTTCTGTTTACTAAGATCTATTTTATTGTATTTTTAATAATTCACTTTAAAGTCATAAAAATTTAGTTGTAGAATAATACCACCCTTTTTCTTACTGTAGGGGGTGGTGTTTATTTTCAGGCATTATGAATTATCCTCCATAGTTAATAAGGTTTTTGAATAATGGTTTTAAGTATGTAGGAGTTTTTCAAATATTGTCAGGTTATTCGTAACCCGGGAATGTTCCTCTAGATTTAGTACCCTGTTCAGCCAGTGTATTGTTCCAAGTTGAAATGAATCTTTTAATATTTGACAGCAAAAACTTTTTGTTGAAATATTTTCATTCGCCAGCACATACATATTGACATTTTTGAGATGAGAAATTCCTATCACATTAAGCAATTGTCCTAAAAGCCTATACTTAATTTGAAACATTTTATTAGCATGTCTCGATTAAAAAGAAATTCTGAAAGCAATTTAAATAAATTTACAAGATATTAACAATAAAAAAATATGCAGTTTTCAGCAGAAAAAATATAATATTACATAAAACAAAAAATTTCGAAATAAATTCACACACCTAGTTGTTGCTTTTAAGGGAAATGAAAGGATCATAGCTTGAGATGGAATCAATATTCTGAAATGAAAATATTTGTGCTAACTAAAAATTTTGCAGCAGACCATTCCGTAATAATTTCATTTCTGTTAATAATTTCATTAGTGATAATGGAAACCACAGAAAAAAAACAAATCTTAGGTTATACATAATATTTAAGGTAAGATTCACTATTTAAATTCAAGATTTAGGTATGATGTTTTGACGTAATGGAGATAGCATTTTATAATTAAAATAAAAACATAATTCTGCTTCTGAGCCTAAAACATTTTATTTCTATTTCAAAAGTGGAATAAATTGACGTAACATGCAACTTTTTTGATGAACCAACCCTGACTTTCGATCCAATGTAAAAGCTCTTCATCTGAGCATCTCCATTAGTTTCAGAACTTCATTAGTTTAGGTCAAAAACCATTTTAATGGTGAGACAAACTTCAGTACTATCGCATTCTCACTAACATAGAAATAATTACATAGTTTTAATAAAATTAAACTATGTTGAAATTTGTTTGTCTTTCTAATGTTGGTTGTGTGTTTAGCAGGTTATTAAAACTTGTATTGTTTTTATTAAATTTTTTTTTTAGGAAAGATTTCCTGATTGGGATTTAAGTTTTAATGTTAAATTTTTTGAAACACATGATATAAAAAAAAAAATTCTATTTAAAATCTTAACACATAGAAACTATTTAACGGCCAGAAAAAGTACAATACTTTGAAAGCTACCAATAATAATATTTATCAATCAATTTATTTTATTAATTAGAACTATAATATCATGCTCCTGGTACATGATAATCCAAGTAGAGAAATTTTTGCATTTGTAATGAAAACATTTCCAGAATCACTTACCTACCTAAATCATTTGTTATATTTCAATCAAAATTATTGTCACAAGAGATCTTTCAAAGTAAAATTTGATAAACGTTTTTGTTTTATTTTGTGAAAATTGTTAGATGAGGCAAAATCAAATTTGCAGCAGTGATATTTAAAAAAAGAATTGATATGATAAATTTAATTTATACCCTTTAAATAATGATTGAAAAACTGACACGTGGCTCTACACAACGATGGTTTGTGTCTCACTAAATTAATCAATCAGACAAATAAATTCAACATAAGTTTTGAATACACAGGCCCGTGAAATATCATAGTGAAGTAATTTGGAATTTTTGTGTGTGTACATAATATTGGCAAAAAAATATTATGCAAAATAGTACACTTATTATACATAATTTATTTGTAAGATTTTTTTGTTTGTTACTTATTTTAGGTTGGGTTAAGAATACCTTTGAAATATTGAGGAATAGAAAAAAAAAGTTAAATAAAAATTATTATAAGAAAAAATGTTTCTAATATTTCGCTATTATAAAATGTTACAAAAATATATTAAAAATTTAACTTATTTATGCACCATTTAATAATAAGATAAGAAAATGGATCAATAAAAATGAATATAATCACTTCCTGCGTTTCTTTTTGCTTTTGGTTGGGGTTTCACTTTCCGAGATGGTTTTTTGTTTGTCGTCTTTCCTCTTGGGTGACCTGTCTCCTTCCTCTTCCCCGAACGGAGAAACACTGAATCCCGCGATGTACGGTGAAACCAGCTCGAAGACCAGTTTCTCGTGTTGGACATTGCTGGTGTCCAAACTGAGCTGAACTGTCACGGGGTCGAACGAGTGAAACACGATATCTCCAAATCTCTGAGTGTGCTCCTAAAAGAAAAAAATTGTTGTTTGACATAACATACATGAAATAGTTATAACGGATTCCAAACTGTGGAAATATATTTAATAAGACACATTTGTGGCAGTTGTCCAAAGTGTCGGGTTCAAACCCAGGTATTGTGGGTACAAAGCTCTGCAAGGCAGGCCCTTCATCATAGCACAATCCATAATTGCAGATTTTTATGATGGGAGTAGGGAGAATTCAAATATTGTAAGGAAAATCATAACCCGTGAACGAGTGCCTTTTTATTTCCAGGCCAAAATTACAAATACATATGTTATAAGATGGCGCCTTGTCGGACAGATATCGAAGATTAAATAATTTGCACTTACATCTTCATTGTAAATGAATGTAGGCGCCTTTGGATTTTCCTTTAACTTCTTGCTTGTCAGGTACAAAACTCCCTCCAGTCCAAACTTAGGAATGAGAATTTGAAGGGCATTCTTTCTGACGAAAAGGATGTAACCTTCTTCACGCTGTACTTTTCCCCTGAAAAAGAGCTAAAAAAAAAAGGGCATACCAAGTCAATAACAACCAAGAAATCCTTCATTCGTCATATGTACCTACCACTAAAACTTACGCAAACTCTGAAGTGCAAACACAATTCTTGTAAGAAGCATACTTAAATGTGGTTCAATGGGAATGAACTGGAACAAATGGAATGAAATACATACATACTATCTTACACTGGAAAAAGTACAAAAGATATTCTTGATCTCTACCTGAGATGAAAATTATATGTGGCGCTACTAAACTACACCAAAATCTCTTTTTAACGGTTTTCAAAGGAACGGTAAAAAAATTTGTAAAATTGAGGAAAATGTGTGAAAAAGTGAATTATCAAAACCCTACTCAATTTTTGATCAAAAAAAAATTGATATGAATACTATACAGTAAAACTACATTAATTTGAAAACCATGAAACCTCAAATCCATTTTCTTCTTATTATTTTGTGCTAAAAAGGCGGGGTTTGTTTCCTTTTCCACGCATTCGTGTATTCCAATATTTTCCGCAGAAATGGCGAAATAATTTCCAGTTAGGCACCACATTTCAAAAATTCATTGCAAAATTATTACAACACAAAAAAACTATTATAGTTTCGTAACTTTAACTGGATAAAACTAATTATTTCAACGTCAATATCCCCCACACAGAACTATTGATTAATAAGAGATATACGAAATATTCCCGCGAAAATTGAAATTTAGCGATATTTTCATTTCAAGGTAAACTTCCTATTTTCATAGCAAAAACTAAAAACAAACTCCGACACAATTTTTTTTACACATTTGTCGAGTGTGTAAGACATAGAAAAATAATATTGATTTAAAAAGGGAAGTAAACTCACATGGGTGTTAAGAGCAACAGAGGCCCTGCCAGCATATTGGGCCATCCTATTTCTGTAGTTGAGATTCTCACACAACTTTCCTGTCACTCGTTTATCTAGGAGCTCGGGATACGTGCTATCGGCTCCGATACACGCGGCCAACAGGCGGTGGACTATGATATCTGCGTATCTATAGAAAAAATGACATAAATCAATGAATAAAATAAATAGGCGTACATTTATTACAAAGTATTGATATGACTTTTTTCAAGTCTACCAATATGATTCATTATGGTACTGTTGGTGGGAGCATGGTTGTCACCTCTCTTTCTGATACATGCACAATTTATGAGAAAGAGGGAGAGGTAACAACAGAGCTATCAGTGGAATGCCTTTATTTATAAGTGAGTTTTTTTTTGTTTCCCTACTGTAGGCTGAATTTATGATTTATTGGCAAAAATTGGTAAACAAGATTGATAAAAACAGGAAATTCGTGTATGAGGGGATTAGAGCAAAGGCAGCAATCTACAAAAACGGTTCTGTAGCATTGTCAACTTTTGAATGATTATTATAAAGAAACAGAATTTTGTGTATCAAAATGTTTGTGTACATTAAGCTGGGAACAATTTGAAACAATAATCTCCAAATGTATCAACATATTCATGAAAGAAAAGTGTATGAAATTCTTTATCAACTTTTCAAGAAATAATTTAGGATGAAAAAGATTGCTGCCTTTGCTTCCATACCCGTCATACGTAAAACATTTTCTATTCAGTATGAATTGACATTTAACTAACAAATAGAAAAGGAAATCATTAAGGTGTACACTTGAAGTAACAATATATGGAGGGAGAGCTAATTATTTTTACCCAACCTACACAAACTTGCGAAAAATCACTTTCTCCGGGCTTTTATGGCGTACACCATGAGAGAAAAAGAGACAACAAATTTCTTGGCCCGCTTCTATATACTGTCATAATGATCTTAAGATGCTGGTTCCTTGAAGTAACACTGGCGGGACTCCGCCCACATTTTTTATTATGCCACTAAACTTGACACAACTAAACGTTTTTTTAGGTTATATGCTATATTTTTTTTGATAAAAATACTGTGAAAAAGTGGCTATACGAATACACAAAAACATTATGTCGGTATGTGATGGATGTATAAATACCGTAGCCTTAGTCTTAGCCACGCCCAACTGCGCCGAGTCATGTTAAAATCATCAAAAACAAGTCCAAAACTGACTTCACTGCCTTGGATAGATACTACTCTATGTACTCTAAGGGTGTACATGTGGTATAACCTAGCGTTGTAACCGCTCTGTGCAAACTGCTGCAAAGAACTACATACTTCATTTTATGGCAGTTCACACTTCACATATTTTTTAATACTTCAAATGAAGCTAAAAGAAATGTGAAAATGTGAAGACTACAAATACCACAAAGAACTATTTGATTTTGCGGCAGTTCACACTTCAATCGTAGTTCGACTTCAAAGAGTAGAAATACGTACTTCATTTAGCGGCAGCACACAAAGGTTTAATTTGTGCACACTTCCATTGTAGTTATGTTTTTGGTTCCAGTTCTTTCGAATTTCAGGCTGGCAACCCCTTTGGAAAATAATTTTTGGCGAGGAACCGGTTCCCCAGTTCTAGTTCTTTTCGATTTCAGTTCGACTTCAATTGAAGCATTCATTTTAAAGAATTGGCAGTTCGTGAAGCATTCGCAAAGCTTTGAAGTTTTTCCCAACTCTAGTATAACCGAATTAATAATGAATAGATCAGAACGAATGCAAGATCCATGTAAGCATAATGGATGGGGTTAAGAAAGGGACTGTTTGGACATGTAGAATGAATGGACGGAAAAAGGAGTGTTAGGAGACTATGCTACGTACAAGTGGATGGAAAAATTAAGTCGGAGATGTCTGAGGAAGACATAGCGCAATTAAGGGAATCAAATAAATCATCGAGTCATTAGAAGAGTGTGAATGAAGCAACGAGCGTCTTCCAAGACAGAGTCGTGAATGAAGTGTTCCATCTATCTCTGCCCACTCTGCAGAAAGATGGCATGATGCTTATTTAGTAAGAATAAATGGTTTTATTCCAACCTTCTGATGGGCGATGTGAAATGTGTGTAGATCGGGCAGGCGGCCAGGATTCTTAGCATCGTGTTGAAGAATGGATTGTCGTGGATGACAGCTTCGTTGAGGGAATTGGCCAGATGCCCACCTGTTTCTGTGAGAATTTCGAATCCCTAGAAAGTAAACAAATAAAATTAATTACCTTAGTATTATAATATCTAACTATAAAACACAGCTAAAAACTAAAATTTTATGTTATACGAACAGGCAGAAAAGCAGCTGAATGGAAGATAGTCGACAAGTGGAGAGGCCTAAACATAGGTGGCTGGATAGAGTGGAGCTGAACACTGCAGCCATAAGCATAAGCAACTGGAGGGAGACAACGCTAGGAAAGACTAGATTTGGGATACGGATAAAGGATACGGCATCTAGCAGTACCTTTTCGTGTTCGTTAGTAGCATATTTAAATGGTGGTCAACAAAATAATCGATCAGAAAAGAGGTTTTGCATTGCTTGAAGTCCAGCAAAAGTCAGGTAATAAATATTTGAAATTGGTGCGCGGTGTACCAAAAAAAAAATTCGATTTTCAAAATTACATTACTGTATGTATTTAGGGGAAAACTTCATAATTTTATTGTTTATTTAGAAATACATTTATTCAGTATAATGAAAATATAACGATACTTGGAAAATACCATAATTTCATTATTTAACTTTTTAGTAACATGAATTTCGAATCTATAGAAAATAAACAAATGAATGGAGAAAAAAATACTCATTTGAATTTAAGTAGCTATTCCTGCGAAAACCACTTGTACTATAAACATACATGTTTGAAAATACATAAACACATTATCTAATAAGATGGAAAAATTTACAAAAACATCATTTTGTTAAACAGAAGAGTTATTACAAAATTACAGTAAGCAAGCGCACAGAGCGTAGAATGCCTTTTTTGACCGGCACATGACGGAATTTGTAGCTCGCAGGAGTTAGGTATTCCAAACGTTAATTATTATGGAATGATTATTTGTGAGTAACAAAATAGTGACTCACACGCCCGCTACTGGTAAAATAACACATATCCTTTATGTCCTGAATTTTAGGTCAATTTTTATAATGACAGAGCAATCATTTTTGACTAAAATAGTAGAAATATCAGATAACACACTCTGATGGGTATGTTGCTTAATCTTAAGGTTTTTAATCTTGAAACCATTCTGATATTTATGTATGTAATATAATTTTTGTGACATGCCCAAAGACAGAATAATCATTGATTGAAACAGTTGATGACTGCAACTTACTCTATTCTGTCCCGCCTTGATGAGAGGGTCAAAGTTGGCCTGCGGGGGCTCGGGGTGTCGCCGCAGCATGGCGCACTCGGGGAACTCCGTCTCGATCTTCTGTGCAACCGAGATGTTGGCCAGCAGCATGAACTCCTCCACCATGGAGTTGGTCTCGCGCATCTTCTTTGTTTCCACGTCTATGGGGTCGTGGGTCTCCGAATCCACCTGAATAAGTTTGGTAGAACTCTATATTATACAGTAAAATCCCCTTTCACGGTTCTCAAGCAAGAAGTTTTTTACGCTTTATGGCCCTCTACACAAATGTCGAAATTCTTGTAAAAGTATTACGAATTGTACGATTCAATCAAAGATCTAAACTATAAACGACAAAAAAATTGAAAATGCAGCTCTGCTACCCTGACATAGATACATTTTTATATTGATTTCAATGTTTCAATTTCTAATTTATATTGGCTAAATACCTTATAATGAACATTTTAATTTAGCAAGCTCAGCTAAGAAGCCGTGAAATGTGAAGATGATATTATAAGGGTCATTGTTTATTTTTTGAGAGATAAATGGATATTTATGATGGAAATGGCATTGTGTGTTGCGTTTATCTAAGACATAAAAGAGTTTGCAAATTTTTTGATGCCAGAATTCACCGATTGCAATTTTATAATTTATAATAATAATAATATTTGGATAATTTGTAAAGCGCCGTTTTTGTGAAAAATCACCTCGAGAGTGCCTGTTATAGTTAAGGTTAAGAGAGATACTGATGAGTAGAGACTGCCACATGTAAAATTGCAGTGCCCTTGAGGTGATTTTTCACAAAAACGGCACTATACAAATTGTCCAAATATTATTATTTTTACACACAATACAAAGGAATGATTTTTTATCAATTTAATACATACCTGGAATCTAATTTCCATCGAAGCCAGAACCAGCGCGCCATTACTGATCCTCTTCTTCTTCAGAATCTTGGCGAACTTGTTGAGTGACCTCAGCGAACGCGCAATGGCGTCGTTCTGCGACTTGTCGTCGATCTTCAGCTGTGCCTCCTCGTAAGTCATGGCGCTTCGCGACCTGATGATGCTCTTGTGGAACTTGGTGTTGAGGATGTTGGCTTCGCCGTCCATCTCCCAGACGCAGGAGAAGGCGAAACGCTCTTCGCCGCCGCGGAGAGAACAGAGGTTGGAACTTAGCAAGTCTAGAAATTGAGAATACATTTATACACAGATTAGTGATTAGTTTACAGCATTGTCTATTTAGAACCAGCGTACCTACTTTAAACACACTTTTATCTTATTGAACAGTTGAAAGATACACAAACAATAGTGTCCTATATTTTTACTTTAAAATTGATACTAAAAAAAAAAAAACATCTCATGATGAAATTGACACGGCAAGCTGAAAATTTACATAAAAATCAGTGCAATTTTTTTAATGTTAGAACTCACTGGTATAATTGTTAGAAATAAGAAATCATAAAATTATGTTTCATATGAATGGTTAGATTTTTACATTTGAAATTGTTGTTAGCATAACATTTTTATACATGTTTGCAGTGCACACATAAAAATGTGAAAATTACGTTTTAATCTAAAATTATTAAAACGTCATTTTCACATACATATTCTCTACCTATTCTGTTACTATCTTTGAATATTACAAGATATTAACCTGTTCTCTAATCCCCCTATTTCTTTACTTGTCTAAATGTATTTTCCCACCAATTATTTACCTGTAAACACCAACTCTTTTTGGTTTTTTTTTTTTAGTTCACATTAAAAATGCACTCATTCAGATATTGAGTGACATCTACTAAGTACTTATAGTGCCTTCACTAAGAGTTCCCGCAGTAAAATCAGTTACTATAATCAAAACCTCCTTATAAATAATATTTAGTAATAAGTCCTTATAAATGCTAAAATTATAGAAAATATAAAGGTATTTAAAAAGCAAACAAATGATGATATTTTTAATAACATGCAATGTTTGTGTACATGATTTGGACTGCATAGCGTCACACAAACAAAATTCAGTTGAATAAATTGAACGTACCTGGAACCATATCAATTCTTTTATCGACAAGGTAGACGGTTGTTGCCCTCAGTGCGGCCTCTTTGTCCATAGCGTTTCCAGGGCGTATAAAATGCGACACGTCTGCAATGTGCACTCCAACCTCAAAGTTGCCGTTGGGCAGGTCACGGCAATGTAACGCATCGCCAATGTCGGTACAGCCGGGCGGGTCCACAGAACACACATCGATATGACGCAGGTCTACTCTCTTTGCAACATCCTGGAAAAAAATAAATATATATATGTTGCTAATAAATTTTTTTTTTAAATATTGAAACATGACTTGCATTAAATTTAAGTGCTTTACAATATTGTTTAGACAAAATTATTATGCTACAAATAATGATTATTTTGAGTTCCCATAATAATAAAAATAAATAAAAATTATTCTATGAAATTGCAATCAAGTATTATTTTATTATTATCAATCAAATCAACCTTCCAAATTAAAATCATGAATAACCATAGAATAAATAATAATTATCAACTGGTTGACACATCACGTAAGAAGGTACTGTTCATACCATTCGTAATATTATATTATTTCCTTTAAGTATGTACCAATATAAAAGACGAAAACAAAAAAATAAATCATAATAATTTTAAAAA
Source organism: Drusus annulatus (assembly GCA_022651775.1). NCBI lineage: Eukaryota > Metazoa > Arthropoda > Insecta > Trichoptera > Limnephilidae > Drusus > Drusus annulatus. The sequence continues at coordinate 445,717 of JAGWCC010000065.1, read as the reverse complement.
TATATTGTTCCCATTTTGAATCAGTGTTAAAATAAAATCTTCAGTTCAAAGAAGTGTCAAAACTATGTTTCGGAAGGAATTTTTTGATTGAGAAAAAGAGGATACAAATAATGCAATAAAATGAGCAGAGTTTGAAAAATTATTATAAAAATAACAGTAAAATTACAAAAACGTGAAAAAATGGCAAACACTTCGAAAACAAGCAGCACTGCTGGCAACAAACCATCAAAATCATTGGGCCATTATGTAAACAAGATATTCAGGCATCATAAAAAATCAGCCAGTTCTTCTGTCAGTGTGGTCAGTGAACCATCCAGTATTAATTTAGAGCCACCGAGTGCAGCCATACTCGTTGAAGAGAATACGTAAGAATGAGCATTTGGTAGTTCATGAGAATTCAATTCAACAAATTATTTGCAATTTGATAGGCTGTCAAAAACAAGCGCCATGAAAAATAATAATCACACACCCATCATGACAATGAAATGAAGAAAGAAGTGTGTGCTAAGACCGAGTTGTGGATTGGGTGGTGGTTAGCCAATTATGACTGAATAGTACTTCGTTGACTGTACTGAAATAAGACAGCTTTGTAGGCCAGTCACCGTGGTTCGATTTCTATGGCAGGGAGTATAATATAAAATAACATAAATTTCAGGCACACACTTTTTGTTAATAGGCAGAGCATTACGTTGAATGGAATTTATATTAAAAAAATCATTTATTTTAGGGTATTTCTTAACCAATCACAGTCTCAAACCAGTGTCCAAATAAATCAAGAAGCTGTAATCGATGAGAGGAATGAAACCGATTCACTTGAAACTACTCTAAACAACAATCTCAATAGAGTTGCCACAGATGAAGGAGAAACATATTATGAACAAATCGAACCAATGGATTACATACAATTCCTTCCGATTGCAACAGAAAAAAGGTACAACCTTAATACATATTTATATGCCTTCAATGGGAGTTTCGAAGAGACATAAATCTAATATCAAATTATAAAGCCAGACATTTTTATTTAAATTATGTATATGCAATAATGGATGTATGAAGTAATTCTTTGACAGTCATTTTGTGTTTAAGTACATAATTTACATTTAGTTTCAAAACGTAGCACTTAGAGCATACCGTAGCTTGTATTGCTAGTGCATTGTATGATTCGGTTAGCAGTAAATATTTGGAAATGACTTTAAACATTCTGTACATTGTGTAGGTACAGTAAAACCAGCTTGTTCGAAGTTTTGTTTTTTCGGTCATTGAAACATAGCCTAATTTATCCCACATATCATCGGCTTACGACTTCCACAAAGTGTATGAAACAGATAGTGAGTAAAATACATTTTAAGAATCATAATATGTATTCGTCTACTTTGAAAAGACGCCAATTGAATTCAATCAATCAGATTTTTGCCAAGCAAATTTCACCAAATACACTTGATGTTTTCTCTCTACAGAATATAAAAATACAGCCAAATGCAGGAATATACAGTGAGTCCACTTGATGAATATTCATGGTAGGTAGATCTGAAAAAAACATAAAGCGGATTTTTCTAAGCATCGTAGCGCTTGGCGCATTTTACAAGTACGCAAATTATTTTTCTCTGCACCCTCATTTTGAGTCAAAACTGCACTCGGTGGATTTTAGTCATAAGCCAACGATATAGGGTTTGCACTTATAGTTTTATTTTCCGGTCCCTTGGAAAACCTTATAGAGAGTTTCACTGTGCATACATATACCAATAGACAGTGTTTTGTTCAAGCTCACTAAGCAAAGCATGTTTTAGATGTAGATTATTTTACATATTATTAAGAACTAAGTGGGGAAAACTTTTAACTCAATCGGATATATTGTTTAGGTACAAGGGACAACAATTCACCGTTGAAGAGCTACCAAAATTCTGTGAAAAATTACATGGTCTGGTTGAAATTGTAAGAAATATCCAGGATGATTCCGACTTATATCCAAGGTTAGACTAACAATATGTCAACACAAAAAAATCAGATATTTTTAGGTTGGTTTATAATTCTATTGTTATGCCAATAGGCAGCTGCAAACTGTGCTGGAAAAAGAAGCAAAAGATTTGGACGTCTTGTACTCCGAGATGAGGTGCATTCAGACCACCATTGAAAGAGTGCAGAAACAAAGAAATATAATAAAGATCGGGAAAGATGAAGCTTTAGAACAACTAAACAGATTGGAAGATGAAGGTATACAGATATTACATTTACAATTACAAATAAAAAAGAGTAAACCATTTACCATTAATAAATGGATTACTTTTATAGCGCCGTTTTTGTGGGAAAATCACCTCAAGGGCCATCTATCCCACGTATGGGCTTTGCCTTTGTGGGGATTTTTTTCTCTATTACCCTTTTATATTGTTATTCTTATGTATAAGATGTATAAAAAAAAATCAATAAAAAATATATATGTATATATATATTAAAAAAATCTTTCGATAAAATAATAATTACAGAAGTACGAGAAATTAAAAAATCAATTAACATAAGGGACATACCGCTGTTTAAGTCCTGGGAAAGAACAAAACGCTGCAGAACTCCCGAATCATTTGAAAAGCTTTTAAGCGACGTCCATGTAAGAATAACTTCTACATATTTGTTAATAAAAATGCAAATTAACAAAGTGTGTACATATTGTAATCTGAATTATGAATAATTTATTTTAGAGGAATCAAGAGGCTCTAAAGAATCTGGAAATTCTTATACAGAATAGAAAGAAAAAAGTCAATTACTTCAAAAGAAAAACAAAGGATGATTCAACCCTCGTTAGTGCCATTGCGACTGGTAAGATTTTTGACATATTGAATTTGTGAAAACTAAATTGCTGAATGAAACTTAAAAGCTAGTATTCACGAAAAAATTATAAAAAACAAATTTCAGGCCAGCCTGCAAGTTCAAATCAAAAACCATCCATTCGTTTTGGCACTGACGAGAAGACAGCACAAGACTCTAACTGAAGAAATCTAAATTAGTTGGAGAAAGACCAGAGGTAATACAAATTTAAAACACCCAAGAAATTAAATTTAAACAGCTATTAAAGAAGCTCTGCAGGCGGTGGTGAAGGTCGCAACAAATGAGAGATTATTTCAAGAATAAAACGATTTCCTCTCTCTGGCTGACGTGAAATGTATCAATATCAGAAGCGATTCTATTCAGCAATAAAATGTCTCTCCAATCCGACATAAAAATTGGCAGGTTGGTTCAACAGTCAGAAAGATAAAACAATCTATGCTGACACTGTATTCGATAGTCATCAGGAACAAAGATACTACTCATATACTCAAAAATGGCAGATTTCTCAAAACAACCAAGCAACAGTCTGAATAAATGGGTGGCGACATACCCCTCCCTTCTTAGCTACGGGAGTGAAATCTGAGCATGCGCAGAAGTTAGTTGGGTAGAATCTATTAACACATATCATGTTAACAAATATAAATTTTAAAGTAATCAATTAACTTACCTCGTCAGTGATCACCCACGGAAGCTTGGGCAGGAAGCTAAGAACAGCCTCACTGAATTTGCTATGAGGGACATCATGTTCTAGTAGAAGAACTTCATTTTCAGTTTCCTTGTCTCCGATTTTGCCTAGAGCCCGAACAAAGTGGCCTAGGGGATAACGAGAACTCCTGGGCCAAGAGTCTATGGCCACGATGATCCTCTGGGAGGCCAAGATCTCCGATTGACGGGTCTCTATTCTTACTTTGGGGATCTTCCGCTCAGCGGGAACAAAGAGGTGACGAGTGTTGCCTGTAAAAACATAATATTTTTACCATGTATTTGCCGCTGTTTTGATAAAAATATACATGACATGTGTCAAATAAAATTTATAATTTACTTAAGACTGATAAAGAAGGCCAAATAATCTTAACCACCAAGCAGACATCTGATTGAATGAAGCGGTAACCATTTTTAAGGAGATCGTTCTGGTATAATGAAATTTATACACTTTTTTCTGTCTAATTTCAACTTCATTGAGTTGTGGAGCTTTAAAATAACCATTTAACTGTCAAAAATAAGACGTTATACCATATTGTTTGTTGCATATAGTGAGAAAAACAAGTCTCTAAATTCAGAGGAAGTTGAGTAACACTATGTTATGAATAGTAGAGAATTTAAATTTACCTTTTATAATGCTAGGCTGCAAGATACCGCAGTACTGCCTCCACTTCCTTCTGATAATCCCGACCACCTTTCCAGTGGGCTGCTTCTCCACCACCTTCTTCTTGCTCTTCTTCTCCTCAGGCAGGATGAGTTTCTCGTCCTCGAGGATATCGCCAGGATCCTCCTCGATATCCTCCAGGACTATCTCGCTGGGACTGGTCCACTCCTCCTCGGGAAGGAGCTCGAGAGCGACGATGTCTCCATCTACGGAGCGATTTAAACCCACACGCCCTTGCACTAGAATCTAAAGATGAAATACAATTACAATACTCGTATATATATATTTTTAAGAAAGACAAACATTCTCAGGCTATGAATAACCTGAACATATTTGAAAAACTCCTACTTCCATCATAATAAGCAGAAAATGATGGAGGACTTAGCTAGCAGAGGAATTGAACCCACGACGCCCAAGTGGAAATCCGACGTGTTTGTCCACTCAGCTACCAACCGGTCAAATACATAAAAATCATATGTACAATAACTGGCAAAATAATATATTTTAATCTTTTATGTTTTAGCAAGGAACCAAGTTGACATTTCATAAATCTTTCTTTTTGAAAGTTATAGTATGGACATTTGAAAGTAACATAAATATACAAACAGAATGTCGAACATTGTAAGAATGAAATTTAAGGCCTTTTTTGTTGGACCCAAATGGGAAATGAAGTGGTATGACATGGCATTATGCATGTAAATACAAATGATTTAAAAGTATTATTATTAAACTATCAGTTCAAAAGGATAAAAGAGTATAAATACCGCCGATACCTTGGTTGTAACAGATAGAGAAGTTACAACGGAGCTCTGAGCAGCAAGACTTCACCTTTCATCCGTAGGGGGTTTTGAGAAGTTGGCCAAGAAACTTACAAATACACAATGCAATTTTTTTTTTAATAACAATTACAAGTAATTAATAAAATAAAATCATCAAAAATTTTAACTCACAAATTTATCATGGCCCTCCACATTGACGGACCCTTCGAGGAAGTTGTCTCGGGAAGCCATGAAGGAGCCTTGCAGCAGTTTGCCGCTTTTGATGCCCTCGTGGACTTGGGCCGGAGTCAGGTGCGGCGGGAACAGAGACTCCTTGCTGCTGTCTTCGAGGACAAAGTCTCGGTGGGAGAGTTTGTCCTCGAGTCCGACGCAGCCTATGAGAGTTGTGACGTAGTTCCTCACTGAAATGAATGGATAATTAATAAGTGTAAAAAACATGGAACAATTTTTTTGAGAATGATTTTTTCTGGTGACCTACTCGTAGTGAAGGTTTGCGATATCATCTAATACATTCGAGAATAGATTCATTTTGCCAAAAAGGTGGGCAAAGATGCTGCATAACCTTGTCTTGGAACACGAACCTTGTTTCATTTATACTTATTTTTTTTTATTTTATTTTTGTTTTTTTTTAAAGGCAAACATTCCTGGGTTACGAATAACCTGAAAATATTTAAAAAAATCCTACTGTCATCATTATAAGTGGAAAATGTTGCTTGTACAATGATGGAGGACTTGGCTAGCAGATAAATTGAACCCACAACGCCTGGGTGAAAACCCTACACATCTGTCCACTCGGCTAATAACCGGTATATTCTGCTGTTATCCGGTAGATTTAATGTGACATTACAATTACATAGTAATACTCAGATTTTAAGCTTTGCAGACAGATTTTTTTCATAAAAAAATCTAACAAGCACACAGCCCTAACACTTTTTTGTACAGTAATCTCATTTCTATCCTTATAATTTTGTTTAAAAAAATAATGTCAGATTCAAAAATATACAATGAAAAAAAACGTCATTGATCTATTCCCTGCTGTTGAATCATTTTATATGAAGTGCACAACAAAGTACCCATACATGATCGAATTACATGTGACCAAGTTCATACATCCTTGTATTGAAACAAAAAAAAACTGGCAGAATAGTTAGTTATAAGCTTCAAAAAGTGACACATAAAAATAGTTTAGAATCTTTCCAACATTTAAAACGGTTTTGGTTATTATTTATACCATTGGTAACGATGATCCCTTCTTCTTTGGCTTTCCTCAAGTTCTCTGCATCATCAGTAATCAAGATAACCCTTAGTTTAAGACCCTCTTTCACTTTGGCAGCCAGGCTCAGTGATATGTGTTTATCGTACCAGGCCGTTGCCACTCGAATGGCCCTGTCATTTCGGTCATTGGCTGATTCTCCCGGTAGCCTTTCTACATAGGTATCTCTGAAAAAAAAAAAAAACTTGGTTTAATTCAATAAGGGTACTTAATTTGTGTTTTGAAATAGGCGGCAAAGAAAAATTATGCATCTAAAATATAAAAAAACAGTGTGCAAGAGAACAATGAAATGATGAAAAATAAGTCCAAAGAAATTTGTACATTCACTCAACCTAGAGTATATAGAGTGGTATCAATCCAAAGCAGTGTAGTCAGTTTTTGATGATTTTTACCTGACTCGGCCGACCTGGGCGTGGCTAAGACTAAGGCTAGGGTATTTATACATGAATACATATCACATCTCAACATAATGTTTTTGTTTATTCGTATAAACACTTTTTCACAGTAGTGATATCAACAAAAATATAGCATCTAACCTAAAAAACCGTTTAGTTGTGTCAAGTTTAGTGGCATAATAAAAAATGTGGGCGGAGTCCCACGGTGACCTAGGAGCCCAAGATCATTGTGACAGTACATAGAAGCAAAGTATTATGTTTGTTGTCTCTTTCTCTCTCATGGTGTGCGACGTAAAAACCCGGAGAAAGTGATTTATCGGAAGTTTGTATCGGCTGGGTAAAAATAATTAGCTCTCTCTCCATACATTGTTTCTCCAAGCACTCAACCCTTTTGTTTTTCAAATATGGAATTGTATAACACATGTTTTGTTTCGATAAAACTTAATATTTTTACTTGTCTCAATTTCCATACTTTAATTTATATACTTAACCTGATAATCAATGAGGAATTTTATAATTTGCATATTTAACCCGATAATCAATGAGGAGCGTAGAATACAAATATTTAATAAATTTGGAAGAACATTATATGAGCTTGATCGAGATATGACATACAAATATTGGTCAAAGAATGTGTGCGATTTGTTATTAGGATAACTTACTTGTGATGTTCATTGATAAAGATGTAAAATTTTCGTCTTGGATTCTGAATGATATCTTGAAGTCGTTTATAGACAGTGGTGCTGCGGCGTTTAACTTCACTCACAACCGTGCTAAGGATAATAATATTACTCAGAACATCCTCTTCGAGGATGTCTATCTGGTTCAAAATGATGTTGGTGTCGAGCACAATGTAGTGGGGGAAGGGGTAGGCAGAACTGATGGATTCTGGAGAGCTGTCCAGGACCAGATCATCGTCATTGTGATGACATACGGAACATTTGTGGGAGCCACACCACAAATCATCGCGCAAATAATGTTCACGAACAATCTGTAAAATGTGGTTTAAAAAATTAGAGTCAGTACGAATGACATATAAATACTAGATAATTATATGAGACTCTAATTTATTTTGGTTTATTGTTTTAAACTATACATATTAAGTGGTTTTGTACATAAATCATGCATACATCCTAATGCAACCCTTTGTGTTGGGATTCAGTGTCGCGAGTTTACGAAACGCCGGATTTGTCCAATACACTGAATCTCTGGCAAGATATAGTAACTGTTTCATTAATTCCAAATGGTTAAACTATTGAATATTTACAGCAAAAAATAAGAAACACGGTGAAAATATTTTGATCTCGAAAATAATAATGCCTCATTTTCACATAACCTACAAACGTCAATAATAAAACCAACGATTATGTTGATAATAGTTACCTTCAGAACATTTCCTCGCTTCGTTATTGAAAGAAATGTCTTTGAAGTAAGCATTTTAACGCTATTTATTACTTAGTGGACAAATACTGTAACTAATCATGCCAAAGAGACATTTATAAGAACAACATGGGCAAACGTCAAAAGTATTTCAATTTTCAATACAAAATATAATATCATAGACAACGTTGTTGATGTCTTCGGTTTTGTGAGGAGCTAGAATAGTTTAAAATTTACGAGGAGCTACAACACTTTAAAACATCTATGATTGGTGGAAAAAATCGTCATCCACCAATAATGAGACAGAATAAAATTATCACCTTCTGTCCTACTCTATCGAGAAAACGTCATAGAAAAGTGAAATTTCAAGTCGGTTACAAATTTTGACAAGCTTGTGTTTATTTATTTCGCGTTGAATCTCGCGTCGCGTCTGGAGGGGATGTGAAAGTGGTTTTGGGTATTTTGCGATGTTTCGATGAGTCTTCGGTGAGTTGGGATCTAATCAAGAGGTACGGCTTTATTATAATACAGCAAGGAATAAAATATTTACGTATTATCCAACTTATTTTAATTCTTTCGATTAAATACTTTCCGCTTGAGTCACGACCGATTGAAAAATCTGTTTTCGTACATATTTGTGCAATTCGATTTAAAAATCCGGATGCTTATAATTTATTCACGTGATCTTTTCAGCTTATAAAATGGTACAGACTCGATCAACGAATTATTCGAGTTCAAATATTGAATTTAACAGCAGAAGAACAACAGTAACTAAGCAGGAGATAACTTTAACTTCAAAAATGACGAACGGATCCTCTATATTAAAAAGGCACGCGGCGGCTGAAAGTAAAAGTGATTTGAGTAAAGGTCCAGAAACTAAATCCAATGGGAAAAAGATAACCTATGACGATGAAACTCTTGGCAAGACCAATAAGACAGTTTATCTTGTGTTCTTTTCATTGCTGATGGATTTACTAGCTTTTACTATGATACTTCCTCTTCTGCCTTCTTTGTTGGACTACTACCGGTTGAATGATAGTGTCGGGCTCTACTCGTGGCTCTCTGATAATGTGAAAAGTTTTCAAGAAAGAGTTGGCGCTCCCGAAAGGTTTAACTCTGTGCTATTCGGAGGAGCTTTAGGTTCTATGTATAGTTTCCTCCAGTTTGTTGCCAGTCCCATTGTAGGAGGACTGTCTGACGTCTATGGAAGGAGACCTATGATGTTAATTTCATTAGTAAGTACCTACAGATTTTATTTTACATTAGTCCATATTCTGTTTTCAAACTTTGTTTTATAATGACCAGAAAAAGATGGCATTGAACTTGTTCCACTTTTAAAAAATCTTCTGTTTGATAATTAAAGTTTTATTTTATTTTAGGTTGGCATAGCTTTCTCGTATCTTCTGTGGGTGTTTTCACACAACTTTGCCCTATTTGTTCTGGCGAGGTTTGTGGGAGGCCTCAGCAAGGGAAATGTAAGCCTCGGAATGGCTGTTATTTCAGACGTATCCAATCATAATAATAGAGGAAAAGGAATGGTAAGAAAATATATAAACTCTTCCATCTATCTCATTGTATACTAAAATGTAACTTGCAATAAGACCTTTAACTTTGAATGATAATTTTGTCTATAATTAGATCTATTTGTACAGATGTTAATTTCCATTTATTATGACCTCAGTTTTAATAATGTTGAGTTTATGTCAGTGAAGTTAGCAAGGTTTTTAAATATGCTCATTCAATACACCTGACCAAATTAAATTTTACTGCCCGATGATTCAGCTGCATTTAAATAATATGATTGTGTTATTTTCACATTGTTTATGTTTTCATTATGTTACTAAAATACGTTAAAAAAAATGAATTACATTTCATTGTTCTCCGTGATTGGGCAAGATTTTTATTACAATTCAATTTTATGCTACAGAAAAATTGTTTATGAGAACTTGCAAAATATTATGTATAACGATACATATTGGTCATATGTCATGTTTTTACACCATTACAATCTAAAGAACATACTTTAGACATAACATCGTATAATATATGAATGCAAGTGATAATATTCCACGTCAATGTTTTATTATCAATTTACAAATGGTTTCTTCTTTATTAGCATAGTTTATGCTTGTTCTGTCTGTTTATTATTTCGTTATAGGAATCTTCTGAAGTGTTTTTATTGCTGGAATAAAAAATGTTTTAATGTTCATCAAAGTCACCTAGATGATATTATCATTTAATTAAACATTATTAGTTATTAATTTTATTATGATTATTGATCCAAGATGATATTGTATAAATTGTATTGCATATTTATAAACATTTCACACTTACTGATTGGTTGATACATTTATGAGTAAAAGCAATAATGAATTCTTATCAGTTGTGTGAAGCTTCACGTAACAGATAATATCTATGCAAAGTTCTATCAATGCCAATCCAATGATTTTTCATATTGATAAGGTACACACATTCATAAAATACTATTGTCACTTCAGAAAAAAAACTCACAATTCTATGAGCATATCTGTTTCCTGAAACAACAAAAACTCTCCAACTGTAAGCACCGATCTTATGAAATTAGCACAGCTCAATCAATGCAACAATTTTCAGCTCGCAAAGTCATTTCCATCATTATATGCGGAGCTTTGAAATATCTATTCAACTGTTGTTTTGTGATTTCTATCCCATCGGAGCAGGGACAATAATTTATTCCTTTTGTAACATACCATTGCTTCAGGGAGTAAATAACATATTTTTTAATGTTTTACTATACAAGAGTCTCAACTTTCCGGAGCTAGTGGGATAATGACATCCCCAATTCGTGATATGTTATGAGGCTGAAGGAATAGAGAAGGGGATGAGGAAGGTGAGGAAGTTCTTGGCTTTTCAAATCTGGCTACTAAACACGGCTATTGCTATTTGAAACAACGTTTCGGTTCTGAATGGTACGTTGAAATCTTGTATGTTGTTTTTCTTATTCTAGGCGCTTGTTGGCATTGCCTTTTCTTTGGGCTTCCTCGTGGGCCCGATAATTGGCGCGATGTTTTCCGTATGGGCCGACAAGTCTTCCCAGCACTGGTTCGTCTACCCTGCGCTGTTTGCCCTCTTCCTGTCAGTGGCGGACCTCTTATTTGTGGCATTGTTTTTGAAGGAAACACTGCCAAAGGTAAATTAGTGTGATGTGTCATAAAGATTGTGTGGAATAAGACGTAACATGTCCACCACATGAAACTGTATTAGGTACCAGGTTCCTCTTCAAGGACCTCGTTGGGTATTTGGAGGTTAGTTAAAATAAAACACTCGATTCATGTTCATATTAAAAGTTGGTGAAGAGCTGATTCTGTAAAGAAATATGAAAAATGTTATTTTTATTCTTACTTCCATGAGATCTAATTATGAAGTCGGCATGTGCCAGTTTTATGTACAATATAATATATTTATTCCTTGTCGAGCGCTAATGATGGTACTACGATTTACGAGTTTGTAGATGTTTGATTATGTTTTTTTTAGATTTGCCGGAACGTTATAATACAACGAATGTGTTCAAATACTAAAATCAATTTGGAAACCCTTGTGAAGTTTATTATATCAATCTGAAAAATGAAGAATCTTTTGTATTTAAATGTAAAATTACTTTCTCTTGTAATTTTATTCACTCACAACTTAATTACATACCGAATCTGTCATTTACTAAATTGTATACATATTTCTATACCTAAGCTCGTACTTTTTAAACAATACGCAGTGCCAAGTAATTTCCAGTATAAATAAAATACAGGATATTAATTACCTTAATAAAAGATTCCTTAATGAAAGGAGTTGTTTGATAGTCTGGCAGGTAGGACGCTCGACCACCAGTCAGACAGATCGAGTTTGATTCATTGATCACTGATTCGTTTCATTAAATGTTAATCAAAATCTGAAAAGTCAGTTTTTTTGCTGTTTGAAATTTATTTTTCATAAAGGTTTTTTTCTAGGAAAAGCGTTCCCATGGCATTGCGATGTCCCTCTCCAGGGCTGTGTCTTTCCTCTCCGTCACCCACCTCTTCAACTTCAAGGCCGTGGAGAACATCATGTGGTCGGAGAGGATGGAGCTGAGGAAACTAGGCCACGTCTATTTCGTCTACCTCTTCATATACTCGGGACTGGAGTTTACTCTCACATTCTTAACTCATCACACTTTTGGTTTCACTTCCATGCAGCAAGGAAAAATGTTCTTCGTCATAGGTATGTCACCATGATTAACTGATTAGATATGGTTTTATTGTTTATGACCTTTGAAAATAGTAATACTTTGTTATTGGCTAACTTTTATAGTGATTTTTATGAAATATCACCTTGAGGCAATCCAATCGAAACATTTGAAACAAAATCACGCTCTCTTTACGCCGGTGACGATGAAGTTGAAATTGCCACTTGACGCCGGCTGTCTGTTTCGATTTATGGAGAAAAAAAATTGATATTTAGGCACAAATATTAACATGTTTTCGTGTCAGAGTCTTAAAAACTCAATTTGCCACACTATACAGTAAAAGTAAATTCGAAAAAAGGTTTGTAAGCAAAAGATTTTACACTTCTAAGAATTTTTACAGCACTGAAACCTTATTTTTTATAGACTTATAAAAATACAATATTATAACAATTTACCCATTTAACTATTGATAAATAAACATTGGATAGCTTTCCATATTTACAGTTTACAGAACAGATTGTTTTCTTGGCGTTAATTATCTTCAAACTACACTTAGGTACCTATTAAATTATTTCCTAATCACAGATAGTTCTAACCTCAAATCAATGTCAAACCACGCTAACCCAACAAAATGTTTTTCCCCCAATAATTCATCCGTCAATGACTTAGTGCTTTGGTTTATTACATTTAAAAAATGGAACAAATTACAAAAATCTACTAAAACAGTACCTACCCTAATGCCTGAATTAACCTACTAAATAATGACCTATCTCTCATTATTTCGTTGCTTTCCATATAAAGTTTTAACTTTTTTTCTTTCGTTGTATTATTTCCCAGGTATAATCATGGCACTACTGCAAGGTGGAGTGGTGCGTCGTCTCCCAGCCCGTGCAACGGCCTCTGGAGCTCAGTTTGGCCTCTGGATCATCCCATTTGCCTTTGTTTGCGTTGCATTATCATCACAGAAAGATATCCAGATCTTGGGATTAAATTCCCTGTACTTCCTCTATGCTGGACTGTTTCTTTTCGCTGTCTGTAAGTTATTTTATCTATTCCTTATTTAAAACCGCAACTGAAATATAAATGTGAAGTGTTGTTTAAAATCTTCATAGACTCTAACATAGGTGAGCTGCTTTATACATGTTGTATTGTATGCACTGTGGAAAAAGTATTAAATGTCATTCATTTAGGGAATCAAAAATTTGACCACCATTCAGAATCGAAACGTTGCTTGAAATGGCTTTAGCCATGTTTGGCGACCAGATCTAGTCATGTTGATATAAAATAGATGAGAGGGCAGTATGAGAAAATTTATAAATGTGAATGAAGAAAGGAGTGTATGTCGAGCTAGAAGAGTGTTGGCCAAAATAGAGGAGTGTGGCTTTCCATCCTCTCTACATACCTCTGTGTGATAAAGTTTTAGGCAAGACAAAGCTTTAAAAAAATCTATTTGAGGTTAACACTCTTATATTTTTATCCATGATGTACTTTGGTTTCTTTTGGTTTATCTATGATGTACCTTGCTGTCATTTTATAAAAATTGTGTTTTTATTTCAGCTACAGCATTTGTGGTCTCGTGTTTAACCACCCTGGTGTCGCAGATAGGGGGCCCTGATCAGCGGGGGACCATTCTGGGTGTGTTCAGATCTCTCGGGGCCCTGGCCAGGGCATTGGGGCCCGTGGTTGCTTCAATAGGTAAATTAAAATTACTCTGACAATGAATTTTATGAATCTTTCTATTTAAATCAACCCAAAAAACTGGATTTGCTCTTGGATGACTTTATTGTCATTTGTGTCAAATTTTATTCTGGCAATTTGGGTAAAGGGTAATTGAAAATACATACTCAGAACCAAAGTATTTCCTCTACCATTCCCATATTTTTCAGTTTAATAGTATTGCTGATGATTTAATGTTCTATTATGCGCTAGTGGTTACTACCCACCTTCACTCGAGTTTCAATGCTCTTTCTTTCTTTTTGAACAATTATTAAAAAGTATTAAACAAACAATATGGTGTCCTCTCAAATTTTTTTTAAGAGTTAAATCTTAGACGAATTAAATAATGTAGATACGTTACCGAGACAACGCGCGTGAATATACTAAACTGAGTCCGAGAGACATACGTGAGGTTTACCGCGTTCAGTATCACACCAACATTCGTTCGACAGACAAGCTGTCACGGGGAAACGGGAGCTCTTCAACCGAAATAATGTGAGATAGCGAATGCAGATATACATAGGTGTGTGGAAGACAACTGTTTCCGCCCGTCGTACTCTACTTGGCTAGTCGCTCAGTAAGTTCGTCGGGAAAGAGAGATTATAACAGTAACGCGGGACATTCATATAGCTATCTCATCCGTACACATATATTCTGTTTGGTATGGCTATCCTTTTCATAAGCTTTGTAACTGAAATCAAGTGCGTGCCACATTTATCGTTCGATTTTTATGAATATGATGTGTCTATGAATTGAATGGATTTTTCAAAACCCTTTATAAAGCCCACGATGAAAATGAAATTCCACCTGAAAATGGTTACGTTGACATGGAAAACTAGCAAAAAAACGCGCAAATTTCATGATGCCAGAGCTCGCCGTTTATTAGTTTTTATTGCTTCAGCACATGGACTTTCTGCTTTTATCAAAAAGTGACAAGTTTTTACAAATGCATAATGTTTTTTTACATTTCATGTTTTTTTTATTTCCAGCATTTTGGAGTTGTGGAGCCTTTGCCACTTATATGACAGGCGCCGTGTGCTTGCTCTATCCAGTATTACTGTTCAAATACTTCTACACTTCCAAGTGACCCCCAGACTGACCCCAGTATTAGGTTGTTTTAAGGAGATTAATACACATGTAGTGCATTTACACACCAACCGACCATCACCGTGAAGTTTTTACTGCCTATTTATTTTTCTCGCAATGAGAACCATAAGATTAACGTGCCTTCTTATGATATGATAGTATTAGATTTTTGAATTCTCGTAATATTATTTATAATGTATGCAACGTTGCTGCGAATCTATTATAGCAAATGTCACATTATGGTGTACCTATGTTATCAACAAAAAAAAAGTGCCGAATATCTGTCTTTTTTCCCTCAAATAATCCCTTTCTACGGCCCCTTCCTTAACCTGCGTCACAATATTGTCCAACTGAGTAGTGATGTAGCTCCTGTGGTTGTACAGTCACATGAATATAAAATAAAATTCTGAACTGCCATGACAGTGCCAATAATCCTATGTCAGTAGAAACTATATTAGATTCCAATGCTTAAGGGTCAGCACCCAAAAATACACACTTTTTGGTTTTCTAGTACAAGCAAAACTTCAAACTATTTATCTGTCAATACAATTCTTAAACAGCAAAATCTTTTCCAGTGAATTCAATTCTTTAACAGAAAAATTCATTATGACTGAAATTTTAGTTAAAACGTTCAAAAATGCCTTTGCTGGTTTTAAAACTGCCCCTTACATTGACATTTTAGTATGTTATCAATAGAATGTAAAGAGTTACAGTTAAAAAAACGTATTCACTGGAAACCTCAGACACTTTTTCTAACTACCCATAGAAAATTTACAGATATAAATCATTTGTATTAGAATGCTAGAAAGTAACGCTTGGCGTCATTCTTGAGTGCTGAACCTTAAGTGTAGTCCTTGACACCCGTGGCCGAGCAGCAAGCTCCTTGGCCCTGAACCTAGAGTTTATGGTTCCCGCCGTAGACAGTAAAAACAATTACTATTATGGGTTATTCTCATGTTAAATTTAAGTAATTTAAATTGTAGTATACTTACACTCATTCCAGAGAGTGAGTCACTCACAGTATTACCCTGATGAGAAACAATGAGAGACTAAATATACTTTAAAGGCTTGTCAAACATGACACTCATGTGATAGATTCGCAACGATGCAAAAAGGTTTTAAATAAATTTAGATTTTTTTAAAATTAGGTAACTTTTTTATAATACTATAGATGATGTCCTACTTATCTTGCATTATGTTCTTAAAATGTTCAATTCCCAATAGATTCAAGTGATGGCATGCCTTTTTAATTGTTTTTACTATTTATGATTCCCTTCTCACATTATCTTACCCTAAATTAGCTTACATGCATTTAGTAATCTGCATACATCATATATTTAGAAGTATCTTGCAATTATTTTTACTGCATTCTGTACCTACATTCATATCTCTAAAGAAAAATGTTTCCCCCTATGTTTATTAATTATTTATTTTACATCACCTGATAATACCTCTGTTCATAAAATGTCTTGATTGATTTTATTTACATACATGAATGAAATTATTTTATAGAATACATATTTACAAAGAAATTTACACTTTTTTAATTAATTATTCCGTTTTCCCCACAATATATGAATGGTTTATTTTATTATTATTAGCTGTTTAAACTATTTATAATACTGAAGTGTGTAAATGTGGACACATATAAACTACAGAACATATCGTCGAAGAATGTTCACTCCACTAGTTTTCCAGAAGGCACATCTCTGTGCTGAGTCTAGGTGATTCCTGATGTCATTGATTGGCTGTGAATAATCTCAGTATCCCATGACCTCCCTCCACCATACGAAGAATAAGAAGCTGATTGAACATAGAAGAAGTGACGGATGTCCCAGGAAGATATACATGATTAACCTTTGGAATGCCGGATTCCCGCAAAGTACAACTTCCGTCATGCCGGGCATAAAAGTCGATCTACACGTTCTTAGATACTTTGTCTATGTATTTTTTAAAATTGTATGTTAATGGTATAAGTGGTTTTTCTGGAATAGCTATTTGTTTTGAGAATCGGTTTTTTCTGCCGCACTGACATAAGCAAACTTCAAATATTTATTACTCGACTTGTACCGAATTCAACGCATTGCAAAATATCTCTATGGATTGATTATTTGTTGAAAAGCGATTACGGTTCATTTAAATATGCGAAAAACAGGTGTAAAAGGATAAAATGACTGGAAAGATAATGATGAATGCGTGGGTCTCCGAGGACACGCTGGCACACAACGGGTAAAAATGTTGCGTGTCTTTGAAGACCCTCTGGCACACCAGGAGTTAAGTGGATCAAAAATACTATGGAACCTAAAAAAAATCATAGAGGTTTGAAAAATATGTTCATGAATACACATTTACAAAATAATTTGAACTCCGAAAAACAGATTAAATACAAATTTTCAGAATTCTTGCTGTTTCAGTATTTTGAGCACACAGTAAAATGTCAAAGCAGCTATTGCAATAAAAATTGTTTTAATAGAATTTTGAATAAGGATTGAAAAACCTAGGGATTTTTTAAATATTTGAGTTAGAGAAGAAAACTTGAATTTTTAGCTGTTTGGTGTGAAGATAGATTTATTTAATAGTATTGGGCTTCCCTTGGGCAGCCTCTTAGGCAGTTCATCAATTCCCTCCCAATTTCAGCTGTAAGCTATCAAGGTAATAAATGATAGTTAGTATGAGAACAACATGTTATAAATATCTGGTAATTCCGCTAAGAGAAGTGGCTTCTTGTTATCAACGAGGAAGAATAATCCTTCACAGCACACAAAACACAACTCTTCAGGCACAGAGAACACTTTTAAAACAGGTTTTTGATAAGAAAATATGAAGAGTCAAAAATAAAATATGTTGCAATAGTTCAAACTTAATTGCTGCAATCCCATAGAATTTGTTTAATAATAGAAAGTAACTGCTTAAATGCCTACCTATTGAAACATCTATGAAAATAATAGTACTTTTTGCCTTGCCAATGAACTGTGATTTAATTTTCTTTTTGGCACTCAATAAATTGAGAAAAAATTCCAAACGGAGAATTAAGTGAAACATTAACTACTTACGTAATTAAGTTCAATTTACTTACAATAACATTTTGCTGGAATTGTACCTTTTACAATAATTTATTCATTGTTGAAATGCCATGCTGATAGAGCAATAAAAGTTGTTATTTAGAATGTTAAAAATGGAAATTGAGTTTAAAATATTTTCTGGTGGTTCTTATGTGGAGTGTTATGAAATCTATTTTCTTTTATTTGTATTTCCAACATTTTGACTACCTCGGTATGGTATAATTTTTCTCTTATTCTTTCAAGATACTTTGATGCGTTTTAATTGAGTCAAAATAATATGGATTTTGGAACCTATTTGACATCAGTTTATTTGTTAGGTTCTTGAAGTCTATGTTGTTGGAGATTGGTCTGTGGGAGAATGTGTAAAGAAAAACACTTTCATAAATATAATTTAATGTATATTTTCAGTTTTAGTTATTCTCTTTTTCATTATAATATTTAAATATTCAACACATACATCTACAACCTTCCGCTGTGATGCCATACAATTCTTTAATCATATATTTATATTCCTAAAACTATTAATCTTCTTACACATGTAACATAATATGGAGTAATGGATGCAGGATTTGCAGCTAGTTTTTGGACACAGAAATACACAATGTAAACACGAATTATTCTCACATGTAAAACCTCAATAATATTATGAACATATTTACAAAAAAATTCTACATTTACGAATATATAATTTTTTTAATATTAAAATAATAACGGTCAATGAATTATAGTAAATTAAAACTAATGGTCAGTATGATGTTCCGTTAGTAAAAAAAAAAATAGAGAACAAACGTATTCCATGAAATAAATAAATACAGAAAAACTTATTGTACCTCATTTTTAATATAAAAATAATAATAAAATGTGAATCAATAAAATAAATGATTGTTTATTATTTTATCGGAATTCAAATTATTCAACTGCATTGAAAAAACTATTTCAATTTTATCTTATATAATATATTTTAATCTGCATGAAAATAGGGAATTGAAAATAACTTTTTATGTCTCATAATTATTTGACTTTCTTATTTTAAGAATAAATATGTATTGCTATTTGGATTTTTTGAGGGGTGTAAATATTAATTGAGAGTATTCATTTGTAATAATTGAATGATTAATATATAAGGTTACATTTATTATAATATCATATCAATATATTTAACATTATGGTCATGACAACATCTGCATACAATTTCTATTATTAAAATTGTGTCCCACTTATATAATTCTTTTGGAGTTAATATCAATCACTCAGCAAGCAGATGCAGAGGTTTCTACTAAACTTCCTACTAAAGAGAATTGTGATGAAGTTTACTAAAACAAGAAACTCAACGTTTATGAACTTGGAAAGTATGTCCTTAGATAAATAAATGCATTTACAAAGCAAATTTCTTGGTTGGATGGTAACATGAAAAATTGGTCTTTATAATAATTATTATTTAATCTTTCAATTCTACACACTTTAATTTAAAGTCACTGGCGTTAAAAAGCCTTAACTTATATTTTAACAACAATACTATTTAGTCAAATATATTTATTTACATTTTATTATAACTAATCTTTGGAATACATAATTTTATGCTTTCTCATCAAACATTGTCAAACACTCGGCATAGATTATAAAATCTATATTTTTGCACAAAACATTCTATAAAGTAGTCATGTATATTATTATCAGTACTTTTACACGGTTCTTTCTACGCATTACATTAATTCTTATTAACCCATTCATCCGTCTAGATAAATAGTGTTATTTTTTCTGTATAAATAATATCATTCAAACGTAAATATAATAAACCCATTTCTAGTTTATAATTCTAGTGAAAATCTTGAAAATAGAACGGTGTTGTATATAAACAGTTTACACACCAATTCAATTCCCATACATTTTGTATGATTTCCATGAAGTTAGAAAAATGTTGCTGATGCATAACACAACATTAATGCCTTCTAAAATTCATGGTTATATTATGCTGATAGCAAATCTGATAATGTAGCGACATCCTGGATTCGCTGCAGAACTGAAAATCTTACTACTGTGACCAACAGGGGATACGTCATGAAAAGATAGAATTTGCCCACTCATCATTCTTATTCCGATTATGTCCTCAGTATACATCTCAATCTCTCTCTCTTGTTATGACGTAATGACATAATTATCAACTGTTTTAATTTATAATTAACTACTGTTCAAAAAAATTGTAAGTACATTTCTTTCATTTAGGTATATAGAATGCTTCAACCAACACATCTGTCAATACAATTAACAATTTTATTTAAATGGAGGGAGTATGTAACATGTTACCTTATAAATTGTAAGAGATAAGGTTTTGATATGCAAGAAAACATAATAATCTTTTTACCATCTTCGGTCGGAAGAATGATATGTTCTTACTATTAACCATACTCGATCTTATGCTGGATGAAGACCTCTCCAGGCTTTTCTTGCCCTATTTACCATTATGAATTTGTATATACCATTCTAACAATATCGACAATAAAATTGAATTACATACATACATTAACAATAAAATCAGCTCTAAAAATCTTGTATACATGTTATTTATAAATGATACTATGAAAATGGATAATCACCAACCATGAACAGGTTTCACAAGTTCAGTCTATTCCTTAACCTTTTTATGCTATCCATACTTAATTTGATGCTTTTTAAATTAATTATGAAGGTCATCACCAAAAGATGGGACACACAAAGAAAAGATAGATTTTTTTTCCCCAATTTAAATAGGCTGTTGTTATACTGCCTGGAATCTATACGTTTTTTACATTT
The DNA here is from genome assembly GCA_022651775.1 of Drusus annulatus. Taxonomy (NCBI): domain Eukaryota; kingdom Metazoa; phylum Arthropoda; class Insecta; order Trichoptera; family Limnephilidae; genus Drusus; species Drusus annulatus. Next base: position 424,858 of record JAGWCC010000065.1, on the reverse strand, counting down.
AATAATACATATATTGTGCATAAAATAAATTATTTATGATTGAAATAAAATAAATTGATTGGAACGATTGAACTGATATGAGAAGTATATTCAACTGGATTTATACAATTTTTTCCATTGATAGATATGTTGTTACATTTACTTTTAATATTTATCCGGTTATGTATAATGCTCCATAATTTAAAACAATAAACTCTATCAAGTAACGTAATTAATAAGTTTATAAATTAAATTAGGTTTCCTTAGCCATAAAATGTTCTTTATAAACATTAAAAATTATATGAATAACGAATATCCATAAAACGTGCCAATAATTTGTTCTTAGGCTATTTCAAATGTTTATTTTTAAGACTAGATTATTATTAATTACTCACGATAAGTATAATTTTTTACTTTTATTTAATTATGAATGTGATGTTATCGATGAAGGCCACATCTCTAATAGGTACACAATAATATTATATTTTAAATACAGTCCGATTATTATTAATTACTTGGTTTCTCAATACACCAAAGGAGATGAGCCTGAATCCAAAGGGACAAACTAAAATGTATGTGTACATAGATATGTTGTATTGATGGATATAGCCTTATTAGAATCCCATATCGTAATAATAATTCTTTCAGCTAAAATATACTTTCAATTCAATACAAATAATCGCCATTGATGGATCACAGTAATTAATTGTTTAATAATTTCGAACCATGATTCTGATCAAACGTTTTTAAAATGCATTGTACACTGTAGGCTTTGTAAGTTCCACCATGTTGCACAATGTTCACCCACATATTATTACATCAACTGTGGTTTTATGTAAATGTTTGTAAATGTAGCTGCCCTAAACGAATGCTTAGGGCATATGCAAAGATCAGACATTCGATTCGGGGCCGTCGGTGTTGTGTTTGAAGGAAGCTCGGATTCTCGCCAAGTAAAGCGCACACATGTGTCCGTAACTCTTGTTGTACCACTCAGGTGTTCTGCCCCTGTTACAAAATATCACAATATTAGTCAATATTCCGTGGAGAATCAAATCGAGTGCCGGAAGACAGCGAACGTGGCAACGAAGTGCTGTACGCATAGGGAACAGGTATTGGAAGGGTAGGGTAGCTACAGTAAAAAGATAAAACAAACAACCGGTACTTACCCAGTATCAACCCTGGTCAGGTGCATCAGCCTGGATCTTCCTTTCCCTGCGGGCTCTATGAGGTACCGACTAGCCAGCACCACGGCTCTGACGCCCCCCAGCAAGATGGGGGCGCCGGCGTAGGACACCGAGGTCTCCACCACGCAGCAGCCCCCTTGAGGTAGGTCTGATTGCCACGATCTGGGGAATCAGAAAATTTTTGATGTAGTAATCTAATAATAATATTTGGATAATTTGTATAGCGCCGTTTTTGTGAAAAATCACCTCAAGGGCGCTGTACAAATCTTAATTTCTACTTAATATTAATTCTTAGTTTATATAAATATACAGCAACATACTTACCTGGCAGGTCACTTCTGGCAGGACACAATCACCATATCATAATAACCTAAAATTTAGAATTACTTAAATTTTTTATTTTTTATTTTATTTTATTTTATTTTGTTTTATTTATTTATTTATTTATTTTTTATTTTATTTTTTTTCATTTTTTAGGGCATGAAGGCAAATTTAAGATAAAGTATGTCGGAGGTATTTTTAACTTTTCGTGAGTGAAGAACAGATAATGGTGATAATCTTCTAATGAATTTGAATGTGAGAGTCTGAAAAGATTTCATACATTCGATTCACTTACATTGTGTTTGAAGGATATGATTTTCTGAAAAATGAGGTTTTGAGTTTGTTGTGAACTCTGCCAGGTGTTTTGCCCCTGTCAAAATCATATTAGTCAATATTCCATTCAAATCGAGGTTTTAGGACCTGACACTCCACGAACGCAACGAAACTTAGTGTCTGGGAACAGGTATTGGAAGGGTAGGGTCTTTCAGTAAAAGATCCAAACAACCGGTACATCAACCCTGGTCAGGTGCATCAGCCTGGATCTTCCTTTCCCTGCGGGCTCTGAGGCACCGACTAGAATACCACGGCTCCGACGCCCCCCAGCAGGATGCCATTCCGTTAATTGATTTGGCTCCATCCAGCAAAGCCTAAACTGGAGGTCTTTCAGGACATCTGGGGAATCAGAAAAATTTTGATGTAGTAATCTAAGTGATATGCAAGTAGCTAGATATTTCTGTATTCATTTTGAGAAGACTCTGAATTTGATTTTTGCAATAACAGTAATTTCAATTTAAAGCTATATGTAATATGAAGTGAAAGCTGCAGTTGCATGGTTATTGTGGTACCATAGAGATATTGACTGAGGTGAAATCAGGAACGATACATGTTAATGTAAATTTCAATAATTTTAGTACCTAATCAATCAATTGTAGTTTCTGGTTTCGTTGTAGTCAATCTCTCCGCCACTGGAGTATATATTATGACATTTGAATATGTATCAAATTATTATGGTAATTGTCTCATTAATCTAACTACATGTATATAAACAAATCAAGTGTAGAGACATTGTTTATCTATTGTATAATTTTCGTTTTAAAACATGAACACTTTAGTAATTATGAAGATTCCAGGATAATAATTAGGTGTAAAAAAATGGTTATTCAATTATAGGTTTGAAAGAGTAGTTACCTGAGAACACAGTAATCCTTGGCCTGCAACGGAGCCATACTAGCAGTGAGGTACTGGAATACTTCAGCTTGTCCGTTTAGTCTGAGGGTGAATTTCAACAGCGAGTCGATAGATATGTAATCCGTAGTATCCTGAGATAAAAATATTATGATCACTAATCAATAAATTGTCCAAAGAAGCGAAGCTAGCAGTCCAATCTGGAGTGCTTATATAAATTATGATGTATTGCAAGGCATGGAACTGGCAGAGGAAGGATGAAAGTAGACTGAATGCTGTGGAAATGAGATCTTTGAGACGGATGTGCGGTAAAACCATGTATGACCGTATTACAAAATGTGGATATCCGGGAAAGAATGCAAGGCTGATGTGGTAATGGATAGGATTAAGAAAGGGAGCTTAGATGGTTTGGGCACGTAGGAACGAAGAAAGGAGTGTGAAAAGAATATATGATTATAAGTGAATTTGGAAGAAGAAGTCGAGGACGCCCGAGAACCAGACATGGCACGATCGGAAATCAAATACTTGAATCGGGGTCAGAAGAGTCAGAATAACCGAAGAGTATGTATGAGACGATGTATGAATGTAAATGAAGCAAGAAGTGTGTGCCAAGACAGATGTGTATTTCTCCGTAGTATCCTACCCTTGAGATAAAAAATGATGGTTATGATCAGTTAGTTAGTTACAATAAATTTAAAGATTGAAACTAAAATATTTTACAGTAATTTCTTCAATTAATTAAAATTACAATATTTGTCATAGAACATGTAATACTGACGGGATTTCGCAATTTCATGATACAAGAGGTTGAAAAGTGGTTTAAATTATGAAACAATATTTATTATCAATTTATATGTAGGTGTCAGAAATTCACCTGAGGAAAATTGTTATTTGAACTTCAGGATCTTCCACCACTGCTCTAAATCCTTGAGTCATTGACGTGACCTTTTAATCCGCCGTGAATAGCCAGCAAATATTTTGAAGACTGAGTTAATAATACTTATTCATGTTTTGTTCGGTATACTTTGACCTTCTGAACAAATAATTAATTAACAAGAAATCGCTGTTAGTTTGGGGAATTTTATTTCCTAGAGAAAAAAAACATGAACGATAACTTCATCTCTCAATTTGTTCAAAACAAAAGTAGTTACCTGTGTAAAACTTCGGTGGGTGGTGCCTCTACCTCCGTAGTGACCCTCCACAGTCGCAGGGGGTGGCCATCGCCCACCTTGCGATAGCACAGCTCGACGTGAGGTTCGTGGGTGGTCATGGAGACCCATCCTCTTGATCTAAAAGAAATGCATCTCATTAGTTGTGTCTAGCTTTAAGTCTACTTGATTTTCACTTCTAGAATGCCTACAAAATAATTATAGCTGCTAGTAATTAGATAATTTGTACAGTGGCCTTTTTGTGAAAAATCACCAGAAGGGCTTTTCCCTATAAATAAAATGCTTTTCTGCAGAGAATATTTTTTACTCCAAATTTTAAGGATATGATTTTGTGAAGATGTAAGTGTTGTGTGCACGATATTTTTTTATTGTTTTTTTTTTCTATAATAAGATCATTATTGACAGAATATCTTGTAAATTTTTAATTTTTAAATTTTGCATATTGTTTTAGTTTTTTGATCATTAATTATTTACAAACGGAGTTATGAAATGTTATTTGTATTTTTAAGTAAGGAAATTTATAAAAATCTTTACTCAGTCTAACAATATTTTCCATACCTAATTCGATATTTATACTATCGATACATGTTTCCTTTATCTAGGTTAATTAAGAATGTTATTATCATAGTGAGGAACATGCATAATGCAGCTAAGGGAATTATGTTTATCACATGTATGGCCTAATATCATAATTTATTATGTGTATACGAAAAAATAGGTTATTTAAAAATGTACAGGGGATCTATTGCTACCAGGTTTTAGAACAACGTGGCATTTTATATGAAATCTCACCTTTTGGTTGCCCTCCCACTTGTTCTATGCAACAGTGAACAACACAATATTAGAAAAATACTAAATACTTGAAATATTAAGTAAGAACAGAATTCTAAAACAGGAAATGTCTACAATATTAAAATTCCTAATCAGCTCTTGAAGATGTATCATCGTTAAGGTACTTATTTGATACATTTATGAATGAGGTAAAAGTATATATATTAAAAAAAAACTTTGAACACACATTGATTGAGTTTAAAGCCAACGATATGCAGACGCGACCAAGCTATCTTTCAGACAAGTACATAGTACAATATTAAATCTATCTGCCTAGAAGAGGGCATGATTTTGCCCAGAACTAGTTGGGTTTAAACTCAAATAAAGTGGTGTATACAAATTTATTGTTTAACATTATAAATAGTTGTAATTTTTTTATATTGTTTAAGTACCAAAACAATTAAAAATAGAAAGTTGAGCAAAACATTAGAAAATAGATAAGTACAAAATCGTTTAACTAGTTAAACTATTTTTTCAATAAATTCTAAAGTGAATTAGAAATATTATGTTATTAGAAGGTACATAATAAAATTTATATTGAGAAGAGAAAATATCAGATTTACAAAAATATTTTTAAGAGTCATGTTTTCTACCTACAGAATAAAAAGGTGGTTAAGTATCAATTCTAATTCACACAAGTGTAAGTAAAACAATATTATATAGGTGAAAAGATTAAAAAATGTATAATTTTGAAAAAGAACATACTTTTCTCTCGCTTCTTTGAGAAGGGCCTGTGTGCTAGCTTGTTGGAAACTTTGCCAGTCCTGTTGCATTTCTGATCCCAATTCTTCTAGTGTCACCTAGGAAAGAAAACATTTATTAATTTGGATCCTTGTTTACTAAAATCCTCACCTTACCTCAGACCATTTTTTGCACCTCTTTCAACAATCGATAGTTATTTGATATTAAGTTTTTTGGACTATTAACATAAATGGTTATGTATGTTTTGTTTTTTCCATTATTTTTAGTTGTAACTGATGATTTTATCATTGATAATTGCATGATTTATGTTGGGTCATTTTTGTGAAAAAATCACCTAAAGCGTGCTTATCATACTATCTTGAAAGAACCATAAAAACTTACAGGAATGCTCTCTTCGAAGCTGTTGAAGGTACACCTCTGCAGGGTATCTGCAGTGACAGTAAACAGCTCCCGATGCCTCTTGATCAGTAATAAGAGACAGTCGTGGGCTGCTCGGCTTTCGTTTAGTTCCCGGGGGTCCGGGGTGGCAACTCCTACAACGCCTGCGCCGCCCCCTCTACGTCTGCGGGGAGAAGCTGACGCAGATCTGTGGATATAATAAATTATTTGGTAAGTCTTTTTTGTATCGCGTATGGCGGCAAATGTTTCGAATTCTGGCGCCGCTGGAAATTGCAATGCATGGGCGACAAGCTTGGCGAGTTGCGAGAGACTGGTTGTGTCGGCGTTAAAAACCGTTTGCGTCGTGTGCGGATCGCCATTGAAATACATAGGAGAGCAACTCGAGTTGCAAGCTGGTTTTTATTTAGTTGCTCCGTGTGCGAAGGCCTTAGTGTTTGTAGGAGTATATAATCAAGAAATTTCTTTTTAAATGTGTCGGTTTCATGTTCAGATTCCTCACCTGTTGCTATTTCCCTCCTTATTGCTATTGCCCTGCCCCTGCTGATGGTGGTGTAGTCTCAACAGCGTTGGAGCCAGACACACGGCCAGGTTGGAGGCTGTCATCTGGTTGGTGGCGGAATGATCCGGCAACCTTTAATCGAAAAAGAGAAATTGTCAGATAAGATAATTACAAGTGTAGACAAGGCTACAAGCTTTACACTATTTATTTAAATGGAAATATACGATTGAAGTATTGTTTTTTATTCCAGAGATATTAAATATACATATTTGGAAAATGTTAATTTACCTGTTGAAGGAATGCTAAGACAACTTGAAGAGCTTCTCGATGCTCCTCAGGAAGTAGAAGTAAAGCACATATTACAGCATCCTCTCTCATTGGTGGTGGAACATCTGAAAAAATATGAACATTAATAGAATGTCAATAATTACATAGCGAATGGAACAATATTTTTAACAGATTGTTGGCGGGCAGTTTTTTCACCAATATACTTTTACTTCACAGAATAACCAAGTTAACCCATTTCTCGTAACCTACCTCTGATCTGTACAACGGGTTTTGGCATCTCTCGCATTCTACCAATAGTATACAAATTCAAAAACAAGTCTTCCGCTCTCCAGCAACAGTATGCAAAAGACGCGACTAAGCGTCTCCCACAAATAATATGTTAACAGACGTACGTTAAAAATACACAAGTTGACATTTAAGTAACTAACTTTACTTTTAGCAATTACAACAACAAAAAATGTATTAAATATGCAATACAAACCAAATAAAAATACATTAAATATAAACATGTTTAACTTTATCTGTTTAGGCTGTTATGTCTTAATGAAATGCATTTTAAGAACATAAATCAAATGTGTATAAAATAAAGTTGTATAAATAATTTTATTTCTCAAATGATTAAAACTCCCATAAAAATAAGATTAACTCACGTTGAAAAATAGCGATGAAGGTCTCGCTAAGCTTATTGGTTAGCAGCGCATCCGGCAGCTCCCGGAAGTATTGCTTCACCATGTCGGCCACGTCGTGCGCTTGCTGCTCGTCGTACGGGGCCAAGGTGGCTGGGGGAGGCGGGGGCGAACCCGACCCGCTACCCACCCCCGTACTGCCGGCACTCTCAGCCAACTGGCGCAGGCGGAGGGTGCGGGATCTGACGCCGGCTTTGCGGAATATTCCAACCTTCAAATTTACAGAAAACAATTAAATTTGGCTTAACACATGATGGTTTCGATTTTTGAGGCATATACAATATAAAGCAATAATTAAATATAATTTAAAACGAGTGTTAAGTATAGGTTAACAAGTGCTCAAAAATTTTAGTTGAATAGAAGCCATTTCAAATTCTCGTAATTTTTTTAAAGGGACCCCCTCTAAAATTGGTTTCTGAATATTACTCATCCTAATCTGTATTGAATCCTAAGTGAATTAGTTGGGTTTTATCAAATAAATAAAAATATTTTTTATTCATTATTTGATCAAAATTTATCTTTTAGGACCGTAAAAAAACTGACTTTTTAAATACAAGTAAATATTTATCTACTCCAAGAAACTACTGGTCAAAGAGTAAAATAATAATCTTAGAAAAACATGGCAAAAGCAAAATACCACAACAGATGGTCACCGGTACGTAGTGTTATAAATACAGTGAAACTGTCTTAAAAGGTTTTTCAAGGAACTGCATACAAAACCTTTTTTATGTGGGAAAATCTTAAATTCCAAATAAAGGACTTCAGTTTTATAAGGTTTAAAAGAACTTAACTTGTATGCACGAAAATCTTTTTTTGCAAACTGGGAGCATTCTACATAAGAACCTTATGCCTTGCCTTAGGGCAGGGTTCGACAGTTTTTCAAGTGAGAAGAGCCAAATTATCAACAGGATAACAAAGGTAACAGGGAGCCACATATGTGTATATACATATGTATAGGATATGAATTTTTAGAGTAAAAAAAGTTCGAGATGTTTTATTAAAAAAAATAATTAAAACGGTGTTCATGTATCGCTTTTGGTAGCTTTACTATATCTGGAAAATAGCTACTTATTTTTAATTGAATAGATGAATGTAAATTTTCAGCCGTTATTCTGCTTCGAAGTTTATTTGGTTAATAGTTTAGAATGTTTGTTTGTATACATATATATGTACACCCAAAGATTGTGAGAATACCAAAAGCTTGTTTTTTTTTAACGCGTCATGTGTCAGGCAAACTATTCCATATATCAAATATTATTGTTTCTATTTTAGGCAGTTGTTTTACAGCTGTGTTACTTGTGCTGAAAAATTAAATTAGATTTCTCTCTTTCGAGTTCTTCCAAGCGGCTGGTCAGATCTGTGAATTTGTTGCTCCACAGTTCTTAGCTTTTTAAATCTATTAACTGCATCTGGAGTGAACCAGCATCTGTGTTGATGGGTGTTAAGTTACGCAAAGCAGACCCCTGCCTTAGGGTTACAAAGTTGACTAAAAAGAAGATGATGCTGTTAATTACCTGATCAAGTGCATTATTTCTCAGGAATCTAAGCGCAGTTTGAATAGGTTTTGGCAATGCGTGTCCAGTGCGTTGAAGTGAGACCAGTAGAGGTACTCCAAAAACAGTCTTATCTGAAAGCAAAAATCAAAAGTTTCGTTAAAATACAGAGTTATACGGTGTATTAGTAATGCAAAGAATGTTCAATTTGATAAACTTCAGACTAGGTTATGATCGTGATTAGTTTGGCAAGTTAACCTTATCAAGGTTGAGTTGAAATAATAAATGGAAAAGAGTTATAAATGAAACACATAAACTTTGTTTATAACCACTTTATTATTTAATATTACGTCTACCGGTTTCGAAAGTACCCTTCCATCATCAGGACAATATTAAAATTAACATAAAATACAAAATACTGAGATATATATATACATATTTAGGAATTGGAATGGGAAGGAGAAGGGGTAATTGATATATATTTCAGCATTTTGTATTTTTTGTTAATTTTAATATTGTCCTGAGGATGGAAGGGTACTTTCGAAACTGGTAGACGTAATATTAAAAAATAAAGTGGTTATAAACAAAGTTTATGTGTTTCATTTATAAATATGGCAAGCCACAAAGTAAATCCTTTTTACGAATATGGAAAAGAGTTAAATCAAACCTTTATAGTCAGGAGCTTTTATTTTCCTAATGAATTTTGGCAGCTCCCAGTTCCATCCAGTTCTATGTGTTGGGCAATATCGCTCCATACAAGCTGTCAGCTTTAGCAACGCCAGTTTCCTCAACACTTGTAGCTGGCCGCAAGACATGGCTGCCATTGGCTTTACACCTTAAAAAAATAAATATATATAATTGATTACTTGAATACAACATATCAAAATACTATTGATTTTTTAATTACGTACATGTCGATGGCTTAGAAATTCTATCTCCACTTATTGTCCAAAATGAGTTATAAATTCTACAAAGGATAACCCGAATTTGTATGTATAAAAATATGGTGTCTCTAACCCAAATTATTAAAAAAATGTTAACATTATGACAATCAAAATTTCCAGGAGATCAAAAATGTTTTACTTCGTTATCTCAAAATAATGGTTCTGGGAGATACAATATCTCAGCTTCAAGGCATCGATAATAGAAAAAGGCTTCTCCGAAGTTTGAAATAAAAAGGTATTTATAAAAAACTTTAAATTAAACTAATACTTTGCCATAAGAAAAATGTATATCTGTCTTATTTCAAAGTTTGTAGTTTTTTTTAGATAGCTTACCTAATTCTTCTCCTTCTTGTGGTGGAACAGGTGGTGGCAAAGTTACATTGGACGTTGGACGGCTACCCAATGAGGAACTCCTCTGGAATGAATGCCACCGTTGAACGCTACCCCTAGAAAAACAGCTCAGAATTAGATACACAATATCGAAAGAAAATCTGTAAATAGCAAGCAAAGCAAGTAGTAATATATAAAAACCAAAGATTGCTCATACTTTATTTTAGGAGTGACTTCAGACTTCACTTTATCTTCAGCTTCATCATGAGACTGTTGTGATTCTTGACTGCCGCTGAGTTCACTGCGTGATGCTGACTTTTCTCTCTTGAAACTTCGGTCTCTGTACCTGTTGAAAAAGAGATTTTATTATTTTTCATGAATCATACTTTTGGGGGAATCAATAACATATCATGAATCCGTTGTGACATATTTATTAAAAAAATAATGTATCATGAAACCGTAGGGACAATTTCATTAAGTGGAGTGTAATCGACAAGAACTGACCTATAGCTATCCTTCAGGTTGAGTGACCCCGCTCTCATGGCGGGTCTGTGCGTGTGCTTTGCAGGGCTCCTTGAGCGACCACGGGGTGGTGGGGAGGCAGGGAGGCGAGGGAAGGTTGGAGGCTCCCTCTCGTCTGGGGGGACGGGGGGCTCCACTAATACCACCTAAAGACATTACAAATATTAGCCATAAAGATAAAATAAATAAAATCTGTCAGTTTCCGAGAGTAGCAAATTCCTAAATAGATATATACCGGTGCTCATATTTTGCCGCTAGAAAACATTTTGTAGAGCATATTGAATTATTTTAAGAGGAGATTGTTTTCTTACCTTGGTATTATTACTATTGGCATCCTTGAAGTAGTGCTGTCTCCAACTAGATGGCTGGCATTCAGAATCACTGAGGGCCCCAGCATCATCCTGCCTGATGTTCCTATGAAGTAGCTTCTTTGCTCGACTTCCAATCTTCGATCTGGAGGAAGACCTGTGCGCAGAACTCTGACTGGCATCAGAGCAGTAACTGGAACTATCATCACCAAACGGAGTGGGACTCAGCTTTAGCTGACCAGCAAAAGTTGGGGCAGTGGAAGTCATGGGGGAAGGAGGCATCGTGGAAAGGGGAGAAGGGGGGTGAGATCTTATCGGAGAAGCCGGATAAGCAGTCGGGGAAGGGAAATCAATGAAGTGGATATTTGCTGTTGGAGAGATATCGATGCAGTTTAGGTCTTTCATCTTTTGCTGCATGGATAGGACGTCGAAGACTTGTGGGGAGGAGATGACTACCCCTTCGCGGTTTTGCCTTTTCCTTCTCCTGGACTTGATGGACTCCACCCTCCTGAGGAAGGCTTTGGCTCCGTCGCGGAGGCGCTCTGATCCGGTGCGGCGGAAACGGGAACCTTGCTCGTCTGAACCGTCAGCAAGGGCGGCCATCTCTTGACCAGGGACGGTCAACCTGTGAATAAGAAACGAAATTAACTAACCAATAATTAAAGTGAGCCAGCGTCAAGCATCAGTAACCAACGAAATAAAATTATTAATTGCTAGACCACTTGTAAGTAATATGTCAAATGGAAAAAAAAGCTCATCCTTGAGCTTATTCAAACATTTATATTCTATATGTTCTCTTAATTATACTTATGCAGGGATGTTTCAAATTATAATTCATTTTGTATTTTGAACTACGTTTTATCATTCAAACTATTGTTTATCCAATGCTTAGTTTTAAATGTTAGAACATAATGAAATTTTGGCTGAATATAATTTTGGCCAAACCATTAATAAAGCTATTTTATAAATGTCGTAAACATGATAATTTAAACGTAAAACCTACATACTTTGACAGTTTTTCGCACCACGTTCTAACTCGATTGTTTTGACTTTTCACCAATTTTTATGCACATTATTTCATGAGAACTGTTGGCAGCCTTGCCGATGTTTCCGGCCTGATGGCTCACGTCTAACTGATTATATTTTGGTTTTACATCGACCGAAGTGACGAGTAGAGTAACCTCTTCAATAATGATGGGATTATCCCAAAACTAAATTTTGGGTTTGGCGAATACAAATAGGTATGCGGGCGCCAATGCGATTTTAATGAGCTCTTTTTAGCTGAAATAAATATGGAGTAAATCGGGTAAGGTCATTTGCTGGGCCGATGCAAACACAATCAATGAGTCGCACTTTCAGGCTGTTCTATTATTCCAAGAAGTTGGGAATACATTAGCAGTTACGAATATTTGTATTGTTCCACAGGGAAACTAATGTATTCGGCAAGCAGTGAAGCACACTCGTTACAACCAAAGCTCGTAAATTAATGATTTTAATTAGTATTACTATTTACGTTACTGTAAATTGACAAATTATTTTAATCCCATAACGTACATAAAAAAGTTTTCAGCATTGCCCGTACGCACTGCAGAAACGAAATATTAAAAGCGTTTTAGATACAAATTTGTTATATTGTTCATTTATATACATTGGGTTATTTTATAATTCACTTTTAACAATTAACTTCTCTCGGCTACCTCGAAAAGTCGACTGAATAAGGATTTTCATTACAAGGTAATTTTTATTTATTTATAAATTAACAGACTAAAGTCCAATTACAATAAAGACATATAAAAGACGAAATGGAAAAAAGAGCAACAGAGAAGGAATAGCACATACATAATAATGAATGAAGCGATGACAAAAATAGGACAAAACAAACATAAGAGAGAACATTCAAGTCATGGTCTAATCAAAGTTTTGGTAGAGTCGTAAAAAATGACAAAAATCATTTAGCGAAAATACATTTGAAATTAAAACCTGGAAATCGATAGAAACATATATTTGTGTTAATATAGCGAAGCTGTATTTAAAGATTCAGTTACGATTTAAAACTTAGATATTCTAATTCGTAATACTTTTGCATGAATTTGGTCGATAGTGTGGACGTGGAGGGTCGTTAATCCGCGATAAATAGTTTAGGATAGAGGCGATTTAAAAAATATACTTATTCGAGTTAATAATATTAAAGTTTGATACATTTTTAATTACGTAAATCAACATCTCTTTTGAATATAACTTCACAGTGATTAACTATTAATTTGTGCGGAATGTTCGATTTCCACACCTTGCAAGCCCGCCAGAAGATGTTTTTGGGTAAACATTTTAATAAGTTGATTTCTGGAGGTATGTATAGCTCATATATACTAAAAGGAGATCGACTTGTTTGCCCCAAGTAAGCACATTAGTGCGAGGCACCGTGTGACGTTTTACACACTGAAAGTCAGGACATCCTCTTATAAAAACACGTTAATATATAAAGCGATGGAACTATTCAATGAGGCTGCATCTACTTTAGATGTGTTTAGATGCACATATTGTCGTCGGAAAGGCTAAAGGGCTGAAGTCCAATTTTGGGAAGTTTACCCCGGAGCACTTTGCTTTTTTGTTGTTTTACAAAATAAAATTCATAAATCTTCAGTACGATGGGATTTAAAAAAAAAGTTAACTCAATGCCCTCACTGAATTACCTGAAGGGACAAAAGCAAAAAAAAAGTCCAAAATTTGTGTCGCTTGAGTCAAGCCTTCTCCCAAATGGTTAATATATTTTAGATAGCTGAAAGGCCACAAAAGTCTTCAGAATCAAACGAGAGTCAGAGTATCCTGATGCAGAAATTAAAACTGCATATTTAACTCATTTTTGACCAAAGTGTCGCTTAAGCCCTTTTGCTTTTCCAGCGACGATACGTAGAATTTTGTCGTTATCTCATGGTGTACGTACAAGAGTGACCGTAAGGTACATAACGACCCACATACTTTTTTACACACATTTTTATACTCGCCATGTTTAATAGTAAAAATAATAATAATGATAATAATAATTGGCTGATTTGATTGGCGCCGTTTTCGTGACAGAAATATCACCTCAAGGGCGCTTTACAGCATAATTAACATAATATTAAAACTAAGACTTATTATTAGTGACTTACAACTAACATATTTACATTAACACATAAAAAAAAAATATATATATATATACGAGTTTAATGGTTGTTGCCCGTGCTGTCGGACCTAGGGTAGAAAAAATGAGTAAATATATATATAAATATACTTCATATATATAAACTTACTTCATAAATATAAACTATGTGTAGCACTCGGACTGAGTGATCAAAACTCTAGTGAAGCAAATTGACGTTATTGTGGGTGTGATAATTTGAAAAGGTGTGTCTTTAGTTTTGCTCTGAACTCAGTTGAGCTGTCAATCTTTATACATTTAAAAAAAACTTATTACACTACTGTTTTTTTTTGTTCATTGTGCTTTTTTATTGATGTTTTACTTTTGCCCTCTTTAGATATTGGTGTAAAGCAAGGCTGTGTAATGTCACCGTGGTTGTTCAATTTGTACATGGATAATTGTATGCAAGAATTAAAAGATGTGGGCTTGGGCGCGAAAATGAACAATCTGAAAGTATGTTGCCTATTGTATGCGGACGATGCGGTGCTGATTGCTGACAGTGTGGAAGATCTACAGTTTCTAGTGTCTAGGATGAACCAAGTATGTATGAAAAATGAGTTGACGATGAATGTAAGTAAGTCCAAAGTCATGGTGTTTGAAAGAGAGAGTACGAGAACAGCGTTCAATGTGGTTGTGAATGATGAATACTTGGAGCAAGTGGATGAGTTTGTGTATTTAGGAAGTATGTTTACGAGAGACGGAAAGGCTGACAAGGATATTGAAAGAAGGGTGAATGCAGGAAACTCCATTAATGGAGGACTGAACGCTGTTGGCGCAAATAAGAAATTGTTCAAAAAAGCGAAGCTAGCAGTCCACAATGGAGTACTTATACCAACCCTGATGTATGGCAGTGAGGCATGGAACTGGCAGAGGAAGGATGAAAGTAGACTGAATGCTGTGGAAATGAGATCTTTGAGACGTATGTGCGGTAAAACCATGTATGATCGTATTAAAAATGTGGATATCCGGAAAGAATGCAAGGCTGATGTGAGCGTAATGAATAGGATCAAGAAAGGGACGCTTAGATGGTTTGGGCATGTAGAGCGAATGAACGAAGAAAGGAGTGTGAAAAGAATATATGATGCGAAAGTGAATGGAAGAAGAAGTCGAGGACGCCCGAGAAAGACATGGCACGATCAAGTAAATCAAATACTTGAATCGGGTCATGTGAAACGTCAGAATAACAGAAGAGTATGTATGAGACGATGTATGAATGTAAATGAAGCAAGGATTGTGTGCCAAGACAGAGTTATATGGCGGTCCGTCCTCTCTGCCTACCCCTGCGGGGAAACGGCGTGATGGTTAGTTAGTTAGTTAGATATTGGTGAATAACTGAATAAGGAGATGATTTAAATACATAAATAAATACAGTGTAGAGCGTTAAGAATGTCTTCTTGGGATATGAATTTCTGAAGGAGTTGTTGACACGGCTACTTACAGATCGGGGGGATTCTCTGCGCCGCCAGACGCGCGATCCCGGATGTTCTGCTCGGCGATGGTGCGGTCCGCGATGGCCTGAAGCCGCTGCTGCGCCTGGGGCGTGATGTCCACCACGCGCGACCAGCGCCGCGACTTGCGCTCGTACTGCCAGTTCTCGGACAGCGCGCACTGATTCTCCTCGTCGGACTCCTCGTGCTGAAACAACATACAACAATATTTATAGAAGATATGAAATTGCTTCCTACACTTTGTTTTAAATATGTTTTTTTTATTAATAGTGAATACCGCACTAGAGCTTTTATGAATAAAAAAACGTGGTTGCTCGTTCGTTTCACTTGATCGTCGGTTTTTTTGTGTGATCTCTTAAAAAATATAAAATAAATGTGGTGTTTTGTGAATAAGAATACTAAAATAAGTGTGGTTTTTCGTGAATTGTTTCTATAATAAATGTGTGTAAGAAGAATTCAATAAATTCATCTTCATCGGTGCGTGAATGGTTTCCCATTTTTCCTTCATTTCGTAA
Source organism: Drusus annulatus (assembly GCA_022651775.1). Classification (NCBI taxonomy): domain Eukaryota; kingdom Metazoa; phylum Arthropoda; class Insecta; order Trichoptera; family Limnephilidae; genus Drusus; species Drusus annulatus. The sequence goes on along the minus strand of JAGWCC010000065.1, from coordinate 408,877 downwards.
TCTTTCCAGGAGTTACAATTAGACACTTCCATCAAGTAGTAAAGTACGTTTACCGGCCACTATTTTCTAAATTCACCTGAAGCTGAAGACACATTCGGTGTTTCATCGCAGCTTCGGATCCAACAGTTTGGTTTAATTTCACAAGAGCACAACTGCTCTCCCAACCGTCTGGAGCCAGTGGCACTATGGCATCCCCAATCAGGGTATGTTGTGAAGCTGAAGGTAGTGGGGAGGGGAAGGTGATGGAGAAGATGAAGTTTGGGAATACATGGCTATTCATATCTGGTCACCAAACACGGCTGAAGCCATTTCAAGCAACGTTTCGATTTTGAATGATGGTCTCTTACCAGGGCGATACTTAGAGTATCTACCACTCTGGAACGTGCCGTAAATATACTATATTTAATTTAATACGAATTCCGTTCGATACGAGTCCGGTGACACTGCTCGAGGTAGAACCATCGGCAGGTTGGTCCCATGCTTCTGCAAAAAAACACTTTTTTGCAACTTCTCTTTCTGATACTACATGGCGGCATCCGTGGCCGAGTTGCAAGACGCTCGACTATGAATCCAGAGGTCGCGGATTCAAACTCGGCGTGCGCAAACAAATTGTATTTAATAATATAAAATAATGCATAGTACTCGTATATTTGCGGCACGTTCCAGAGTGGTAGATACTTCAAGTATCTACCACTTGAAACGTTGCTTAAAATGGCTTTGGCTGCGTTTATTGAACATATATGAATGGCCAGGTATCACAACCGTCCTCTATCCCACCAACTTCCCTTCCCTATGTCTTTCAGTCTCACAACATACTCTGGTTAGAACAGATCTATCTGCAAACAATATCTGATTACGTTGTTTATTTAACTTAAACTTAGTTCGGTATTGTTTATTATCATTAAACATCCTAGTTTGATACACGGATTTGAAAAAAAAGTTTGTACAGTAAAAAAAGGAAAACATTATCAATGACGAGACTGGTCGTTTGTATAATGTTTGTAATGATTTTTCATTTTTATTGAAGGGGTTTCTGATCTTCATAGATCGCTTTCTCGACGGTTTGTTGTTTGATCTCTTAAAAAATATAAAATAAATGTGGTGTTTTGTGAATAAAAATACCAAAATAAGTGTGTTTTTGCGTGAATTATTTCGGTAGTAAATTTGTGTAAGAAGAATTCAAGAAATTCAACTTCATCGGTGAGCGCCCTTGAGGTGATTCTTTACAAAAACGGCGCTATAAAAATTATCCAAATATTAAAGTGATTTGCAACAGAATTAAATTTGACTTGTAGTTCTGAAGAAAGCCAGTAGAAATGGTCTGAGAGACCGAAACGGTACGTGCCTTATCGAGGCGATAGCCGAAGGGTCGTCTTTCAAAATGGGCTGAGATAAGACTGCAGGATTGTATGTGTTATTCTTTTAAAGCCAGTAAGGTAATATTTACGTTCTGTGAAAGGATGTTTTCTTTATCGCCTTTGTTATCCTCTGCATCTTGTTGATTATGCTAATGTCGCACCTAGCAAATAGTCTGATCACTCTACCGCATTGAGAATCGTAAACAACAATGTTTTGTTAGAAAAATATAGCATTGAAGGTGTAGCTAATATATTGCTTGGGAGTTGATTTAACTTGTTGTGAAAACAATAATGGTTTAAGATATATATATCATATTTTGTTCACTGTAAAGTCCGTCCTACCTAGTTATCCTCACCATAACACCCAGACCTGGGAGAGTTCACACGTGCAAAGAAAAATCGTAGTTCATTTATTTTTGCACGGTGTGGAGGTCTTGAGGAAAATAATTTCCCTCAGAGCCTATGTCATCTTGAGGATGCTGTGTGGAGGGTCTTTTTAAAGAAACGCAGGAGTGAACCTGGGTTTTGATGAGACCCATGTTGAAGGAGGAAACACAGAGACCGAAAAATCGTTCCGCAATCGAGCTGTTGAACATAAGAACGAGTCGTAAAAGCGACCCGTTCTTGTGTATTGAATGTCAACCGTATACAAATGTTGGGCACTTTACTATTGGCTGTGGAGGTTATCTTCATTTGAATTTTTATTCTATTCCAAAAAATGGGTAGGTACCTGAATTATGAATTAGTACCTGCCTACAGCGCGTTTTGTAATTTGTTCAGATTTTAACAATTTTCCAAATAATAACTATTTCGTACAGCGTTTTTATAGGCGAAAATATTAAATTTCAATGTTTAGTTTGGAAAACTAAAAAAGGACGTCATAATTATTTCTTTGATTTGCATTAAAAATGTATTCCATTTTTTGATACAGCGAGTTGTGAATAAGGATGTTTCAAAACCAGCAAAGGCACTTTTGAACGTTTTACTTCAAATTCCAGTGTGCATTTCATAAAGGATTTAAAATATTTCCCTTCAAGAATTGTATTCACTGGGAATCTTAGATTTTTTCTAACTACCCATATAGTAATATTAAAGCTGCCAGGATGGACTCCCTCTTGATGGCGTTTTTCAGAAATGAACCCTAATATCCTCCATTAATATTTCAATTTAATATGTACAAATATAAATATTTTTCTTATGAATTTTAAAAATTATTATTATTGTGACTATGTATTATTATCAATTATGGAAGGCATTGAATTGCACTACTCCTGCATACATTCTGGAATAAAAAATATATTATTTATTTATTTATAGTATTGACAGATATATATTGAATAAGTAGTAGTTTTGCTTGAACTAGAAAGTCAAAAGGTATGTATTTTTGGGTGCTGACCCTTAAACACTCCACATAAGCCCATTGGAAAAAAACCTTACTATAAAGAGTAATCTTCAGAAAATTTTCACTCTAAAAAACTCAATACAAATAGTTAGAAAGCGATAACAGACATGGTAGGTAGACAAAATACCAATAAAAGCTTCTTTGTTCTAGAAAATTGGAAGAAAATTACTTATTTCACAGCGAAATATACTACAGACCCACATCTAGATAATTGGCCATTAGCTTTTACAAACCTTCCTCTAGTAAACACAAGCTCACACGTATTTTAATGACATCCCATTTCTTTTACGACCTAATAGTTTTGAAATTCTTGCATGCTTCCCGCCGACAAAACAAGTACGTCGATAACAGTACTTACACGAATCACGCAGTGCCTACTCGCTAATAATATTTTTTACTGTGTTTTTTTCGACGAACGGCCGATTTTTCCAAGTAGCTACCCAATATCAGTAGGTTGGGCAAGAAACAAAACAAACACAATGGCGTTTTTTTAAAGATGTCGTATACAGAAAAAAGATAGTAATAATAATTACACTCCAAAAGAGGAACGGAAATGGACATAAAACGACTTTTTTACGTGAGGGATAATACGCTACCATTTCTACGGATAATTTCCGAGAGGAAGCGATAATATAAAACTCTTTGCCTACTTTTGCAAGTAAAATGGTTATATATATATATATATATATTTATATATATATTTACAGAAACATTAGAGCGGTCGATTCGTGTTTCCGAAATATGCAAAGTAATGTTCAGAGATAATTCTTTATTGGATTTGTTTTTAGCTGAGAGAAAATCAAAACACTAATTTTGTTCTAGAGTTTGAAGTACGGTTTATTTGTTTGAAGCAGCAAAACCCTCTGACGTTGAGCTCTGGCGTCATGAGAATTACACATAATTTTTGGTCTGGAATTTATAGGCCAAATCATTTATTTTCAGTTTACAAAGTAATTTCAATCGTGAGCCATGCAGCTTTAAAATGTCAATTGAACTCTCAAAAAATGAGACCTTCTATTGTTTATTACGTACTTTTCTGTAATATGGGGTACGTGGTGCGGTTGAAGGTAGTGGGAAGGGGAAAGAGATGGAGAAGTGGAAGGTTGGGAAGTACTTGAGAATGTACCTTTATCGAAATTGTTGATATATAAGTCCTTAGATAGTTGGGAATTGAACACAAAAAGATTAAATATAAATATACATAGTATATGAAAGGAAATAGTATTGTACGAATGTATAAATAAAATCTTGTTTTACAGCTATGTTAATTCAATGATGTTTCTTGACGAGTAGTTACTTAATAGTTTAGTTAGAGGTGGTGAAATACCCCCTAAGGCAAAACATTTTGTCAAACTAACATACATAACGTTCACCATTGCCATTAAGAACCTACAATCTAATCCAAATTCGTTTGAATCAGTACTCGACAACCCTTAGAGCATATAATTATAATTACTCATAATGTAAGCTTCATTTGTTGGTGTCAGGAAGCATTTAAGAATGAGACAGCTTTTGCTTTAACTGCATAAATTCCCAGGAAGTGGACTGATTAGGTCTAATGGCGGGTTTATTCGCAAAATGCAAACTTTTCGAGTATAATTAAGTGCAGTTCAACTGTTACTATCCCTGGATAGTATCCACCCAATGTATGTTAATAAATTAATCTTTTCATTGCATTAAAATAAGATTATTTAAAAATAATGATAGTCTGAATTTAAATTTGACCAAAGATGGTACAAGTGACCAAAAATTCTACGTTAAAAAATAATATTTAAATACATATAATGCAAGTTTTTGTTTATCTATTGCTGTCCTGTATCATAAGAGTTTACACTATCGTGAGGGTAGGTGTCCGTCCAGTGGAAACAAACGAGAACTTTGAGCTGAAAAACTATCGATTAGGAAATCAGGAAAGGCAAAAAGGCTTAAGCGACACTATTTACTACTACTCTGACTATTGTCAACAACACGGTAGGTGACAATAGTCAACAACACGGTAGGTAGGTAGGTATTATTATAAATATTTTAATTGCTTATATATTGTTAAATAATTGGTGTTGTGTAGCCCTATATATTATCATATTTGTTATAATTTTATTTACAATGAATACCGCACAAGAGTCCCAACTGCTCTTAACCGTCTAGAGCCCTCCCTAATTGAGGATGAATTAAAATGTCAATAAAAAAGTGAAAAAATAACTACGCACCGATACATCGTACACTCGAAGAAGTATTCCACACACGAGGTTAGAAATTGAAAATGTCATTCAAAAGAGAAATTAAACAATTTGCACCAATCACTGTGTAATAAATAACAAATATTGTCTTTGGTAAAATACACACGAAAAACTATGAACTTTGCAGTCACAACGGGTTCAAATTTAAAAAAAAATCTGAATACGCGCAATAAACTGTAGAACTTCGTAGAAACATCAGATTCAAATTTGATTTCTAAATATGCACGATAAACCATAAACTTCGCAGTAACGTCGGGTTCAAATTTGAAAATGTTCTAAATACACACGACAAACTAAGAACTTCGCAGTAACATCGGGTTCAAATTTGAAAATGTTCCAAATACGCACGACAAACTAAGAACTTCGCAGTAACATCGGGTTCAAATTTGAAAATGTTCTAAATACGCACGACAAACTATAAATGTCGTAGTAACATTGGGTTCAATTTTTTTAATTTTCTGAATTAGAATTTCACAATACGCGCCGATTGAAGCGTCTATGGTAAAGTAGGACCGGTAGAATAAAGTGCAACACTATGGTACTGGTTCGACGTTCGAAATTGGTATGAACGAACGTGCGACGAGAAGTCAAGACTGTCACGCTACACGCACCGCTAACTTGCACACAATTCCTTTACCAGAAGTCACCAACCAGTGACGTGGGAACAGTTTTGTTACACATTTAGACATGCGTGTTTAAAAAAAAATGCCGTGAATACCGCACAAGATTTCTAACTGCTTTTAACCGTCAAGAGCCAGTGAGACCATGGCATACCCGATTAGGGTATGTTATGAGGCTGAAGGAAGTGAGGAGGGAAAGGAGATGGGAAAGAGGATGGTTAAGAAGTATCTGGCTATTCAGATCTGGTCACCAAACACGGCTAAAGCCATTATAAGCAATGTTTCGTTCATATGTAGTATTCTCAATATCACCCTGGTGAAAGGCACAAAGGGCTTTGGTAAAAAATGAGTTAAATATGCAGTTTGATCAGTTTTTATTCTGCACCGAATTCTCTGACTCGTTAGTTTTTGAAGACTTTTGTGGCCCTTCAGCCATCTAAAATATTTTCACCATTTGGGAGAAAGCTTGATTCAAGCGACACAAATTTGGGACCTTTTTTAAAGCTTTTTAACTCAGTGAAAGCATTGAGTTGAGTTAACTTTTTTTTCAAAATCCAACCAGGTACTGAAGGCTTATAAATTTTATTGTAAAACAAACAAAAAAAAACATTGCTCTGGTGTAAACTTCCAAAAATGGCGCTTCAGCCCTTTCGCCTTTCCGGCGGCGATATTTTCGTAATTTGTACAGCGTCATTTTTGTGAAAAATCTGTACTTTCCAAACTTATAAATAATAACTAGTCAACTTTATTAAATCAAACTTCCTCCTTCCTTCTTCATCTCCCCACGTATTTCACCCTCAGAAAATTCGCCCAGATTCCACTGGCTCCTCTGGCATATAAGAGTTTTTTCGCGGTACTCACATAATAAAAAAAAACTAAATGTATCAGAAAGGGAGGTTGCAACGGAGCTCTCAGCGGCAGAACTATATGTACACTGTACAGTTAAGTCTGAGAATGTTATTAGAATAATATATAAAATTTTGCTTAAGGCGTAAATCCCGCATGAAACTAAGGAAGATCAAGCATAATTAAATAGAGGTGGCAAATGAGGAAACAGTAGCGCGATTGCGTAATTTGAGTAGATACCCAACTTACATAAATCTCGACAGCTTAAAGATCAGTCTTCCAGTAATTAAGCTGCAAGAGCGCCAAGTTAAAATCTGCGTGGAGGGTAAAATTTATTCAAAGGTCCACAAGTGTTAAGCCACAAATTGTTTTTTTTATAGACTGACACTTATGATCTTAAACGCAGTTATTTGCTGGTGAGCCGTACTGACAGTGATGTCAAAATCTAAACTTAACTAACTAATTAACCATCACGCCGTTTCCCTGCACGGAGTAGGCAGAGAGGACGGACCGCCATACAACTCTACACACATTCCTTGCTTTATTCACATTCGTGCATCGTATCATACATACTCTTCTGTTATTCTGACTTTTCTCATGGCCCGATTCAAGTATTTAATTAATTTGATCGTGCCATGTCTTCCTCGGGAGTCCCCGTCTTCTTCTTCCATTCGCTTTCGCATCATGTATTCTGTTCACACTCCTTACTTCGTTTATTCGCTCTAAATTCCCAAACCTTCTAAGCGTCGCTTTCTTGATCCTATTCATTACGCTTACATCAGCCTTGCATTCTTTCTGGATATCAACATTTTTAACACGGTCATACATGGTTTTACGGCACATTTGTCGCAAGGATCTCATTTCCACAGCATTCAGTCTACTTTCATCCTTACTCTGCCAGTTCTATGCCTCACTGCCATACATCAGGGTTGGTATAAGCACTCTATTGTGGACTGCTAGCTTCGCTTGTTTGGACTTTTTTTTTTATTTGCGCCAACAGCCTCCATTAATAGAGATTCCTGCATTCACCCTTCTTTCAATATCCTTATCAGTCTTTCCGCCTCTCGTTAACACACTTCCTAAATACACAAACTCATCCACTTGCTCCAAGTATTCATCATTCACAATTATATTGCACGCTATTCTCGTACTCTCTCTTTCAAACACCATTACTCAACTTTAAAACCACATATGGGAAAAAAATAAAACAACTCAGCAATATTTTTTCACCCTTCGCAAGATCGAGGTATCACAATATGTACAATATACCTTGTGATTTTTACCCTAATTGCGTTGTCTTAAAAACTGCCATATCCGCAAAAAGTAGATTTACCCAGAAAATCTGTAGAATGGTAGATCGCCTTGGTGAAAGATCACCATTCAGAATCGAAACGTTGCTTAAAATGGATTTAGCCGTGTATAGTGACCATATATGAACAGCCAAGTACTTCCAAATGTTCGTCTTTCCCGCCTGCTTCTTCACTCAACTCCCTTCGGCATACAACATACCCTAATCGGAGATGCCATAGTTACACTGGCTCCGGAGAGTTGGGACTCCTGTACGGTATTCACATAAAAAACAAACCAGGTATTCTTTATTTCGGTGGGTAGGCTCTTAAAAATGCTCCAACAGCCTTATATGCATAATATAAGGAACCTATAAAAACCTTTTAAAAAATCGATCTCACAAGAATATACCATCGAGAAATACTTGTATTTTTTTAATATACTGTTCTTAAATCGGAAAAGTTTGGTGGCATCTGGCGTACCTTCACGATGCTCTTACGTGTAATGTGCTTGGTACTAGAACTCACCTTCAGGTCACATAACTTGATATTATGATGTCACAATTTTAATCTTCACGGAACAAACCACCAACAGCGTGGAACTAAAACACAATTCTGTCAATTTGTGAAGAATTGGGTAGAATGACAATTAAGTTTCAATTAAGGTTTCGTGAAATAGCGCCTCAAGGGCGCTTTACAAACTTAAAAAACTATGGCTAAATTCACCATTAAATTATTATATACCAAAAGCTGTAGCTAGAGTTAGTTACCTTATTGATATTTACATATGTCGCGGTGATGAAAAAGTTTAAAACTTTTTGTTTAGCAGTAGATCGAGAATTTGCCGAAAATTTATCGTAAATAAGATAAAAGAACTATAAATAAGATGAAAGAACTGAATAAGATTAAGAAATGGGCGATTACATGGGTTAGACACGTAGCTTAGGACATCAAAAATAACATAATAGCAGGAGATTAAACGCAAGAAGAGGTCCTAGGAAAACATGAAACGATCGAGCCAATCAAATTGTATTTGTGTCAGGTAATGTCGAAAGTTGGAATAATGCAGCAGTATGTATAAATATGGATGACTACACAGACAAGGCATCAATTCCAATTTTACAAATATATCCACAATAAAGCGTTAGAACAGATAATTAAATAATTACCAACTATTCCTTGATCGCCATCTGAATTCTAAGCGGCTGAAGTAATGTACAAATATTATTTTTGCCATCTAATTAGGCCCATTTCAGGTTTATTTATTACAAAATTTCATCATGTTACACGTGGTATTAGCCAATGTAACCCATAATTTCTCCGAAATAGGTGACCTTTAGTAAATACAACAAATAAAACGGATTATCACTAGGTAGGCTAATTACCGTTGATAAGTAGAAAGAAAGAGATAGATTTTCCGGATAAGAACATACCTCAATTAAAACAAATAATTCTAATACCGTAGCAGACATTTTGGTGGCTGAAAATTCTATCACCAATTTACTTAATGTCCATTGTAAAAATGAAAACTGTATATAAAATTTACATTGCATTATCGTGAACAAATAAATGTTCTGACAGACATTTTGGAAACTGAATTAATTTACCCAATTGTATCATGATAAACAAATAACATTTATTGTTTATTATTAACAGAGCAAATGTTATGAATGAAGACGCTTTGATTGCTTTGTAGTTGCGTTATTCAATGATAATACTAATAATTAAGTAGTGATTCATATTTGTTAAGGTGTATGTATAAGTGCATAGTTCCCATAAGCACTTAGGTCACAGGACCACTGTGTTATCTCCCATGTTTCACCTTATTTCTGTGACAGTAGTCTAGTGGCTGAATAAAGGGCAACAGGCTTATCTTTAGATGTTTGGCAGCCTCTTGTGACAGCATAACTCCCCTGGTATCTGGGCTTTATTCCCACCGAGGCGGGTCATTAGCACCATAGAAAATTCAGACATCAATGAAAATGGTTTTGCAAACTTGGAATTTTTTAAGGATTATATTGCGTTTTTACAGATTGCGGTTTACATGTGAGTGAGAACGATTCAAATACAAAAATCTAACATAAAGATAATTCACAAGAGAAACAAAGAGACAAAAAATAGATAATAAAACAAAAGAAAATAAAAAAAAGAGGGTAACAACTAGTCAAATATGCAGTTTTGATCAGTTTTTTTTTTGATCTGGTTTGATTTTTAAGACTTTTGAGGCCCTTCAGGCATCTAAAATATATTTACCATTTGAGAGAAGGCAAATTCAAGCGACACAGGTTTTGGACTTTTTAAAAAGCTTTTTGTCGCTTCAGGTAACTCAGTGAGAGCATCGAGTTTCGTAAGTTTACTTTTGTATTCAAAATCAAACCAGGTACTGAAAACTTATGAATTTTATTGTAAAATAAAATAAAAACTTAAAAGTGCTCTGGTGTAAGCTTCCCAAAATGGCGCTTCAGCCCTTTTACCTTTCCGGCGACGATATGTAGAATTGAACGTATGTATACTAATTATTAGAGAAAATCAAAGGATAAAGGGAAAATAAGATGGGGGAGGGGGATGCTCTAAATGCAAGATCATATCGTACCCACACCAATCTTATAAAATTATTCGTTTTGAGGTTTTCCAACTTTATACATGTACAATAAAGTGTTATTTTTTCCCGTCTCCATTGACGGGCCTTAACTTAATAATATTCTTCAAAAGGAACGTCAAAGGAAGTCACTAAAAAAGATAAAAAAATTAAAGAAACTTCGTGCAGGACTGTACGGTTGCATTCAGGTACTGACGCAAATTAGTTAACTTTACGGGAAGAGAAAACATGTTTACAGCCATTCAAGGTTTTCTTGCAAAAGAGACTTGAATCAAAAGACGTCCATTACTAGGTGCTGTCGCGACACGTTAATTAGATTTTGACGATAGTTTTAATATATGACTGAAGATCTTGGGTCACGACCTTGTATACTGATGATGATTCATAGCTTAGAGAACATAGAGTAGTATCTATCCAAGGCAGTGAAGTTAGTTTTTTACTTGTTTTTGATGATTTTAACCTGACTCGGCGCAACTGGGCATGGCTGAAACTAAGGCTAGGGTATTTATACAGCCATTCATATCACATATCGAAATAATGTTTTTGTTTATTCGTTTAGCCACTTTTTCACAGTATTTTTATCAGCAAAAATATAGCATATAACCTAAAAAATCAGTTTTTTTATTTTTTTTTTAGTTGGGTCAAGTTTAGTGGCACAGTAAAAAATGTGAACGGAGTCCCGCGGTGACCCAGGAGCTTAAGATCATTGCGACAGTATATAGAAGCGGTCTATGAAATTTGATGTCTCTTTCTCTCTCATGGTGTACGACGTGAAAACCCGGAGAAAGTGATTTATCGTAAGTTTGTGTAGGTTGGGTAAAAATAATTAGCTCTCCCTCCATATATTGTTACTTCAAGGTTCATAGCGAAAATAATGACATCATCTTCTATCAGAACCCAAAATACCGTCTGCTTTAGAAATTGTTTTTTTTAAGGTAATGGAGCGGAGGCATGGAACTAGCAGAGGAAGAATAAAAGTAGACTAAATGCTGTTGAAATGAGAAGCCGTGAGGCGTATGTGTAAAAAAAAATATTACGTATATGACGGTATTATAAATGATTAAGAAAATGACGGTCAGATGGTTTAGATATGTACTTTGAAGGAACGGATAAAGGAATGCTAGGAGAATCTAAGATACGGAAGTGATTGGAGAGGAAGTCGTGGCACGATCAAGCGAATCAAACACTTGATCGGGTCATGTCAAGAGTCAGAAAAAAAGAATACTATGTAAGATAAGATGTATTAATGTGAATGAAGCAAGTAGGGTGTGGTGAGACATAGATTTAAAGCAGTCCATCATATCTGCCTACCCCTCCGGAAAAAAAATGGCGTTTTTAGTTTGAAATCTATAGGGAAAACATATCACATCTCCAAGAAGCAAATATCCATGATTCTATACCATAACCTCGTATAATAACTATTACGGCTTGATATAGAAACAAATGACATCTGTTCTCTCCAAATCCGAAACAGCAGATGATTCTAGTAATGGAATAGGTACAAAGATTTACAGGGGTTTTTACCATCGGCAGATAGGAAAATCTATGGGAAAAACGTTCCACATCTTGACTTTATTTATCTACAGTTCGCAAGAAGCAAATATACCCATGGTTCTGTATGCGGTAAAATGGTAAATTGACATTGGAAAACCAATGTTTTTATTTGCATAGCGTTATAGTGTTGTGTACATTACACACTGGTATTGTATACCGAACGCGGGAAATCCATTAAGCTGTTTGGAGCACATTTTCATACGCTTTGTGTTAACATTGACAACGCGAATCACTGAAATAAAAATACGTTCGCCGTTTAATACCCAGTCATTCATTATTTTTATTTTTTTAACGGTATACTAGAAGGGTTATTTCGAAATAAATTTAAATTACGACACTTTAAAAATGCCATTATTATTCGAATTCATTTTAATCCTTCGAGATAAACCCGGTCCTTTACAAACTAATTCGCATAACTCTTCTGTAATACCTTGCGCGTTGCTTTGTTTACATTATTACCCTTTTTGTTTACATTTTTTTAACCAAAATGGCGAGAAAATTATTAAGCCGTTAAATTTTCATAAAAAAGCTATCTTTCGAAACAATTCCAACCTATACAAGTTGTTTATCAGATTGCTGGGACATTCGAGGCTTTATGAAACTTTTAATGTCGAACAGGAAAACGGAAAAAATTGTATTTCGGAAATCGGAATAAAAATCTTTTGAAACTCATTTTCGTATTTCGATATCAGTTTTCGCGATTCAAAAACACGATCACGCTTTCAATTTTCCCATTTGCTTTTTGCGTTCGGGTGATTGTTAATTCAATTCAATCCAATTCTTTTTATTCATTTTAAAAACATTACAAAATAAAATTTTAAGGCGTTTTGAAAGATATTTACAAAAAATTATATTGAGTGTACAAAAAACAGAGTACAATACATAAATACTAAGACAAGATTTTATCACTAAACAAGATAGATAAATAGTAAATAGAAGTTAAACAAGCAGCAATAAAGCTTGCTGTTTAAAGACAGTTTCGCTGACGCAAAAAATGTCGATATCCGAAGCAATTCGATTCAACAGCAAGGGTGCCCTCCCCACCGGCATGACCATTGGCAAGGTAGTCGTGCAGGCCGGGAGATAAAACAATCTATGTTGTCGATGACGGCGATAACCATCGGGAACATAAAAGTTTATGCTCTCCATGATAGCTAAGTTTTCGAAACATCCACGTATCAATTTGAAGAAATGGGTGACGATGTACACATCCCTTCTGACCTGCAGATGGTTCGTTCCGAGCATACCCAATAGAAAGTCAGTCGGATAGAGCCACGGGTAGTAACCGTACTCCCTCAAGTAGAGAAATCTCAAAAATTTCTTCTGAACTCTCTCCAACATGAGGGAGTATTCTTCTATTTTGAATGTATCTTGCGCCCACGAATTATATATTGTAAGCGTATTAGGCAATTCATACTTCGTAAATTCATTATATATTCAGTTATAAAATATGCGCAGTTCTCGCGAAGAGAAAATGTAAACAAACGTGGGAATGCAACAGATTAGAAAAAGTGTGGGATTTTTTTCTTTCTCTCTATCGACAGTGAAGTGTGAAAATTATTTCGATAGAATTCCATACAATTTACAAATTCCTTTAAAAGCCTGTATTTCGTAATGTAGGTAGTACGAAACTGTTAAATATTTAGGGTTGTTAGGGATTTTGTTGAGAGTTTTGAACATACACTTTTGACATGCATATTTGATATTACATTAGTAAAGTTTATGAATCCCAAAAAGTTTAAATTGTAAGATTTCTGGACTTTAGTAGATACATATAATCAATATTTAATGGGAAAGTTAGAAATATGAAAGTATTAAGTGTGAAAATTAGTGAAAATGTGTAAAGCTCCCTAGATTTATTACAAGAACCATAAAAAAACTGTTTTCTTTACGAAAACATTGGTTCAATTTTTGAGATACCTACCTTTGTATTTTAAATTTAAAGAATACTTAAAACCACAAAAAAAGATGAAAAAGGTACAAAATAAATCTAGTGTACGCTGTTAATAATGTTTAGATGCGACTTTATTAAAATCAATATATCAGGTTATAAGAGTGCAAAGAAGTGAGTCCTAGAAGAATGAGACGGAGGGAGAAATCGTGGACGCCTCAAGAAGACTTAGCACAATCTAGTGAATCAAATATTATTAAATGAGTCAAAGACAATGCAAGAGATGACGATGATATGATTAACGTGAATGAAGCAAGGAATATGTGCCAATCCATTTTTTTTGCGTTTAGTCTTCTAGAAAGGCGAAGTGACTCGAAGGGTAAATAATGTTCTTGTAACATTTTTTTAAATTTCCTAGAGGTTAGCACTTTGAGCTTGTGAACTGCATTGTGCTTTAGTGTAATATTTATTTATTTATAAACTAACGGAGAATAGTCCAATTACAAAAAAAAATACATAACACGAAATGGAAAAAAAAGAGTCACAGAGAAATAACAGCACATACATAATATTAAATGAAGCAATGACAAAAAAAGGACAAAATATACATGGGAAAGAACATTAAAATCCAAGCCAAAATCATTTAGACTGCTACCAAAAATATCAAGACCATATTTCAATGTAACCATACAACTCGAATGCGCATTTCTCTTCCCAGCCGACTCTGCAATAATGCGTCGTGTTGCATCGCTTTGCACCGCTGTGCATCGCCTCGCGCCGACCATTGTGCGCGACAAGCGTTGCGCGAACCGCGATGGCCAATTGTTTGTGTCAATGTCACACAGACGTGACATACAAGTGACATTCGCTGTTGTCTTTATCATCACTGTCGTCCCACTCTGGCGGCCGGTTAACTAATGCTTTACCTCAGAGCGAGAATATATATGGAGAGATAGCTAAAAAATTTTATCCAACCTATACAAATTTACGATAAATCAATTCCTCCGCATTTTTACGTCGTAAACCGTGAGAGAGAGAGAGAGACAAGACAATTTCTTGCATAATAGAGCACCACCATTCGGTATGTAAGCATGTTTTACGTCTCCCACGTCTCCGGCGACTCCGCCCACTACGTTTTATTATGCGACATAACAGGACATAACTCAACGGTTTTTTAGGTTATATCCTATATTTTTTTTAGTAAAAATACTGTGAAAAGGTGGTTATATAAATAAACACAAACGTCCATTCTTAGCAAATGTCGACATGTATACCTTGGAGTAACAATATTTGGAGAGAGAGCCAATTCTTTTTACCCAACCTATACAAACTTGGAATAAATCACTTTCTCCCAGTTTTTACGTCGTACACCATGAGAAAGAAAGAGACAACAAAATTTCCGAAATAATTACACCGCTTTAAAGTATCGTAAGAATGTTCTTCGTGTCCCATGTCTCCGTTGACTCCGCCCACACGTTTTGAAATGCGACGTAAATAGACATACCTCAACGGTTTTTTAGGTTATATGCTATATTTTGGTTTATAACAATATTGTGAAAAAGTGGTTATACGAATAAACAAAAACATTATGAAGAGATGTATAAATACCCTAGCCCTAGTCCCAGCCACGCCCAGGTTTAGCCGAGTCCGGAAAAACTAATCAAAACTGACTACAGCAGCGCTCCTTCTTGTATTCTCTGATATAAATACTCTAACCCTAGTCCTAGCTACGCCCGAGTCAGGCAAAAATCATCAATACTGACTACAGAAGCTCTCCCTCCTGTGTATTATTGCTCTGAGTTCTTAACGCTCCCGATAAGGTACTACGAATGCACGAAGCTGGGAAAGTCAACATAAATTGAGTGAAACAGAATTATAAGCTATGACGGAAATACAAATACTATCTAAAATCTATACCTTCAAGTTCTTTGACCAAACATCAAGTAGTGTTTTCAGCACTATATGCAGTTCACCTGTGTTGTGGAGAAGAGAAGCGATAAAGAACGTATGGCAGAATTAATTAGTTAAGTTTAATTTTATAGAAAGTTCGATAGAAAAAAGCGTGTCATGATTGATGTGACATTATATCATAACAGAAAAGCGGAAAACTCCTCAAAGACCTTCGTTGTATGTTCGTAAGGAACATTGACACAACTATATAATCGTACCGTCGCCGAAAAGGCAAAAGGGATGAAGCGTCATTTTGGGAAATTTACACCAGAGCACTTTAAAGTTATGTTTATTTTACAATAAAATTCATAAGTCTTCAGTACCTTTTTGGATTTTGAAAAAAAAAAACTCAGGTAACTAAATACTCTCACTGAGTTACCCGAAGTGACAAAAAGCTAAAAAAACGTCCCAAACTTGTGTAGTTGGGCCAATCCTTCTCTTAGTGGTAAATATATTTTAGATGGCTGAAGCACCACACAAAAGATATATTTAAGTCATTTTTGACCAGTGTCGCTTAAGCCTTTTTGCCTTTACAGAGGTATATGCCTTTTGTAATAAGTCTTTACACTTTGTGTAAATGTATGTTGTTTACTTTTTTGCCGGACTCGGCAGACCTGGGCGTGGCTAGGACTAGGGCTAAGGTATTTATACATCCATTCATGGCACATGTCGACATAATGTTTTTGTTTATTCGTAAAACCACCTTTTCACAGTATTGTTATCAACAAGAACATAGCATATAACTTAAAAAACCGTTTAGTTGTGTCGAGTTTAGTCGCATATGAAAACATGTAGGCGGAGTCCCGCGGTGACCCAGAACCCCAAGATCATTGAGACAGTACGTAGAAGAGGAGTATTATATTTGTTGTCTCTCTCTCTCTCATGGTGTACGACGTAAAAACCCGGAGAAAGTGATTTATCGCAAGTTTGTATAGGTTGGGTAAAAATAATTAGCTCTCTCTCCATACATTGTTTCTCCAAGGTAATCACACTAACCGGCGTCCAAAGATAATGATGTGACACGAGAATCAATTAAAATAGCTTTCTATGAAGGAATCAACTCACCATTTTTAATAGATTTAAATGAAATAACTACCAAAATTGAACTCCCACTTAACAAATTGAATCAAATGTAATCAATATGTATATTACGTAGGTTTTCAGTGTACGTGTTTTACAATCCGTATTGAGAGAACTACGAGTAGATACCTTCATTATTAATTAATTCAATTCCTAAGAAAATGATGTCATTAAGTGTAATGACGGGCGCTCCTCGACTTTGATGACATTATCCGGGCGCTAGGCGCAGGGACTGGCCAGATAACAATCTGCTAGTGAATGCATCACTTGATTTGAATAGATATTCTGGCTCTCCTCAACCTACAAACTAGATTTCAACTGATATTCTAACTGTAGAGACGTTAAAAAACAATGACACTTAAACTAGCACGTATTCCAAGATGGTAATCAAGCATAACTGTCAAAATTAGTCATTCAGCGAGGTGCAGTAGTTACTAAAAAGATTTTACATACAATTTGATGAGGTCGTGCGCACAGGATTCGTAAGCCAGTGATTTTGTTCAATGGTTTTGCCTCGGTTCCAACGGTTCTTAGAAATATGTAAAAATTTGATTTGAAGTTGAAAATTAAAAAAAAAAAAAACGTTTGAAATCAATGAAATATTAGTATTGATTGAACATTTTGTCATTTAAACTCTTTTTTGTTGAAAAAACGTTTTGACCACACCGTTACAGAGTGGTCAGCTCCACGGCTCTGAATCTTGAGGTTGTGTGATCAAATCGCGGCGTAGTAGAGAAACAAAAAAAAAAAGTTTTAAAAAGGTATTTTCTATTTTCCAACGAGTTCTTTTTTCTTTATCTTTTCCCTATATTATTAACCTTGAAAAAATCCCAAAATTGGGGATGCCATAGTCCCATACATAAGAAAACGACGTGCATTTAGTACCTGCCACGAGTGAACAGTTTTCATCCCCAACACTTTTCTCCCGAAATAATATCTATAGATAGTAAGGTTGGAATCTTAAAACAGCCAAAGCATTATAAACTTATAAATAATTTGTTATCCTAATAATCGATATAACACATTCTCTACAGTTTATTCATCGCTATTAACATCAATTCAATGGTGTGTTCGATGTCAATATAATATATTATAAAAAAACTCAATAACAGCTCTATGTCATCAGATGACATTATTATTATATTTTTATTTATTGCATAATATTTATTTATTTTATTGTATACGCCCAAGGGGGCTTTTACATAAAAAATGTTTACTAATAGTGAAAAAGAGAAAAAAATAGACACAAACTTAATAAGGAATAGTTGTAAAGCAGTAAAAAAATGTGTTTGATTACATTAAATTAATATGTATTAAAGATATATGATATTATAGCCTTCTTGAATCTATTATTTTCATTCAATGGGGATTTCTACACAAAATATTGTAACAAGCTTTTCGTGTAACAATAAAATAAAAAAAATAAAATAGTAAAAATCATAATAATATAACAATATACATAAAAATGCATGTTGTGACCTAAGTACAAGAGAAATATAAAACAGTAGAATTTTTTTTGTCATAGTGAAAAAAAACTCCATTACAATAATAGCAAACAAAATTTTATTAAAATATCAGTAAGTACTAAACAAAGACAGAGACTATTTTATTTGTATAATAGACAAAATAAGAATAATTTTTTTAATTTTTTTAATGTTTTCAAATATTTATATTAATTTAATAATTTATTAATATATTTATAAGGTTACTTCTCAAGAGCCAAGACTTTAATATTCATGAGAATTACGTCATAGAACATTTTTTTTGAAACCTAGATTCTTTCTTTCCTTTATTTTGTGTCAATCGTGAATTGTGTACAAGATCCATTACTGTCATATACAGACTGTCAGATTATCAAATATCACTTTTTTGTGGCAGTAGATATTGGCCATAACAGCCCATGTCAGCAACTTTCTCTTGCAACTTATTGAGTACTTGCCTAAACGTTCAGAGAGTCAATAAAATCGAGAGTAGTAATACTTATCTAATACACCGATTTAACATATCGTTTCTTTTGGACATTATCACGCAATCCACATTGTGAGCGGGACTTAATCATATGAATAATATAATCCAATACATTCTATTCAACATTTGATATGACTATAATTTGTTTTCCACTGTGCAATGTTTCATTATGCAATCCTGGTACATTGATTACATATTTCATACTTTCTAGTATTCTATTATGTTCTTTTGTGAATCTAATTGAAATTGTAATGTAAATTGCGTAAGAGTACACGTTGATGTGTTGGTAACTATATCAGACGTGTATTCCAGAACAAGATATTTCTTTCATGTTGTTCGAACTGAGAATGTCAAAGGCGTCAACTCTTTGGGAAAAAATACAGCACGATTTTTCTAAAATTAGAACGAGTAAAATGTGTACGCCCTCGAGCACTGAACAGATAACCACCAGAAGTGTGAACTATACACGTTGGAATGAAATCCGATGTAGCCAATGTACATAAGACCTTTTGACTTTAACTCTTATGTGACTGAAAAAAACTACACCTTTTAAAAATTGATATGGAGGTTTCTTTTCGGTTATATAATTTCGGTTATTTAGCAATTTCACGCAGTACCATCTTTTCTCGGGGTTTTTAATTTAGTAGGTGATTAAAAATAGTATTAAGGATACAGGTGATGTAATTTAAACACAACAGTACATCATGTTTATCATTTAAAATAAGATAAAATGATTTATACGAATGGACAAGTTTCAAATTCCATATAAAACACATCAGGGTACCCGGGTACCCTTTCAGTCATCAGAAGGTGTAAGTTTTACTTAAGCGTTTTCCGCTCACATACCACCCTCCACATATCCAACGGTTATTTTTAACTGTTCATTTTCACTATTGTGGAGAAGTCAGAAAGTTTCAGTCGGTTAGACTTACTGGAACATAAAAAAAAGAAAAGAGTACCCGAGTAAGCTTTCAGTCACATACAGGTTAAGCCCCCTACAGGCTAATGAAATTATCTGTTCAATAGTGAATCAATTAGATAATTAAAAATGGATGATCAATTTCACCAGAAGTAAGGAGAAATTGAGTTTGTATCGGGCACCCAGGCAAGTCTACAACACACTTCTGTCGATTTACCTATTCAGTGCTCTCGAGAGATATTTTAAAGGTAACGAGAGCAATAATTGCTTAGCAATATTCACTAGACCGGTGCGTCAAATCGATTTTTTGCGACATATCTGCTATATTATTACTAAACAAACCGTGCAATTGAAGAACATGCTCAAAATACAACACCACATTTTCAGAAGCTGATATTTTCCATTTATCCACAGTTCAGTTTAATAAATGCATACAGGACATAATCAAATATTTATGTTATTTATTTATCTCTATTTTCATTTATACACAGTATGTTGTGTTTTTTTTTTTAAAATTTTATATTAATCATCTTGGGTTACATTCTATGATGTATTATTTATTATACAGTTTTATGCAACATCATACATAGATATAATTCTAATTTGTTTATAAATCTGAAATTATTATTATTATTTTGAATATTTCATTCTCCATTTTAGTTTAAAAAAAACATTACTAGCGGAAACTTCCCTGATTAATGCAACATAGTAATCACTTTATTCATAAATTGTGTAAGCAACTGTATGTTTTCCTAGATAAAAAAAAAAAAAATAATCGTATAGATTTCTTTAAATGAACAGAAGTCCTTCAATCTTTGAAATAAATTAAAGTGGATTAATAAATTTGGTCTGATTCCAGATATCGTATCGAAAACAAAGTTTTCTCGTATATTTGGATAATAGACTGACTTGGAAAGAGTAACAAACCAGGTAAGAAGACATTATAATCGAACCAAAAATATAATATTCAAAATACACTTTGCTCAAAATATCTATGTAATCATTAACTTCGAAGTATATCTTCCCTGAGGTGTTTCTTTATTATAATTACGTTAATTAAAACGAAATGGAGGTATCTTATCGAAAATCGTAGATATTCTATGAACGTGGGCGACACGAAGAAGTTATTACCAATTATTTAAACAAATATGTTATGATTAAGGAAAAACGGGAATCAACATGAAAATATGTTGCAAATAAGCTCGTCAATAGAACGTACAAACAAAACAGGATTATTGTATTTATTTATGCATTTTAATTTAAATGTATGTAGTTATGATTAAGGCTTAACTAGGTCCAATATGTCATATTAGGAGATGCTATGTGGAGGGTCTGGGAGGAAAGGAAGGAGTGAGCTTGGGTCTTGAAGAGACCCATATTGTAGACGGGAGAAAACACAGAGGCCAGCAAATCATCCGATAGCTGAGCTGTTTTTTTTATTATTATTTTCTTATTGTGAATACCGCACAAGAGTCTCAACTGCTCCCAACCGCTTATAGGCGGTGGAACTACAGCATCCCTAATTGGGGTATGTTGTGAAGCTGAAAGTAGTGGGAAGGGGAATGTGATAGGGAAAAATAAGGTTGGGAAGTACCTGGATATTCAGATCTGGTCACAAACGGCTAAAGCCATTTCCATCAAGTAATGTTTCGATTCTGAATGGTGGTATTTCACCAGAGCGATACTATATATAGTATCTGCCACTCTGAAACGCGCCGCAAATTCAATTTGTATTATTTTTATATGAATTAAATGTCCTATCACATATTTAATTAAATAAAAGTTATTTCCGGACGCATGGTTTGAACCCCCGACGTTTGGATTTGTAGTCGAGCGTCTTACCACTCGACCACGGAGGCCGTCATGTTTTTTTGTTTAAAAAAATAATTTTGTAGTAAATACCACACAAGAGTCCCAAGTGCTTCCGACCATCTAGAGCCAGTGCGGCTATGGCATCTCCAATTGGGGGATGTTGTGAGGCTGAAGATAGTGGTGAGTGGAAGGAGATAGGAAGAGGAAGGTTGGGAAGTACCTGGATATTCAGGTCATTTAAACACGAGATCGAAATTTGTCATTTGGTAAAGCAATTCGGGGTATCCTAGTAGTATGAAAAGGGGAATCAGTAAATCCATGTAAATTTCCTCGCCATTTAAACTCTTTGAGTAAGAATATTAATTAGGATCGTTCCGTTAAACCATTCTTTCGAACGAAATGCAATTAAGCGGAAGAATTAATTAATTAATGTCAACAAAGGATACGAATCAAGTGGTGGAATTGTTGGCTCCAAGAAAGCGAATCAAATTGGTTTTTTATTGCCTGTAGCGGCGGTAAGTCGAGGCTCAGACGCTAAGAGCTGTGGGTAATGTGATTTGTAAACTTCGTCTCTATGTCACCGTGCTTATTCTCAACTCTGGCTAAAAGAATATTAGAGTTATAAAATACACTCCAAGTCTAATTGACGAAACCGGTTTTTATATTTCACACGATAGTGGAATGAAGTAATGGATGCGAAGCTTCTATGGATGCTATATGGAGTTAGATAGTGATTTTAATAATACCTATTTTTTAACTTTATTCCACAATTTTTTTTATTTAAGACCTGATCAGGCATCTTCAGACTGATTGGGCCCGTCATAAGGTGAAACCGGCCAGGTCTTAAATGAAAAATAGCGCAATAAAACAAAAAAAAGGTATTATTAAAATCATTAAAATGGAGTTCCACCACAAATTAACAGTTTCAAAATTAGAGAGTATAGCATTAGGTGTAGTTGACAAAGTTGAAAATAAATGAAAAGTTAAATTCACCCTGAAAGGATTCTCCGGACAGCGTTGCTAGGGCTGAATGAAAAACTTTTAAATCTGTTTACACTACTTCACAGCTGTCATAAGGGATACGGACAAGTAAATAATCACTGTTAGTAGTGCTGTTAATATCCCATTAAAAGGCTGCTTACTAGTGTCAGCTATAAACCCAGATTACACATTTTTAGAAATTAAGTAAATACACTTATTTTTCAATTTAACGAATTATATATTTTTTAAAAATTAAATATTATTATTATTTACTTCTGCCAGATTTAGTTTTTAGTGACAGCTGTTCGGGGTTTAAGGCCATTATCAAACTGTCTCAGTCGCGACTGTTATATTTTTTCTGTTTAGTATTTACGTTGAAGATTATTAATACAAAAATAATAAGCACAGAAGCTTTAAAGTTAATTCTAATTTAAAATAAATAATAACGATTTAAATTTTATTCAATTGCATCATTTAAATAAAAAAAACGGAGTTCTTCAAATTGAACCCACAAACTATTAATAATAATTAGAATCAATATTTTTTTCGATAAAAATGAGAGCAACACTTATTTGAGAAAAGGTTTTTAGAAAAATTGGTCAAATTTAGTACTTTATAATTTTTACATTGGATATGGAAGTTTTCTTTACCCGCTAAAGCTATGTCCAGAATAAACATTTTACCCTTGTTGCCTGGAGGATATCACACGATTACATCATGATTCTCACCTGTGCGAACAACGTACAACACCGTACAGCCCACACGAGGTACAACGTAGGTACCCACTGTATAACTGTATAGCGTACGGTCTGCGTGAATTTCACAACAATAATTCAACAATTTCATTTGGCCCTTTACGACACAATTTTCCTCCGTCTTCAGTGCGGCGCGTCGAGGCGAAACGGAGCAGTTTTGGTGTTTAGCATCTCGCGTCTTTCATCTTACTCACCTCATTTGCTGAATGCTAGATTAAACTCCGCCCCGGGTTAAGACGTGGTATTTGTATATAAGTAACCGAGGGTTAATTTTGATCTTGTAATAAGTAAACAGGGTTTACCTCGTTCGATGTGCCACGACGGGGTGAACATTTTATGGTCTCTGCAAACAGTGATGAGATACGCCGTAAAACAGAATGGTTCATGAAAGATTATTTGAACCGAATGGTACAAAAGTTTAGCAGTGTGAAGGTGGAGATATCGTTAAGTCATTATCATCAGTTTACGTGACGAAATACACTTTTGATTATGCTGGTAGTTGCCATCATTATTCCGACGTCTGATTTTACTATTTTCATCTCACCCCTAATAAAATAAAGTTAAAAACAAAATAAGTGGTTAAGTTTTAAGTATATATTGTATACACTGTATATATAATAATTATAACATTGTATTTCAGCGGCACAGAGCGGTGGGTGCAATACTCTGCCTGCCAACAAATGAGTTGAATGAAAACAATGGAAGAGATCACATAAAAAAAAAGAAAATGATGATAATAATTTAAGGGCATATGTAATTACATAAATAAATAATAATGCAAAAGAAAAAAAAAACTAAAACGACTTTTACGGCGAATCGAGGGAAATTCGCCACTTATAACTATACATACTAACATTTTGTACCTATGTTAATAATTCTTCATGTTCTTATGAAGCCACTTTCTGAATCTTCAGAAAACCTCTATTTTTTTAACCATCTTCTGACTACGACTTCTATGTTTAAAATATTTTGTGGAAAAAAGTCCTTCTTTACGTAAAATTTTGATAAAATTAAAGTGGCTGTCAGAAGCTTTTTTACGCACTCTTAATGTGATATTTCACAAAAAGGACACTATATAAATTTATATTATTAGACATTTCTTCAAAAAAAATGTCAGAAGAAATGATATACCTAGGCATCTTGCAAAAAAATCGTGAAAAATCGAGTGAAAAATTTGTACCCGAAAATAAGGAATAATATAATATTGTTAAATAATATGCAGGTGATTATGAAAACTAGTTTGTGCCCACGAAAGAACAAGTGATTTTTTATCAGTTAACGGGAATGTCGTTAGGAGTCTATCGTTACACAGATGATCTATGTTTAGAGTTTTTGTGGACCTTAAGTTAAACACTTGACATTAGTCATGCCGAGAATAATCCACCAGGTTAAGTTAACAGATATCGTGAGAATTAGTGTTAGATTAGCCTATTTGGAGGCCGGAACCGGTTATTACATTAGCTGTTGCGAGTGAAATTGTAGCGGAGTGAGGCGGTGGGCGTGCTCGCCTATCCGGGGAACGAGGGTTCGTGTCCACTGTGTCGTTAGAAAGCAATCAGTGGGAAAGCCGACTGATAAAAATGACAGTGCTCCAAGCTGCAATTAGAGTAGGTGTCAAGATACTTTCTGAGAACGTGAAACAGTAAATGACGTAAAATAGGAACAAATTTTAGTATCACTTTTACTTAACTAGCTTCAAAATCTCTTTTTTTAATTGAGCAACTGAAAAAAAAAATATTTCAAGCACTGTATTATTTAAAAAAAAAGTCAAACAGACATTTAAAAGTTCAATAGTTTATGATGGAAATGACGATGAGAGCTGAAAAGATTTGCGCCGATATAGAACTTCATGTCATAAAAAAAGGTTTAAAATTTTAACCACGTCAAAGCTGTACTGACCCTGAACACAGATGTTAGCTTTATAGTTTGATATAAATTAGTGATATTTTGTTAATTAAAACTTATTATTGTTTCTCTTACTTTTATTTAGAAAGCGTCTGATTTTTCACCTTGACGAAACGAGGTGATATTTTCAGAAGTTTGAAACTTTTTATTTATTTGGATTAATCATAAGATGGTATAAAAAAAACTAATAGGTGACATATTATTATTAGTTCAATTTACATTTAAAAAGAAAATGATACGTTATTCCTGACTTCCCAATCTTCTTCTTTCATATATCTTTCCCCCCTCCATTCCTTTCAGCCTCACAACATACTCTAATCAGAGATGCCATAATCCCACTGGCTTCGGGCATTTATGACATTGATGATGTGCCATAAAAAGAAAACCATGTCCTGCAACGAGGCTTTCTAAGGTTCGGTCAGTTTCCAAACCACTAAGCATGTTATACGCAGTCAGACAAAATTTTGGCTAAGCTTTGCACCCTTTTCATCTTATCTTTTGGCAGACTTTGAAAGTTTTGTAAGTTACGACCAAAAGCTCACTTACTACGTGTCACGCTGTGCGTCCCGTCACCTCACAAGTATAATAAACTTCACAAGGGCGGCTTTTCGCAGCCCCATTTTGCCACTGGATTAAAGATTGTGTGGACGAGTTTGCCCCCGAGAAACAGTTTCGACGAGATGATGCCGCCGTGTCTCGGCGAGATTGTTTCGGAGGAATTGACGTGGTTATACGAACACGACAGGAGGAATGTTACTGTATTTTTTTATACTACTAGCTACCCCGCGCCATTATCGAACAACACTGTCATGAATGTAGTGAGCATTTCAACTTTGGAACACATGGTTTTAAAGCGAAAGTACTACACTCGTTTTCAATGAAAGAAAAAAGTAATACTAAAGTACCCGTTGTTATCGGAAGCTGCGATAAAATACCAATGTGTTTTCAGATTCAGATGCATTTTGAAAATAGTGGACTGTAAAATGATAAAACTATAACTGCTCGATGGAAGTATGTAATTATGTATGTGGACAGATTAAGGAGTGAAGGAAGTGAGAAAAACCAATTCACTCACCGATGAAGTTGATGTTTAAGCTCTCGACTCTTCTTACACAACGAATCACAACACCGAACTCAATTTTATTTGTAGACAACAACTAAACGACTTCCAAGCGAGACATCAACAAACAAACAACTTATTTTTATATTATTTGAAGATCAAAGCAACAAACCGACGAACAAGCGAAAAAACCAATGAGCAACACATTTTTCACCAAATTCTTTTGTTTTTTGATAGTCAATTGTTTTTAAACACAGTGTTATTGAGTAAGAAATTGAATAGCAAAATGGTGGGATAGATAGGAACTGGATGAAAAAAAGAAGGTGAGAATCTATCAAATTATCATTTTGAAATCCAATAGTACCTGTTTAGAATAATATTTTATATCTTACGCGACATAATAATTTGAATAGCACCCACGAGGGTACTTCAAGGAGCCAAATTGGACAAAAGTCAAAAACATAAGCCTTGTTAAAAACCACAAAACAATGTTTTTTCTCACAGTTCGATAACCAATACGTTACAAAATTGCCATTTTTGAAACGCCCTGCTTTGCCCATTGTCCCAGCCGTTGTGAGAACTGCAAGTCTATTTTATTAGCCCTTTTGTTTGCAATACAATTTTCCTTTTGCTTTTTGAGTTAGTGCTTAGTGGTTTTCTAAAACATATTTTATGGACGAGAGTGTAGAAGGTATGTACTGTGATGCAAACATTTCTTTGTCAATTTTCTTTTTCACAAAATTGTATTATGACGTGTTCTGTGAAAGGCGTCAAAAATGATTGAATTTTCTGTTTAATCATTTCGAACACAGGTGTTTTAGTACGTCTGTCAAGCTTTGTCAAGCAACATTCTTATGAGAACGTAAAATGTTGCTATTATTCAAAAAGTTTTTGGAGGAAAATCTTCTGCATATTTCCGTAATTTTGTTTACCGTCACTTTAAAATGATGGCTGTCCGAATTTTTGCTGTTGATTAATAATTGTTCTAATGCATATTTTGTTCTATTTTTTATATTTTGTTTCATTAAAATGTATGTGCTGTTCTTTCTATGTTGCTCTTTTATCCCATTTCGTGTTATGTTTTTTTTATGTTTAGACAATAGTCCGTTAGTTATACAAAAAAATAATAATACTGCTGCTTGGATAAAAGTATTTTGTGCACTTTGAATAACAAAGTGTAGTTCAAAAGTGGTGCTAAATGAATATAAAAAAAAGAAAAAAACATTATTTACGTATATTTAAAGGCATTTTAAAGGTATCCATATAGTCCTTTTCTCTCGTACGAATTAGTTCAATTTTCTTTGGCAAAAAACCCCAAATTTATTCATTCATAAATTTGACCTTAATAAAACCCACAAAAACAAAAATTCAAAAAAAATCGGGGACGAATACTAGTGTGTGTACGACATGTCTTCATCATAAAAGTGTTCCAATTTTAAATATCGTCTGCGAACATAAATAAGCCGTACTTTATTTTATTATTTGATTGTATATTAACAGATGTACCGAATGTTCCATTTCATTATATTTGATCAAGATCGATGTGTAAAGCCCGGTTTAATAAAAAATGTTGATGATTTTTTTGTCGTATAATATATATTGAACGTAGCAAAAAAAAATTAGTGGTTTCCGCCCTCGATGTGATATTCCACTAAAATGGCGCTTCATAAATTGGAAGAACTTAGGGGATTGAATAATCCTCCATAAGGTTAAAGTTGGTGGAAGCGGATTAAAAAAAATCAAGACTCTCAATCTAAACTTAGATACGAACTAAAGATCTAATACTTGACCTGTGCACTTGTGAACTATAAACTAGTTCGATCGGTATTTGGTTCCTATTTTGGCCGGCGGAACAGATAGGTTTGTAAATCTGACGAAAATAATTATTGTAGATTACACACAATAGTGACGCATATTCGCGGAATAATTCTACACAATGAGGTACTGATATGATTAATTATAGGCAAATAGGAAGGCACCTACCTACCTACCTAAAGCTATCTTACCTACAAGCTTTAGCATAAACTTGCTTCGGGGCATTTGTGGGATGACTAGCTTTGGAGTAGGTACCGATGCGCGGCCTGAAACATTAGCACGGATTGAGGCGTTCTTAATTCGAAAATTTCGATTACATTTGTGGGAGTTTAAGTGTGAAATCATTTTCATATCACGCTATTGCTGCCATGATGTTATTCAACTCAATCAATGATGGCGGCATTAATCTGCCGGTGATATGTGATTATGAAATTTATTTGATGTTTCAATTAATTTTGTCAATTGCCAAGTCAAATCTAATGCGATAAAACACCCCACAAAGTGCGAAGGATTGAAGTTCACCTTTTTAAATTACTTTGAAAAATATAAGATAATGTACAGTAGATAAAAAAGGAGGATCAAAAAATATGATCGAATTTATGATACTGAGGGTTTCGAATTCAATTTATATTACTGTGTTCTACCCACTAAGCTATCAACAACATCTATGTACGAGGGTCATCCAGAAAGTAAGGTTACAAGGGCTCCTAAGGCAGGGATATTTTTTGTTTCGAAGTTGGCGCACCTGGCGTATACGGGTGGGGGGTCCCAATTGTCAGTTTATTTGGTCTGGCGTGTTTGTCAGCCATTTTATTCAATCACAGAAAACTCTTTCGATGGAGAGGTCGTCGCGCGCTCCCGCCATATTAATCTTCCGAAATCGCATGACCGCCGCGCGTGAATTTTCGGACCGTTTTACACAGGAGGGATAAGGTTTTCTGGACTCTATCGTGACGAAGGATGAAACATGGGTGTGTCGCAACACTCCAGAATCCAAAAGACAATCACTTCAGTGGCGTCATTCATCTTCCCATTCAGTCGAAAAAGTCATGGCATCTGTTTTTTGGGACCCTAAGGGGGTTATTTTAGTGGATATTATACCTAAAAGGACTACCATTAATGCAGAAGTTTAATACAATACCATAAAAAAAAACTCAGAAGAGCCATTCAGAACCGCAGAAGGGGAATGCTGACTCAGGGAGTCAGCCTCCTGCATGATAACGCCAGGCCCCCCCACCGTGCGAGTTTGACAGGAGCTGCTGATATCGTTTGGATTGTATATTATCACCCACCCCCATTCACCCGACTTTTCACTAAACCAAGGAGTTTTTAGGTGGGAAACGTATTTCCATCGATCAGTAGGTCGAGGAAGTGGATGAAAAAGCTGGCGGTGGAGTTCTATCATACTGGCATGCAAAATCTGGTACCCCGACCACAAAAATGTCTCGATCACGTTTTACGTTTAAAAATAGTTTAATATATTCGTGAAGTATCCTGTGAATTTCAATCAAATACAAGCAGTTTTCGATCCTACATAAATGTTGTAACCTTACTTTTTAGATGACCCTCGTAGTTTGAACAGTGCAAAAAATGTGAGTACCTACTGGTAAAGGTAGTAGCAAAAAAATCTATTCTCTTTGAGCGTTGCTCGTGATATGAAAAGGTTCAAGAAATTTTGAATAAAAAAATTACTTGATTCGAAAATATTTACTACATCGGCAGGGTAAAGTAAAGTTGATTTAATGGAATATATATTTAATATTTCACGACTTTAATTTAAAAATAAAATATGATGAAATAATGCTTTTCCATCATTCAAGGAAGGTTATAAATTTACGGTTTAGAACGAAGGACTCCCCATTTTTATATGCAAAACGTATACTTAAGGTTGCCAGGAGGTATGAAATGAAAGGCGCCATATTTTAGTATCCCCATAAAAATGAAAGCATCCTTAAAGTTTTTTCATAGCTCTTAAGGACTTCTGCAGTAAAATTATAATTAATGAATACTGCCGAAGCAAGGACGATGGAAAGTAAACCGACGAAGAATAACTCAGAAATACCACAACATTAATAATTTATCATACTCATAGAAAAATATAATTAAGAACCTAATTTTTTAAGAATAACATACATAAATAACAGATTCATGCATAAATTCATGTTATATTGGATTCATGTAAAAATAGAAGAAAATAAATGTTTGTGAACTAGCAAAAACTCTCGCACGGTGAGTTCTGACATCAATAAATTTGCACAGATTTTACTGTCTGGAAGCAAGGTCAACTATTTTTAGTTCGCAAGGTCAGTTCCATCATGAGCCATGTTTCCGTAGACTATTTGTCAATACTAATAAAAATAAAAATAAATTTAATAAAAATAATATTCTTAAAAAAAAGAGTCGGGGCAAGTCGGACAGTAACTACTATCAATTAGTCAAACAGAATGAGAAACTCCTATAAAGCCTGTATTTATGTTAAAAATGTTAAAATAGATTTAGATAAGACAAACCAATTTTTTTTTTTTTACTGAACAGCGTGTGTGAGGATATCGTATATTATGTAGAGCGTACCTTAGATAAAATATCATAAAACTGCGCCATAGTAAATACATATACGAGTATATAGTAGATACTGCACCAGAGTCCCAACTGCTCCCAACCGTCTAGAGCCAGTGAGACTATGGCATCGCTAGTTGGAGTTTGTTGTGAGGCTGAACGCGTGGGAAGGGGAAGGAGATGGGAGAGAGGAAGGTTAGGAAGTACCTGGCTATTCATATCTGGTCACCAAACACATCTAGACTCATTTTAAATAACGCATCGATTCTGAATGGTGGTGTTTTACCAGGGCGGTATTTCTATCTACCATTCTGAAACGTGTCGCAAACATACTTTATATGATTTGATATGAATTATTTGTGTTATGACACATATCAATCAAATAAAATGTTTTTTTATATAATTCAATTAAATAAAATGTGATATTATTATTTATTTCTGCATTTTTTAGTGACAGCTGTTTCGGTGTTTAAAGCTAATATCAAACGACATTAAAAGCCGAAACATCTGTCACTGGAAAAATAGCAAAACTAAATAATAATAATATTAACTTTAATTATAAAAAAATGAAAATGGAGTTCTACAAATTGAATATAAAAACTATAATAAATAAAATGTGTTTACGTACGCCGGGTTTGAACCTGTGCCCATTAAAATGCAATGATATTAATATTTTGTATGGAAAAAACCAACCATCTTTACCATGAAACGGGTTTCAAATATCCGCTATTTTACAGGATTTGTCTAATTGGCAATATTTCCTGGATGGCTAAAATATGATTTCATGATAGCAGGCCTTCAATTTTACCTGCTTCATTAGATTTTCGCTTTATCTCGGATAATCGAAAATCCTTACCGAGCCAGGCAGACACCTTGGTCTTGGTAATATCCACCGCATAATAATTACCCCACGGCCCGAGGCCTTAATACGGCGTCAGAATAGCGCCGTATTAGGCCTCCATTTTCCGGCAGAGCATTAAAATGATTTAGCTGCAATGATGGTCATTTGTCAAAAAACACTTCCCTTTTAGATTAGATGTGGACCGCTCAATCTATGTACGTTCTCTCAAGACGCAGCGGCGAGTGCAAATGATAAAAACGTGAGCGAAAAACCAATGAACCAACTACCTGGCAGTGTGTACATGTGATTAGTGTATTAATTGGAAGGTAAAATGATACTTAGGTTATTAATACAAAGTAAAACCAATGTAATTTGCCTCATTTGTGAAACGCACTGCTTACCAAAATAAACAGCACGTTTTCTACGTTCAGCTCTCCAATCTGCACACTTTATAGTATTTTTTTGTTTTACGGTGAAATTCACAAGTATTCGATACCTGGTTGGATTTAGAAAAAAAAAGTTGACTCCATGCTTTCACCGAGTTACCTGAAGCGATAAAAAGCTGAAAAAGTCCCAAACTTGTATCGCTTGAGTTAAGCGAGGGTAAGTCAAGCAAATGGTAAATATTTTAAGGTGGTGGAAGGGCCAAAAAAGTCTTTAGAATCAAACGATAGCCAGAGCATTTGACAAAGAAATAAAAATTGATCAAAACTGCATATTTAACTGATTTTGACCAAAGTGTCGCTTAAGCCTTTTTGCCTTTACAGCGTCGATATTACTACAAAATTTTACACATAGTGAAATTATATCAAAGGTAACACAACATGGATAATTTCTTGAAATATAACGTAAAAAGTGTAGCTTGTTACTCTGCCGAGGAAAACTAATGCGGTTTTAATAATATAATATCAATTATTTTTCAATTTTAATGTGACATGTTTTTTCATTAATCGTTGTTATTGCATATCATTTAGCATATTTATTTACAAGTTTTACTACCCGGTTTCGCTCTTCATTTGGATATTTATATAATGTTCATTTCAAATTCTCTTATATTTTAATGAAAAACGTTGAAAAAATTATTTCGTCCCTTAGTGTAGATATCAACTATATTTTCAACTCTTCTTCTGTTTGTACAGATGAAAAATACAGAGCAAAAATAGTATGAGGTCTTCTATTTTTTAGAGTTAAATTCATATTTCAAAGTTCTATTTGAACATGGTAAAAGTTTTATCGAAACGATGAAACGTAAAAGTAAAAAAAAACACAACGATGGTTAGGAAAACGTAAATCGCGGAAAATACACTAAATAATTCTTTATTCCCTTGGCTCATACTATAAGCTGATTGAAAAGCGTTGCTTTTTAATTAAAATGTTGATCGTCTTTCAATAATTAAATTGTAACTTGTCCAAGGATGGTGCAACTCTTTATACTGTGTTCACATAATATTTTTTCTCCACATAACTATCAAACATAATAATATATTGACAGGCCATTAGAGATCTAAATATTAATATTTAATTATAATAACTCGAAAGAGGAAGAGGAAGTATCGACATGATGATCTATCGCCTCAATCGTGAATTGAAATCAACATCATCGTGTTAAAAAAGAAACCCGTTGAGCAAATAGAAAATCAGTTTAAGTATTTTTATAATACAACGTTTATGAGAATGATTAACTGTTCACGCAATTCAATGTAAATGGTTGTGTTTCACAAAGGTGTATAAATTCTTTCATAGTATGGTGAAAATGCTAGGTGTAGTGACATTTTCTCAAGGCAGACAATTTGACGCGATCACCGCGTGAAAAAAAAACTAATTTAATTAATGAATAGTTTGCAATGATTGAATAACGGTAAATAGGCAATAGATAAAATTAGAGTCATAGAATATGTCACCGAAATTTTACGCTTTTTTGTAGCAGACACCAATTGTCGAAATAAAACTCTTTACATGCACACTAAAGCACATTCAATTGCAAGGCGTGCAGTCAATTATAAACTATGTAAGTGCCTTGAAAAGATAATAGCTTTTGGTGCTGTGCCACTTATCGATAAAATATATTTAAAATCATTTAAGTTAAATAGTTAAAAATACAGTAAGCAAATATGAAATAAGAACTTAATGTTTGATAGTACAAAGTACTACAATTAGATATTCATTGAAAGTGGTGGGAGGAGTGTCTGAACCAGTATTCCTCTAATAATATTCCAGGGTAGAAATCGATGTGGTATTCGGCAGGTATAATCATAACACGCTGTCATTGAATACTTGTCTATATTTGTATGTTCCTCCCTAATCGTTGTTCTATAACGTTCCCATGAATTAATCTAATGATGCAATATTCATAATTGCAAATGCATTCCTTGAAAATAAAAGAGAAAGGTTAGACTGTAAAGCTGGATAGAAATTTAATTATATGCATTATTAAATATAGTCATCAATAATAATTGAGCGTATAAAAGCAAACAATTATGACTCTCGCATATCAATATTTTACGACCATCTCTCGCAATGTAATTGAATAATCTCACGTGTTGCATCACAGCTTCCGGCAAAATTAGTTTTGAAAATATTAACAGATAATAAATTAATATTATTTATTGAACGAAGCCCTTTTATCTTATATGCTAATTCCTATTAATGGCTGTCGGAGAAATTAATAGTCAACAAAAATAACTACTTTTAGTACTCTGTTGTGTTGTGATGGAGTCGTTTCAACTATGAAATTATTGGTAAAAAATATTACGGACTTGTTCGAATTTGGAAAGAGAAAACAGTCACATAATATCTGGAAGTATCGAGAAGGTAATGTTATGCTTTATCAAAGTAAGTTCATTTTAAATATTGAGATATAATAATTTGAGTATTATTCACTAAGAAATAAATACGTTATGTATATAATAATAATACAGCGCTATTTCAGCAAAATATATTTTAAAACAGTAGTAAAGTGGTGTTTAATATACTTACCCAACTTTAGATACAATAAAATGATTATTAATGCTGCGTATTAACATAACTATTATTGGGAAGAAAGAGACACGTGGGACAAAACTTCAAACAATGACAAATAAACGATAAAAAAATATTCACTAATAATAAACAGAAACACCATTTTAAATAAGGCGAATGGTGTAGGTACCTGCATCTACTGTAAATATAGTTTTATGGTTAATGGTAATATGCAAGACACATATCTACATACATAAATACAAGAAGTCAATTATTTAATGACTCCGGGCAAACGTTCTTTAGATTTTTCGTAATTGTACGATTCGTAATGGCACCATTATTGATAGAACACTTAAACGGAAACGCTTATTGGTTGTGTAATCATGAACATCGATTGGTTTTTGGTTGAATAATCGTAATCTTACGATTATTAATTAAATAACCGCAACCATACGATTATTGACCAAACATCATAAATCATACAATAATTAATTAAGTAATCTTTAACGAGTGTTGTTGGAAAATCGTAACTTTAGTCGTCTATGTAAGAATTGTTCTTTCACTAAGCCAATAGCTTCGGCAAGGCGCAATGAACGCATCAATAATACTTTAACTTTATTGTAATAGCTGCCAATGATTTTTTAAATTACATCCGTGTCTTTATGCGCTACCAGCACTGATTGGATTCGGTCTTTACCGACGCTACCTGTCATAATTTTACCTTAACAGTCAGTTTCATGTGAATACCTTCGGCTTCTCAATGGTAAATGGCGGTTGCTTATTACGGGCACAAAAGCAGCTTACAATGCAAACTGCTATTAAAATTGCATTAGCGGGTAAACATCAACTTTTAATAGTGAATGAACACAATCGTTCCATTACTACCCCGACTAATCGAAAAGAAAGATACACGAGGAAGGTTCATTGAAGTTCAGAGATATAACGATCACTAAACGATGGCCATTTGATTCCAAGGTTCTCAGGTTGATCTGGAAATTATTATGCTAAGAAGATGATTATGAAAAGTAATCATTAAGATAAATAGCGATTTGAATACTGTATTAAAGTAGTATAAATTAAAACTATACGTAAGTTGTTTCCATGTTGTTTGTATCTTTTTTTCTGCTAATTTTATTTTCGACGAATAATCTATTTCTTTTAATACCGTAAAAAACTATTTAAGCTTAGAGAAAAATGTTTGTTATATGAATTTATGATTTAAAAACCTGTAAAAATTATTATACTTATTTTTTTGCCGGATCGATTTCACTCTGCAACAGGCATCTTCAGACTGGCGAAACCGGTCTAATCAAAAATAAATAAGTGGAAATAAGTTAAAAAGGTTTTTAAATCACAAATTTACACATTAAAATTGAATTTTTTACAAATCAGCTTCAAAATAAAAAAATCGAAAAAAAAATTGTTTTGTATCTACTTTAAAAAAATATTTATTTTACCATAAAATAGCACCCTTTAAGTAAAAATCATCTCAGGGGTACTTTTGAATCATTAAGGTTAAAATTTTCTCAGAAATATTTAAAATGTGACAATTATATTGCGACCGGACGAAAATTAAAGCATTTTTTCCGTTTGTTATATAGTTTTAGGTTTGAGTCCTTGCACAGTGTATTTTAATTTTTGGTGTATTTGAATGCGTAAGCAAGGCGCCTTGGTGGCTACCGGGTGGTTGTGACGCCACTGAAGATTTTAGAGTAGCACGTAGATAGGGGGGCAATCAAGGACTCCTCATGGTTGGTTGCCTTATTTTATCGACAATATCAATCTTCAATAGGTCGCCCAATTAGAGATGACACAAACAATATAAACTTAGGATTGTGTATATTGGTGCATATTTATACACTTTTGACAGTGAACTCCATGCCAAACGTCACTGAGAAACAGCATTTTGTCTTGCTTAACCCCGACTTATTATTTTAGCTAGAATGATACAATAAGTGTGTAAGTGCGAAAATATAATATGAAAAAGTTTTTCAGTGTGTTCTTTTTACTATATTTTATGAAGTAGAAGTTTTAAACATGTTGTAATGCAAGCAATGCATCTCTGTGGGTACTGTTTTCGGGTCAGCTCTGCTTTCGATACCAATAAAGGAAACTCCATATTAAACTTTCTTTCATAAATTATTCTTAGTTAGAAATGATTTTTTTTAACTAGGATTTTTAAAAAGTATTTATCAAGGACAAGCATAATTTTTTTAGAACTGAATTTTCAATCTACATAAAATAATATTGAGATGATCTTTTTGATAAAATCTGAGGTTTCTGCTCAACTTAATTTTACCTCAGCTACATTATCTCTGAAGGTGGAAATATATTTTGAAGTGATATTATAATAGAATTTAGTCTCAGGATATTTCAGGACTGAAATTCGTCAAAGGATCACCAATATTGGGAATTACGCGTATCTCGGTCCACTGAAACGAGCTATTTTCAGGAAAATGCTCTGAAACGCCGGGTTATTTCAGTATTTCTGTTGGCATAGTATATATTCTGCCTCATTTAGAAAACCTAGTAATTGAAAGGATCGAAGCATGATTTTTAGGGATTCAATTTGGTTATTTTTATATAGGTGTTCGAGGTAAGAACATATTTTGATTACAACTCAATTATCGCTCCACATTTTTATTTTCTACTACTGTTCAACGATTCTTTTCCTGTGTAACGTCAAAGAACAAAACAAGTTTCAAATTCTCAAAATAGAGCAACAAGAATAATACTTTAAAAGATTGTTAAATCTTTAAAGAAGAATTATATTCAAAAGTAGCTGAAATATCAGAGGAACTAAATTGGCTAACAGTGAAACAGATGCTGACATTAAAAACATTGTTTTTTATACATAAAATAAGAAACAACTTGTTAGCAAAATATTTTTCTGACAAAACTATTTACAACGTGGATATTAATAGACATAATACAAGGACATGAAAAGAAATCAAACTAATAACACAATAATAAATCCAATATGCAAAACACTTTATTTTACAAAGAGATGAAATATTATCATGCACTGTCGGAAACCATAAAAATTACACCGATGAATAAATTAAAAATAGTTTGTAAGAACCACATAAAATCCTTTAGTATGTAATATCAAGTCGTACATCAGTTATAAAAAATATTTGAATTTGCTATTATCAAATAGTATATTTAATTATTTTGTACACTTTAATGTACAAATATCTAAAATAAAACTAAAAAAAATACACTTGGTACGTACTAATATTATGGGCGTACAAGGAAGATAAACAGAATATTTTTTTTTTCATTTGTAAAATACACACACAAATATAGGATCAAAAGAGAATTATCATGAGAGTTTTCTAAAGGGAAATGAAAAAAACTTAAAAAAAAAAAATAACCAACAAAATAAAAATAATTAGCTCGCTGTTGGGTGTGAGAAATTACATCAAGAGTAATACAAAATAAAATATAATAACTAGTAACTTTATATTTAAAAAAACATGTGATTCTACAAAAATAGCCCGACTCGAAAAATAGGTTGGAAATTATTTTAGTTCAAAGCTTATAACTCAAAGTTTAGTATAAACGTCTGATAAATATAAACTACAATATAAACTGCTTTTAGCTCTATGACAATAATTACGGGTTATATAAAATTATCAGAACTTTTCAAGGTCTTTTATTTGTTTTCATGAAAATGATACACGGAATTCCATATCTGGCATGTAGAGCGAATGCACGAAGAAAGGAGTGTGAAAAGAATATACGAAGCAAAAGTGAATGGAAGAAGAAGTGGAGGACGCCCGAGAAAGAAATGGCACGATCAAGTAAATCAAATACTTGAATCGGGTCATGTGAAGAGTCAGAATAACAGAAGAGTATGTATAAGACGATGTATGAATGTAAATTAAGCAAGGAGTGTGTGCCAAGACAGAGTTATATGGCGGTCCGTCTTCTCTGCCTACCCCTGCGGAGAAACGGCGTGATGGTTAGTTAGTTAGTTAGTTATTATTCTCTTCCTATTGTTGAAGTGGTTCACTTTTGAACGTTGAATTTTTAAAAGATCTCAGTTACGCTAAGATAAATGAACTGAGCCAAAAAAGGATCTGCACGTACAATACGTGATCAGTACTACGGTCTACGGAACACTATTCGCCATTGCGCAAAAACCTTCCGAGTACAATATAGATTTCTCATAGATCACTTGCGATTTTAATGGGTTCAAGCTGATTCGACCATTGTTGTAATCCACCGTTTAAGAATCAAGGAAGTCTTGGTAGCTTTTTGCAGTGTAAATTAATGAAGATAAATAAATGTATTTGACAGAGTAAAGTGCCTTTGAGGTGCTATTTCACAAAAATGGTGCTATATAAATTAGCAAAAGTACTCGCACATTTTTATAATTTTTAATTTTAATTAAAAAAAATATATATATACATATATATATATATATATATATATATATATATATATATATATATATGAGTACCGCACAAGAGTCTCAACTGCTCCCAACCGTCTAGAGCCAGTGAGACTATGGCATCCATGGCCTTTAGCCAGGTACTTCAAGGTTGGGAAGTACCGGGCTATTAAGATCTGGTCACCAAACACGGCTAAAGCCATTTCAAGCACTCGACCATGGACTACAGGCTATTTCTGAAATAAATATCTATCCCTTTATTATTAATTTAAAAAATATATAATTTTTAGAAAATATGCAACCAACAGCGAACGGCAAATAAAAACGTGACTTCATTTGAAACGATTTCTATTCATTAATATATTTGTGGATTCGACTTAGCTACCGACTTCAAAACCTATCAATTAAAATCCATTAGGATTTAATAACGAAGACACCGACCACCAACGCAGGTTACATGACATACGGAGTAGATGTAAAAACGTCGATCAAAATAAGTGTAGTGCATTTAATAGGATATCTTCTGTCCATATCAAACAATGATTACCAACGTAACACTGTATCGTCGCTGTTGAACGTTAATTTGACTCCGCAACAAAGGTATTTTTAGCCTGACCTGTTTAGAGTGAACCTTTTTGTGATGGAAGCTTTCAATTACTGTTGAATAGTCAAAGGAAGGCATTCATCCCGTGAATGGCGCCGTGATACATACATACTACACTGGTAAACGTTTAATAAAATCCAATTAAAAGCACAGTTGGATACTGGGGAATAATGTCTCCACGTGATTTATACCACCTAATAATAAAATCTCAGTACACGCACTTTACGTTGTATGTATGTTTTTGTCACGTTATTTCTGTTTTTAAAAATTTTTTAATTTGTTTTTTTTTGCAGTAAATACCGTACAAGTCTTAACTGCTCTCAACCGTCTAGAGCCAGTGGGACTATGACATACCCAATTAGGATATGTTGTGACGCTAAAGGTAGTGGGGAGGGGAATTCAGATCTGGTCACCAAACACGGCCAGAGTCATTTCCAGCAACGTTTCGATTCTAAATGGTGGTCTTTCACCAGGGCGATACTATGAGTATTTACCACTCATAGTTAATATATTTTTAAAGTTCCACTATCCATTAATATTTAGGTAATGTTGACCCTCGAACTTTAGTTGTCAGCGTCGGTCTCGAGTCGGGGATTCATTGCATTGACAAAGCGTTTTTAGGTGTACCTATCTTATGTTGCTTCGATGGCCTCGGTCCATTACTACTCCGGTGTCCCTTGCATAGCCCCTGTCCTGCTGGGAGTCACACTGAGGCATCGAGCCTCTTCTATTTATCATAAAAACATCCAGAAATGGTCTGTGCTTGGATGTCACAAGAATAAATTCTACGTAGAATTCTATTGGATATTCCAAAAATTAAAAAGTTCCCCACACAATAAAGAATACTTGTTAAAATCATTTTGGTTTTCTCCTTACTTGTATCCTTACAACTCAATGTCCTTACTGTCTACTAAAAAACCATATACTCATTGTCATAAAATAGTTTACTGTTCTTTTGTTACTTGTTATATTTACACTGCTTGCACTTTTAGAATCGTTCACTTATAATACTTAAATATTAATGTTTTTAGGTACCGACATGCTAACTCTCCTTAAAATAATTTCCTTTTCTTTGCTTGAACATTTTTATTAAAAAAAATAGGAATACATTCTTTTCAACTGGATTTTTACACCCTTAGCTTCTAGTATATTGTTTTTTTTCAATCTGTTGATGTACACATGCATTGGTATACCCATATTTGAAACTCATGATTTATAATAACGATCATGATTTAAGATAATTGTAATTTGTATCCATACTATATATTATTTTATTTTCATCTTGTTATATTAGGTTAGGTAATTTACTATGAAGCGCACTTGAGGTGAAATATCATAAAACTGCACCAAATAAGTTCACTGTTATTATTATCATTACACGGCCGTTTCCACTAAAAGGTCATAAAAATCGTCAGAAAATATAACGTTTTTACAATAATTTTTTTTTGCAACAAACACAATTTATCAATAATAAAGGATATGTATTTTTTGTAGGACTGGTTATAAAGAGGCTTCATAATGGATAGTTTTACAGAGGCAGAATATTTTTTTCCAGGAAGGATATTCAAAGAGCTTCTTCTTCCTGTTACAACAAGCTACCAAGAATTACATCGAAAAGAGATCTGAGATAAAATTCAGAATACTTTTAATTATGGGTCAAGATGTGTTCGCATAAAAACGAATGATTTAATGACTTTCAATAAATTATTCAGTATTATAAATCTAAGTAAACTTATAAGAGGATTTAAAAAACAAACTAACTGTAATATTCGTTTCACTAAACGAATACAATTTAAGTTAATTTACATACAACAATAATTTTATATAAAATCAATTCGTGTAAAATTAATACCAGCTTGAGAAAAATCAATACTCGTACAGTGTGGAATGATGGTGCCATTTTATTAGTATGCGTTGATCTACTTAAGGTCTTCGCAATAATTGGATATCAGGAGTCGTGATTTAAAAAAAAAAACTGTTACTTTTCAGAAAAAAATGGAATCGAGTAACCCGAATAAAATGAATGAATCGCGTTACCTTTCAGCTTTATTCAATTTACCAGATTGAGTCGAATTCGATTAGTCTTCTGACGTAAAATCTTAAACTTTTTTTAGACTTAATAAGTTCGATAAATTTAAATTCGGTAAGGTTATTGATAAAATATACACGAATTCAAAATGAGGGTTAGGATTTTTATTTTCGTGAAACGACGAAAATAATAAAATTCTTTACTTTGTGAAAAAAACTTTCTTTGTATTTCTAAAGCAGTAACCATCGAACAATGAACTCTGGCGAAGGAAATTTTGCACTACTATTATTATTGTGTGAAATTTATTTGCGCAACTATTTATAGCTCGCAATGTAATTTCCGTCGTCTGCTATCAAATTATTCAAAATCAAAGCAATTTTTTTTCAAATAACTAAGAAAAAAGTGATAAAACCCAAGTAGAGTCGGGTAATTACTGCTAGTACATAATTATTTTTTTACAACAATGTATTTTATTAATAATATGATTTGATGGAAGTACTTTATTTTTTGCTTCTTCAACTAAAGTAATCGGTTTTTCCCCCTTTCATTGTGTGATCTTTTAATATATTGCAACTTTTATTTAGATTTAATTTTACATACTCGTATGTATTACATACTGATATTCTACCTTGGGCCTGTATTTTGTTTAGTGTCTAAGAACATCTAGGATTATTATCAATCAAGGTATCTGATCAACTTATTTACCACTGTTATTTTCTTTAAAATAGGCACGTCGATAATTATTATCGAAACAAATATTTATATAATGTAACGTATCGGTTTTTTTGTTCTTCGTTTTTATTTTAAGAAAGACAAACATTCTTGGGTTACGAATAACCTGATAATAATTGAAAAACTCCTACTACCATCATAATAAGCGGAATATGTTGCTTGTGCAATAATGGAGGACTTAGATGGCAGAAAAAAGAAAATGAGCCCACGACGCTCGGATGGGAATCCGACGCGTTTATCCACTCAGCTACTAACCGTTTTTGATTTCATTGATTTTATTTTTAATGCTACATTTTATTACAATGAATTAAAAAACTGACCGTCTCAACACAGGCATATACCTGCCTAGTTTGGTGCTTGTATATTTCAAATACATACCTGCAATTAACTATACACTAAATAAATATGTATTTAAAAAAATACATATTTTTAAAAAACTTACGCACCG
Source organism: Drusus annulatus (assembly GCA_022651775.1). Taxonomy (NCBI): domain Eukaryota; kingdom Metazoa; phylum Arthropoda; class Insecta; order Trichoptera; family Limnephilidae; genus Drusus; species Drusus annulatus. The sequence goes on along the minus strand of JAGWCC010000065.1, from coordinate 366,272 downwards.
CAGTGATGTTTCATAAATGATTTTCAAAAGATGAGCTGGATAAATAAGAGCCATACATTCAGTTTTATAAAACCAGATTCCAGAATCTGATTAAACCAGTTCTTCTCGAGCATTCATTAACAACATTTTTCCTTTAATAAATAAAGCACATTACATATTCCAAACAAAAACTGATGAAATTTCCAAGATCGTAAAAATTCCGAATACTGTCACAATAATTGAATAAAACTTTTTTATAAGACAGCCTTGCAGTGTTTCACAAAGAGGTACAGATTGACACGCTTAACGTTGTAGTCGGTGGCGTCGCCACTGTATTGGGTTTTCCAGTGTAAAGTAAATCCCTGAGCCTAAGGTTTATTTAGACCAATAAAAATAAATAAATACACAAATGATTTTTTTATTAACTGCACTTCATTATTTTGAATACAAAAGTCATCTTAATCACATAACCAATTATGAATCATAACCGCCTCAGAGCGCCTTAACCATCGAGTAGTTGAGGCACTCGACTACGAATCTTGATGTCGCGGCTTCAAATCCCAGCGTGCGAAAATAAATGTTCTTTCTAGAGTGGTAAGTACTTATATTATCACCCTGGTCAAAGATTAATAATCAGATTCGAAATATTGTTTGAAATGGCTTTAGACTTGTTTGGTGACCAGATATAAACAGCCAGGTACTTCCCAACCTTCATCTTGCCATCTTCTTCCCTTCCCCACTACCTTCATCTTCACAATAAACCCCAATTGGGGATTTCATAGTCCCAATGACCCCAAATGGTTGGGAGCAGTTAAAACTCCTGTGCGGTATTAACTATAAAACAAAAACAAACCAAAAATTGGTATTTTTTTACCGCGAGGGTGACGACATCATTCCAGTTTTGGCAACTCATACAAATACTGAATAAAATCGGGGCTTTTAATAGGTTTTCAAAGTTAATGATTTCCGAAACTCTGAGAAAAATGCTTCACGCATCAATTTTGATGGGATTTCCGATTTGTATCGCTTTGTACTTCTTATTATGAAAGCAAAAACTAAATACTTTAAAGAAACAAATTTGATAATATTTAAACAGCCAAATAACAAAAACGTATTTAGTTCGGCTTGTGAGTTGCCTGCAGACGTTACTATGTAAACCTTTATTTTGAAAATAGGTTTACGGGGTTGGTTTCGCGAGGTTTGATATCAAGTTCGTTCCCTGGAAGTTGAAGCTGCCAGAGGGCGGAAGTGTTCGTTAAGTGACAAGTCCCGGAAGCGAATACAGGCGGATGGAAAGAAATGCATGGTGGAAGGGGACAGAAAATAGCGGTGGATATTCACGAAACGACGGGAGATGTTGCCGATGCAAATTTAAAATTGCATTTGATTTTCACGGGAAAACTACGAATTGAAATGTCAACAAAATACAGGCGTAATGTTAATACAAAGTAAAAATAAGAAATTAAATATAATGACGTTGTACTAAACAACAAAGCATCATAATAATAAGAAGCCATATAAGTCCATATAGGCACGTAAGTACTGCTTACCCTACCGTACTCGCATACAAATATGAATTATATTTGATTAAATAATATGAAATTATTGCAAAAAATAAATTTACACTGCAAAAATACGCGCGAAGCTCAGCTAATCGCACCGCCGCGAGCGCCACATCGACTGTCCTACTATAACGTGTCAAAAGCAGTAACTACATATGCCCAAACGCCCCCAATGTCAGAGAAGATTATTCTATGTTCACTAGACTTCACAAAATATGTATGCATGTATGCTGTGAGCTGTGTGGGCGTTCAAGTGGCTCGTTTGTGTCAGTATATTTGTTAGTGTGTAGGCAGTGCTTTTATATAACTAATGCAAAAACAGCCAGTGAAATCTGTTGGTACCTATCTTTACTATCTATGTATACGTTGTTTTTGCTACTGCTTACCCTAATCAAAAACTCTGTGCACGCCACTGATAATAATATGAACAAAATACGATACACAATGACCAATGTATGGTCAAAACACGTTCACCAGGGCAGCCTCAAAATATGTCATAAAAACATCGAAACAGCCCCATAGCGAAAGTCCGTTGAAATCACTGAACAGACAATCCCTAGAAGTGTGTTCTGTAAGGATTTGAAAAAAAAACAGATATTGTCAGTTTACACAAGATCTACCGATTCCTAGGCCCCAGACAGGAAAACGAAAATGATTATCTGCTCAAGAGAGAATTTCGATATTTGACAATGCTAGACCGGTTGGTAGCTTAATGGACAAACGCGTTGGATTCTTACCCGGGCGTCGCGGATTCAATTCCTCTGCTGGTTAAGTCCTCCATCATTGCACAAGCAACATCTTCCGCTTATTATGATGGTAGTAGGAGTTTTTCAAATAGGTTAATCGTAATCCGAAAATGTTTGTCTTTTTTTTCAAAAGAGAGAAAGAGAAAGTTTGATAAATTTCAACAGAAGTAAGGAAAAAAATATCTTACTTCGGGCACACGAACACGCCCACAATGCAGTTCTATCAGTGCATCTCTTCAGTTGTTTAAATAAAACTCGGGCTACCTCTGAACAAGGAGGCGACACGACACGCGGAAACGTCCGCATTGTTTTTCGGGGGCAATCGCGGTCGGAATTCGAAATGGCACCGAGACGGAACCCGAATGGAAGCGAAATGGAAACGAGATGGAACCGCGGAACAATGGGAATGAGGCGCGTTCGCATTACGCTGTCAATGGCGGCGCACCGAGAAATTAATGTCCGCAGATGTCATCGCGGCCAAAAAAACACGAATGCGAATTTATGTACATTTTTTGTGGCTGCCTTGCATCGAGATGGAGCACGGTCAGGCGAATTTCGTGAGAAAAGGTAGGCACGTAATATTATTGTTGCGGTCTGTTGTTTTCGGCAATGCGGATGGAAACTGGAGGCAAAGGTAAAGATTTTGAATTGAAGAAAATATAAGCATACATTTTGTTTCAATTTATACGTGATCAATACTGTTTATGATAAGTATCCAACACTGACCCCACGGTGAGCTTTTAGAAGCTTTTAAAAGTAAATTTGTTTTGTTTTAAAAATAAAAAAACATACCTAACAAACAAAGACAACTTACGCCAATTCTTTTGATAAGAACGTTTTAATTTTATTGCAATTATTTAAATTATATTTTCGTAGAAAGCAATCACTTTGTGGTTTAACGTATTTAATGAAAATAAAATAATAACTTTGTACAAGACCACAGGTTTTATTTTAATTTTTATGACTGATCGGTTTCGATTAGCCTAAGCATCATCAGGGTACAAAATTAAACTAAACAAAAAAAATTGTAATGTGTGGTTATACTCGTATATACTCGCACATACAGGGAAAGAAAAATAAGAGAACAGTAAGAAAACAAAAGAATAACATTAAAATTATTTTATTATGTTCTTCTTCTGCATGTGAGAGTACCACATACTACGTATGTTTTGTTTAGTTCAATTTTGTACCCTGATGATGCTTAGGCTAAGCGAAACTGGTCGGTTATAAAAAATAAATTAAAATCTGTAGTCTTTTACAATATTATTATTTCATTTTCATTATTTATATTAATAGGCATTGGGTAAACACTCAATCAAAAATATGTCTAAGAGATATCACTCAACTATGAGTAATCCTTCGCTTTCTTTGAGTCTTCCGCTTAAATATTTACTCAACCAAGTCTTCACTCAATTTTGATTGGCGATAGCGGCTGTCTGATGAAATACCAACAAATCCACCAACGATGAAGTACGACCAATTTGAATACTCAGGTTCCCCCAATATTCCTTCTGCCATGCCTATTGCTTTCCAGAATTCTCCAATATTGGGGTTCTTCTGGTTTCCAACATTTGTGACTCAATATTGCCTAAAATACCACTAGGTCAATTCGGAAGAATTTTTATGACAGCTCAATTTAAACAGATAAATTGTACATCATCCAGATGAATGGACTCAATTAAAATCGGATTAACCAGTCAAACTAAGTATATAAGCTTATAGGTTTTGCAAAATTCGAATAACTATTATGTAAAGCGTAAGCAGAACTTACAGAAAGTATAAATTAATTGACTACTTAACATTATCAATAGAGCTTATTGATTGATTGCAGAAACTTATTAACTTTGGCCGATTTTTTTGGTTGATATAAAATATGACCAAAACAAGCCTGATATATTTAGTATGAACGGTTTTCAATGTGTGCTTTTAAACAATTGTCGATACTGAAAATTCCGTGCAGAAAGCGTAAGAGGACTTACGTCGGCAAGCTTTACGTCGGTTCAACAAGGGATAATAATTGACAGAGCTGACACAGATATCTGATCACCCGGGAAAAAGTCAACGTACGAGATGACATCTGCTGAACAGCAATTCGCTTATGGCTATGGGGTTATGCCTCAAAACTCGTGAAGGTATGTTTGATAACACGCTGTATATGGATTGGCACTCATTGAATGTCGAAATATTATTTTCAATGTGTTGAGTGAGTAACTCTAAATAGGAAACTACAAATAGAAAAACCGTATTCGCGTAGTTTCCGATACAGTAAAAAAATTCGAACGGTGAGTTTTAGCGTAATGTAATTTATACAAATTGTTCTTTCAGAAAATTATAGGCCAACACAGCTATTTTGAGTTCGCTAAATTATTTTAATCATGAGTTATGGGGCTTTGAAATCACTATCGAAAAATAAGGCAAGGCGTTGTATGGTTTGATCTCGTGATGTGTGGGAGAGAGAGGGGGGACAGACCGATGCGTGCGTAGATGACAGAAAAGATCAGATAATTATTTAAACAAACGGTGTTTACCATTATTAACAACGATTTATTTTATTGTTTGAAGTAAAATAAAGTTCCTAATCGTACGTGACATTTACATATTTTTACGCTGTTCAGAAATAATTGCGTTAAAACTCGGGTGAAGTCGGGTAACGACTAAAAGTACAATATAATTTGATCATTATTCTAAATCAGATTAGTGTTTGCGTGTCGTCTTTTGATTGTGTTGTTTAATTGTTTTGTATTCGTGCTGTCACGTAACGTTAATTTCTGTAAAGTTACTATGAAGATTGATGAGAGACGGAGATTGTAAATAATCACGTTTGAAAGCCTTAAAATTCATCAGATAAACTTTATGATATTAAATTTCTCGAGCTTCCAATATTGATACAGAATGTCTTTTGTCATTTTCAATTTCAAATTAGGTCTGTTCATTCTGTTATTTTAATCATTTTACAATTTTGACTATACAGAAACATCGCTAATTTTAGTAATTATTGATCATCTTTATCATCGGCGCTACAACACTTGGTGGGGGTCTCATCTAGAAGCTCTCTGTATTGCCACTTGTCTGCTGCTGTCTCCCTACATTATTATATTTATGCCCAGAAAACCAGCCACATACGTGTAAAACTTCTAACGTTCATTCGTCCTGTAGGCTTATTACAAATAAACGTTAATTGTACAATTAAAAAAAAAAGTTTAATTAATTTAAAAAATGTTACTTTTAAGTTTTGATAATTTTTATTGTAACAACTGTTTCGGCGTTCAAGGTCATTCTTAAGTTATAGTTACATGGAAACTACTTAATACATATATAAATACTACTACTTAATAACAACAACAACTGTACAATAGATAAGTCGTGTTTATTTTGTCCTGATAATAATACTTAATTTAAAGAGTTTAACTAAAAGTTATAATCTAATATTGCTTCTTCGAAGTGTTAAAGTGTATTAGTTTGCATTTATCATTGTTTATTTCTCGAGAATCATTGTGTTCTAATTGAAAACTATATTATTAAAAATCTAGTCGTTATTCAAGTGAATTGGTGACATTGTTGTTCGTGAATATTGTAGGTACCTGCAATCACCGCAGAAGCGAAGTGTCATACCAGTGCAGTGTAATCAGGGCTGTTCCATCTGCCACTTTTTGAAAAAAAAAAAAAAAAAAACCTTAATTATTCCCAAAATGGATGCTCAGGCTTATATTTCTATAGCAAACGATGCAGTCAATTTATTGACAAACATGATCATGGATCCTAACAATAAATTCACTAAAGAACATATTGCTAAAATAATTCCTAAAACCAACAACATACTTGGAACAATTGCCCAAATGGCTGTCAAAATGGCTACTCTTGAAGTTGAATTATCTGTTCATAAAAATATAACCTGTAACCCGCCTACTTTTTCAAATACCAAAAATGTCTGCGAAATTCTTGCAGAAATCAAAGAACAAAGCTACAGAGATAAAAATCTAATTATTCACAACATTCCTGAGAGTTCATCGGTATCCCAAATAGAATCTTTGAATATCGACATAGCGTCCGTCAAGAAAGTGATCGCTGATATTGATGGGTCAACAATAAACCTTGATCTAAAAATATACAGATTAGGCAAAAGAGCGATGACAAACCGAGAGGAATAAAAGTAGAGTTTCGGATGCAAAATGGCCGAGAAAATTTTACTAAGCAAGAAACATGTTCTGAAAAATAATATCCGAATGTATCAGGATCAATCATTTCTACAGCGGAAACAATTAATGGATCTCAGAAACGAACTTGAAAATAGGAAGACTTCTGGAGAGACCGACATCACTATTAAATATATTAATAACCATCCTTCTATCGTCAAAACACACGCAAAAAACTGAAAATTAAAATTTACTACCAAAATGTACGAGGACTAAGGACAAAGTTACAAGACCTCAAATCAACCCTACCTACATTGGATCACGAAATTTATGCATTTACTGAGACATGGCTGAATTGCAACATTGATAATACTGAGTTGGGTTTCTTCGAACATACAGTGTACAGAAATGACAGAAGCAAAAACACCACTAATAAAGCTAGAGGAGGCGGTGTGTTGGTATCCATTCACAATAAATTTAATTCAAAAAAACTCAAATGTCTCTACACAAACCTAGAACAACTATTCATCATGGTGTCTACAAAAATGGAAAAAATTATGTAATCGGCTGCGTTTACATTCCCCCGTCTTCTGACGCCCAGCTTTATAAAGACCACTACCACGAAGTTGAATTACTACGAAGAAAATTTCCTGGAGCTACTTTGATTTTAATAGGAGACTATAACCTACCTAATGTCGCATGGAACATCGAAAACAAAAAGACTTCTTGCCCGGACATTACAAATCACGGGTCCCACGATATTATTGAAATGTCAAATTTTTAAACCTCAACCAGCTCAACTATGTATATAATGCGAACGCTCGTCTTCTCGATCTTGTATTTTCCAATTCCTCTTTTTGTAAATGTGTCCGCTTCTGCTGAAACTGTTCTCCCGATAGACAAAGTACCACCCTCCACTGGTTATTAAATGCCACAGTTCAATAACAACAACAATTCCAGCTGTATCCTCAAAGTTGAATTTCTTCAAAAAGCAGATTTTAATAAAATAAATTGTCATTTATCTTCTGCTGACTGGAGCTTTTTGGATTCAGAAAAGAACATTGATGAAATGGTGGATAAATTTTACATTAATCTAAAGGGTGCTATTGATTTATTTGTACCTGTTTCTAAAATTGCTGTGCACAAATACCCAAAATGGTTTAGTATTGATCTTATCAATATTATTAGAGATAAAAAATTGCTCATAAAAGTGTATAAATCAACACGAGATCCTAAAGATTACTCTAAATTTAAAGAATTAAGATTGTTAACAAAAAAAATATCAAAATTATGTTACAATAAGTGTATCGAAAATTGCGAAGAAATGGCTGTTGCCAATCCTCAGAATATATTTAAATTTTCTAACATGCTTAATAATAATGACTACAGTAGTCCTTCAAATATGTATTTAAATAATAAAATGGCTGATAATCCCCAAGAAATCGTTGATCTATTTGCTGAATTCTTCAGCAAAGTTTATGATACCGCTAACATCTCTCCATTACTCGATTCTCAAAAACTAATAACGACAACGAGATCGATTTCAATCAGTGCATATTAGATGATTGTGATATTAAAGCGAAATTGAAATCCTTGATATCAACAAGTCGGCTGGCCCCGATAACATTCCTCCTATCTTCCTATCGAAGTGCCTGTCAGTCTTGTCTTGGCCTCTGACTAAGCTTTTTAACTTTTCTTTAAAAACTGGTACCTTTCCCGAAAAAATGGAAGGAAAGTTTTCTGACTCCTATTTTTAAGAAAGGAAATAAATCTGATATTTCAATTATAGACCAATATGTATCCAATCATCAATTCCAAAATTATTTGAATCTGCTCTGCTCTCTTTAATCTCGCCTGAGATTAATAAAGTAATTTCTCATCAACAACACGGCTTTAAGGCAAAAGGTCCACTCTTACTAACTTAATGATTTATCAGGAACATCTATTTAATACCATGCATAAGCGTCTTCAAACTGATGTAGTGTATACTGACTTTAGTAAGGCTTTCGACAAAGTGTCACATAATATTCTCATTCATAAACTAAGAACCCTCGGTATAACCGGAAATATTTTGAGATGGTTTGAAAGCTACTTACATAAAAAGCGAAAATATCAGTCAAACTCAATCTACACTTATCATATCAGTTTGAAATCTTCAGCGGCGTTCCACAGGGGTCACATTTGGGACCAGTGTTATTTTATTTATTTATTAACGACATCACTACCGTTTTCGATGGAGTTATGATTCTTTATTTGCCGATGATCTAAAAATTTACAAAACAATTACCAATCTTAATGATTGTTACGTATTGCAATTGAATCTTGTGAGGTTACAAGAGTGGTGTGCTCGTAACGAACTGTTCCTTAATATTGAAAAATGTCAAACGATAACTTTCGCCCGAATTAAAATCTCATTATGTATCAATATAGCATTAACAATATTAACTTAAAAAGAGTTGACCAAATAAAGGATCTGGGTATAATTTTTGACAGTAAATTAACTTTTTGTTCCTCATATAAATGAAATTACTAATAAGGCCATGAAATGCTTGGGTTTTATTTTGAGGACGGTAAAAGACTTTAAATTATTGAATTCATTTAAATTACTTTATACTGCGTTGGTTAGATCTAATCTAGAGTACAATTCTACAATCTGGGCTCCATTTTTATAATATTCACCAACTTAAAATAGAAAGAGTGCAGCATAAGTTTCTCAGATTTATTAATTATAAGTTATGTATCCCAATTGTTGACCTTGATTACGTATATTTAATGAACTTGCTTAACCTCACTGATTTATCATCAAGACGCACAGTGAGCGATTTAATATGTCTCTTTAAAATAGCGAATGGCAGATTGGACGCCCCGGATCTAACGAGCCTTATTACCTTGCGAGTACCTACCCGTGATACACGGCAGGCGGCTCTATATTATGTTTCTACGTCTACTAACAATTATTTTGATAATTCTCCCATTCAAAGACTGCATAGACTTGGTAATAAATATGGTTCAATAGATGTTTACCGTTACAACACTGTTTCCAAATTAAAATCTAGCTTACTTGAATGTTTTCAATAGAACTCAAAGGTTATTGTTATTTATAGTTATAATTATAAAACCTACGCTTTATTTATATACTTGCAGTTAAATACTAACTTTTCTCTTAATGTTATATTCTACCCATCTATTGTACTCCTTTATTTAAAAATGTATTTATGTAAAAAAAGCCTTAAAGGCGTTAATAAAATAAAATAAAAAATAAAATAAAAATAAATATATATATATATAATTTTAGTGTTTAATTTGTAAGACTCCATTTATTTATTTTTAAATATAATTCAATTGAATTAAATTTTACAGTTTTATAATGGCCTTAAACGCCAAAACAGCTGTCACTAAAAATAGCAGTACTAAATAATAATAATATTAAATATAATTCAATTGAATTATATAAAAAAAAAACTTATAAAATCATCTAAGAAAGTCATTCCATGTGGCCTAACCACATTTTCACAGTGGATTTTAACGCCAAAACAGCTATCACAATTAAAGTAAAAAGCTAAAAACTGTTAGAATTTAATAATAAAATTATCCAAAAAAATATATGATGTTCTACAAATAAAACACGAAAACTATGAATAATTTATTTGTATGATTTGCCTAGCGGAGCAGTGTTAGTTTTATGTGTGTAATATATTTGCGGCACGTTCCTGAGTGGTAGATTCCAAGTATCGCTCCGGTGAAAGAACACTATTCAGAATCGAAACGTTGCTTGAAATGGCTTTAGTCGTGTTTGGAGATCAGATCTGAATAGCCAGGTACTTTCCAACCTTCCTCTTTCCCAACTCCTTCCCCTTCCCACTACCTTCAGCCTAACAACATACCCCATTTGGGGATGCCATAGTCTCACTGGCTCTAGACGGTTGGGAGCAGTTGAGACTCTAGTGCGGTATTCACTATATAAAAATAAAGAACCTTGTAATTGACAAACAATTATTGAAATGGCTCGTGGTTGTGTACGTTGCCTACCAAATACAGGTTTCTCGCATGGGTTCAAATTCTTCTGAAAAACCATCCTCTTTAAATGATTTCTTTATAAATCATTAAATAGCCGGAAGCTTTTCAATACAACATAACGTGTCTACACTTATTCGAAACGTATAATACGAAGTGTTGACATTATTCCGAGATAACTGTTTATGAAACACGTCAGTTTTTCTCATCTTCAACCTTCGAAACTTGTAGTCAAATTGACTTTATTTATAGGCGCGTTGAAAATAAAACGTGTTTCCATATTTTTAATTATCTTTTATGCGAATACTCCGGAAACCACGATCGTTCCGCTGCGAGATAAGGCACGCGGTACGAGCCACCTTGAAGCGTAATATCAAGTTATTGATTTGATCGCCACTTTCGTTGATTTCTGATAGGCACCGATCATTGATGATTGTACAATGAAGTTCACTACTCGAAAACTCGTGCTACTTTCTTCGAGTAAATTGATTTCGCTGTCAATGTTTATCTTCCTTAAAGGGTAATTGATGGATTATATGTTAAAGGATTTAGTGCTCAAGAGAAACTGTTGATCCATATTATTCTTCGAAATGATTTTTTACAGCGTTAAGTATCTTGCACAACTACTTTGTCATGTGTAAATCCAACAACGAGAGGAACGGTACTTTTATCTGTTTAACGTGTCTGGTATCTGTAGTTGCATAAATTTGTATTAATATCGTAGCATTCTTAAAATTTTATATTATTCATATACTGACGAAAAAATACATAACACGAAATGGAAAAAACAGAGAAAGAGCAGCACATACATAAATCTTAGATGAAGCAATGACAAAAATAAACATTAGAAAGAACATTTAAGTCAAAGCCAAGATCTTGTCGAGGTTTTGGTAGAGTGCAAAGAATGACAAAAATCATTTAGACTGGTACCAAAAATTTCAAGACCATGGCTTGAGTTAACAAGTCTCGACATTCTGGACAGTGAAAAATGATACACATATTTAGTTGAGTGATGATTGAGGAACAGTAATTCATTGTTTCTGAGAATTCTTTGACTATATAAATAATTTTAAATATAAGTTTATGATCTTTTTCTTTAGAGTTTTCACGTTTCTCATAGCGTAGCTTACAACTTGTTCCGTATTCTTGCTGTTGTGTTGAAATAAATTCCAATTTTCACATTTCTTCAGACAAACGCCAAGTCAATATTGATTTCGTATAAATCACAATGACGAGAGAAAATATGCCAACGCAACAAAAGAAGACGTCTCCAGTCATCAACACAGAAGATAATCCAAAAATACCTTCGGTGAGATTGGACAATAAGAAATTCTAGAGTAGAAGGAAGATTGTAGCATATTGATCACAGTGTAAAAGGAAAAAGATGAAAGCCTCTACAAAAAGGTAAAGATATTGATGTTTTCATGGAAATCCAATAACATCGGCTATTGTCGTATCTATGTAGTGATTAAGCCTAACAATTAGTTTCCAATTAACGCTACTAGACACTATCAAAGGTTATTTATGATATCTGCAAACTAGAGGCGATCTACAAATACAATGTATTGTTATTCTACGAACAAAAAGTGGGACGATTTCCGTGTGATTGATCTAGTTCGTCTTACATGATATTCATTAAACTTTATCAATTATTATTACGTTATCAATTATCGATAGCTATGGTACCAATTATTATTGGTTATTAATGGTACGTATTATTATTGCATGCCGTCGCTTCGTTTCCAATATCTTGTTGATTAAACGGTTTTTTTTTTAAATACCTGTGATACAAGCCACAATATACGCAGTAACTTTAAGCAATCGATGGAAATCGAAAATAAATAGATCCGATTGGATTTATTAAAATAATAGAGTGATTTACGAATACGATATGTTCCTTTTGGATATGGACAACTTCGATTAGGATGTCGAATAAAAACGACATCGATTTTTTTTTCTCTCCAAAAACCAATTCTTTAATGAATCGAAATTTTTTGATTCTTTGATACAGAGATGGTTAAATAATCTTTATTTACGATTCTTAATATCTGAATCTCAAAAGAAAAAACAAGGCGGGTTTTTTACATATTGGAGATAAATGTGTGGAATTATAAGTTGATTTTTGTTATGTTAGATGTTAGATGATGAAACAGTAACCTAATATCTAGTTAAAAAATAACTTAAGTCTATTTTTCATTTTTAACAGTGAACATGCATTTATTTTTAAATTTATATTTGAGTTGAATTTTCAGAATTCTTAGACAAATTTTGTTACTTCGAACATAAAACACTGAAATTCATATATAGTAAATATATATATATATATATATATATATATATATATATATATATATATATATATATATATATATATATCGCGTATTGTGTTTTTGTGACATGTTGTGGTCGTGAGAGTTGAAAAGTTAACATTATGAACATCAATTCTGTAAATACATTACTATCCTGAAATATTTGTACAAAGGTCTACCGTAATTTATCCTTGAAGGTACAGATAATATAATAATTTATCATTTCAATGTGATGAGAATCTTAAAGTAACCTATGTTTCAAAACGTAAAAAATCATAAAGTGATCGAACATTGCATAGTGGAAAATTTTGTGTGGCCTATAGTTACCACATATAAAAAAAAACAAGTTTTATAAAAAAAACCTCCAGATAGTCATATAAAAAAAGAAGGATACTCATTTAAATTAATTTAAAAATATTAATTTTCGTGGCTCTGAAATATTTGAATTACTGCGGTTCACCAAACGACGAAGTAATTATATTTCGTATTATTATTTGAAGTATAGTTCAATCATTGATTTAAAATGTTGCAGAAGCCACAAAGTTTTAATTGTTTCTCTCACACCAAATATAAATCATCGAGGCCACAAAACGATTGAAATGTTTTTTTCCAAGTAAGAATCCAAGAACACCAGTAGTTCATTAAGTGTTATTTCTGTATCACAAAGCTGTATTTATACTTTGATTTTTTTTAATTATTATAAAAAACTCATTAAAAATATTTTTATAAACTAAAAACTTCATTTAAATTAATAAATCATTCAATAAATACTCTCCCAATCTTGATATCGTTTTACTCCAATAATTGATAAACTTAGGACGTCCTTAACTTCTTCTATACTTTTTCACGTCAAAATACATTCTAATAACTCCTCTCTCCGTACATCTATTCTACGAAAGTAACCATTCAAGAGTCCCTTTCACTCTCTTCCGATCTCCTCATTCGTATTACGGTTGTGTGGATCCGTTCTCACAGCAAATAATGTACAGACTACAGTTGTATAATACAAATTAAAAAAATAATACTCTTACTTCATTCTAGCTTGATCTTTTCAAAATATTAAGAAAGCTAGCAATTAAATAAAGGTAAAATTCAGGTAGATTCTAAGCCTAATCTTTAATGGATTATTAATTTATGCATAATTATTTAAATCTATAAGTTAATTTATTAATCGAATGCCTCTTTATTTAATTGTCCGAGATGAATAACACCAGAATATTTTTTTACCATCTTCATATAAAGTTGTACATTCAATAACTCAGTAAAAGAAAATTGGCTTTCACATACATGCATTTGTGACAAAGTGCGTAACTACGTGAATTGTTGAATTACGTCAAGAATTAATTATTTATTAAAATGCACTGTACTGAACACAACAGTTGAACAAATATTTATATAATTGTTATCAAAAGATGAACTTCCAACGTTTATTTGAAGAATTATTGTTTTAATTCTTGGCGTTTGTTTGTATTATCAAACGAATTGAACAAATATATTTTTTGTAATAATTATTGATTCATGAATATGCAGAAAAACAGAAAACGTGGCGGGGCCGTGATAAGATAAGATAATAGACGGACAATAAGACAGTGGGTCCACGGATCCATATTAAAAAAAGACAGTTTTACAAACTAATTTGCTAGATTAAAATTCGACACGTACACAGTGTTGAAGGATGAGGGTTAGAAATAAATTGAAAATGTTGCTTGTGCAACAATGGACGACAATTAACCTACAAAGGATACAAAAGCCGATTTGTTATAAATACGTCAGTATTTGCATTTCGTTCCCGAATTAAATATATTATCAGAGAAACAATTCAGAAACGAAGGTTATTTTTACGTTTAAATGGTTTTAGCTATGTTTATAATTAAAAATCCAGGCACTTTACAACTATCATTTTCTACTTTTATCTCTTTAACTTCACTTTCTGTAGCCTTAGAACATTTTTCAACAATACGGATTCCCAAAATTCCACTGGTTCTGGGTAGCGTGTAATTTACCCTCTCATATATCATTTCGTCGCCGGGAAGGCAAAATGGCTGAAGCGCCCTTTTGGGAAGTTAACACTTTAAAGTTTTTGTTTTGTTTTACAATAAACTTCATTAGCCTTTAATACCTGGTTGGATTTTGAAAAAAATGATCTCACTGAGTTATCTGAAGCGACAAAAAGCTAAAAAAACTGGAAATCTTGTGTCGCTTGAGTCGAGCCTTCTCCCAAATGGTAAATACATATTTTAGATGGCTGAATCGCCACAAAAGTTGTCAGAATGAATCGAGAGTCATGGCTTTCGATGCAGAAAAAAGAACTGATGAAAACTGCGTATTTAACTCATTTTTGACCAAAGTGTCGCTTAAGCCTTTTTGCCTTTCCAGCGATAGCAAATTATCATAAATAAATAATTAAGGTTAGGTTATTAACTGCAGTGGATAAAGGCTGCAAAAAACAGTTTTCTTTCCTATTTAGTTTTCTTTCCCCGGTAGAGTAAAAAAACATCGTCATTTATTGTACTTCAGGGTTTTTTTTTCTCCGTTTTATCTATTTATAATTTAGTTGTATCTTATATTAAAACTATTTACCTGTTTTTTATACTGTATTTTTTATTATATTATATTGTTTGATTTATGTTGGTTTGATTCCTCTTTATTTTGTTATAACTCATGTAGGTTTGTTTTGTCATTAATTTCCCTTTTCCCAGAGGGAGTTTTTATAACTCATCGGGATTGCTATGTATGTTAGCAATATATCAATAAAAAAAACAATTAAAAAGTAGCCCATAAGCGATGGGTCCCTGACCCGAATAAGACGAGGTGAGGTTAGGTCAGGTTGGGTATTGATGCATGTTAGGTAAAAACTCACCGTGTGTTTGGGAGCATGGTGCTGCTCGACCTTCATTTCTGCGCAGCGGTTCAGCGCCGTCAGACGCCTGAAGAGGGACTGCAGTGAGTCGGGGTCCAGAAAGGGGTGGTCGCTCTGCACGCCGGACACGTTTATGGGGAACTGCATGTCTGTGGAAGAACAAAATAGCTGTTAAATAAAACAGAATCAGTACATGAAAATGAAACAAGACTCCCAACCGTCTGAAGCTAGTGAGACTCTTATATGAATTAAATAATGTAGATACGTTACTGATACAACGCGCGTCACTGCGCGAAACTAAGCCAACGTGGCATACCTGAGATTTACTGCGTTTAGTCTCGCACAAACATTTGTTAGCTGTTACCAGCTGCCATAAACGTATCGCTGTAAGCTCTTTTCTGAGATAAAATGCCTTCCTGTGCTTTTGACAAGTGTAAAAATCATTCGGGAACAAAAAACAAATCTCATGGAGTTTCTTTTCATGCGAAGTACACACAAATCACTTATTATTTCAATTAATACAATTACTCACAACCAAATGGCATAAGTGAGATAGTGAATGCAGAAATACATAAGTGTGTGGAAGACAACCTAGCAACAGTGCACGAGTACGTCGCATGCTACTTCGCTCGTAAGTTCGTTAGGGAAGAGAGGGCCTGTAACGCGGAGAATGTAACGCGGGACGTTCATATAGCTATCTCATTCTAACACACATATTCTGCTTGGTATGGCTATCCTTTTCATGCATAATGAGATGTCAGAGCTTGCCAAATTTATCGTTCAATTTGTATGAATATGACGTGTCTTGTATTTTATGTCTATGGTGAGACTATGGCAACCCCAATATTAGTATGTTGTGAGGGTGAAGGTAATGGGAAAAGGAAGGAGATTGGGAAGAAGGTTAGGAAGTACCTGGCTATTCAGATAAGATCACCAAATACGGCTAAAGCCACTTCGAGCAAACGTTTGGATTCTGAATGGTAATCTTTCACAAGGACGATATTTATTGGAAGATACCTTTTTTAATGTGCTTTTTGGGATATTTGTTTAAAGAAATAATATAATGGACTTCTCGACTATCGACCTTCTATTATAGATAACCATAAACATATATTAACCTAACCTAATATAACATATTGTCCTATTTCTACCATATACACATACATAATATAACCCCACTAAAACTAACTCAACCTACACTGATAATGTTATGAATGAACGGAGAATGATAAATATATGTAAAAAATAGTATTAACATTTTTATTGACCTGTATTTTTTAAATTCAAAAACCTTAATTACGAAATGCTGCAGTTTCAACTGAACACATAATCAATGAAATACCTTTTAATTTAAACAAAAGCTTTCAAAGGATATTTATCTACGTTCTATTTTCTTCGGGGTTTTCGGATTGCGGGTTCAATTCCCGCCGTAGCGTTATGATATTTTACAGAATGTTTGTCTGCGTATTATAATATTATTAAGTTGCCTAAATGGCTTTGAAACGCGTAGGCAAGTTTTAATTAAAACCAGATTAGCAATGTCTAATTTGAAATTTTTACAGGAGATTAGCACTGAAGAGATATACACAAACAAGACAAGAGCTTTTTTCACTATTCTCCATTTAATGAATATCAAATTTAAAAGCTAAAATCCACTTGTTACGTGTTTTCTCTGCTCTAAAACGTTTATATTCTTAAGATTAAGTGTAACAACTTACGTTAAAATGTAGTGAGAATTATCTGAAGATCTTCTAGTTGTCTTAAAGATAAACATGTTAACAATACCTTTGTTTTAACGGCTCATAAAATGTCGAGCCTGCGAAGGTTAATTAAAAAGTAATCGTACAAATCTACTTAAGTCAAAGTACAAAAATGTTAAGGGATAAGTCTTTTCGTTCAAACGCTGTTTTTAATTTTCTACGTTCGCTCTTGACCTTATGAACTTCATTTATGAAAATGCCAATGGTCAACTATTTCAAGTAGCAGATTTTCAGGCAATACTTTTAGTAAATTACAAAAAAAAACATTAAAGTTTCTTTGCTTTTAATTATCACAAAATAATATTATGAAAATTAACTTGTCAAAGTTAGCATATTAACACTAATATACCAAGGAACAATATATTTACAAAAAAATGTAGCAATATTGAGTAAGTAAATTTAATTATTTATTAAAAAAAAATTCTTAAGAATTTTCCACTATTTAACTTCAAGGGCAGAGTTTTATATAGAGACTCTCTATTCTATTAAGTTGATGAAGATGCAAAGATTGAAATAAATTTAATAATAAATATAATTAGTAATAATTAATCGAAATAATTTTCCAAAAAAGGACCTTCTTGTATTGACATTAAGGTGTTCAATAATTTACAAGTAAATATCTTTATGGTTACGAAAGTTCTTGTCAAAAAAGAGATACATTTTAATATTAACGAATCCCTTTTTAATAAAAATAACACTTGGTTAATTTTTATAGCGCCATTTTTGAAAAATATCACCTTACGGGCACTTTACAAAACTTAAGAATTATCGCTAAGTTTACCATAAAACTAACTAAATATCTAAAACTACAGCTAAAATTACCTTATTGATATTAACATATTAGCTATTTACATTTGTCGTGGGCTGTGTAAAATTGACGAACTTTTTGTTGAGCAGTAGATCGGGGATTGAGGATCGCGGATCATTGAGTGAAAGGGTATTATTATACTGGTGAGTTTAAATGCTAACGGGTTAGTCTAGCCGTGTAAATTAGGGCAATTCTGTTATTTATGCATATGATTTTCTGAAAAGATGAGTTTCGAGTTTAGCTCTGAACTCTGTCAAGTCTTATGCTATATTCAACATTTCTTAAATCTTGGGATAGTTAAAAAGTTATAAATTTGTTTTTATTTAATCATAGTCAAAAATATAAATTTACATAATAATTTATGACTGGAGGTTGGCAGTAGTAATAAGAAATTGTCTTACATAAATTAATATTGTTTTTCTTCGAAATTCAAATAAAGACCATATCCATAATTGTTTTATTGACAACTATTTAAAAAATATATCTCGGATGAACAGAGAATACCGTTTAGTAGAGACGATTATATTGTCCCTTGAAGTTAAAGAAAATATAAACTGAACTGCGAGTTTTAATGAGAAGGAAAGTTTTGTCAGGGTAATCGTTCGAGTGAAGCGCGATATTTCCATAATAATATTATACACAGCAAGAAGAAAACACGGCCATACCTTCAATTCTCCATTTGTAGAGAAAGGAGGCTTTATATTTCACTCTGCCGAAAGTTTCCGGGGGCTTATTTCATCCCTCCTCCCGCGATTCGCGCCGGGCGCCCTGAGGATCCGCGTCGTTGTTTTACGTTGTACCGGTAGATCCAGAAGGATTTGCTGGTTTCACGGTCGTATTTCGGCTGTATCTCGCGTTTATGAGATGTTCGAGTGTTGTAAAGTAGAGGATTAGACATACCGGTGACTTACATGGTCAAAGTGATATTTTTTTATACTAAACCTACCTTGACTTTCCTAAACGTTTCCCTAAGGGCTATGGCAATTGACTTTAGATTTGTATTTTATGATCTTTGAATGTCAAGTGCTTGAAGTGCATATAATTATTTCTGCGAATAATTTGAAGTACAATACAATTTACTCTTTTTACTAAACCGATGCATGATTTTAGTAGACAGTAATAAGAAATTAAATATTTGCGCATGAGAAATCTTGACGTAAAGCTATCAGGTAGAAACACCAGTAGAAATTATAATATTTAAACTATGAAACAATTTCGACTGTTCTATGTTGAAGTATACTAATTGCATATACATTCTCAATTTATAAAAAGAGTATATGTCAAAGAATATAAGATAAGATCTTTCAAAAGTATGTAGATATTGCTTCTTTGGTATACTATACAAGTTGAACATTTACTGAATTGATAATATAATTAAACCCTCAAAAATGCCGCTCAACTAGAGACATTCTTAATTATTGCAGTAAAATTCCGGTTTTAAACTCAGTGCTCGTAAATTTCCTAAATCTTTGTTTCATATTCATTATTTTTCATGTAACACATCTCATTCCCCTCTTCATCCTGTAGTGCTAGATTGTTTGAAATATTCCCATTTGTGACAGGGACTGGAAAAGTACCCCTCTAACAGGAATTGTCGTATATATTGACAAAGCAAATATATTTTCCAATCTTCTATCGAAGGGTATTATTGGGTATAAAAAAACACCCGCTACGTGGATGCACACCGGAAGCTCATACGTATATCTCGTTGGAAATACAAAAAAAAACCTGTTTTAAAGAAAAAAAAACCTTATTTATATCAAATAATAAAGACATATATTGATTACACGATATGCGGTGAACTAACATAGAATTAGTAAATAAAATATCACAGTTAGGGATTAAATGCGTTTTATTGCAACAGGATGAAAGCCTAGTAAACCTACAAATTAATGAAATAAAATTACTGATTGAAAAGTAAACATACTCAGTATTGATCTTTAAAAAAGAAAATATAGTGAATACTGCACAAGTCCCAACAGTTCTTAAACCGTTTAGAGCCAGTGGGACCATGGTATCCTCAATCGGGGTGTGTCGTGAGGCTGAAGGTGGTTGGGAGGGGAAGGAGATGGGAAAGAGGAAGGTTGGGAAGTACCTGACTATTCAGATCTGGTCACCAAACATAGCTAAAGCCATTTCAAGCAACTTTTAGATTTTGAATAGTGGTCTTTCACCATGGCGATACTTAGAGTATCTACCGCTCTGAATCCACTCTGGTCAGAGACCACCAATAGATTTTGAAATGATTTCAGTTTTTTACGGAATTTGTGTGTCTTATTATTCCATATTTCATTAAAAAAATCTCAACATAACCTGTCTCTCGACGAATTACCTTTAGATATACAAATTTTGACCAAATCTTGTACTGTACGACCACTTCAGAAAGTCCATTTTTTCAATTTCGCTCCCATGCCCTAAATCGGAAAAAAATAAATAAATCATAATTATAATTTTAAGTTAATAAGGTAAGCCAGGTAAGTATGTCCCTGTGTATTTTCTCATTTGAAGAAGAAATTAATATCTAATAATAAAAAAATAAGATCTGTACAGCGCCCTTGAGGTGATTTTTCACAAAAAACGGCGCCATTCAAATCATCCAAATATTATTTTTATTATTTTCTTCATTTGTAAATATTCAGAACATTTCACAATTAAGGGTGTTGTAATCCCATAGGCTCCGAACAATAAGACTTCAGTGTGACGTCAGATAAATAAACCCAAAAAACATACTATACGGGTTTGATCTAAAATACGTAAAACTCAAATGGATTAAAAGCTATAAAGATGATAAAATAGTAATTACTAGTTGCACCTGAAAGAGATGACAAATTTTCCGCAATTTATTTCATTATAACTGAATTACAGAGATCTCCAAATAATAATGAAATCTCCCCAATTCAAAGAAATGAAGTGCTCTCACGATATATTTGTACAGAAATAGTTCAAAGAACAGAGATATTTGATTCGTTGGTTACCGTCGACGGAATTAGTGGAAGTATTGCGGGAAAAGGTAAGCTTCTACAAACTACACGGTTATGATTCATACAAAGTTCCTTTGATATTTCGACCTTTCATGTTCTGGTCCTTTGTCTCTCTTCATATCCATACCCTAATTTAAACACTCTTCTCAACATACGAGGTCCGGAAAATAATAGATTTCTGAGAAAATGATGTTGAGAATGTTGAAAAGTAAAACGATCTATTTACTATCTAAAACCTAAATTTGCACACTCTTCTCAATAGAAAGATTTATAAAGGCGCACGTTTTGAAGAATTTCTGAAATGAAAATAATGTATTTATTTTATTAGATCTTAGGAACATTTAAAGAGGTTCGGAAAATTACGAGAATGGCTAAAATAAAAATTAAATACGTATTTTGTTTTTTTTTTCTCTCTATACTCATTTTCGTGTACTTTTGTAACCAGATTAAAAAAAATCTTTTCGAAGGAAGCAAAAACTTGGGGGTGTGACATTGTATATTAAATGTTGATGTAAAAGCCCTGAAGAAGCTTGAGAAAAGCGAAACCTGGTTGGTGATTAACTCTAATAAAGTGGTGTTTTACAAAGTTTATTGTTTTATTTAATAAAAAAAATCGTTTATTTATTTTCATCTCTGACGTCACAGATACTTCAGTATGAAATTTTCAATCGACGGAATTTTTTGCAGACCGTAATAAAATCTCCAGTTTGAAATTTCCACCCAACTGTCTAAAAGAAAATAGCACGCCGTATTGTTTGTTACATCTATTTCAAATGTGTATTACCACCTCCGTCGTCGAGCGGTTAAGATTCTTGGCTCCGGTACAGAAGTTGCATGTTCCAGGGTGGTAGATACTTTAAATATCATCCTGGTTAAAGCAATTCAAAATCGAAACGTAGCGCATTACTTGAAATTCCTTTAGCCATGTTTAGTGACCAGTTCTGAATAACAAGGTACTTTTTAACCTTTTTCTATCTAACCAATTCCTTCAGCCTCACAACATACTTCGATTGGGGACGTTGTAGCCTCACTGGCTTCAGGAAATCGGAACTCTTGTGCGGTTTTAATAAAAGATTTTGAAAATAAGAGACTAGTAAGTGACTACTAGTGTAACTAAAAAATCTTTATTTGTATTCTACTAACCGGCTTACAAAACTTATAGTATCCGGAAATAGCAGAAAAATGAGTGCTTTCCGGAAATAAATATACAGATGAAAGCTTTCTGTATATCATGCGGGTTGCAGGTTCCACTCAGCATATAATACCGCGCAGCTTTCAGATGCGCTAATTTCATTTGGAGGGATGATGAAGCTCGGGCCCCAAGTGACATTAGCATGCATATTGCATAGGGGAGCTTTAATCTGTACGCGTATTCATGGACATAAAGCTGTCCTGGAAATAGCTCACGCATTTAATGACGTGTATCTCGTGGTCAGGAAGTAATGAATAAATTTTCATAAATACATAATTTGATACGCCATATTAAAATGAGATTTGCAAGTTAACAAAATCGCTTTGATGCTACTGTAGCGTGCAGTCTACCGCACATATCATAATGTACTATACTGTAATGTCCACAACTGACTTCAGATTAAAAAATAATAATAAAAGACAAATGGCCTAGTTGACCGCACGCTTCCCGTTTGAGTGTCAACTTAACCTAACGGTACCTACACCGCACGCAACAATCTGAAATGTAAATGTTTTGAGACATCGCACGTTACACTCTAAAATGTTGAAATTACGGTAGACCGCACACTGCACTCTAAAGGCAAAGCGTTCAGGATGACCGCACGCTATACTATGCATAGCAGCTGGCAATTTTGCGATAAAGATATCCACCGCAAGAAAGAGCAAATTAAAAATTGATAAATAAACTTTTCACCCTTTAAAAAATATCCAAAAATGAAATAGCTGCTTAAACATTTTCAATATTGAATTGTCCCATTTAAAATCTGACCCTGACCCATATAATATTAGAGAAATGATTTTAACGAGAATTTCGAATTATTATTGTAGTCAATGAAATACGTATGCGAGCAGGGTAGGTTTCGATCGCTATGCTGTTCGCTACCTGAGTTCCAGCCCTGAAAAGAGCAATCTAGTAATTGACCCAGATCGACACATAAATTCTCTCTACGTGATATTCCTCTGGTCTCTTTTGTCAAGAGGGCGAGAGGAATAAAGAGAAAATAAAAAGAGAATAAAAAACTAACCCGAAGCAAAAATTTCGAGCACAAATTCAATTTGTTACGTATAGGAAGCTTTTAAGCTGTACTTTTACTGTACTCTTGGTGAAAAAATAAAAATTGGGAATGTGACAGTTTGGTTTGTGATGCCAGACTAAGGTATGGTATTTTATAAATGTGTGCAAATATTTAATGTAAGTAGAACAACTATTAATGCATTCATTGGTTGGTGTGATTTGGAAAGAAAAAAATAATTACTAATTGTTTTAAAGAAACGAAAACAACTTTGTAAAAGACCACGGATATTATTTTAATTTTTATGACCGACAGGTTTCGCCTAACATAAGCATCATCAGGGTACAAAATTAAACTAAACAAAAAATACAAATTGAGCGGTTATATACATACAAAGGAAGAAGAAAATATAAAATAGAATTACAGAATAATTAGAAAACAATAGAATAACATTTAAATTATAACAAAGGAACAGAGAGAAAGAGGTAGATAATATGAATTGAAAGAGACACAAAAATGTAATAATATCCGTGGTCTTATACAAAGTTATTTTTTCATTTCAAGTAGACATTTCTAATGACACGATAAATCAATTTAAAAAAAACTGTCAATCATATCAAGCTGATATTGTAATGATGCCCTTTAGTTATGGACTGGTTATATGAAGTACCAAGTACCAAACGGCTAATAGGCATCCCTTCAGTACAGGTGCCAATAATTCTTTTTTTTTTTAAAAGTAAGACAAACATTCCCGGGTTACGAATAACCTGACAATATTTGAAAAACTCCTACTACCACCATAAAAAGCGGAAGATGTTGCTTGTGCAATGATGGAGGACTTAGCCAGCAGAGGAATTGAACGCACGACGCCCGGGTGGGAATCCGACGCGTTCTCCACTCAGCTACCGACCGGTCTAATCTTTTATCTATGTTCTACCTTATAATAATATTATTAATTTACTTTTGCATTTTTCATAAACTTTTACTTGATTACCTACTGTTGTTAAATACTTTAATCAAATAACCACTCATGTATATATATTTTGTTGCATCATGCCTGTTATATGTACTAATATAAAATAAAATATCTTAAATAAACGTTGTTTGACTTATTTTAAAATCTTTAAATAAGTCAAACAACAAAGTGTTTTATTTATACCAAAATACTAATTGTTTTATTGAATAGTTTCGTTTTTTTATAACTCTAAAGTTTATTTAACTAACTAACTAACTAACCATCACGCCGTTTCCCCGCAGGGGTAGGCAGAGAGGACGGACCGCCATACAACTCTGTCTTGGCACACACTTCTTGCTTCATTTACATTCGTACATCGTCTCATACATACTCTTCTGTTATTCTGACTCTTCACATGACCCGATTCAAGTATTTGATTTACTTGATCGTGCCATGTCTTTCTCGGGCGTCCTCGACTTCTTCTTCCATTCACTTTATTAAATTAAAGTTTATTTAAATTGTTAAATATGTTATCTTTGTGAAAGCTCATTATAAATAATCACAAAATAAATTTGTTTTATACTTAATAATCTCTTGTGATATATTTTATGTAGCGTATACAGTTAAGGCATCGGAGGCCTCTAAAACCATTTGGGCTGTTTATAGGAAGAACGCTGTCGGAATACTAACGTTAGAAAATTAGCTTTTTTAAGATCTCGGTTCAATGGTTAGTAAGTTATTTTACATCTACCTCTTTCTCCTGATCTTGCTTCATTATTGACTATAAATAATTTTAAAGTTAAGTACGCATGTGATTTTGATACGAGTGTGATTTTTTAAATTCCTATCTAACTATAATGTATTTTAGCAGATATTATTATATTTTTGGAATGAGTGGATTAAAGCAAAAAAAAATCTTGGCAATTCAAAGTCACATAATGCCGTTTCTCTGCAGGGGCAGGTAGAAGGGACGGACCACCATACAACTGTGTTTTGGCACACACTACTTGCTTCATATTCATATTCATGCATTGTTTCATACATAATCTTCTCACTCTTGAAATGGCCTGACTCCAATATTTGATTCAATCAATCGTGTCATGTCTTCATTGGTCATTTCTAACTTCTACCATTTACTTTCGCGTCATATTTTCTCCTTACCTTCCTTTATACGTTCGTCCGCTCTACGTGTGCAAACCGTGAAATTCACGGGGAACAAATAGAATATTCAAATTTTCCGTTCTCCACCCAACACTCTGAGGAAACTCCTACCTGAAGTAATCCGAGGAAATTTCTTTACTAAAATTAGCTCGATGACTTTGTCACCTCCAAACCACCGGATTGTTTCGGGTGGGAATCGAAAAACTGTCAGAAAGTCGGTAGTCAATCGTAAAAAAATTAGATCAATCTTGTTTATTTAATATATTTTTTTTTTAATCAAATCACCATGAGCTGCCCAATGCAGGTAGGAATATATGACGAGTTTGTGTATAGGTACCATTCAAGACCATCTTTTTGAATAATTTTTCTCATATAAATGAGATGTCGTTGTAAGTTACACAATGTCAACAAAGTGACGTAACGACGCCATCAACAGAGCCACCTACTATGTGAATTTACATAACGTTCAGTTTATGCTAATAAGTTAAATAAGTTGACACGAGAGCCGTCACCGTTGAAATAAACTACGAAATGACAAATAAAATATTTAAGAAAAAATTGTACGCACGTGTCGCGTTAGACACTTTCATTCGTAGCGACGACACATTGTTGAAGGAAAGACAAAAGCGGATGTCAAGTTAACAGGATATTAAAATTTGAAATATCACCCGGAATCGGCGCTCCCTCTTCGAAGCGTCAATAAAAGGTGTGCCTGGAGGAATAGTGAAATACATTTTTCCTCCAAGAGTAGGTACCTACACTCTTTCGAGCATAACGAACAGGTAAAAAAGCTAGGAATTCTAGTCTAATCTAATATGACATGGTTTGTTGTAAATTTCTGGAAAGATTGTGCGATTCGTGTGTATTTAGGAAGTGTGTTTACGAGAGACGGAATGGCTGATAAGGATATTGAATGAAGGGTGAATGCAGGAAACTCTATTAATAGAGGATTGAATGCTGTTGGCACAAATAAAAAAAAATGTCCAAACATGCGAAGCTATCAGTCCACAATTAAGTGTTTATACCAACCCTGATGTATGGCAGTGAGGCATGGAACTGGCAGAGGAAGGATGAAAGCAGACTGAATGCTGTGTGAATGAGATCCCTGAGGCGCATGTGTGTAAAACCATGTATGACCGTGTTAAAAATGTGGATATCCGAAAAGAATGCAAGGCTGATTTAAGCGTAATAAATAGGATCAAGAAATACTCGTAGACGCGTAGATGGTTTGGCCATGTAGAGCGAATGAACGAAGAAAAGAGTGTGAAAAGAATATATGACGCGAAAGTGAATGGAAGAAGAAGTCCTGGACGCCCGAGGACAACACGGGCCATGTGAAGATTCAGAATACCAGAAGAGCATGTATGAGACGATGTATGAATGTGAATGAAGCAAGGGGTGTGTGCCAAGACAGATTTGTTTGGCGGTCCGTCCTCTTTGCCTAACCCTGCGAGGAAAATGCGTGATTGTGGTTGGTTGTGCAATTCTATGAAGTGTGTCTAGTGCGTGTGATAATGTTCGTTTGAAAACGAAAGCTCCAAATTGAAATGCTGACTTAGTTGAAATGGGTTAACAGAGTACACTGAACATTCTTTGGTGTGCCTAAAGATTGAATTTCTAGCAATTTCGAACCACTTTGAATCTTTTTAGAAATCGACTTCAGGTCTTATCTTAAATCTTCTGCCGAGAATCGATACAACCGGGGATACTTGAAGGGGACCTTTACCAAAAAATGATCCTCAAAAAGCTGAAGAAATAAATTTAGAAGAATATACTTCTACGTATATACTGGTTGACCTACATCCTGCTGGGTTTTTAATAAATTAATGAAGGGGTCGTATTTTCTGGATATAATGCGAGATTTATTAATATATTTTTTACGCATATGTGTAGAGCAGGGAAAAGAAAATCCGCGTAATAACTATTTAGAGATAGTGTAAGTAACAAGCGAAGTATTTAGCTGGAGGAAAAAGATAAATCAACCCCTCCTACGTAAACTATAGTATCTTTAAAATCCCGATCGCTGGATAGCGTAATTTCAAGTTTCTCTAGATCACTGTAAATCCAAATATTAACCAATTAAATCCATATTTTTTTTCTTATTGAGTAATATTTAATATATCACATAATATTAGCTTGAAATTTAAATTTAATCGGTTAAACTAACCAACTAACCATCACGCCGTTTCTCAGCAGGGGTACAACGGACCGCCATATATTTATGTCTTGGCACACATACCTTGCTTCATTCACATTCATAGATCGTTTCATACATACTCTTCTGTTAATCTGACTCTTGACATGGCCCGATTCAAGTGATTGATTCACTTGATCGTGCCATGTCTTCCTCGGGGGTCCCCGACTTCTCTTCCATTCACTTTCGCATCATACATTATTTTCACACCCCTTTCTTTGTTAATTCGCTCTACATGCCCAAACCATCTGAGCGTCCCTTTCTTGATCCTATTCATTACGCTTACATCTGCCTTGCATTATTTCCGGATATCCACATTTTTAACACGCTCATTCATGGTTTTACCGCACATACGCCTCAGGGATCTCTTTAATCGGTTAATATTTGTAATCAACGCGAAAAAAAAAACTTTAAATTGCTATTCTCAACGGAGGGGTCGAAATAGTTATTGTTAATTAGGGTATGATTAGGGTGGTGATTGTAAAGCTCCGTTTACGCTTAATATTTAATTTTGTTTAAAATGTATGTATAGCTTACAACGAATGACACAATGATAATAACTAAATAATTATGAGGTATTTTTATAATTAAATATTCTCAAAAAACACGTAGTAACAAATCACACACTTAATTTTGTACCGCTAAAATGAATTACTCGATTATTATGAGTAAACGTTTAACACAGCGTTGACCCGTTCAATGCAGGGAGAATGAAACCATTACGAGTGCGGGCATATTACGTGGGCATATGAGATACTTATTGGCATTACACATTCACTAATGTGTTTGGAGGCGGCGAGAGAAAGTCATATTACGACCCACGGAGCTTTTCTCCATTAGCCTATGCTGACTTGACGGATATGTGCAACTTTGTAAATATTACGAAAATTAAAAAGAATTTAACAAAATTCAAATAAAAATTCTAAGATTATATTTTTATTTTAATATCTTACTAACACACATAGCAATCCTAATGAGTTATAAAAAAATCTCAGTCTGGGACAAGGGAAATTAAAGAATACATAAGTTACAACAAATATACAATACAGATTAATCATACTTATACGTTTATGTAAAAAATACAGTATAAAAAATTGGGTTATTATTATTAAGAATAGGCACGAGCAAAAACACTATTGTGATGGCAACACTAAGTTTCTTGCGGGGCCCCGTTTATAAACAGTGGAGTCATTTCATGATGTCTTGAAACGATGTTCAATTTTATTTATTTATCATTATTATTTATTGCTATATTATCATGGTTTTATTTATTATCTTTATATTTTTTATTTTGTATTTTTTCTATGTATTATATAGAACTCATGGTAAGTATTTTTTTTAAATATACTAGAAGCAAGTACAGATCAACATGTTTAACTTTGAAGTTGGCGGCGTTTCACTATTGTAGATTTTGGTGATAATATGAGTGGATTTAAAAAAATCGTTAGTTAGTTGTTTCTTAGATGTCTAAAAAATTAAATATACCATGATGAAATAAGGATAAGCTGTAATTTTGACGGCCTCCATGGTCGAGTGGTAAGACATTCGACTACGAAACCAAAGGTCGCGGGTTCAAACCCGGCGTGCGCAAATAACTTTTTATTTAATTAATATATGTCATAGTAGTTCCAGAGTGGTAGATACTCTAAGTATCGGTCTGGTGAAATATTACCATTAAGAATCGAAACGTTGCTTGAAACGACTTAAGCCGTGTTTGGTGACCAGATCTGAAAAGCCAGGTACTTCTCAATCTTCCATTACCCCATCTCCTTCCCTACTACTTTCTGCCTCACAACATACCCCATTTGGGTATACCATAGTCTCACTGGCTCTAGACGGTTGGGAGCAGTTGGGACACTTGTGCGGTATTCACTATAAAAATAAGTAAAAATTGAAGATAGTTATCGTCAGGCACAAGCGTGCAGATTTCGAAAGAAATAATATGATTATCCAAACGTAGTAATTTAGATTAATTCTGTTCGCATATTTCTGAATGAGATTCGTGAAACGATCGATCATTTACAAAGCTGCAGTGTCCGTAATTATCTCAATCGCCAGCCGAGGAGATTCATCGACGTAAATAAAAATCAAAAGCATTGCACCGTCTGCTAAAAGGAAAAGCACTCGAGTTCCATATTCAGTCTCTAGTACCCGCAGTGACGTGGCCACTTCAAGACGTGACTCACGGCGGGGTCGGGATGAAAAAAACTTATATAAATATGTCGCGGTCAATTATAGTTATTAAAACTAGTTTAGTCTTAATACACACGTCAAAAGGGATATAGTGAGTTAATCGTGAAGTAGCGTAATCGGAATACAATTTCAAACTTTTTTTACGTATGAGCGAAAATTACCAGTACTGTTTTTGCATGCACGGCGATCTAACGAATCATGTACAGAAGACGGCTTAGCGTATTAATACTATTAATTATTGTGCACAGATCTTTTGTGTGGTGGTAAATCGAAGGGGACAAACACTACAATAATAATAATATATTTTTACTCTAGCGTGGTTGTGTGGGGGGTGCAATACGCAACCCGCCATATTCAGCAAATATAATCACACACTAACTAATAGACCGCTCCTGTCAGCAATAAATGAAAAAAACAAAGCAACAAAATCTCAACATTCAATAGAGGCAAAAGCGTCCATTCCGGACACAAATGGTAAATATACCATATATTTACTTTCAACTGTACCAGTCTGAAGATGCCCGGTAGGTTATAAGGGATATTTAAAAAAAAATAGAGTGAATACCGCACAAGAGTCCCAACTGATCCTAACCGTCTAGATCTCAGAGTAACAAAATATGGAGAGAGAGCTAATTTTTTTTACCCAACTTATACAAACTTGGGATAAATCACTTTCTCCGGGTTTTTACGCCGTACACCATGAGAAAGAAAGGGACAACAAGATTTCTCAAATTATTACACCGCTTTAAAGTATTGTAATAATGTTCTTCGTGTCCCGCGTCTCCGTTGACTCCGCCCACACGTTTTGATATGCGACATAAATGGACATAACTGAACGTTTTTTTAGGTTGCATGCTATATTTTTCTTTATAACAATACTGTCAAAAAGTGGTAAAACGAATAAACAAAAACATTATGTCGACATGTGCTATGAATGGATGTACAAATACCCTAACCCTAGACCTAGCCACGCCCAGGTCCAGCCGGGTCCGGAAAAACTCATCAAAACTGACTACAGCAGCGCTTCCTCTTGTATATTATTAGAGTCTAGAGCCATTGAATCTCCAAATTGGCGT
Source organism: Drusus annulatus (assembly GCA_022651775.1). Classification (NCBI taxonomy): domain Eukaryota; kingdom Metazoa; phylum Arthropoda; class Insecta; order Trichoptera; family Limnephilidae; genus Drusus; species Drusus annulatus. The sequence continues at coordinate 335,337 of JAGWCC010000065.1, read as the reverse complement.
ATTTTGTGAGGTTGAAGGTAGTGGGGAGGGGAAGGAGATGGGTAAGAGGAAGGTTTTGAAGCACCTGGCTATTCATGTCTGATCACCAACACGGCTAAAGCTTTTCGAACAACATTTCGATTCTGAATGGTGGACTTTCACCAGAGCGAGACTTAAAGTATCTACCACTCTGGATCGTGCCGCAAATGTATTTTATATTGAATCTAACCTCCCATTTGCTCCCGTCCTTTTTCCTTTATCCCATTCCCAGGGTCCCTTCCACCTTGCTCTTCCCCTACCAAATTAGATTAGTTACTAAAGTAAAACTATATATTTATTGTCACACTTTATTTATAATATTTATCATCAGCATATGAAAATTTGTAATTGGCATGATTTGTTATTTTTTATTATTATATATGAGTATGTATTGATTATTGTTGGTTTGTTGTTAATTGTACCATGTAAAAAAAATTTAATGTGTTATGACACATACGAATTAAAGTAAATTTTAATGGCAAACGCCGGGTTTAAGCCCACGACCTCTGGATTCGTAGTCGAGCGTCTTGCCACTCGACCGCGGAGGTTGTCATGAACTCATATTAGATTACTTGCACCCTACTTAGGTCAGATTAGCAATATTATGATATTGGTAAAAAAAATACGAGCGTATTTAGTTTAGTGATATTCCAACTACTGAAAAAATACATGATTTTATTTTCAATTTTCCATTACGGAAGTTATGAAACATATTTTGCCAAGTAACAATTTTTTTTTTTTTTTTATTTTTTTTTTTTTTTTAATATTAGTTACTTTGTACATTTAAGTTTACAAGTATCTAATCATTTCATTTTCTTTTTGACTAATAATATTTTAACTTAAACACTACTTATTATTTTGGTTTACATGCATTTTAAATAATTTTTACAGGCTTTTTTAAATTTATTGATAGGCATAATTTTGATGGTTTCCGGCAGCGCATTATACGATTTCATTCCTTTATATAGTAAGCTGTTTTGGGTGTTGGCTTTATTCTTTTCTGGTAGTCTAATTTCTTTGCATGCCCTTGCATTATACTTGTGAATATCAACATTGTAGATAATTTTGTCAGAAAAATACTCTGGCAACAAGTTGTTCTTCATTTTATGTACAAACATCAATGTGTTCAATGTCAGCATCTGTTTAACTGTCAGCCAATTTAGTTCCTCTGACATTTTAGCTACTTTTGAGTATCTATTTCGCCCAAGTATAATTCTCATTGCTCTATTTTGGAGAATTTGAAACCTGTTTTGTTCTTTGTCGTTACACAAGAAAATAATCGTTGAACAGTAATAAAAATGTGGAGCAATAATGGAGTTGTATATGGTAATTGCTGTTTTTCTGGAAATTTTTTGCCGAATTCTTCCCAAAAAAGAAATCTTCTTCCCAATTTTCTTCTGTGTGTACTCAGCATGTTTGCTAAAGGTTAGTTTTGCATCCAATATAACTCTTAAGTATTTCGTATCACTTACATTTTCAATAATGTCACCATCAATTTTAATGTTGCTTTTACTGCATGTTTTCTTAAATCCAATTATCATACATTTTGTCTTTTTTGTAATTCATAAGACTAAGCCCATAAAATTGATAGTTGTAGCATAATTGATCTTTCGCTGCATCTTTTACATCTCGGATGGAGCAAGTCTTTAACATATTAGCAGCAGAGGCATATTTTAAGTACCCCCAGCAGCGAGTAGCAAGCGGCCAGCAGGGAGCATCTGGGCAGAAACAATTTGAAGCACACCCGCTCGGTTAGGCCAGCTACTCGGCGCAAACTTTGCATGGGAGAGCTTTAATGAAATCCTTATGATCGGGCGCGAGCGACCGGACCGAATGGGCGACGTAGTTTTACGTTGTCCGTACGTGGTATTCGAATCGCGTTACATCGGTTTGTGTACGTTTCACTCGCTTCGCACGGTACTCTGCACTTTGTTAAAGATTTTATATTGCAATACGTAGGAGATAAAACGGCGCAGTATACAATAACTGCTTAGATAAGTTCTATGACATGGATTTGGTTCAATCATCCCCAAGGAACGTATGGCGCGATCGAGTAAATCAAATAGTTGGGTCGATTTTTATTTTATTTAAGGGTCCCAACTGCTCCTAATTGTTCCCAACCGTCTGGAACCAGAGGGATTAACCATGTCGCCCCAATGAGAGTATCTTGTGAAGAAATGGCTAGTGGGAACACGAAGTGAAATAATATTCATTTATTTACTCCTGTTGAAGGCTTTTTACACAAAAAAATTTTGTACAAGAAAGAAAAAATAATATTGAATAACAGGTACATCCAGAGTTAAATAGTTTCTACAATTAATTTAGCTCTACTAGATGAAAAAAACTGTACTAAGGTATACTTATATTGTGATATTGACGTACTAAATATATCAACAACATCGGAGTATTCGTGTTGAATTCGTCGCATAGGAGTGTAATATTATGAGGTTGAATTAGAATTGCAACAATAATATGGCAGGTACTGTCATCGAACTGTATAATAAGGGGAAGAGGAAGGATTAGAAGTACTTGGCTATCCAGAACCGGTCACCAAACACGGCTAAAGCCATTTCAAGCAACGTTTCATGCCATCCGATATCTTGAGCCATCGTATCTTTTTTCTCGGAAATAATTGTATTTGTTTGGTACATACCAATTCTATCATCTCATTTCGTACCGCTTTATAGACTGCAAACAACTTGCCCCTTTGAAATCAACACAACTCACAGCAGTAAATATATCGGTAGAAAATTATTGCATTCATTTATGTCCGTATATTTATAATTCTTAGAAAATCGAGAGATGTTGAATAAACCGTTAAAATATTAATAAAAATGAATATCCACAGGGCAATTTATGGACATTTCACCTCGATTGCACTGAATTTTAAAATGTATTTTATATATAGGGCTTATTTTCTGGTTTTGACAGAATTCATTAGCTTTTAGCGTTTACTAGCTAACCTTTTCTATCAGAGTACAGGTGATATACGTTCAAGGGGGAACATATTATATTAAATTACTACCTCAGTAATACCAATAAAAAAAAATCAACCTAACAGCATCGCAAATAAACATTTATTTTAATGAAATCATGGAGCCTGTGAAAAGTATTAATTTAAATACTTGATACATGCATACACTTGTAAATATTAAGAAGCTAAATTGCTTTGGATATTTTCTTCGTCCAAATTTGTTTAGTTATTATAATTAAAGATGTTAAATTTACGCTTTTTATAAAATATACATTTGCCAACCAGTTTCTTCAATCGTGTGATATTTTTTTTAGTGCCCCGAAGGTATCACACGGTTGAGGAAACTAGTTAGAAATGTGACATTGTTATTTAAGAAAAAAGTGAATTGCACAAAATATTTTGATTATAATTATTAAGATGCTAACTTAAAATAGAAAACAAACAAATTTACTACAGTTAAAAAGAACAAAAAAAAACAGAAAATTTCTCTAAAGCAGAAAAAACACGCAAACAGCAGGCATGACATTTACAGATTTTTTCTGTCTGGAGTTTACAGATAAACTTCATTATTTTCAGCTCGAAACGTTATTTTCATTTCGAGCTACGGAACATCGAAATATACAGATATAAAATAAGACATAATATTGCTTGTTTAATATTTTTAAATCCAAACATTAAAACAGGAATACATAAGAAAAAACAATATAAGTAGCAGAATAATCAAAAGTTTGTTTTTTTCATTTTAGACCTATGGAATTAACGAGTTTGAAAAAATATTCTCAATTTTTTTTTATAAAATCTTTTTTTTCTAAAAGAACCATATTTGAATATTATTTCAAAATCAAAATGAAAAAACCTTATGAATATAATATCTTAATTTCCAAAAAAGAAATTGTTTTACCATATATTTTTCTTTAGTTCAAAAGGTAGGTTACATACACAATTAAATCAATGCGGAGTGCCTACTTGAATTTAATATTTTCTCTAAATCTACGAGTCGCATTACGATTCATGTCAGCCTCGGGGCGTCCCACTAAAGATTGTGTTTTTCTCAACACAAAGCAATGTGGGCTACTAATGTAGGTTCCGACACAATTTGTTCAAACGGCAGTTCGTGCGATCGCCGTCAAACTGTTACGAAATGATCGCATCCACCCAGCAACAATAAGTTCACCACATGGCGATGGTAAATGGCCCGGCATTTGCATAATAGTGCGTACAAATCGAAATCATAAATTCCCTTCACTCGGATGGGAGTCGAACTTAACGGTAAATAAGTATTGAATTATTTTACTAAAGATATTCGGTTGTTTATGGTAAAATTAGTCAATCACACTAAGCCAGTCCAAGGGACAAAGGTTAACTATGCCAAATCGGGTGATTTTCTTCTTGGAGTGTGTGGAATAGGAAACGCAGTTCGGGTTATGAAATTTTAGAAGATTTAATCTGAATAGTTATATCAAAGAAGTATAAAACTAACATATTTGTTTGTTTTGCTATTAAAAAGAGGAAACATAGAAACGAAGATTTGTTACAGAGAGTAACACGAAAATAAAATGTTGGTATAAATAATTATGGTTTTTTACACAAACAGAAATCAAATAAAATAATGTCTAACCTATATTTGTACTTATTAAAGTCACTCTTAGTATCCCCCGGGCGAGAGATTACCATTGAATCAAAACGTTTTTTGAAGTTTTTTCGCTATGTTAGTAACCATTTTCGTAGAGCAAAGTACCAACGTACTTCCCAACTATCATCATACTCATTTGCCTTTCTTACTTCTCCATAGTGATGCATAATTTCTCTAAATCTTAGATGCCAATCAGTTTTTCTGTTGAGTTCCGACTGTTGTGCGGCATCAAAAAAAGTGGAGCATTTTCCTCCAAGCAGCTTTATTAAACCTCACAAACTATAATTAGCTAACAAAAAATGTAACGGAACTAGTATTACATCATAGCGTAATCATAACAATCACGTCGCATTATATCGCAACACATTTCAATAGGTGCCTTTACCTACAATAATTTATTAAGCTTGACTTTTGAATTAAGCCGCATGACCCGTTAGAGGTTGCGTCTGTGACAGATAAATAATATTCCACGAGATAAGACGGACGGTTGGACCTCCAAAAAGGGGAGACAAAGAAGGTTTACCGTTGGAAACATTAAGATTTTATTCAAAATTTGCTCCAAAAAGGTCTCCCCACAGGTCACAGAAGAGAGCCCTGCGGAACGCCCGATCGAGTGATAATCAATCATTTAGATAGCGTCACTTACAAAAATATACTTGACAGTTCACAAGGTGGTTATTTTCAACGAGTGCTCAACGCTACACGAAGAAAGGCAGTAATCAAGATGGTGACCGTGCCGTTATATAATGAATAATTTTAAAAAGTTATTCAAAATATTGCTTTGATTGCTTTAAAGTTATTCAAAGATAGCAAGGTACCGTTAAATTAACGTTCTCTTGCCATAAGAAGGTATAAAAAATGACTTCTTTTGTACTTTGCGATAAAGAGACATAGCACGAAAAGTGAAATTAATTTGTTATGGTGACAAAATAAGGTTTGTGGTTAGCTAGGCATATCTTTCGGGAGGAAAATAACATGTTTCTTTGTAAATATTTAAATACAATCAATAATCAACAACACAAATATGAAACATAAAAAGCCAGAAAATAAAAGAGACAATGGTCACAACCAAGACCCGAATTCGGATCTTCTACTCTATCCGGAAGTAAAGCTTTAACCAATTCAGCCATTGGGACCCTAGAAATCGACATTTTTGATCGATCTCATACTTTGATTGAAGATTATTGATACTATTTATTTTTGTCTTGGTTGTGACCATTGTCTTTTTATTGTCTGGCTTTTCTTTTTTTTTTTTAACAGTGGTGGAAACAACAGCAATATTATAAGCATGGCACCTTCAGACTCATTCTGTCCGGTTCTAATCTAGAGATGTCCCGCAGCAGAATAAGATCGGTCTCATCCCAATCGAAGAGTTGAACAAAGTTACAGAATCAACTTTTTTGTAAAAATGGTTCAATTAAAAATTGTAGGATATATAGATCATATAAAATTTATCCATATCTTTTCGAAACAGTTTAAAACTTACCTAAATGTTTATATTGTAATTCTGGAGTGGAGTGAACGTAATGATGCTGGAAAATAAATAAAAGTTCGTAGAAAGTTTCTAAGTTAATATGTTTATTTTTGAAAAAATGCTAATATGTTTTAAAGCACCTCAATCGATTTACCGAAGAAAATTTGGGTTGGGATGAGATTGCGTTAACTTTAATCCTGGGTACAAAGAAGAAACAAGAAACTTTGAAGGCTTGTAGCATTTAAATAAGTGCCTACTTGCGAACTTACTCGAAAACATTATACTTTAGAGTTTCGTAAAAGGAGAACATTGTTTAAGGCGTAGAATATCAGTAATAAAATATTGTATTATTTACATATGTACGAGTATGTACTCAAATTAAACTTTAGTTCGAAACAGAAGCCAAATAAGGAAAATGATTTTATAAAATTACAAAAACATTCTTGATTGATGGCCTTTGTAGCATAAAGGTTTACGGCGTTAACACATTTAAGTTTGAGTTGATAAGTGATTATTATTTAAAAAAATTAAGGTTTCAATTGAAGACAACAACTTAGCACGGTAAATCATAAAAAAATGTTGTGTTATAAAAATAAATGAAAAAAAAGTTTTTATCTAGGTAGGTACTTAGATTCAAAAAAAGAAAATAATAGTTCAAAAAAACATGTGTATGAATATCGAAAGTAAAATTTCAGAAAATACTTAAGCACAGTGGCTCCAATGTAAAGAACTAGATTTGACTTGAAGAGGCTGCATCTCTTGTCGTTCATTTTATGTTTTAATGTATCAAACACATCACCTAAAACACCTATAAAGGTGCACATAAGTGCTGACAGATGAAAATAATTCAACACAAAATATCGTCTATACGGTCAAGTGATGAAGAATAAAACATAGATGGAAAGAAAAAGCGGGAGAAATCCGATGTCGGATCCGAAAGCTAGTAGTAAATTATTTTCGTTGAAAGCAATTACTTTGTGGTTTGAAATATTGAATGAAATGAAAAAAATAACTTTTTTATAACACCACATATATATTTATTTTTTATAACCGACCGGTTTCGCTTAGTCTAAGCATCATCAGGGTACAGAATTAAATCAAACAAATATAAAGTGTGCGGTTATATAAACATACAGAGGGAGAACACAATTTAAAATAAAATAAAATAAGAGAAAAATGAGAAAACAAAAGAATAACATTTATATTATAACAATGGAACAGAGAGAGAGAGACAGAACTTATGAATTGAAAGAGTATGTATATATACTCATATATAACCGCACACTATGTATTTTTTGTTTAGTTTAATTTTGTACCCGATTGTCGGTCAGAAAAATTTAAATAAAATCTTGGGTTTTATTGTGTATGTTATTTTTTCATTTCATTAGTAATCAATTATCTGACGATGGTAAACTATTGCATTTGCCGTCACTGCTTACCCCTTCGAACACACGCGGTGATTCACTCAATCTAATAATTAATCACTAAAACGCTCCACAAATGCGGTCGTGACACCCTCTACTTCAGTCCGGCTGAACGTAACATGAATAAGGCATAATTTGTTTTATTTCACAGCCGGTAGGTTTATGTCGTCAGCTTAATGGTTTAGTGGAAGTCGAGAGAACGGCTTCTGTGTTAGTAGGCAAGAGCTCAGAGCTATACCGGAGCTGCTGAAGGTAATTTATCATATTATGCACCAACATGCCGATGAATTTGCCCACTGAAGTAATGAAGCACTGTGCACTGTACTCTGCGCGCTGCCAAAAGTTGACAGTGGTTTTATTTGATGTTAAATTCGGAACGGAACCTTTTACTGGAATGAATTGAGGGAGTGAGAAGAGGCAAGGGTATGCCATAATTAGAATTTTATGACTAACGAACAACTAAGTTACTTCATATTAAATTAGAATTAACTTTAAAGCCTTATACTTTTTACTTTGATATTAATTAATGAAATAATATCAATAATCTTCAACGCAAATATGAAACAGAAAAAGCCAGAAATTAAAAAGAATAACGAGATAATAAGGTATACAATATGTGCTAGTGTAGAGCTTTGTATACCATTACAGAGATGGCAGCCTATATCGGAAGAAATTGAAAAATAATATTAATAATTTTCAGTGAAGTATGAGATCAATTAAAATGCTGGTTTCTAATAAGGCCTCGGTAGCTCAATTGGCATAGGCATTACTCCCGGATAGAGTAGAGGTTTAGGAAGTCTCGGTAGCGACCGTTATTCTTTTTATTTTCTGTATTTTTCTGTATCATATTTGCATTGAAGGTTATTGATATTTTTTAAATAATTAATAAGGTACTACTTATTAAATGTTATTTTTCTAAACACAGACAGCGTATCGAAAAGAACGATGTTGTCCAACAGCTGATCGGGGTTCCGATGATAATAAACAGACTGAGTGTAAAATACTGTAAGTATCGCCCTGGTGAAAGACCACCATTCAGAATCGAAACGTTGCTTAAAATGGCTTCAGTCGTATTTGGTGACCAGATATGAATAGCCAGGTATTCCCAACCTTCTCCTTACTCATGTCCATCCCCTCCCAACTACCTTCAGCCTCACGAAATACCCCGGTCGGATATGCCACAGCCCCACTGGCTCCAAACGGTTTAAAGCAGTTGGGACTCTTGTGCGGTATTCACTATAATAAAACATATTTTAAAAAAGACAACACAATACCCACTGTACAAAAATAACATATTTAAAAAAAAATCTTATTCGAATTTAAATACACTTTTTTTTATGAGAAACGACGTTTTACATAGCAGAGTGGTCTGTTAGAGCAGTGCTCCGCAAACTTTTTGTGTTCAAGGTGCACCTATCAAATTAAAAAATTTCAGAGGTACACCAAAGAAAAAAGCAGTGTGTATTCAATATTTATTTATTACTAAAATCAATTTACCTAATATGAAAAGATGTTTGGCGAGAAATGTGAGCCTGCTTAACTGAGCACAGGCAATCAAAATTTGGAGCAATCGTTGATTAGGCTGCTCTCATCTCTTCATTGATCGTCCTCAGTCGTTTTTTTTTTCGATTTAATAGTAGTGAGAATTGAAAATCCCAATTCGCATAAGTAGGTTGTAAACAAATGGTAATATAATTGCAACAGCACGCTTTGAAAGCAGTGGATACTCATTTTTTTATATGCAGCCAAAAATGTGCTAGCTCTACTTCGGAAAATTTTAGTTTTAATGTCCGATCAGTTTTTAACTCCGTGAATTCTTCCTGCTCGTTTATCGGTAAGTATCCAAGAGAAATGTTATCCGAGAATGGATTTCGTACCCAGTCCATAGGTTGCAGGTCACACCTTAGGACCTCACAAAACCTTAACTTTTTTCCGCGGCACACCAACTCATGACCACGGTACACCAGTGTGCCGCGGCACACGCTTTGCGGAACAATGTATTAAAGGAATCTTGCAGGATCAATTTTGGTTGGAGTGCAAAAAAAAACCTTTTAAAAAAAAAATAAGCGCTGCCAGTGAAAAAAATAGGACATGTAAAGCTTGACGGTCCCAAAAATTTCACAAGAAACACAACATAATGATTTAATAAAACAATTTTTTAACTTTATTCCACTTTTATTTTTTGACTGGACCGGTTTCAGCCTATGACGGCCATCTTCAGACTAAAAGTGGAATAAAGTTAAAAAATTGTTTTATTAAATCATTTAAATGGAATTCCACCACGAATTAACAGTTTCAAAATTAGAAATAATAAACACAACATAATTTATTTTTTCTTCTCTCCCAGTAAAAACATCGTTTGTTTTTGGGAATGCCATAGTCCTTCTAGTTCGGGATTCAATATCTTTCGCGTGTTAAGCACGTAAAAAAATAAATAATAAACATGAACACATTATTGCAGTACGCCACTGGAGAGGCTTAAGCCATGCCTATCCTATCTGGCTTAGTGGGTTACTAATGCGGACGGCTAGAAGTAATGATCTATTCATGCGTTGATTACCTCATGCTTGCTTCCGCCATACTCATGTTTGTTTACTCCCATTTTCCGGGATAATTCCAGCTGGTCAAATTTAAACGCACATAGGTATCGCATGGAATGTCTTATTATTTCTAGTGGGCATATTATTATAACGTATTCACGAAGTATGTTTACAGAGACAGAAAGGCTGATAAGGATATTGAAAGAAGGGTGAATGCAGGAAACTTTATTAATGGCGGACCGAACGTTGTTGGCGCAAGTAAGAAATTGTCCAAAAGAAGCGAAGCTAGCAGTCCACAATGAAGTGCTTATACCAACCCTGATGTATGGCAGTGAGGCATGGAACTGGCAGAGGAAGGATGAAAGTAGACTGAACGATGTGGAAATGAGATTCCTGAGACGTATGTGCGGTAAAACCATGTATGACCGTATTAAAAATGTGGATATCCGGAGAGAATGCAAAACTGATGTGAGCGTTATGAATAGGATAAAGAAAGGAACGCTTTGATGGTTTGGGCACGTAGAGCGAATGAACGAAGAAAGGAGTGCGAAAAGAATATATGATGCGAAAATGAATGGAAGAAGAAGTCGGGGACGCCCGAGGAAGACATGGTACGATCAAGTGAATCAAATACTTGAATCGGGCCACGCAAAGAGTCAGAATAACAGAAGAGTATGTATAATACGATGTATGAATGTGAACGAAGCAAGGACTGTGAGCCAAGACAGAGCTGTATGGCAGTCCGTCTTCTCTGCCTACCCCTGCGGGCAAACGTCGTGATGGTTAGTCAGTTAGTTAATAAAGTAGACAGAATATATTTTTAAATATTAGATCCTAGAAGCGTCTACGAGAATCTATTTTTTTTACTACAGCATTTATTCTTACCCCTTTCCACAAAATTAAGAACGCAAACATTTTTTATGTAATGGCCAGATTCCTAACGAAAGATATCTTTATGTTTATGCAAATATATACACAAGCCGCACTTAAATTTCGATTTCATCACAATTTTAGCATCTTCTGCATGTTTGCGGTTAGACTAGACTGCTTTCAAGTAACTTAGTAATGTATTTCTTAGTGCTTCACTATAAATGTACCTATCAGAAATACATCTAGGCTTTTTCTTGGCAAAATGTTACCAGCTTCAACATTGACAAAGTGGAGATTGGTGGCTTCAAACAGTTGCTTCTTTATCGTATAAACAGATCTTATAAAAAGATTTTGAAACGAAAAATTGGCAAAAAAAAATCTAATTTATTTCACCTTTGGCAATATAGAAGAATAAATAAAAAGCTTGTTGCTCTTTGTTGTTCTTTGTTGTATCTTGATCTAAATGGAAAGAGCCAATTTGAAGTTGGATTCTGTTTCTTGGTAAACACTAACGGCACCACTAAGAAGATAAGCCAGCGTTGTTAGGGGTAATCTGCGACTGATTTCACAACAGAACTTGGCACTATTCTAAGAAGATTTTGAAAGCGGCTTCTGGGAAGCTCACACTACAGTGGGGTGATTTCAGTTCCACAATAATTGAGTTTGTAGGTACTTTTAGCCGTTTCACACATCTCGAGAACATTTTCAATTTCCGCCGACCTTTCAGGTAGACGACGTGCAGGCACGAGTGTGGAGGAACTGATTTAATTAAAAACAGAACTAACTAACTAACTAACCATCACACCGTTTCTCCGCAGGGGTAGGCAGAGAAGACGGACCGCCAAATAACTCTGTCTTGGCACACACTCCTGGCTTAATTTACATTCATACATCGTATTATACATACTCTTCTGTTATTCTGACTCTTCACATAACCCGATTCAAGTATTTGATTTACTTGATCGTGCCCATGTCTTTCTCGGGCGTCCTCGACTTCTTCTTCCATTCACTTTTGCATCATATATTCTTTTCATACTCCTTTCTTCGTTCATTCGCTCTACATGCCCAAACCATCTAAGCGTCCCTTTCTTGATCCTATTCATTACGCTCACATCAGCTTTGCATTCTTTCCGGATATCCACATTTTTAATACGGTCATACATGGTTTTACCGCACATACGTCTCAAAGATCTCATTTCCAGAGCATTCAGTCTACTTTCATCCTTCCTCTGCCAGTTCCATGCCTCACTGCCATACATCAGGGTTGGTATAAGCACTTCATTGTGGACTGCTAGCTTCGCTTCTTTTGGACAATTTCTTACTTGCGCCAACAACGTTCGGTCCGCCATTAATAAAGTTTCCTGCATTCACCCTTCTTTCAATATCCTTATCAGCCTTTCCGTCTCTCTAGAACATACTTCCTAAATACACAAACTCATTCACTTGCTCCAAGTATTCATCATTCACAACTATATTGCACGCTGTTCTCGTCATCTCTCTTTCAAACACCATGACTTTGGACTTACTTATATTCATCATCAACTCATTCTGCATACATACTTGGTTCATCCTAGACACGAGAAACTGTAGATCTTCCATACTGTCAGCAATCAACACCGCATCGTCCGCATACAATAGGATAAACAAAACAGAGAATAATTATTACTATGAAATACCGTCATTTTTACCCACGTGTACGAGAGTTGAAGAGTAGGTATTTAATTCAACCTGAGAATTATCGGTGGTAATATGAAAATATCGGAATAACAAAAGAGTATGATAAGAGGTCTGTTTGAATGTGGATAAAGCATAGAGTGTGTGCCAGGAAATAGCTGTGTGGGGTTCGATCATTTCTATCTATCTTTCAATAACAGGCAGTTGATCTTCAAGTGGAGGGTCCTTTGCATACAGATTCAGAGCATATGAATATTTCAGCAACGTCGGAATATAATGTGTTACTCAGTTTGCATAAACATCGAATAAGCAAATTTACAATAAAAAGCTGTTTACGTAAGAGTTATATTTAGTACTTACATAAAGCATAAGCAAGGCGAATAATTTCAAGAGATATTGGCACTATAAACAAAAAATTAAAGCATTTTAAAAAAAGAGAGTAAATTTTTTACTGATTTAAAAAATCTTTTAATACATAATGATGAAATTAATTGAAATATAACTGATGTTAAATTTACCCAATTGCATACGTATAATAACGTACATTCGTTGAATGCGTTTTCGTGTAATCACACATCAGACTGACATTTCTCATTATTTTAAACTGTACATGAAATAATGTACGTGTAATTATCAAAATGATTTCGGTAACGAGACGTGTGCTGCGCTCACCTTACAACACTCAAAATCTGACTTAATTCGAGGCAAGCTGGCAATGTTCATATTTTAATAACAGTCCGCCTCGGGCACGCAATACGGATAGAAAAAAAAACACCTAGTAATTGGATTGGAATTCGTAATAAAATAATAATATTTCCAAGTGGAAACCCTTTTCAATGTACATTTTTATATTTTCTGTTTTCTAGGATCGAAGCTCATTGAAAACAGATATTGGATCCATCAATCTTAAATGCGACAGATCAATAGACGTGCTTAATTTATGTACGTTTTCTTCATTATTATTTTTGTTTTTTTTTTCCGAAATTATGTCGGTTCTTTTTAAATACTCGATATTATTTATTTTGATCATAGTTTAGATGTATAATTATCCGTACTTTATATTACAGGTTAGTTTATATTATATTGTCCTTAAGAAGGTTGGCTCCACATGAATACACAAGACACATGAATATGTATGATAATAAAAATATACTATTATAAAATAAATAAAATTGTATTATTAATAGTTAATATTCTATTTTTATTTAATATTTTTAGTTTCTTGCTTTCATTATCTTCATTTATGTATCTATATTTAATGTTTTATTTTAAGTTATATTATCTACTTGATATTTTTAATAACCTTACTTTTATGTAAAATTATCGACGGGATGTACGGAATTGTACTGACCGCACCACGTTCCGGAACAAATAAATAATTATTAGTAAAATGTCACGCGCAATACATACGTTATGTCACGTAGGTTTTGAAGCCTGAAGAATACTTTTCATCAAACTTCTTCTAGTTTACCAGTTGTGTTACCTTGAATGTGTTTCTTCTAGGAAATATTCTTCCAAAAATAGTTACCTCCAGGTACTTACATATCAAATTTCAAAACTTTTATCTTCCGTGTCAAGGTTTGGTTTAGTGTCAAGTTTTCCATTTCATATTTTTATGTGAATTAAATATAAGAGTTACGTGATATTCTGTATTTTCTAGTAATAATCAAATTGTGGAAAACCGAAAACCAAAACTAAACCGTATTAATATAATGGTCAAACCCAGAATTAACCTAATTTTATTTACATGGCTAGCATTGGCTCTTACGTATTACCACATTATACCGTGTTTAAAGTTTGTATTACCAATAGCAACTTCCGTGGTTTGAAATCTGTCGCTCACGTAAACCTTTGGCAATATTGATAGGTGATGGAATATGGTAATTCTAACGATTTAAACAAATTTACTTATTAAAATTGGAATTATCTTTGAAGCATTAAGTTAAAAAATCTTCCGTATTTCAAAAAATGGATATTTATCCAAGAGACCATCTAGATGTTCAATGTGTTTGAGTAGAACTTTGAATACCATCAAAAGATGGCAGCCTAAAATCGAAAGAAATTAAAATATCAATAATTTTCAATAGAAGTATGGGATCGTTTAAAAATGCCGCTTTCAAACGAGGTCTTGGTGGCTTAATTGGTAGAGTATTTATTACTCCTGGATATAGTAGAGGTTCCGAGCTCGAGTCTCGGTCATGAACATTGTTATTTTTGGTTTCTGGCCTTTTTATGTTTCATATTTGTGTTTTAGATTATTAATATTAATTAAATATACTTGTGTTATGTTCGGCTTTCCGTTGGTATTATTGGACGCCATCTGTGTAGAGTGGGATCAGGTTATCACTCTGGCACGTCACTTAATACGTGACAATATCCGAATATAATAAATTGGTAATAATCTCTCTTCCTTCTTCAGGGCCAAACAAATTTACCTTGAAGAAGGAACGCTAGTTTTGAAACCGGCCGGTGATACAAAAAAACGATTCTAATTCAAGTTAATTTGATTTATTTACTTTAATGGATTAACATCAAATGATATCTATATACAACCGTATACATATGCATATATTGTAATTCTGCCCTGCCCGGATATAAAATATAAATTATTTATTGGGTAATATTTTTTTTTCAAAATGTTTAACCATTTTGTATAAGCCACCAACGTTTCATGAAGAAATTTGTGGGAAAAAAATCCTCTTCCATAATTTAATATTTTTTTAAATACCCGAGTTTGTTCGTGATTGGAATCTTGTGTATTTTAATTACAAATTTACTGAAAAAAGCTCCCGAAAATAAAGAAACGCTAAGAAAAATGTTGGGACAAATCAAGTTATCGCGGTGCTCACATTTCAGCATATTATTTACAAAATAACTGTGCAAATTTATGACGCCAGAACTCATACCGTTCCGAGACATAATATATTTTCAGCAATAAAGTTAAGATTATGAATTTACCCATCTTGCATTAATTTATTTTATTCAACCACGTAACGAACTAAGAAAGATTTTCTACGAAAAAATCTTACATACGTGCATTAAAATGTAATTTAGTGGTCTGAAAGTTTTCCATTCCTTTGTCGACTAATGAAATAAAGAAGAGGCCGTTTCCATTTAAGTTACGGTTAGCTTTGATATTTATGAAATTCCTATTACATATCATTGTGATTCAAATTCAAATTGAAGGCAGCCAAGGTATGCAAATGCGTGCGAAGAGATTTGAGAAATTCGACTGGTATTTGGAGAAATTGAATCCGTGATTTAGCAATAAAGAAAAGTTGCAAAAGATTTATTTTCTCCCGAGTTAAAAGGCTAAGTTTGTAATATTGAAAAATACTTTTTGATTGATTAAATATTTTGAATGGCTTTGGAAACGTTTCGCGTTTAGATGCATACCAACTATTTTAACCAAAATCGAAACAGTTTTTTAGCAGACTGATTGCTGGAGGGAAAATAAAAGTTTATTGAAGAAAACGTTAAAGAAATGAGAAGAGGGAGAGGGAGGGAAGAGGTCTCAGTTAAGTTGGTGCTTAGAGGTTAGAGTAATGTCTAGCCATTGTGGACCACGAGAGGCTTAAAAAAGGCATCTATCTAAAGCGCCCTTGAGGTGATATTTCACAAAAATAGCGCTATATAAATTAGCCAAGTATTATCTATTGTAGAAAATGTATATATTAATACGTTTTCCAGAGTGGTAGATACTCTAAGTATCGCCCTGGTGAAAGACTACCATTTAGAATTGAAACATTGCTTGAAATGGCTGTAGCCGTGTTTGGTGACCAGATCTGAATAGCCAGGTACTTCTCAACCTTCCCCTTCCTCATCTCTTTGCCCTCCCCACTACAATCAGCCTCTCAACATACCTCTATTGGAGATGCTATAGTCTCACTGGCTCTATACGGTTGAGACTCATGTGCGGTATTCACGTATTTTTTTTTATTTTAATAAACCACACCAGTAGTTGTAACATTGAAATTAAATAAATAAAATTATACACAGGTGAAGAATTACCTCAAAACACAATGAAATTTGGTTTGCGAATTCGCTGTACAGGGACCATAATAAATTTGATATTTCATCCAAATAAAGCAATTTAATGAAAGTAGGTTCCCAAAATTTTATCAATTTGTCAAGGAATTTACGTTTCGTTATTGAAAACAAACTCCACATTATTGCTTTCGCTCACAGAGACGGTCCAAAACAGATATTCTAATTCCGAGAAAACGTTAACATTTCTACTCTAAAAGGAAACGCTGGAAATGATATAAGATATTACAATGACAGAAATATTTCCCCGTTTAAATTCGTTTCCTTTAGTATTATTTGTCATAAATGTTTGAAGATAGGCACGTACTTTTATATGAGAAATATCTTTAGAAATAAGATTAGTTTGAAATTTTCAAAAGATGTTTGGTCTTCTGGCACTTTCATAAAACCCAATAAACATTTTTTGTGGTTATTTTCACAACTTTTGTGCTATTTCAAAAGTGTATCAATGCACACATTAAACATCATTCGATATTACATGACAAATAAATAATTAACTGTATGACGATATCAAAAAAACTTTAAAACATCAAATTTATTTGGACGAAATTTAAATAATGAGAACTTATCTTAGCCTTGTTAAGCGCCCGAAGGGTGATATTTAACAAAAGCGCTCTTTAGGTGATATTTATGTAACGAAAACGGCGCTATATAAATCAGTCAATTATTATTAAATAAATTAGGCAATATGTGGGCGACCTCTGCTCCTTTTTACCAACCGAGGACGTCATCCGATGATATTGTGATTCAAACGGTCATCCGTAAGTCATGCCACATGCACGGAATAATTCCAGTCGAGGTTGGAGATCGTGATGTTAATATTAGCTACCTAAGGCTAAAGGTTGTGGGGAGAGGAAGAAGATGAGGTAGATGAAGTTTGGGAAGTGCTTGACTATTCAGATCTGGTTGCCAAACACGGCTAAAGCCATTTCAAGCAACCTTTAGATTCTGAATGGTGGTATTTCACCAGGTTGATACTTAGAGTATCTACCGCTCCTAACATGACCTGCAACAAGCCATTGAAGACGTCTCCGACTCTTTCTTCCATTCACTTATTTTTTCGTCATTCTCTCATACATAATGTTCAAACAATCAAAATATCTCTTTATCAGTCTTACTACTTATGATTAATACGTAACCAACAAGATGAACGACAATAAGCCTTTGAGGTTACCATTTCAGGATAATAAAACGGGAATCAACATTATTTAAACAAGCTGTTAAACTTAATTAAAACTCACCACGAGATTTCCAATTACAAACTATACTAATTGCGAATGGCGACTCCATCGGGGTGGATTTGGGCAAGTGGCCAGTAAATTCGCGAAGTGATTTAAGCAACAATTAAGACGTTACTTAAGCCTGGGCAGGCAAATTACAAAGCTGTCAAACTGACAACTTGTGTAATAAAATCTCATGCTTATTGCATGAGTGGAGGGGCCTGCAGATTTCAAGTTCGGCATCGTATGTAATTATAATTACAGATATAGAAAGTTGGCAGGTAAATTTCTCACACACGCTCTCTTAAAAAAAGCAATTTACTAATTCCAAATCAGACAAGTACTGCACAGAAATATAAATGCTAATGTTTTATTATACATATACTATATGATCGTATATGCAGTTACGTATACCTAGTAAAACTTTCCAGATGAAATATTTTATAAATTCATTTAGAAATAGCGTAGAAAAGTGTCTTAGTGAATTACCACTAGTCGAAACTTTTCTACGGTTTGAATTAGGGTAGTTGGTTAACAATTTTAAGGACTTCAGATAATTATTTTTTAAGGTTCATAATAAATTTAATGAGGTTTATAAAGAAAAAATTACACTAATTTACTTAGTATCTAGTATTACTTTAACTTGAAGTCAAGTTAAACCAGGTAAGTTCAGGTTTAACTTTGCTAGTCTAATATACAAATACGAATAATGAATTTAAACTTAATAATAAGTAAATGATAATGATACTTGTCTATTTTTTTAACTCTATTTTTACCAAAGAATAATAATAATAATCTTTATATAAGTATAGTTTACAAAAATAACAAAAAAAAGATAACCATGCAGAACACATAAGATTAAATTAAGGTGTAGGTACAATGATAATTATATTTGAACAAGAGATCAATACATTGTAAATAGTATATATATATAATATACACAGTAATTAAAAAGATTTATAGACGTGCGTATTCGCTTAATATATATAAACTTAGTTTTTGTAGAAATTAGTTATTAATTTTGTCTTCTAATAATCTGCCTTACTAGGCAAGAATGTGTTGAGAAATATAATCAACGAGACGCTTTGCAAAGCTAGAAAATATTTAGCTCTTTAGTTGACAACCTTAAAAATACTGTTCCTTTTAAACATTAAAAAAAGGTTTTATGGAATAAACAATATATTGAAATTAGCATCTTTACAGATATTGTGGGCTGTGAAATATTTGGGACTCGTGAGATAATTGAAAATGAAATTGATGTTTAGGCAAGTAGGGTAATATGACGCTTGATTTAGCATCTTGATAAGACCTTAACATTTTTTGATAGCTCCGTAGGTCACGTTATATACCAGCATCTTCCCAGCTTACGAGATTAAGTAGACGGTTTTAACGGAGATGAAACGAATCACGTGTTATTATGCTGGCCATATTTCAATATCAAATTGGACACAGGTGATTTACTGTAAATTCGAGAGAAAGGGGTATCTTGGGAGTTTCGATAAATTTACTGACGTTTATGGTGAAATTGGTGAAATAAAAATTTCGAAACTCTCGGTACAGCCAAGATTTTTATACCAGCGCAATTTACCAGGTCTCAATTTGAGTTAAACTAGTCAATAAAAAAAGAACGAAAAAAATCAATTTTGTAAAAATCGGAAGTATTTTAATGTCAAGATGTTTCGTTAGAAGATTGTGAAAATACTACAACTGAATAGAAAAGTTAAATGATTTTTTATAATTTTATAACGTTTGGTAGCAAAAATATGTACCTATTACTATCGATTTTTTTTTTCTCGTTTACATTATATACGAGTATATAACCGATTGCACCCAAACTATATCACTGAAACTAACCTTCCATCTACTCCCGTCTCTCTTCCCTTTACCCCATGCCCATGTTCCCTTCCACCTTTCTCTCCCCCTACCAACTTAGTTAAGTTAAAAATATATATACTCGTATATCGTAAAATGTTATTATTTCTAATTTTGAAACTGTTAATTGTTGTGGAACTCTATTTCAATGATTTTAATAATACAATTTTTAAAACCTTATTCCACTATTTTTTATTTTAAACCTGACTGGTTTCACCGTATGACGGGCATCTTCAGACTGGTACAATTTTAAGTAAATCTATGTCATATATACTATTAGTGCCCAGAATGGACGCTTATTAAGTGAACACCTGTAACTCTGGGTTTTGTATTTAAACAATAAGCTTCCATTCCGGACACTAAAAGTATATATGCCATAGATTTACTTAAAATTGTACCAGCCTGAAGATGCCCGTCATTAGGGGAAACCGGTCAGGTCTTAAATAATAAAAAAAATAGTGGAAAAAAGTTGAAAAGTTGGTATTATTAAAATCATTATATCGTCACACTTATGTAATTCATATCATTTCATCGTCATCTGTGGAAAATTTATTATCGGCATTTTTTTTTCTCTTTATTATAACAATAATATTATTTGGATTTAAAAAAATATATTTTTTTAGGTTTTTTATTTTGTTTAAATAATAATAATTACTATTTTAAATTGAAAAAAAAAAACCATTTTTAGTTAAAAGTTCTGTTAGGTAATTATTTTTACGCATGACAGCTATTTCGCCTTCTGAGGGCATTATCAAACTGACAAAATTGTTTTTTTAAATTTAAAATAATAATAATTATTGTTTAAACAAAATAAAAAACCTAAAAATTAAAATGGAGTTCTACAAAATAGACTTTAAAACCATAAATAATATTTGGATAATTTGTAAAGCGCCGTTTTTGTGAATATTGAGAACTTGTTAAAACGGTATCGCATCAATTTTTCGCACTCACTCAGAAAATATTTATAAACAACATCCTGTTTGCTTTCTTGCCTTCAAATATGTTTTTAAATGTTGTTAAAGTCGAATAAATAAATATTAAAGTTGTGAGTAGAGACGGGAAATGAGAAAATTTGTTGTGATTTCTTCAAGTATAAATATTCGATGATTCCAATAAAATTGATTTTTACAAGTAAGAATGAAATTTAATAGAGTCATACCAATAATACCAAAGCGTCGAGATAAGTATCACAGATCGCAGTGGGCAATAGGCAGTACGATTGACCTTTTTCCGGGATTGATTGCTATGGTTCACATAGCGTTGCAACACGCACCGCAGACATCAAAATTCCTCAGGCGTTTGTTTCTCCGAGCCGACGAGGATTATTATTATTTCCGAGAAAAGGGGGTGTACAACTAAACTTATTTTTGGCTGTTTTTTTATTTATTCATTTTTGCAAAGAAGACAAATATATCTACCGGCGAGATTCTAACATTTTTTTCTTCTAACTAAACAATTGTAAGGCTCCCTATCTTTTTTTTGTGGGAGTGATGCTGTAAAAGTTGAAAACAGTTGTGCGAATTTTATGATTCCACAGCTTACCGTTTGCGAATTGCTTTAGTGTGAATTTTTCTCCGGAAAATGATTTTTTTCTTTATAGATTAAGAACTTGTCGCGATTTTAGCCGTCTGTTAAAAAAACATTCGTTTTTTTTAATTAGAGTATATTTTTCTGAACAAAAATTGTTTTTTTTTTACAGTGAATACCGCACAAGAGTCTCGACTGCTCCCAACCGTCTAGAGCCAGTGAGACTATGGCATCCCCAATTAGGGTATGTTGTGAGGCTAAATGTAGTGGGGAGGGGAAGGAGATGAGAAAGGGGAAGGTTAGGAAGTACCTGGCTATTCAGATTTGGTCATTAAACACGGCTAAAAACATTTCAAACAACGTTTCAATTTTGAATAGTGATCTTTTACCAGGGTGATACTTAGAGTATCTACCGCTCTGGAATGTGCCGCAAATATAATATATTATTTTATACCAATTGAATGTGTTATTTTATTATTAAAATATTAACATACCAAATGATGAAATATTAATCTCAAGGAGTTAAAAAAAATGATGACACATATTAATGAAATAAAATTTATTTGCGCACGCCGAGTTTGAGCCCGCGACCTCTGGATTTATACTCGAGCGTTTTACCACTCGACCATGCAGGTCATAAAATTGTTTAATTAAAACGCGAAAGGTTTCATTGTTTTTTAAGGTAAAAAGTGCTAAAACTCAGAGAGAGCGGAAAGTAGTAATTTTTTGCGTATAAATAAATACAAATACACAGCATTAAGTACTGAGAAAGGAAAGTTATTCGTTCATTTAATAATATATGCTTGCGCTTAGAGAGGCATTATGCTATTTTTTTGTCAATTGCATTTCTGTCGATAAGTAACAAAAGCGTTTTCAATTTCGTCGTAACTAAAGTTCATCGTTTGATATTGCGAAATCCTGTGAAAATTGTCCCGCGGCCTTGTACTGATTCCAATTTGTTTCGAGAACCCAGATCTTGCTTAGCGGGGAGGCGTTAAAATTAATAAGGACAGTTCATAGCTCGAACAGACTTGGGAAGTTTGTAACAGTTACCATAAGTACTAACCTCGATAATGGAATCTGTATTGAGTTCTGGAATAAAAATAATGAATCCATAGCCATCATCACCAAAATATTCTAATAGATTTTCTAGACGTACCCTTTTCATGTAACTCGATAGTTATTCACCCGAAAACATTTTCATAGAGCTTTATCAATGGCTTTGTTATAGTAAAAAGAAACTTGGAACTAAGCAAACACACCGAAGTACAGTGGCGTGCAGCGACCTTTCTTTATCTCAACGATAAAGCATACATCTGTTGGATTGTGTGAAGCAGAAAAACTATCTAACGGTGAGCTTCATAAGAGGTTAGCGTCATGATATTTGTACAGCTTTTTAGGTCTAGTTTTCTAGAAAAAGAGCAACAAATTATCACGACACGTCGTTTACATCGTGCGCGACGGAGTTTTTAAATAAAAATTTAACTGTTAAAAATAAACAAGTTACCTTATTCATTTTAGACTTTGGGCGAAGCCGGGTATTAAAACTGATACTCACAGTATTTTCAGCTATGTGAGAAAAAAAATGTAATTAAAACGTAAAAAGGAGGGTTTTTTAATTCTGAAATTCTCCATAAAGATAATTTTTTCACAAATAGAGTTTTTTTAACACGAAAATTTTGAATTAAAAGAAAAGGTTTTAAGACAGTGAAAATATCAAACAAAACTTTTCTGCTCGTAAAAAATGTACTGCTCGCCACTGTCGATAATTATAAAAAACATATTTGTATTAAAACTTAAGCTTTGAACCAGCATCCATTCCTAGAATGGAATCGCAAACATAGAATAGTTGTTTAATATGCGGTTTATGAATGCTTCATTGCAATAATTTGAAATGAATAAAAGGTTGGCATCTTCTGCGTAAAGTGCAGAGGCTAGTTTACTGAAATCAATAATGAGTTGAACGTAGAAATATTACACTCGAAGCGAACCAGCAAAATTAAACAACTTCACAAGCAGGTGCGTTTCATTTCCACCGAATCACCTGCAAAATTATTTATCAATCTAGGTTTTTTTGCAAAGTGTCCGGAAAGCTCGGCGATTGGTTGGTCATTTTAAACGAGTTTTATCGCGGCAAATATAATAATATGTGCCTGCTGATGTGGAATATGTGTAGGAATGTTTCTAGTCGAATGGTATGAGAGGAGAGGCAACGCGAACATGTGCAAAGAAAAAGCCGTTCCAGGATAGTAGTCACTGTACTTTATATAAGTGTCTTGGAGGAATATCTTAGGTGAGAAATACAGGGAATTAAATATTGACAAATTCTTCAAAAATTGCTCTGGATGGAACAAACTACTGTTTATCACATAAGATAAAAATAATAAGGATAATTCATTAGATTAATGAATTATAAGACCAATTTCGTTTAAATGTTTTAAATATACAAAGAAATTAATAAAAAAGTAGGGTCAGAAAAAAATGTGAAAAACTTGTGTTGGGGTAAAACTTGTGCTGAACATCACTAGTGTGCAAAAGAAACGATGTAGCAATGTGGATGAGACAAGTAATACATGCCAAATCACTAGTTACAAGTATTAGTCATAAGTCTTAGTTTTTAATCTAAATTCTAGGGTCAATACTCATAAGTTTAAGTGAGTCTAAATTTTAAGTCACTAATTATAAGTTTTAGCTGTAAGTATATAGTTATAAGTGATAATTTATACACCACTAGTTTTTAGTTTTAGTGACTAAGCTGTAGATTATGTTAATTATGCTGTAAAGCGCCTTTGAGGTGATATTTCATTCATGAAAACTTAGCTAAAGAAATTACGTGATGGTAGGTTATTAAACATTTACTCTTACTAAATATGCATGTTCTTAGAATTACTCTCACAGTGGTGCTTACATGATTTCAGCTACATAACTGACAGTTGTATAATTAATTTTAAACCGTGCAAGATCTATTAATTTTAGATAGATAATGTAACATCAATAAGCTAGATTAAAATAATTAATGAACCGCTAGTATTTTAATATATAAAACATAAATGGTTATAAACCAAGAGACGCAAACGCTGAAGTTTAGATTGTAGATTTTATGGGAGTTTTATGTATGTATAATATCTTGCTATCATCATATGGAATACCTCAATAAAAGCCTGAAAGCAGATTAAAGTAACAAGATACATTAGTAAATAGGTAATAACACTAATTGCCAAGAGAACAAAATACAGCAATTGAGGATTGTATTTAACAAAATATCTAGATCAGTAATAAGGTAGTAATTACCAAAATAACAAGGTGCAGTACTTAAGTAATTATGGAAAGCAAATAAAAAATACGACGGTAGAACACTGAACCTTAAAAATTCACGTCTTTAATCTTAGCTCACGTGATATTTTGAAAATTTCGAAAGTTTTTAGAATCTTTCCGTTTTTTTTAGATATTTAGGTACAAGCGCTCTTGGGGTAATTTTCCCACAAAATCGGCGATATAAAAGTTATCCATTTATTATTATTATTAAGGTGTTTATGAAACGCGTTGCATTTTTAATAGTTTTTGTGGTTTGCAAGAGAAAAGTATCTATGTTTGATGGGTGGTGACGGCGACTCGAGAGAGTTTCTGGTTTGGCATGACTTGAGCGCTACGTGCATTTAGCAGCCAAGTTGACGCCGCTTTGTAGTGGGAATGCCGAGTGGGATGTTTGAGAAAAAATAGAAGTCAGATCAAAACAAGTGCAGTGAGATAAAGTACAAATAATGAATGCAAGTCTGTCCGTAACAGGGAACGTCTTTGTGAGAAGGTATCTTGAACGATCAAGCCTGATTGTAATCTCAAGAAAACTAAGTACGTGTCGACTACCACGTATACCGTTACACAATGGACGACGGCCTGTCTTTGAGTCTGGAGATCTCGGGTTCAATTCTTGTTCCAGCGAAAAAATGGAATTTGGAATTAATAATAATATGATAGAGTATGTTATCTTTAATAGAAGAAACATCGAAGTTTCAAATCGCAACACACAAGCAAGTTTTATCTCCGGCGCTCAATCATCTTCTGTGAATAATAAAACTAGAAGAATACCATTACTGATCAATGTTTTTTTACAGGAAATCTAGTTTTCCAGATTTCAAAATACTGACGTGAGTTAATGGGATAATCCAAAAACTAATTACCATAGAATTATTATCCATCAAAGTAATTGTAATATTAAAATTGATCGCTTGGATACTCCTCTATGTACTAAAAATAACCTCTCTAATTTTTCTCTAACAATCACTTGGTGGTTTGACATTATATCAAAATAAAATAACGCTATTTGGATAATTAATTTCAAAGTTTTTTTTAAACTTTTTAGTTTATTTTATTAAGGTAAAAAAATGAACACTTACTTTGGGAAATTTTATTCGTACTAATTAAAAAAATCAAAAATTTTGGTAAATGTACTTTTTCAATCAAGCTAATATTACACTGCACTGTATAATTAAATATATTTCAGACTCTCATGATAAAACCCTAAAAATCATATTAAAAGCATATAACAACATAGAAAAGAAAAACCTACATGCTATAGGAATTTGTTAAATTGTAGTTAGTAGTATTCCCCACTCATCCCGAAGTAAATTTAAATATTTATAAGAATTATTACTAACAATGGTTACTTGCAGCATCACGTCGTGTTAAAACATTAGCCATAAGCCATAAGCCATGTAATTTGAAAAAAATAATTGTATAAAATGCCACCGCTATCAGTGATAACTATAATATAATAAACCTGTTCATATAATTCAACATAACATCTCAATTCTTTGGAAAGCTGGATGAAAGATGAATAAATTGATATAAATAATATATACAAATATTACGTGATGAATATTTGTATCTCTGTATGCAACTACAAGAAAAAATCTAACAGCAAGGAAGAATTTTAAAAGACATAATAACGGAAGCAAAAAATTTAGAGCACGAAAATCAATCGTCAGATAATTCGTAAATTTATTCCGAAGGGAAATGATTCATTCCTACATCGCGATAACGTGTTTATAAATTTCCATCCACCGCGCGCGGTAGTCAAACATTTCAATCAATCTCATGACATCGCGTATTTGAGATAAGCATAGAGCATGCCAAAGGACTATGATGAATTATTCAGCTCTATTGCGCCTATGTTTGCCTTTCTGCGATAAAGAGAATTGCACCCTCCGAAAGAAGGCCAACAGCATAAATTAGCATAGCCAAACGCTGTGTCACTTACGGCTTTCTTTATTCAAGTGGTTTTGACTGATTCGGATACTTTGTTCAGAAAAACCGATGCCAAGCTGTCTGGTAAACCGTTGGGACGACCTCGTCCAGACTGAAATACCGCCACAAGTAAAATTCAACCTCCGAGCCAAAGAAATAAACTAATGCAATGGAAAACGACATGTTAGTCATGAAATGATTTGCACTTTTTATTGAAACCAAAAAGTGCAAAGAAAGTGCTTCGACCGTCGTGAAAAGTGTAATAATTGATTAAAAAGCGCCACCGAGTAAGAAAAAATATTTTGCGCACGTTCGATTTAGCGAAGTTTAAAAAAAAATAAAGAGCTTTTATACTACGTGGTGTGAAATTTCTTTCTGCTGCGAACATTTTTAGCCATGTTCGATAGTATCTTTGATACGTGACGCGACTCGGGTTCAATCATAAGGAATTTTCTGAAACTTCGATCTCAAAAGAAATTGTGAAAATTCCGCGCCGTTTAAAGGCTGGCGATAAAATACATTTAGTTTCGCCTTGAACATGATAGAATCAACAAACAGAATACGAAAAATATAATATAACATAAGTATGTAAACAAACAGTTCTAAACCCATTTAACAAGGTTATCTTTTATAATTATCTTCATAAATTGTGTCTTTATCCGGGATTATCCCACTACCCATATCAGTATAAACAAAATTTTACTCCTCAATTCCACAAAAATATTATAATTCTGTCCTTATTAATATAGCGTCAACGAAAAGACAAAATGGCAAAAGCGCCATTTTGGGAAGCTTAAGCAGAGCACTTTAATTTTTTTTTGTTTACAATAAAATTCTTCAGTCTTCAGTAACTGGTTGGATTTTGAAAAAAAAAACAACTTTTATTGAGTTACCTGAAGCGAAATAAAGCCAAAAAAGTCCCGAACTTTCGTCTTTTGAGTCAAGCCTTCTGCCAAATAGTAAATATATTATAGATGGCTGAAGGGCCACAAAAGTCTTCAGAATCAAACGAGAGCCAGGGAATTCGATACAGAAAAAAGAACTGATCAAAACTGCGTATTTAAGTCATTTTTGACAAAAGTGTTGCTTAAGCCCTTTTGCCTTTTCAGCGACGATATGATCGCTACTAAACTGGATGTTTTAATGTTATTTGCCATGCTTAGGATATTTCGTAAATGACTTTATAACTCTCAAAACGAACACTGATAAATCAATAAATACACTTAAATAAAGGTCCACCCTTGGAGTAACAATGTATGGAGAGAAAGCTAATTATTTTTACCTAACCTATACGAACTTGCGATAAATCACTTTCTCCGGGTTTTTAAATCGTACACCATGAGAGAGAAAGAGAGAACAAATTTCATAGACCGCTTCTATATACTGTAAGGATGATCTTAAGGTCCTGGTTCACCGCGGGACTCCGCCCACATTTTTTATTATGCCACTAAACTTGACACAACTAAACGGTTTTTAGGTTTTATGCTATATTTTTGTTGATAACAATACTGTGAAAAAGTGGTTATACGAATAAACAAAGACATTATGTCGATATGTGCTATGAATGGATGTATAAATACCCTAACCTTAGTCTTAGCCACGCCCAGGTCCGCCAAGTCCGGTAAAAATCATAAAAAACTGACTACACTGCCTTGGATAGATACCAATCTATATACTCTAAGGGTCCACCCTATAGGTAAGTGGGTACTTTACTTTTACGAACGGGGTCTCAGTTCATCTAAAAACACTTGTTCTAAACTTAAATAGTAAAAAAAACTTTTTAAAATGACCAATTATTAGAATTGGAAAAAAAGCAATGCTTATTTTTATTTTCGTTCGCATGTAGATTACGATCGTTAATTATTACAACTCGAACTTAATGATTATGTTCTGAATTAAACGCCATATGTGCTTGTAACATGTGCGCATTACATTCAAAGTTCAAATTGCCATATTATGTTACTGGTGCGAATTAAATTCTACTTAACCGATGGTGAATACTTATGATTCGGGAATTTTAATGGCAGCATGTTGGTAAACAGCTTAGCATTCTGTGGTTTTAGATCCGAACGAAAATTCCTTCACACTTGGTGATAATGACTATGTGTACTATTTCGCTCAAAGCGGAGCGGCTTAACCGCTTTGATATTTAGCATTTAACTGAGCTATGCACTCAGCGAATACTAGAACAACGATCAATAATGCATCGCTGATTCACACTTAATCAAAGGATTGATTGCACTGGAAATCCGGTTGCACACAAGGGTTTTCTTTATTGCAAGAAAATAAACGATTGATTTTTTTTTACGTAAACAGTTTTACACCAATTACAATGTAAAAGCGATAAAAAGAGTACAAAAATGGTAATCATAATTATACAATTATAATAGTACATAGTAGTGACGGCCTCCATGGTCGAGTGGTAATACGCTCGACTACGAATCCAAAGGTCGCGGGTTCAAACCCGGCGTGCGCCAATAACTTTTATTTAATTAATGTGTGTCATAACACATTTAGTTCATATAAAAATAATAAAAAGTATATTTGCGGCACGTTCCAGAGTGGTAGATACTCTAAGTATCGCCCTGGTGAAATACCACCATTCAGAATCAAAACGTTGCTTGAAACGGCTTTAGCCGTGTTTGGTGACCAGATTTGAATAGCCAGGTCCTTCCCAACCTTCCTCTTCCCAATCTCCTTCCCCTTCCCACTACCTTCAGCCTCACAACATACCCTTGTTGGGGATGCCATAGTCTCACTGGCCCTAGACGGTTGGGCGCAGTTGAGATACTTGTGCGGTATTCATATTAAAAAAAGTAATGTTAAAATACAGCATAGCATAGTAAGTTCTTGCTTAAACTTACTATGTTATTACTTTTACTGCGAGGCAGTCAATCCTCAAAGGGGTATCACCATCGGTAAGTTAGTTCTGCACCTGGGAAGAAACAGAAGTCTATGTTGGCGGCCTCGCGTGAAATTATCAGGAACATAAAATCCAATTTCCGCCAGGATGTCAAGTATTATTAATACACCATTCAGAAGTTTATGAGCAAAAAGCAGTAATGCTATATCCCTCCTCAAACTAGGACTGAAGTGCGTAGTGATATGAAATTCAGTACTTCAATATGAATCATTTCAGCTGATTGGAATCATTGAACTCCAATATAACCTACCCAGTAAAAATACATAAACAGTTAATGACGTAATTTCAGGATATTACAGCGGTTAAAAATAAGCCTTTATAATTGAGTTATTCCAACATCAGCAGAACATAGCCATTCTGAAAATTAAGAACGCTAACTTGATAACGATACATCATCTAGCGGGCTTCGCGAAATATGCTAAATAATTAAACCAAAGTCATTATCACATACAATAACGTTGAGGTAATACTTGTGGAAAAACGTGCGAGTGCTAAACAATGAAACACAAACATTTAGATGTTTGATGAAATTCAAAAAAATCTAATTAAGTATTGCATTTTATAAAGCAAGTACTGCCGGGCTCTAACAGATTTGTAACATTATTTTTATTATTATTAAACATTTGAAATAATACATCTTCTGGAATAAATAAAATGGCGTATTGTTATCATACTTTATAGTGGCATGGATATTTCAAACTACATAGGTTAAACGATTAAAACTACCCTGAGAGCAGAAATTCAAGAGATAAAAGGTGGGTAAACTTCAGAACGCCATAGCTCACAGTTCGAGTTTTTTTTTGTGTTTTAGAAAAAATATATTATATTTACTAAAGTAAATAATAAGAGATAGGAATAATCTATAATATTGAATATGTTTACAAGAAACGTTGTAAAACTATACGTGAAAATGTGTCCCTGCTCCATTTTGATAATTTGTTGTTAATGTTGATAAGATAAATTAGGTAAAGGTATGCATACATTTAATCCTTCTGTACTTATAGGAAACTGTTGCCCCCCACATCTCGCAAATTAATGCCATACAAATTTCTGTAGCAGAAATTCTGTGATACTCTTAAAACTTTATACTCTCTCTATCTGTATTAAAAAAACTGTAATATGAATAGTTCAGTACTCAGTGCTACGTACAGAAATAACAAATGTTCAATTTTCATTTCGGAATAACAGCTGATTTGTTGCGTTTTGATTTAGTTTTCTTCTTTTCAACTCTAAATTGCACTTGTTGTGTGAAGAGAAACTATTGTACTCGCAATAAAAATAAACCAACTGGAAAATAGATTTTACCCCCCGAGAGATGAAATTACGGTTAAGTCTTCTTCTTCTCGTATGAAAGGTTGAGTGACCCAGGCAGGATTCTGAATCCGGACTACTGCATCCCCATAAGCTTGTTCGTGGCCGGAAGATCGTAAAAATCTTCGGCCCTTTATGTGGTGGCATTTTTTTTTAATAGACAATAAACTAGCCGCTCAGTAAAATAACTTGGTAACATTAATTTATTTACGTGGCTCTCGCTACCAGCGATGGAAACGACTAAAAGTAATGACACGCGTTTCCGCTGATCGCGCGGAGTGTTTCATTAAATTTTACTACGAAACCAGTGCATCACGTGGAAGTGGAGTGCGGCAGCCATTACTGTTTTTTTTCGAAAGGTTGCATCGTCAAACCTCAGCACCCAAAAATTGCACTAAACGCTTAGATGAATTAAAAAATGTAGACACGTTACTGAGACAACTCGCCTGGTTACACTAAACCAAGTCAACGAAACACACCTTCGAAACACGCTTCATATAGCTATCTCTTCTGCACACACATACTCTTTGAACTACTATCCTTTTCATACGGGGTGAAACATTTAGTGGTGCAACATTAGTGGTGCTACATTTTTCGTAAGATTTGTATGAATATGACGTGTGTTGTATTTTATGTCTATGACTAAACGTCACTTTGTGGCATTCTAATACAAGCAATACTACAAATTATTTATCTGTAAATTCTATATGGGTAATTAGGAAAATGTCTAAGGTTTCTAGTGAATACATTTTTCCAACTATAATCTTTTAAATTCCAAGAAAAACATACTAAAATGTCAGTAACAGGTGCAGTTTGAAAATCTGCGAAGGAATTTGCGAATATTTTACCTAAAAAAATTAGTATGCATTTCATAAATAATTTAAAAGATAACTGTTTAAGAATTGTATTCATTGGATACCTTAGACATTTTTCTGAGTACCCGTATAGAATTAATAGATAAATTACGTATGTTATTGCTTGTATTAGAAAGTCAAACAGTGTGTATTTTTGGGTGCTGACCCATAAATGAATTTTGATAATTTTCAAAGATAAAAAGTAAAATAACAAGTCAGAGGCACTGACATGCGATTTTTTAGTGTAAAGGGTTGAAGTGTATTAAATTAATTTGCAATAATAATGGTGATTGGATTTCGGCCTCGCCAGGATTTTAACTATAAATTTCTGATAGCCAGCTATAGCACAACCCTTGTTGAGCTGTAGAACCTGGCATTTCGTATCACCACAGATCTCATGTTGGAATTTAAAGCAGTTATCAAACATCAGCCATTGAACAGGTGTCATTTACCAGTAAGTCCGCTGCCCGCAAACCACCGCTGGCCACCTCTGGTCCCCTGGTCCGCGATAACTCTACCAGTGGTCGCTTGCTACTAGCTGCTCGCTACTTGCTACCGGTTAGCACAACACGCACGACTACTTGACTCAGACAAGTCAAACATACGCCATTAAATCTAGCGTATCAAATTACTGATCTTTCCCCCCTTTGATATCCACCCGCTGTTACGTAACGTTAAACCAAAGACATGTAACCGAGTGATAGTAATAATCTTGAAAAATGTCACAAGCTTTGCAGGGTAGCTTTATTTTCTTATTGTGTTGAGAAATAACAACCATTCATACATTGTGGCCTTAATATCAACGTTGCATTCACCCTGAGTTTTACCCATTTATCTTTACATTCTAGAATATTAAAATAGTCATATTTTTAAATATTTTTCTAATATTAATACCGCGCAAGAATTGCTTGGAGTCAGTAAGACCATAATAATAATAATAAAGTTTTATTCCGGAAGGTATCCAGGAGTAGTGCATTGCAATACCTTCCATAATTGATATCAATACATAGTAATAATAATATTAACAAATAAAAAAGAACAGAAATTCTTGAGAAAAAAAAATACAAATAAAAAATATTAATGGAGGATATTAGGCCTCATTTCTGCAAAACGCTATTAAAAGGGAGTCCATCCTGGCAGCGTTAAGATTGATGGGGCCAATAATTTACTATGGAATCCTCTAGTGTGGTATATTATGAGCCTAAAGAAAATAATAACTAAAGAAAATGGGGAACATTTAGAAGTACCTAGCTGTTTTAATCTGGTCATCGAATACGGCTAAAGCCATTTCAAGCCACGTTCATTTTTCTAGATTCTTATTTATCATTAAGTGATGAATCATTTAAAGTTACTGACTCTAACTCTAACTCTCGTTCCTTATACCAATAGAACGGCGCATTGCGCCTTACTCTGTTACCTCATGTGTGTGAAAAAATGCATTTACCTGACTATTGAATTTAAGTTCAAGAGTTTACGTAGGGAAAAAATAAGTTTGTAAAAACCCTACAAAAATAACATGAAATTACCGGGTCATCAACGTCTTCTCCCTCTCGACACAGCACTACGGCATATATACATAAGTGTGTTCGTGTTGAGTGGGGATGGAGGGGGGGGGGCTCGGCTATGGCCTTTGTTTAGGAATTCCACCGCATTCGCCGCGGTAATAGGGAAAACCATAGAAAACCCCATACAGGTGGAAACGGCCACATGCCACG
Organism: Drusus annulatus; assembly: GCA_022651775.1. Taxonomy (NCBI): domain Eukaryota; kingdom Metazoa; phylum Arthropoda; class Insecta; order Trichoptera; family Limnephilidae; genus Drusus; species Drusus annulatus. The sequence continues at coordinate 302,017 of JAGWCC010000065.1, read as the reverse complement.
TTTCGACTCTGAGTGGTGGTCTTTTACAAGGGCGATACTGAAATTATCCACCATTGTATGTATATTTTTCGCAAATATTTTATATGTGAATTAATATACTGCTCTTAACAGTCAAGTACAAAAAAAATCAGATATTTCTGTTTAAAATATTTGACTATATAGGTACACCTACCCATATAATTAAAAAAATATAATAATTTCATCAACGATCGATTAAATCCTCTGGTAGCTAATTACTCCATCATTGGACAAGCTACACTTTCCGCTTATAATTAAGGAAGTAGGAGGAATTCAAATATTGTAATGTAGTCAATCTGGAAAATTAGTTTTTTTTTTTAAATAGGTAAAAAACCCTTTTGTTTTATAATTTAAGTCAGAAGTATCCAATGAATGAGAAACTCTGAAGTATTCGTACAACGCTGTTATAATTGCAAACATAGTTAAAGGCAAAGCTGGCAATGGACTTGTGTGGTTTAGATTTCTCAAAGTGCAAATGTACGTACGTCATACCATACGTCCAAGAACCAAGAAGTTCAACCAAAGATAACATTATACAAAGTAACACAAGTAGAACAGAGCCGACGTCATAATGTCTAAGAAGTTAATTCTCAAGACGTGGTCTTCGAGCGAGAACATGTTAATTTCCTGTATCTATAGGTACGTTAAGTGTTCTGCAGAAAGAAAGTTATGTAACAAAATAAATAAACGAGTCATTGTATTCATCTCGTTCATGATATTATTTTTTATTTACTTTGCATGAAACAGGACTCTCCCATATGAATATGAAAAAAAAGAATTAAATATTTTTTGACGGCCTGCATGGTCGAGTGGTAAGACGCTCGACTGCGAATCCAGAGGTCGCGGGTTCGAACCCGGCGTGCACAAATATTTTTTATTTAATCAATATGTGTCATAACACATTTGATTCATATAAAATATGGTATATTTGCAGCACGTTCCAGAGTGGTAGATACTCCAGGTATCGTCCTGGTGAAATACCACCATTCAGAATTAAAAATTTGGTTGAAATGGCTTTAGCCGTGTTTGGTGACCAGATCTGAGTAGCCAGGTACTCTTCTCAACCTTCCTCTTCCTCATCTCCTCCCCCTCCTTACTACTTTCAGCCTCACAACATACCCCTAAAGGCTCATTGGCTCTATTCTCACTGGCCCTAGACGGTTGGGAGCAGTTGAGACTCTTGTGCGTTATTCATTATGAAAAAAAAATGGAAGACGCGATATTGAACTCGTACATTTATGAAATTCGTAAATTAAAATCTTCCACGTGAATAAAATTACAGTATCGCTATAAAAAACTAGCTAACTAACTAACCATCACGCCTTTTCCCCGCAGGGGTAGGCAGAGAGGACGGACCGTCATATAACTCTGTCTTGGCACACACTCCTTGCTCGATTCACATCGTTTCATACTTACTCTTCTGTTATTCTGACTCTTCACATGACCCGATTCAAGTATTAGATTCACTTGATCGTGTCGTGTCTTTCTCGGGCGTCATCGACTTCTTCTTCCATTCGCTACACATAAAAAACATGAATTACGTTTAAAATATAATAAACACGGTTATGCTCTTATGCTGTTGAAGAGCGGGAGATTATGCTAAATGGAAGAAGATCATTGAAACTGCTGAGAAAATAACCCGCAGCTGAATGGAAAATCACCATCATTACGTCCGGAGTCCTGTCCGATCGCCTATTTATCCCATTACCGATTTCTCAATGGCGAGATATTTATTTGATTGCAGTAAATACCAACAACCAGTCTTGGTGCGCGTCCCCCTTTGAATGACAACTGAATGTGAACGGAGTCCGCAATCCTCGACCCGTCGAGCGGGAGAGGCAGCGGCCATCTTGGCTTTTTTGCCGCATTTTTCTTCCAGTACTTATTGCGTAGGTACCTGCTGGCGACGAAGAGATGGGACTGTGCTCTTCTTGAAAGAATAAATACTCGGTAAGTACCTACCTGAAGTTCGGGGGTAGTAAAAAGAGGTTTCATTGTGTAGTGATGTGCAATCGAACAAAGTGCTTTTTTGTGATTTCAAGTTAAATTATATCAAGTAATACCCAAAGGACTGTCGTCTATTCTAGAGGTTCTTTCTTACTTCAAATATAACTGCGATGCAATAATATTAGAACTTGGCATCATACGGTGTCCGGAAACCCCCGGTACAAGCGGAACACTGGTGAATCTATCAAATTTGAAGTCTGAAAAAGTTTTTTATTTGAGCTTTCGTTTTCGAGTAAATCGAGTAGGAAATTATATTTTTTGGTAAAATTCAAATTTTCGGTCGCTACGTGGTTAAACAGCTATTTGTTCTATTTTTAAATACGTTTAAGCGTAGACCAAGCTCCAATGTTTTCAAGGTGGAATTAAAAAAAATAATAATTAATTGAAGTTTGTATTTTACATGAACCTTTTTGTATTACATCGTCTCACACATATATACTGAATAACATTTATTTTCGATCACCGGGCTTCGATCTCGAGACCTCCGGATTCAAAGATGACGATCTTAACCGCTCGGCCACGTAGGTCATTAGAAACAAATGAAATCTGGTATTTATATTTTTTTAGGGTCGTGAAAAGCTACAATTTAAATACATAAAAAAAACTTTGCATAAGACCACTAAACATCATCAGGGTATAAAATTAAACTAAGTTACAATTTATATACTAGCTAGGTTTCCATATATATGGCTTTCTGTAAAGTTGTGTTGTGAGTTTTGCTCTGAATTCTGTTTTTTTTTTTGCGTTTTAGGTCACCTGGGGTATATTCCAATCTTTGAGGCCTGATACTCCGAAAAAATGGTCTCTGAATTTAGTATATGGGCTGCGCTTTTTGTTATTTCGACCTATCGATTTAACTTCATGAATATATATTTTGAGGTCTGATTAATATCACCAAACAAAACTGAGCGAACGCTGAGTGAAAGGAACAAATATTGTTATGTATTCAACTTTATAACTTTTCGAGTGTTCGGTTCAAGTCAAAAGACATCAAACAAAAGGTAAATCACATCAATTCATAGTACTTGCGAATATGTGAAATAATTAAAAGATAGCCTATTTCTCAGGCGTGATTAATTAATTTAATCGATCGTTTTCTGAAACTTACATTCCCATCAAACAGAAGTGACTTCAAAAGGTATTCGCGGTTATTTCCACAACGCAGCATGTGTGTCAACAAAATGGCCGCCTGCCCTTAAATGGAAAAGTATCAAGCGGTACCTACCCGGATATTTTTTCACGAATTACATTACGTGGAGTACATGCTCGTATGTAAGTACAAGGAATCGAATATAATTGATTTAAACTGTATCAGAGTAACGGTTAAATAATTAAATGTGTGTTTTTATTTTTTATGATAGAAATTAATAAATTCTGATGTATTAAAAATTGTGCTATTAAAAAAGACTGTTTTAAACAAAAAACATATATTTTTAGTATTAACGAGTTTCTTCCGATTTTTTTTTCATGCTTTTTAATGATTTGTTCTCCTTTGCCTATCGTATAGGGTGTAATTTGGGTATTCAGCTCGCGTTTTTGTCATATAAAATTGAGGATTAGAAGAGAAGTAATATATTAGCCGCCTGTCTTTATGACCTGTAAGATTATCAGAATTTCATGTCTACCTTCATTATATAGGTGACATAATCTATTTTAGTAGAGAAAGCTTTTCACTTTTAATATTTTGCACAGTATAAAACAAATTAAGTTTAACCTTTTTCTAAAAAAGAAAGAGAAATCTTCCAAGGTATAAATATTTTTATAATCTGATCGTATTTGAATTACTCCTATTACGATCAAAGGATTCAAATTGATTATAGAAAGTACATTATTGTTATTTTCAGTGGAAACTTCAAAAGATCTTATCTGGAAATGGAAACGTCGTAACTAACTAAATAACTAACCACCAAGCCGTTTCTCCGCAGGGGTAGGCAGAGAGAACGGACTGCCATAAAACTCTGTCTTGGCATACATTCCTTGCTTAATTCACATTCATTCATCGTCCCATATATATTTTTCTGTTATTCTGACTCTTCACATGGCCCGACTCAAGTATTTTTTAAATTAAAAAAAAAAAATTTATTCAATCAATTGTACAAAAATAATCATTTTTACTTAATACTAACAGTAGGTATAATATTAATTCAGTTTATGTACAATGTCTAGTTTCTAGTTAATGATAAATACTTCCCCAATTGAGAAAATTCTTGTGCTTAGGGAGGGAGTACTATCATGGGTTTCTTGAAATAATTTTTTCATGATTAAAAATGAATATCATATGAATATAATACATTTTAGGTTATTTTATTGAAAAGTGTACTTTGAGTTTTTTTTAAAGAAATCGTAGTTGTTTACATCTATTATTTGATTCACTTGATCGTGCCATGTCTTCTCCGAGCGTCCCTGACATGTTCTCCCATTCACTTTCGCTTAATACATTATTTTTACACTCCTTTCTTCGTTCATTAGCTCTATATGCTTAAACCATCTAAGCGTCTCTTTTTTGATCCTATTTATCTAAACGAAGTCTAATAAAATCATAGACATTTCTAATTAAATTAGAAAAAAATTAGGTGTTGTACTGTCGATGAATTTAGAGAAACATTCATACCTCCTACCTAATCACATTTGTTCTATTCTAGGAAATTACACTGCAACGCTCCTAAGCGCTCCTGTTTGACGCGATAGCCTTCCTATTTATCCCCCGTCGAGTTTGTCAGCCCACAACGTCGATGTAAATTGTTACAAACGAACAGGTAACATGCTACACTACACGTCAGTTCGACGACACGTGATGTTTCCTATTAGCAGTCAATTCGATTCCTCTTTCCAAGTTATAGATGCAAGGATTTGTTGATATCAAATAATAATAATAATATTTGGATAATTTGTATAGCGCCGTTTTTGTGAAAAATCACATCAAGGGCGCTGTACAAATCTTAATTTCTACTTAGTATTAATTCCTAGTTTATATAAATATACAGCATCATACTTACCTGGCAGGTCACTTCTGGCAGGACACAATCACCATATCATGATAACTTAAAATTTAGAATAATATTATTTCCTTTTCTTTGCTCTAACAAATTTGACAATATTTATACATACTTTTCATCTGGATTTGTACACCCTTAGCTTCGAGTAAATTGTTTTTCAATCCATCGATGTACACGTACACTGTTATACCCATATCTAAAGTTTTTGTTCTCATGATTTATGTTTATTCTATATTATTTTTTCCTTAAAACCTTCCCTCCCCAAAACTGCGCTTTATAAATTCACTGTTATTATTATTAGAATAACTGGTCCCGAAGAGACTGTATTGATAATAGTAACCGAATCAGAAGCTGCAAATATTACGCATAAAACACAATGGTGTCAAATCGATTGATATTTCATATTTACATAACAAAGGTATAAAAGCTAGAAAAAAATCCAACCGAATTAACGTAATCCTCATTACTAAAGGTAATTTATTTTTATAAATATTAATTAGAATTAAACCGTAACTAAAAGAATTCCAAAATTTTAAAATATATGATCAATTTCACTAGAAGTAAGGACAAATTGAGCTTACTTCGAACACACTTCTACCGGTTTATCAGTGGATAGACCTCATTTTTATTTTTAAAAATCCGTGTAATAAAGGTCGTCCACAATATGCCAAAGACGCGCTGTGGTGATGAATTTATTTGTATCCACTGAAACATAAAAAACGTTTCTGTCAATAGAAAGTCGATTACCTAGTGTGAACAGGCAGCGCACTTTTGAGGCAAACCTGCATTTTAGTGTTTCTTTTCACCTCTTCTTTTAGGTACATATCTCAGCCTCAGATATTATTTATCTTTCTCTCTCTCACACACACATGCCTTAATTTATTTTTTATTGTATTATATATTTAGATATTGTGATTTTCACCTAATTACAGTATAGTTGTTAATCGAATCATAGTATTAGACTATAAATAATTTACATTTTCGTAGAAAGCAATCACTTTGTGGTTTGACGTATTTAACGAAAATGAAATAATAACTTTGTATAAAACCACATATTGAATTTTGTACCCTGATGATGCTTAGGCTAAGCGAAACCGGTCGGTCAAATAAATTGAAATAAAATCTTTGGTCTTATACAAAATTAATATTACATTAATAATTTACTTTGTACGTGTATGAACATTTCACATTTGGAACTGATGTTAATTGAAATTGTACTACCCACCTAATAAAGTACCTACCTATAATGTATGTTTGCAGACATCATTCTATATTTGAAATGGATGGATTAAAGCAAGGAATATGTTTTGGTGGCAAGTCAAGTTACGTTTTCACGGTCAACAACTAGTTTTACAATCACCTACTATTCGAATATAACGATGCAAATTGTACTCTTTTTAAGTGTAGTTTAATTCCTAGCTGGCTTCAAGTAGTGTATTAAAAATATATATAATTACGATTTAAAAGTGCAGTATTAAAGTTGTACTGCATCGCCTGAGTAGTGAGTACTACAATCTGAGCTAGGTCTCTTCGTCAAGTGTTAACATTACGACTCTACTCCGAGACTATACGAGAAGTGCTAGGAATGGGCAAGCTTTAACATTAATCTCGATAAGAGCTTTTCCCTTTGATATAGTTTATCACCCCTCTCTACTGGATTGGGGATAAATTTATTGATTAAAATAAAATATACCAAAACATATACATAAAATGAGAAATAATTAAGTAATATAAGAATTTTTTTGAAAACCACTAAACGATATGTTTTTATTAATCATTGAAATAATATCAACAATCGTCAACGTAAATACGAAACAGAAAAAGCCAGAAACTAAAAAGTAGAGCTTTTTATACCACTACGAAGATGGCAGAGTATGTATGAGACGATGTATGAATGTAAATGAAGCAATAAGTGCGTGCCAAGACAGAGTTGTCTGGCGGTCCGTCATCTCTGCCTACCCCTGCGGGGAAACGGCGTGATGGTTAGTTAGTTAGTTACGAAGATGGCAGCCTAGATCTGAATAAATTGAAAAATAAAATCAATAGTTTTCAATAAATGATAATACTTAGAAAAATTATACAGCGCCGTTTTTGTGAAAATCTAATATATAAAGTGTGAGCTCGATTTAAAATAATGCTGGTTTATAATAAGGTCTCGGTAGCTCAATTGGCAGATACGTTACTCTCGGATAGAGTAGAGGTTCCAAGTTCGAGTATCGGTTGCGACCGTTATTCTATTTAGTTTCTGGCTTTTTCTGTTTCATATTTGTGTTGTGAAGATTATTGAAATTATTTTAATAATTAATATTAACATAAAAAGTATAAAGATTTCAAGTTTATTCTAATTTGATATGTTTTAACCTATTTAATTTACACTATAATGATCAAAATAAAACTTTATGGTTTATACATCACATTCTAGAAAAGGGGTGGTTAATATGAATAAAGGTTGATTTAAAAAAACAAATATTAATCAAATATCGCTTGAACGCCTAGTCAACTCTACTATCGTTCAATATTTTGTGAAACTCTCATAAGATCTCGGATTCATTATTTTGGAGAGAATTTTCTTGTATCCTTTCAAATAGCATTTTTTAACATCATTCGTATTTTTTTCACACGTTCTCCTCTAAGATAGATTTATTTAGAAAGAAGATTTGAAACAAGATAAAAGCAATCTTAGCAATTATAATAATTTACATGAAAGAGGGCTCACAGAAATATTTATATATCTATGTCAAAATAAAAAGTATTAACGTTTAAAGTTAAATCTAGTTTAAATGTTGACTCTAGAAATTGGAAGAAGTCAAAAGATCTTCTGTAAATAAAAAAAAGGTAGTTTATTAAAAATATCATCTAGATATACTTCTGTGTTAATATAATAACTAGTTGTTTAATAATGGTCAGGATTGATTGGTAAGATAGCTTCCGAGAAAGAAATTGAATAAACCTTACCACTGAGAATGAAATCGTTCAGCGAAGATTCTCAACAAATTCATTTAGTTCTATGGTGTTATTATCAATAAACATTATTTAACTTATTTATGCGACGCAGTTAAGTTCCTGCAATTTCCTATCTGTTGAATTATTTATTAACAATCGATATCATTATGAATTCCGTGTTAAGGTGACATAAATGCAACATGACGTGTTATAAGACAAAGGTAGATGAGAAATGTTTCTCGCGAAAGTAGTTTTGTAATGGTATATACAATTTTATGCCAATTTGTTATTCAACAGGAAACCCGTCGAGTCTACGACACTTTATACGATTTTCTTATGCATGTACATAAATTTTCCAGTGACAGGGATGTCACGTGATATTTCAAAAGTATTATGTGAACGATTCAGCACCAGAAGGCTTCGCAAATACTTCAGTAACAAAAATATTATTTTTCGGTGTTTTCATAATTTTAGGTATCTACGAAGAAAAACACGTAAAAGAGAATACATACATCTACTATGGAAAAAAAGTAGTAGAAAAAAACAATTCATCTATTGTGGTAACGTTGGATAGTTATTAAAAAAGCAAACAGAATGAGTTTTATCAAATAATTTATCGCCCTTGAGGAGATTTTTCACAAAAACGGCTCTATGCAAATTATCTAAATATTATTATCAATGCGAGTTAAGCCGGATCAGAATAATATACCCCGGAAACTTAAACTTTTCTACGCCTTATTTAATGACTACTAAGGACCAGTGTTCGGATCGAACCGGAACGCCGTTCCGGTTTGTAAAACCCATCGGTCCTACCTTTTCTGCTCTGCTCCATTCGTGAAGTCAAAACTCTTATTTTTACCCTGGTGTATTTTACCAATATTTAAAAAAATGAACGCCAACTACGAACGTACAACTGGTAAGAACTTTGAAGAAAAAAAACATAAATAAATACAACCTGCTAGCTCAGCTGGTGATAGTAACAAGACCAAAGATCGACATCAAATATAATTGACGGCCTCCACAGTCGAGTGGTAAGACGCTCGACTACGAATCCAAAGGTCGCGGGTTCAAACCCGGAGTGCGCCAATAACTTTTATGTAATTAATATGTATCATAACACATTCAATTCATATAAAAAAAAATAATAAAAAGTATATTTGCGGCACGTCCCAGAGTGGTAGATACTCTAAATATCGCCCTGGTGAAAGACCACCATTCAGAATCTAAACGCTGCTTAAATTGGCTTTAGCCGTGTTTGGTGACCAGATCTGAATAGCCAGGTACTTCCTAACTTTCCTTTTCCCAATCTCCTTCCCATCCCTACTACCTCCAGCCTCATAACATACCCTATTTTGGGGATGCCATAGTCTCACTGGCTTTAGACGGTTGGGAGCAGTTGAGACTCTTGTGCGGTATTTATATAAAAAATAATAATAACCACATTCAGATGCGTAGACCACACCATTACAAAGGCTGTAAATCTTAGCATCGCAGTGTTTTTTTTTTTACAAGAGGGCGGTCTAAGCATGAAAAACATTGGACAATAATTTAAATTGTTGAAGAAGAAAAGCTTTTATACTAACATATGTCCTGACTTTTTGTACGAAGAGTTTCCGTACGGCGTTCATTTATGGAGAAAGTAAAACAGGCTTTCGGCTACAACTAAATGCATAATTACGATATTTTCAATACGAGCACTCTGGAACCAAAAAGATAAGAGCCACCGTTGGTCCCCGGTGCATTTTTTAAAGGAGAGTGTCCAGTATTTACGACAGATGTTAACAGGCGATAGAAAATGCAATAAAGCATCGTATAATGTGTGTTTTATTGCGTGCTGCGAACCTGGTGGGTGGTCGATAGTAATTTATAGTTTCTAGCTAAACGTGTATTTTGTATCGCATTTAAAATGGATGCAATATTTTATTATCTGACGATAAATTTGTCGGACGGAGTTAGAGGAAAAGACACTTAACTGATTTAGGTATAGTGCAGAGCAGAAATAAATAAAAATAATGTAGTGAAGTTGGCTTGAATATAATATTAAAAAGGCTAAATACTTCGTGTAATATTTAAAAACACTTAATAATAATAATATTTGGAAAATTAGTATAGAGTCGTTTTTTGTGAAACATCACCTCAAGGGTGCTGTACAAATCATAACTTCTAGTTCATATTAATTCCTAGTTTATATTAATATTTATTTAACTTAAGTAACAGAGATGGCAAGTCACGTCTGATAGACAGAATCACTTTATTATAATAATTGAAAATTTAAACTTATATATATAATTTTTTATGCTTACATATATATTTAATTTAATTTTAATTTTTTATTTTTTAGGGCAAGAGAGCAAATTTAAATAAAGTATATCGAAAGGTGATTCGTCGTTGAGTAAGAAACAGATAATGTTGAAAATCTTCTGATGAATTTAAAGAATGATAGAATGAGAACTTATTATTCTTCTGGTGTCTCTTCCTATCGGAGGTTGGCTATCGTCAGAGCAATCTCCACCCTTCATGCTGCAGCCAGATTACAAGTTTTTTTATAACATTTAACTAGTAGCTATTTGGTATTAGGACAAACTCTATAATGCAATTCTAGGCAAGTAGCACAAAGAGATGACCGTAGGAATTATGTACAAAATCATCGGATAGCGTCTTTGATTGTTAAAAAGACAATACTAGATATCGGCTTCAGATGAGTGGAAGCTGTCAAATATCGCAATACCAGAGAAATGGAGACAAATCATTCTTGAGGAGATATTTCACAAAAATGTCGCAATATAAATTAGCCAAGAAGTATTAATTGAGGGAGGCTTATATTCAAACTAGGCGCTAGAAGGTTTATGAAGAAAATTACGCAGTGTTCTATATCACAGTAATATATATTTCTGACCTTTTAAAGAATGAACACGTTATTAGTTTTTTGTTCCAATAACATATAATACATATCTATTTTATGTTAATACAATAAAAGCCTTCACATTTCCAGACAATTCTCCATCAGTACGATATCCATCAAATTGAAAGAAGCGAAAATTTAATTACCGAAATATCGCGAAAAGGAAAAAAATCATACACGACGATAATTAAATGAGATCTACCCACATTTTCGTACGCGCAAGTTGATGCTACGATTCTTAGAAGAGATGATATTTGATTGATTTTATTATAATAAATTTACCAAAGATGTGTCAGACAATACCCGATACGTTAAGATGGAAAATAAAATCGTTACTTTATTTTCTTAACGGCTCTAGAGCGAAAAAAAAAACATTGATATTTGAGTAAAGCAAATAACTTATTGAAGTTGAGTCAATTATATTCTTTCTGAACTTTAATATGTCATTTGCAGAAACTGAGAGATAGAAAAAAAAAAATGATGGGTGTCTTAAATATGTATAAATAATAAGAATTAATTTAAATAATAAAATAACGCTAAACTTGTATTAGGTGGACCTCATGACCTCAAATAGACTGAAATTGAACCCTTCAAAGACAGAGTTTCTCTGGACCGCCACAAGCAGACGTCAGCATAACATCAATAACTCCCCAATAGCTGTCTCAGGAAGTGACATTATTCCAAAGACATCCATCAAACTTCTGGGCGTCAATTTGGATGCTGATTTCTCCCTTAAATCCCAAATTAACAAGACTGTGAGCACAGGGTTCTTTCAACTAAGACAAATAAAATCAGTGCGAAGAAACCTGCCAACAGAGGCAACCAAATTACTTGTAAACTCGTACGTCGTTTCGCGTTTAGATTACTGCAACGGAATATACGCTAGTCTTCCTAAATATCAAATTAACAAACTACAACTAGTCTTCAACGCCGCGGCAAGACTTATCACCGGCGTATCAAAATATTCCCATATCTCAGAGCACCTCAAAAATCTTCACTGGCTTAAATGTCCCGAAAGAATCCAGTTTAAGCTTTGCTGGATGGTTTTCAAATCAATTAACGGAATGGCTCCGGCTTATTTATCGGAATTGTGTATTCCTGAAGATTCCAATTCGCGACAGTCAACTCTTAGATCAGCAATGTCATCGGCTATCGGAAGGTTGAAAGAACCAAAGCGCACACCAGACACTAAGTTTGGAGAGCGCGCCTTCGGGAGTGTCAGGTCCTAAAACCTGGAATGGACTACCACATGATCTGAGAGTAATAAAAAGACTCGGCAGAGTTCAGAGCCAAACTCAAAACTCATTTTTTCAGAAAATCATATCCATAATCAAGATGTAACAAGCCCAATAGAACCAAGAAAACTTTTCAGACTCTCATTCCTTAAATTCATTAGAAGATTATCACCATTATCTGTTCTTCACTACGAAAAGTTAAAAATACCTCCGATATACTTTATCTTAAATTTGCCTTCATGCCCTAAAAATGAAAAAAAAAAAAAAAAAAAAAAATAAATAAATAAATAAATAAATAAACAAAATAAAATAAAATAAAAAATAAAAATAAAAATTTAAGTAATTCTAAATTTTAGGTTATTATGATATGGTGATTGTGTCCTGCCAGAAGTGACCTGCCAGGTAAGTATGTTGCTGTATATTTATATAAACTAAGAATTAATATTAAGTAGAAATTAAGATTTGTACAGCGCCCTTGAGGTGATTTTTCACAAAAACGGCGCTATACAAATTATCCAAATATTATTATTATTATTATTACAGGAAAAAATAGGCTCTGAGATAAATTAATAAATAATTAACTACAAACAAAACGATACAACGTGTAATTAACCTCCTTCGTATGGGGGTGGGGGGTAGAGGTCAAAGGGAATGCTGAGGTTATGCAGCCAGTCGAAGGAATCGGGAGGCACTTGATTCAGCGCAAATGTGCCTCCGGGAAACTGGGGAGGAGGACATTAATAATATTTGGATAATTTGTATAGCGCCGTTTTTGTGAAAAATCACCTCAAGGGACATTATTCTACGATATGTTCTGCAGCTTGTATTTTACCTCTTTTTTATAGTCAATACCGCACAAGAGTCTCAACTCAGAAGCCAGTGAGACTATGACATAGTCAATTGGGGTATGTTGTTAGGTCAAAGGTAGTGGGGAGGGGAAGGAGATGGGGAAGAGAAAGGTTTAGAAAGTACCTGGCTATTCAGATCTGGTCCCCAAACACGGCTAAAGCTATTTAAACGTACGTTTCGATTCTGAATGGTGGTCTTTCACCAGGGCGAGTACCTACAACTCTGGATCGCGCCGCAATATACCATATACTATTTTATATTGATTTAATGTGTTATAACACATGTTAATTTAAGAAAAGTGATTTGCACACGCCGGGTTTAAACCCGCAACCTCTGGATTCGTAGTCGAGCATATACCACTCAACCACGCAAGCCATCGATAATAAACATAATATAAAAAATAAAGCGTAAAAAAATTACGACGCGTCAAACATATTTGAATAAGAATATAAAAAATTAGGCGTTATATAATTTATCATCTAGGATTAACTATTACTTGACTAAATTACAATCTGCAATTGTGATTAGTTGATTACGTAATTGTTACAGAAAATTAATCGAAGAAATGCCACCCATGTAAATTTCATGACAGATGTGCCGCATTCAATGATTAAAATCAAATAAATCGAAACGAGAAAGGTTTAATAAATGAGTTTAGACAGATTCTTTCATGGCAAATCACACGAACGCGCAGAGAAAACCAGATGTTCACGTTAGATAACGCATTTGCAATGATCATTCTCTCAATTTCACGTGAGAAAAACGTTTATCGCATCTGTGTACAGCTTCCATTGAATTAATGGGCGATATATCAACCTTTTACGGAGGCGCTGAACACAAAATAAGTATGGAATTATTAATGAGACGCCAAACAACATGCCTTCCCTCATTTGAAAATTCAGGATTTTTATGGAAAATAAGTTCGATATTTTCCTTAGAATTTTTAAGCCCGTAAAGAATTTAAGCATTTTGCATTTTATATAACATTAACAAGCGAACGCTAAATACTTATTTGCCAATAACAGAAAGTAGTATCCACACTCATTGACTGCAGCATACCTCATATTATGACCAACCAAATCATATTATCTTAATGATCTAATAAAACCAATTTATAACTTTATTCCACTTTTTTTATTTTTTATAGGCTGAAACTGGTCCAGTCAAAAAATAAAAAAGTGCAATAAAGTTATAAATTTGTTTTATTAATCACCGCAAGAAGAAGAGAAGGACCACCACGACCAGCGCCGCAGCGCCGACGACCACGATTACGACGACGCCCGTGCCGCCCAAGCCGACGCCGCCCACCACCAAGCCGCCCTCTGACACCGGCGACGAAGTCGGCTACCTTTGGTCACCGCTGGACTCGGCTCCTGACTCTGACTACTGACCATTTTGGTCCCTACCTCGCACACAATCAGAGGCTTCTGTTATTTTTCATTGTTATCATCTGTGTTATTTTTCAGTTTTGTTGGGTCAATGACCCACAAAAACTGAAAAAAACTTGAAAAATCTTTATACCAAAAAAACTTTTGAAAAAAAAAAAAAAAAGAGTTTTTGACTACAACATTATGATTTTTTTTTTTTTTTTTAATCTTAGCACTGAAACACACTAAAAAGTCACGAGCCGTCACTGGAGAGGTGTACATTCTTAGTTTATTATGATATGGTGATTCTGTCCTGCCAGGTAAGTATGTTGCTATAGGTATATTTGTATAAACTAAGAATTAATATTAAGTAGAAATTAAGATTTGTACAGCGCCCTTGAGGTGATTTTCCACAAAAACGGCGCTGTAAAAATCATCCAAATATTATTATTATTATTCATTAAAATGGAATTCCACCATGAATTAACAGTTACAAAATTAGAAATAATATATTCTCATGTTTAAACTTTAACATTTTTTAATCATTCAAGTACATACATGTATATTACGATTGTGCATTTTTTAAAACACACTTGTCATTTCCAATTAGATTGATTTGTATTATTAGCAGTCCTTTAAAGACAGGTTGACACCGCATTCATAAGAACTATAAGACGTTACCCAGCTGTGTAATTGAAAGGCGGAACGGCTGACACACATCAAACCAAACAGAATAATTAAAATAATGAACATTGATTTAATGTCAAATAAAGTATAGAAAAAATGTATATAGAGTTCTAAAAATTAAACATAATAGCTACAAATATTAACTGTAATGTTAAAAGTATATTGCAGACACTGTTGAAGAAAAAATCTATCAATGAGAACAAAAACTTTTAACAGCAGTCTTAAATATTTTTTCCAATAAGATATGTACTGCGAAGTTATGAACATTGATTGGACGTAGTTATGCAGAAAGCACCCAACCCCAAAAAGAAGAAACTGAGAAAAAGGCGTGTAAAAATGTGACGATACAAAAGCATATTACAGCATTTGCAAAGTGAATATCAGTGTGTTTTTTTCATGAGAATTATTATAAATATTTAATTTGTCAGTGTATTTCTTAAAAATATAATTGTATTTCCAATGTTATCCTACATTTGAATGTTTTTAAACTGCAATTTAAGTCAAATATCTGCAATGTGGGTTGTTAAAAAATTGAATTACCAAAATCTATTACATTTGGAGCTTCAATGTTTTTAGCCGATAGAAATCTCGTATTTATCTACTCGTGTAGGAAAACATGTAAAACTCGATTATGGCATTACGGCGTTATTTCCGTTACGGCGGCTGAAAATCCACCAAACTTTTAGATTAAAAATAGAAAAAAAGTAAAGACTTCGCATTATTATAATCATGGTTGGTATGATACGTCCTTTGCAGGAGTTAGTTAGGTATGTACTAGGTTAACTAGGCACTAGGACTGTGGGGGATGGGGAGGGGAATATTGATTGAGACGTTTATTCACAGATGGCGTTCGGCCCGATACGTCGCCGCCAGTCAACTTTTTGATCGAGTTTATCAGTAATTCAATTTATTCCGTATGGCGAACTTTTCTACGTCATTACCTCCGGATCACTTTGACGACACCCGACTAACGAGTTTCTGAAACTGAAAGTTTTCAACAATGCTAGGCTAGACTTGCGAAGACAATTGGGCCTGAGAAAGTATTGGTGATTTTTAAATTAAACAAATAATTACTGTATATTTAAAAAATAATACATGGCTTACTAACGTTTAATAACTTGAATTTAATAGTGTTTTTATAAAGTTCTGTTAGTTTTCTGTTAGCTTCAGCGTTCAAAGCAATTATCAAACGGTGGCAAGTAACATGGAAATGACATACCGTCGGCGGAAAGGCTATAAGGCTGAAGCGCCCTTTTAGGAAGTTAACACCAGAGCACTTTAAAGTTTTTGTTTGTTTTACAATAAACTTCTTAAGTCTTCAGTACCTGGTTGGCTTTTGAAAAAAAGCTATCTCAGTTAACTCAATGATCTCATTGAGTTACCTGAAGGGACAAAAAGCTAAAAAAAAGTCCCAAACTTGTGTCGCTCAAGTCAAACTACACACAAATGGTAAATATATTTTAAATGGCTGAAGCGCCACAAAAGTCTTCAGAATCAAACAACACTCAGAGCTTTCGATGCAGAAAAAAGAGCTGATCAAAACTGCACATTGAACTCATTTTTGACCAAAGTGTCGCTTAAGTCCTTTTGCCTTTCCAGCGACGACATGAATGTGATTTTAGTAACCCATTACCTTCGGCTAGAGTGCTTAGATCGATGCCCACTACCCCCTTTTTTGTACTGTTAATCAAAAATGTTGGTAAAATACGTTTTACATTGAAATTCTTATCAGAGGTACTTAAAATTAACATCCATTTTTCCCCATTTAACGATTACAAACAATTGCTAACTAAAGGCGGATTTGTCTTCATTATTTTATACTGTGAATATGACTTAAGTCAATTGCCATTATGTATTTTCCCGTTTATTAAAATGAATTGTTTAAGTATATTAGGTACCTATCTTGTATAAAGTGAATTATTTGCTTGGTGTTTTATAATTAGTATTCGGAATTTTTAATTTCGGTTTCTTCTGGTGAAAAAAATAACTTAACGAAACAGGTCGAGGTATAAATTTTATAGGAAACACTCAAAACGATAAACATCGAAAATATATATTTTTTTTATCAGTACAGAAGCCAAAACACTAAACGCGATTAAAAATAATCAAATTAATACCAAATAATAACATTTTATTTCTGATTAAATTTAAAATGTAAAAAAAAAAAAAAATATGGAGTTCCACAAATAAAACACAAAAACATATTTTTTAAAAGGTAAAGGATATAATCACAACATATCACGAACTAAACACCATACAAGAAAACGTTCTTAAAAATATCGTTCTTTCATGGTGTTTCACACAAATAATAAAGTTTTAGATTCCGCCATACAGACGGTTTACATCCTTTTGCGGGTTTCCCAAAGAGAATCCAATATCGAACCATCACAAGTAAACATTTGATGACATATCATTACATATTCAACCAAACTCGAAAACCTTTTATTGTACAAACAAATTCTTCCGCATACAAAGATTTTAAGCTTAAGCGATCATCCTATATTTACAACTAACCTTGTATGGATGAACAAATATGCAAAATAAAATAAATTATTAAAACTCAATAAAACCGTTAAAAGCACCACAATAACCTACGAGATGTAGACATTTTCAACTGTAACTTTAAATCATATAAAATAAAACTAACTGAATTGATACTATAAATAATGTAAAATTCTACTATTATCTATGGTATTGTATTTAAAAGTATCTATGCATAAAGCAACTCTTCTTTCTTCCAAGCATGTTAACTTAGATGTCTATTTTAATAGTATGAAATTTTTATGTACGAGTATATCTAATGTTTTGTTTTTCTTTTTTATAATCTGATATATTATGTAGGCATCTATTTTGATTCGTTTAATGGATATTAATTGGTCTAGATATGTTCATTTTTACTATGTTTACACTTTTAATTATAAATGAATGCTTGTTTTCTAAATAAATAAATACATACAAAGTAAAAAGATTTGAGAGGGTTTACAATAGCAGATAAAATGATATTTCAAAAACGTCATCTTACATATGTGGGACATTATATTCACCCCTTTTCATTAAACAAAAATTACAAATCTTTCACGTGAACTTCTACAAACTACTTCAAAAGATATCGATGGTATCCAACAAAAAATACTTGAAGTTCCTGTGGTGTCAAAAGCTCAAAAATTTTCACCGACACCAATTTAAAAGCCTAAGCCATAAAGCCGGACATTAAAATTCAATCAGATACTTCAAACTCAACCTTTTGGTTCAAAGTATATTAATCACGCGGGTTATTCAATTTCCGTACTAATTGCCTTCGTTATATCTAATCACTTTTTATTAATCATCTCCGTTAAGCGTCCGTCAGTTGGAAATAATGAAACATGTATGGTCGTTTAAACACGAGTAACATTAAAAAAACATTTAGTGACCTTTTCCTACCTGCAAAATCTCAAATTGATTGAGTATGCCGCGTTGGGTGTTTTTAAAAATTACCAAAAAAATAACAATTTTAAACCTTTTTATCTGCCTTAATTTTAATAATAAATTGAATTCGTCAAGTGGGTTAATATTTTTTATTTGAAAAAAATTTTCACTTGCCATAGATTACAACCTTTTCATGTTTTGAAAATCGGATACATTTCATCAATCGGCATAAATTTTATATATTTTTATAAATCTTGAAAAGAAATTACAATAATTTATATTAAGAAACTACAAATACTCCGTAATGATTTTGTCAAAATTAAATATAACAAATATATTAACATTAAATAAAGAAACACTTTGTTTTAAACCAAGAATTTATTTATGTTAACGCCAACCGGTTTCGCTTAGATCAAGCTTCATTAGGTAGTTATATGTTGAATGGGTTAGTTTTTGAGATAATTGTCATTAATTAAAATTGAACCTTTCTTCAAGAATGCTATTAAGGGCATCAGAAATTAAAATAAAACATTTGTTTTAAATAAAAGAATACTTTGTTTTAAAACCACAGAATTTATTATGATGAAGGCCAACCGGTTTCGCTTGGATCAAGCTTCGTCAGGGCACATATAATAACTAAGTTATACTAATCTAGTTATTATATGTGCCCTGACGAAGCTTGATCCAAGCGAAACCGGTTGGCCTTCATCATAATAAATTCTGTGGTTTTAAAACAAAGTATTCTTTTATTTAATATAATGTCCAACCACCATGTGATTGCTTCTTACGAAAAAATAACATTTGTTTACTTATTTGTCAGTATTTTAAAGTAATATAAGAAGTCAGGAATTCTACAAAGTAAAGACTGAATTATGAACAAACAAAAAACTAAAATCTGTAGTTAAAAGTTGAATTTTTAAACAATTTTTTTACAAAGTTAGAAAAAAATATATGGGAAGTATTGAAGTAATATGAACAACTTTTTGTTAACAGTTGGTTGCGTGAGAAAAGTTATTATTCTTCCACGTCATAATTGGCGGAATTTCGCCTAGTCTTTACAAACATTCGGAAAAAAAGTTGAAATAAGAAAGTTTTAATACGTTATTCTAACTTTCGACGTTTTTTTTTTCAAATTTTAAAACTATATTGAAAATTGTATTTACTCCTGCCAAAAAAAGTTAGCTTCCGCGTAAAATGTGGAATTTTTCCGAGACACAAGTAATTAAACTTTGATAACGGTGACAGAAATTACATTATTTACGAGTTGATAAAGTCGTTAGCAACTTCCCGAAACGTGATCGCAATATGGACGTGGTTACCAAACCACGAACCAAAGCTTTCAAATTGCATGCATTGTGTGAATGGCAGATTTTATAGGAAGTATTATTTGACATTATATTGAATTTATTGGACTAATAAGAATTTAAAAAGACGAACTGGCTTCCATAATGGGTTAAGGAAAAAACACATTTTTGAAATATCTCTTACCTTATCTTTTTTAAATGAGAATATTATGTAAATTTTCTTCTCAAGAGTACAAGGCAAAGGCGGCACTTTGAATATTTAATGCGCAAGCAGTTAATGTAGATCTACATTCATCAGTAGATAGAAAAAGCGGCAGATAATTTGGTAAGTACAAAGCAATAATCTTATCTAATCTTAACTATAATACAAAGCGAAATATCTATATTTAAATATATATATATGATGAAGCGGCAGAAGATCACAAAAAGCGAGCTTTAGCTTCGTGAAATTTGCACAAGTAATTCTCTCTGTAATTTTTAGGTCAACGTTTCTATTTCAAGCTCTCAAATTTATTACTACCGTGAGTTATTGAGTTTTTAATTTGTCCTTTTATGAGAAATCACAGATTCCCTATTCCGGACATTAATAGTGTATATACCTTAGATTCACTTAGAAATTATACCAGTCTGAAGATGCCCGTCATAAGGTGAAACCGGTCAGGTCTTAAATAAAAAATAGTTGAATAAAGAGAAAAAATTGGTATTATTAAATTATTTAATGAGAAACAAAAAAGCCATTCGTTTTGATAATTTTGAAGAGCTCAACAAGAAAAAAAAGATCGTTCAATTTTCATATGAAACCGGGTAGTAATTAACAGTCTTTATTGATTTCTATGTTAGTAAGTTGGCTGAGAGTTATTGTAGCTTTTGACTTAACGTAATGAACGCACTATTCCATATATTGAATAGACTAGGCAGCTCATATGCATCAGACACAGCGTACTTACTTTGGTATACAACGGAAAATATTCCAAAGATTTATAGTGTGTAAATAATTGACAATGCCGGTTGACAATTTGACCCCTTTGCAGATCGACCCGCTGGGAAATTCAATGTAACCAGCCGGGATAGTCCTACCTCCAACATGTAATAGTTTGCGATATTACAACAATTTATTATCTGACAGACTCGATAAAACAGAGAAAAGAGTGTTGCTGTCCCTCTCACGTAAAGCTTGCTAAAGAGTATTTCAAACAGATCTATTATAAAATTGAAAGAAACACTATGTCAATTTATTATTTGATGATGAGTGGAAAATATTAAGCTCGGTGTCCTTTTTTGTTTTGATGTAAAGTTATAAGACCTCTATATATCACACAAATATTCCAACAAACCAGTTATAGGCCAACCAGAGATACATTGCTTACATGCATCATGCATCCAAATTATTACAGAAAAAAATAAATCCTTTTAACATAACGAGAAGAACGCAATGTAAAAAAAGAATATAACTGTAAAAAGTTTACGAATATTGAAATTCAATTGCATGCTGTTCCTGTATATTTTATCTTTGAATACATATTAATATAAACTAGAAAATAAGATCTGTACAGCGCCCTTGAGGTGGTTTTTCACAAAAACGGCGCAATACAAATCATTTTAAATATTATTATTTTTTAATTGTTCTCATGAAAAATACCTTTTTTTGCACTTGCCATATTTATTTGAAATCAAACCCACAAATATACGACTAAAATACGTTCGCAATGTTACAGAGGCCTCTGCGTATTTCCGTAACTCTTGGGCATGCGAATAGTTCAATGCAATAAAATCTCACAATTTAAACACAAATAGTGGCACTCCCTACCATACAGACTAGACGAAGCCTTTACGGCCGACGGTTTTTCAATAAGAATATGTAAATCACTTACCTTCATACATCTGTGCATACTGTGGGAAACCGGCTGCCCTAAGCCACTTGCAAGCTTCTGCAGCTTCGATTTCTGGAAAAGAGAGAAAATAGCATTAGGAAAGCATTTCCAATAAACTGATATTCAGAGATATACCACAAAAATGTATCCAAATCAATACAATCAGCGAATATGTAACATACAGCGAATGAAGTTGCAGAAAAAAATCTAACGAAAACGATATAATTACTTTGTATGAGACCACAGATTTTATTATAATTTTTATGACCGACCAGTTTCGCTCAGCCTAAGCATCAACAGTGTACAACACTTGAAGTAACAATATATGGAGGGAGAGCTAATTATTTTTACCCAACCTACAAAAACTTGCGATAAATCACTTTCTCCGGGTTATTACGTCGTACACCATGAGAGAGAAAGAGACAACAAAAATTTCATAGACCGCTTCTATATACTGTCGCAATCATCTTAAGCTCCTGGGTCACCGCGGGACTCCGCCCACATTTTTTATTATGGCACCAAACTTGACACAACTAAACGGTTTTTTAGGTTATATGCTATATTTTTGGTGATAAAAATATTGTGAAAAAGTGGCTGTACGAATAAAAAAAAACGTGGCGATATGTGATATGAATGGATGTATAAATATCCTAGCCTTAGTCTTAGCCACGCCCAGGTGCGCCGAGTCAGGTTAAAATCATCAAAAACAAGTAAAAAAACTGACTTCACTGCCTTGGATAGATACTACTCTATGTACTCTAAGGTACAACATTAAACTAAACAAAAAATACATAGTGTGTGGATATATACTCATACATACAGAGGGAATAAACAATATTATATAAAATAAAAAAGAGAACAGTAAGAAAACAAAAGCAAAAGCAAAACATTTAACTTATAACAAACGAACAGAGAGAAAGAGACAGATAATATGAACTGAGAAGGTGACGAAGATTTAGAAAAATTATAACTTTTTTGCGATTACAAAAAAAAATACATAATATTGGACTACTGGACAAATTTTACTGATTATAAGGTATATGAATATTAATTTTAATGGTTTTCTTTATTTCTAGTGCTTCTTAATTAAGTAATCTGTTGCCATGACCATTTTGTACCCTGACGATCCTTGGGCTAAGCAAAACCGGTCGGTCATAAAAAATAAAATTAAATCTGTGGTCTTATACAAAGTTATTATTTCATTTTCATTAAATATGTCAAACCACAAAGTGATTGCTTTCTACGAAAATACAAATTCTAAGGGTTGGAAGTGGATGAATTAATTCAACAAGTCAGAAAAACAGAAGAATAGTATTTATGAGAAGATGAATATATGCGAATGGAGCAAGGAATGTCTGCAACGGTATAGTGGCGTTCCAATATATCTGCCTACCTCTGCGGAGAAATACCACGATGGCTAGTAAGTAGGTACTTTAAGGGATGAATGATAAAAAAATAAATAAAAACATTACTGAAAATGAACCATTCTCGAATAATTTTCAAAAGTGTGTAATTTTTGTATTTTATATTCAAAGGCGAAAAGCTTTTTTTTCTTGCTATGAAAATTGCGCCTCGTAAAAATCGTAATACGAAATGTAGATTACGACGATTCTACCGAGGAAATCTGTAGGATTTGTTTCGCCAACTTGAACCTTTTTTTTTTGCAAATCTGGACTCATTTAATTATGCCATTTTGTTACCAGTGACCTACATTCCTAATTATTTCCCACAAGCCAAGTCCTTGGCATTAAGCAGACTTTTATATTTAAGCCACGAGGCCATTTACGTGATACCCGGGTACCTGATACAAAATTTATCAGTTCCGGTAAATTCTCTGTCAATTTAGGTGAATTAAATCATCGAAGGGCGATTCTATTGTGACTCGATACCAAATATCTCCTCTTTGTTGACATTTTCACTCAAACCTCACAAACAAAGGCAAAATGATGTGTGAGCACCAATGTATTACAAACATAGGTACCTATTTCAATGGCTTTGTAATTTTATAAATCTGCTATGACACTCGAATAGTATAATAATAATGATTAACAAAACAGTTTTGTAATTTTTTTACGCATTAAAAATGCTCGGGATGAATTTTAACATGATTAATGTTATATATGGTAAGTAAATGGACACAAAAGCTCGCTGCATAATTGAATAAAATAAATTATTCATTATTAGAGTATGACTGATGACAATACGCACGTTTCTTCTAGATATAAGGAAGCTGCATACAACCAACAACAAGTTCACTACAATTTACAATAAGGCATACATTTAAAAATTTTTTTTTTTTAATCATCTAATTTAATCCATTGTACAAAAACATACATCTTTACATAATACTAACAGTTGTTATAATATTAATTCAGTTTATATACAATGTTCTAGTTAATGATAAATACCTCCTTAATAAATAAAATACGTTAGTATATATAAATTTATATATATAAACCTATATATTAACGCCCTGATGAGCTTTTACATAATAAATAAACATAAGTAAGTGCATGAGTACAGAAAATAATACAATTTATAAAAGATATATTTGAAATAATACAGTAAAAAGCAAAACGTTTTAAAATAGTAATACTAAACTAAAATGAAATAATAGTTCCCATACATTAATGACAAATTAATATTTCATTAAAATGTATTTTAAATTATCGAAACTTAATGTGAAAGATGTCAACAATTGAGATGTATTTGTTCCTGAGTGTGTGTAGGCGAGAGATGAGTACATGTATGTGGTAGTTTGTAAGTTTTTGTTGCAGAATTATATGTTTTGCCGAGTTAAATAAATTTGGGCTTCCGCACTATTGCAGCGCTTCAACAATATTTGCTAAAGGCCGCATTCACGACTTCTTCTCCCCTTGCATTGAATCAGCAGCATTGAGAAAAAACTCGAAACATTGAATATCTTTTAACAGTAAGTGGCACCGTTTGCAATAAAGTTAATACTAAAGGGCATTTAGCAACAACTAATATATGAATAATAAATTATAACACTGGAGTAAACGGTATATTATTATTTGCATTACGATTACAATGCTTTGTGTCTACATACATTAAAACCTATATATTTTGACAAAGTAAACGAAGAGACAAAATACACATATCTAGTATTGAGTAAATCCTGAAATCGTATTCGGATATTGTATCTTTTTATATTGGAAATAATTGGATATATGATATTTGGCGATAAGCTCCATCATTACAAATAATCGGCAAAGAGAGCATCTAATCAAATGGAAGCATATTGCTCGGGCGAATGATTGATTACACCAAATTATTTATACTAATGAAACCGACTACAATATTATCAGATCTCTGCTCTCATTCCAGTTTTCAAATAAGTGGGTCCTTGGCAGAATCACTCGGTATTTCTGCAGGATCTTTTTTGTAAAATGAAAGATTAGTTACAATATAATTTGTTTTTAGATTTCAGGCTGTGTTCGACAGAAATAAAGTAAATACGAACACTTACAAGATTTATTATTTTTTTTAAATAAGTTAACCTATAATATTAAGCGAACATAGGAAAGTAATATTATGCGCGGAGCTAACAGTTAACTCGATGGCCGGCCGTTCCAGAGAAATGCAGTGAGAGAAGTCATGAACATTTAGTTCACTGTTCGTGAACCATTGCTAGATGTGGCAATATGGAAAACACTGCGATTGTATGACATGACGGCCTCCGTGGTCGAGGGTAAGACGTTCGAATACGAATTCAGAGGTCGTCGGTTCAAACCCGGCACGCATAAGTAAATTTTATTTGATTGATATGTGTTATCACACATTTAATTCATATAAAATAATATATAGTTTATTTGCGGCACATTCCAGAGTGGTGGAAACGCTAAGTATCACCCTGGTGAAAGACCACCATTCAGAATTGAAACATGCTTGAAATGACTTTAGCCGTGTTTAATGACTAGATCTGAATAGCCAGATACTTTCCAACTTTTCTCTTCCCCATCGCATTCTCTGCTCAACTACCTTCAGCCTCACAACATACCAATTGGGGATGACCTAGTCTCACTGCCTCTAGACGGTTGGGAGCAAGTAGAAATGTTGGTCACAACGTAATAAAAAAGATTGTATAGAATAAATTACGTGATCATAAATAGCACGAAGGAATAGAATTTAATGAATAAAATCATATTTACATAAATATTCTTCACGTTTTTTTGCGTCCATAAAGGAAACATCGATGAATTGGGCAGGCGTAGAAAATGTATGTTTTCAAGTTTGGAGGGAGATTTTCCAAATGAAATGTGTGTTCCACGAGCAGACTGCAAGCTCTAGTTTTCGGAGTTTCAGTGTGAAACTATGCGGTGTGCTGCAGTGGAACAAAAGCTCGATTTGTAAGGGTTTTTTCTAATTAGTAGTATATTCGTTAATCACATTTTTTGTTTTATATAACAACTGTAATATGAGTAAATTAACTAACGCTTTTGTGTTGGGATTTATTTTATAAATAATAAAACAAACATTTTGCAATAAAACATTACAACCTTCTTTAACCAGATTAAAATAAACTGGTTTACTAGTAAGCTAGCTAAAACCACATTTAAGTTTTATTTAATGATCTTGCAGAGGGCGTAGTAAAATAATATACAAATAAATGGTAAAATAACTTTGTATAAGACCACAGGTATTATTTTAATTTTTATGACCGACCGGTTTCGCTTAGCCTAAGCGTCTTCAGGGTACAATATTAAACTAAACAAAAAGTAAAAAGTGTGCGGTTATGTATACATACAAAGGGAGAAAACAACAAATAAAATAAAATAACAGAACAATATAATAACATTTAAATTATAACAATGGAACAGAGAGAAAGAGACAAATAATACGAATTGAAAGAGACAAAATGTTAACTGAGAAGGTGAATATTGATAAATTTTATGAGTTTATGAGAAATATATCCAATATTGGACTACTGGATAATAATAAATAATATGTACTGAAAACGTTGTGGAATTAATGCGCTGATTTTTCAAAATTACATGTAGATTATATATATAGTAAGTACTGTGCCCAATCTGTCCCGGTCTTATCTGCTACTGTCTGTAGTATTACTATTGTAGAATTACTTTTGTTTGTCATTAAAAATATAAGAAGATTTAAAAAAAAACCTTTAGAATTCTTTTTAATAAATAAATAGATCCAATTCATAATATATAACTTACTAAAGCGATTCGAATTAATCCGTTATTCGTATTTAAAATAAAAAAGTTAGTCAACATGATGAATTTTGTGTATTCACAACGTTTAATAATTACCTACTTATTTTTCCACGTCGAGTTCAGAAACGCTGACAATGTTTGAAAAGGCAGTGGTAGAAAAATTGAGTTGAAAAATTTGCTGAAAGGTTCTTTGAATAAACGTAACGAAAAAGTTTCGAGACCTTCTCAGTAAATGAGTTTTTATTTAAGTTTGAAACACTTTTTAATTTTAATGTGGGCGTATCGCGAAACGTTTCGGAGTACTCAAAACTAGGGATAATAATCCGAAAAAAAAAGGTGAAATATTTAAAGTTTTTCTTTGCAAGTACGCTTTTATCATGTAATCGAATATTTCTCGAACGTTCTTGAAAATGTTTAATTAGAGAGGAAGCAGAAATTAATTATTAATTGGTAAAGCAAGCATTTGTGGACAAGAGTAGCTTCGTTTGAAGGGAATAAGTAAATACATTCACTTTGTATACATTTAAGGACTGCGAATAAACACTAAGATTCGCATTGCGTAAGTATCGAAGAAAGTGTGAATTTAAAAAGGAAGGTTAGAAATGAGAGAGTTTCCGAAGAAATTATAATAACAGTGAACTTACGAAGCGCAGTTTTGTGACATTTTACCTCAAGTGACCTTCATACTAAATCAATTAAACTAATAAGACTAACTAACAAGGAGAAAATAATATACAATATTTACAAAAATTAAAAACTATCTAAAATCATAATCGTTATCATAAATCACGAAAGAAAAAGTTTCAGAAATGGCTATAACAGTGCATGTGAACATCAGCAGATTGAAAAAAAAAACAATTTGCTAGAAGCTAGGGGTCTAAAAATCCAGATGAAACGTATGAATTCAAATTAACAAATTTGTTAAACCAAAGAAAAGGAAATTATATTAAGTACAGTTAACATGTTGGTACTTACATTAATATTCAAGTTTTATAAGTTAACGATTCTAAAAATGGAAACAGTGTAAATATAACAACTAACAAAATAACAATATTTTTTTATGACAAAGAGTATATGGTTTTCAATACACAGTAAGGACATTGAGTTGTAAGGATAAAACCGAAACTAAGCAAATTAAGGACGTTTTTAAAGAAATAAAATTTTGATAAGTTTCGTTTTGTTTGTAGGATTTTTAAACAATTTAATTTTTAAGACCCGTTTGAAGTATTCTTTTAACGAATCTTTTTCGCTAGGTACATTCAACGATATGCTACTGTACGTATTACGTGAACCTCGTTTGTAATAACTATGTGGCAGAGTAGTAAGAGCCTTAGTTCTAGGTCTAGAGGTTACGGATTCAAAATCAGCAACGTACACATACAAAATTATTAATTGATTATTTCACATTGTGACAAGCGCATTTCCTCAGAGTTGTTCCAGGCCGCAGCCTGAAGGTTGAAGATTTCCCGGATAATAGCCAACCTTCGGTAGAATAGTGCACCAGAAGAAGAATTTTACATCTTTTGTGATTCGTTTTAAATTGAAAAAAACCTTCAGATTTTGCTTGAAATAGCTGTTTTAATGTTTAGTTACTACATATGAAAAATCAGGTAATTATTTTCAACGCAAAAATCTTGGTCCCTCTCTTTTATTTTCTTTAATTCTTCAGTTCTAAATAATTTCCAAAGCTACAAGCAGTAGGACTCTGGTATGTCATTATTAAAAAAAAGGTCGATTGGTTTTTCGTTGTCATAAAAGTTCGTTCAATCAGTTTATAATGTACCCAATTCTAAATAGTTAGTTTTCTGAGAGCATTTTGGAAAGTTCAATACTAAAACGTTGGCAGTTTACCATTGTCCACCAAGTCATATATTATAGTATAGAGCACTAAATGCTTTAAGCGCATTTATTATTGAGAACGCCCGTAACAAAAAAAATGAAAAGCATTCCAGCCCAGGGATCGAAATGATAAAATATAAAGTTCAAAAATGACATTTCAAAGAGGATTTGATTTTATTACGCGGCCTGCCAACCCTTTAGCAACTACCACCTGTCAATCTGTGGCTTTGATAGTGTGGACCAAAGAATGATGGAGGACGCAGCACAAACGATAAAATATTTTAATTTGAAAAATGAAAAATATGCTTATTTTAAAACAGAAAATCGTCAAACGAAAGTCGAAGTTTTGTGTGTGTTTTTTTTTAATTTCCACTGCCCAAAACATTTAGTACCCCAGAAAAATTTGCACCCCCGATATGGTTGGTTTGTGAGGCGAAAGAAAATAAAGGGGAAAGGAAAAAATGAATAGGGAAGAAGACGATTGGGAAATAGATAGCTATCAGGATCAAGTTAAGAAACGTTAGATCTTTATGCTGTTTTTTTTATTATTATTTAAAGATTAGTCTATCATCAGGTGTTACTGTGACACACTTGTAAATATTTAAAATAAATAATTAAAACAAAAAACGCTTAGGTTTGGGTGTTTCAAACTTTTGTCACATTTAACGTCGTCACAATTCATTGAATATCGACGTTTTGATATTGAACAGCTCCCGTTAAACGCCGTTTCAGCCTGTTGTCAAATTGTAATCAGCTTACAAGCATGACAGCATGACGTTTATGCTTGGCGGCAAATCACAATTTGATGCAAAGCTGAAAAGAACCAAGAATGGGCATTTAACGGGACAGTTAAAATAAAGTTTAAGCAAATCAAAATAGCGCTAATCGATGAATTGTGACAATGTCACATGTGACGAATGTTTGAAACAACCCAACCCTTCTAAACTTCGGCCTCAAAGGTAACCCTACTCTCACTATGCAACTGTTACGTATGGACATATTGGTTTAGGCGTTAACGAACTTTCTCACCTTTGTTAGGGTGGCAGGTGGCAAACACATATTAGGGTGGCAGGTGACAGGGACGCTTTTCGGATTTATTGTCGATTTAAAGCTTAAATCTTCGATTGAATCATACATTGCGCAACGTTCTTACGTTTGGCAGCAATTCATAATATTTTCCATCACAAAGCTTTTGGTATCACACGTCCTCCAAAGTAATTCCCCACACATCTGCGGCTTGGGGTACAAAGCTACAAAGCCCTGGGCTTCCGCGGAGGTCCGGGGAGGTCTTCAGAGGTCTTTTCGGCCGATCACGTACGTACCGGTCCCTTTGAGTCCTCTTGGGCGGGAGGGATCGCTAATGAAATTTGACACGCCTGACTTTTATATGTTCTCTAATCCATCAGAATTTTCTGTTTTCTATCTTTGACTCCTGAGATCCAAACTTTTATTTCGTAGGTTCTATTTCAAGTACAACGAGGAAAAGCTCGAAACTTACAATATTTCTTACACACATAAATATTTTAACAAAAATACAAAAACGTGGACATCAGTTTGACATCGCTTCTTACGCGGGATCGCATGGAAATTAGGGCGAGAAAGAAGCGATTATTGACACGATGAAATTGAAAAAACACTATAAACTTCTTTATTAGAAAAGCGTAGGAAATATTTTGATTTAATTTGTATTTTGAAATTATTAATTGTATTATTGACTTACCTTCTTCGTTGCAACTCATCCAGTTCAACATTCCTTCCGTAAACTTA
Organism: Drusus annulatus; assembly: GCA_022651775.1. NCBI lineage: Eukaryota > Metazoa > Arthropoda > Insecta > Trichoptera > Limnephilidae > Drusus > Drusus annulatus. The sequence continues at coordinate 271,629 of JAGWCC010000065.1, read as the reverse complement.
GAAATAATGAATTGCTCTTTCTCAATCATCACTCTACTAATTATCGGTATCTCTGTCCAGAATGTCGAGACTTGTTACTCTTAACTCAAACCATAGTCTTCACATTTTTGGTACCAGTCTAAATGATTTTTGTCATTCTTTACGATTCTACCAAAACTTTGCTCAGACTTTGACTTGAATGTTCTTTCAAATCTACATATTTTGTCATTGCTTCATTAATAATAATAATAATATTTGGACGATTTGTATAGCGCCGTTTTTGTGAAAAATAACCTCAAGGGCGCTGTACAGATCTTACTTTCTATCGTTACATACTAATTCCTAGCTTTGTAATTTCTCTGTTGCTCTTTTTTTCCCATTTGGTGTTTTGTATTTTTTTGTAATTGGACAATGGTCCGTTAGTATATAAATAAATAAACGTAGACAAGTGCTATCAGTTTAACATCTTGCTACAGTACTCCTTAAAAGTATATATATTTCTTCGTCGAACATAATAATAAACGAAAATGATGGACGAAAAAAGTGTACGGAGAATATAACATGGGGCGCAAGTGCATGAAAGAAGTGCCAAGAAGACATGACACGATCAAATATCTATGTCGGGTCATGTCAGCTTGCCAAAACGCAGGGATATCCCTAGCATAACGAAAAATATTGTAACAATATTAACTACATGTAATAAACCGAATTATGTATGGATTTGAATGTAGAAGAAGTGTGTTTAAACTGAGGAGAAATTGCATAATAGCTAGATAGTTAGAACCAACCCAACTAACTATCCATCACACCGTTTCACTACAGGGGTAGGTAGAGAGGACGGACCGCCATACAACTCTGTCTTGGCACACACTCTTTGCATCATTTATATTCATACATTTTCTCAAACATACTATTCTGCTATTGTGAGTCTTCGCATGGCCCGACTCTGATTAGTATTATATATTGTTATATTCGAGTATTTGATTCACTTGATCGTGCCATGTCGTGGGGCGTCTCGGACTTCTTCTTCCATTTACTTTTGCTATTTAGATAGTTATTATTATTAATTATTTTTGGGATAATTTAAAAATCATGGTCGTTTCTTAGGGGTTAAAGAAAAACCGTTGCCTCTCTTGTTGAATAAACCAAAAACTTAAAAAAAAAAAAAAAAAAAAATTAAAAATGATCTATCAATGTATGGGAGATAGAATCTAAGATTAAAAGCATTTATGAGTAATATGAAACCCATAAGGGCTTACTCATAATCCTCGTAACATGATACGCATGTGCTCACTATAAAAGGCAGTGCTTGAATAAGATAATTCCAGAGCGTAGATTATGTACTTAAATTATTTATTTATAGATGATTATAAAATTTATTACATGAAACTTAATAATTTTAATGAAAAAAAATTATTTAAGTTAATAGAAAGTAGGGAATACCTGCTTTAAATGTTGTACAAGTATTTGCATTTTTCACTACAAACTACGATATAAAGTAATAATAAAATTTAAATAACCTTTTTAATAAAATTGAATAATTTTTGAAAGCATGTTCATGGTTATATTTTTTTGTTGTATTCACCTATTTTATATTCCAGTTAGTTTATATATATGCAATTAAAGTACGTGGCACTTTTAAAATGTATTCTGATAAGAATTGATCCAAATATTGAAAAGTGCCAAAAATTAAAATAACATTTTCATTTGAAAACTTACACGATTTTACTGCATGTTTTTTATTTATAATACGTTGCTTGGGTGACGACATAAATTTAAGAAAATTAGATTACATAATTGTGAATTTACGGACTGTTAGGTTTCAAGGATCATATTTGCGACAGTCATTTATGAGGTACACTGTAATTATCTCACAGGTGACACAAATGTGTTAACAAGGTTAATGTGAAATTTTAATCGAGTCGAATGGATTATGTAATACGCGGTTATATTGACATAACATATTATAATTTTAGTACGTGGCAAATTTATATAGCGCAAATGTTGTTAAGAATAATCTCAAATGCTTTATAAGTATTAAAATTAAATTTAGAAGCGAAGCTAGCAGTCCACAATAAAGTGCTTAAACCAACCCTGATGTATGGCAGTGAGGCATGGAACTGGCAGAGGAATAATGGAAGTAGACTGAATGCTGTAGAAATGAGATACCTGAGGTGTACGTGCATAAAACTATGTATGACCGTGTTAAAAATGTGGATGTTCGGAAAAAATGCAAGGCTGATGTAAGCGTAATGAATAGAGTTAAGAAAGAGATGCTTAGATGGTTTGGACATGTAGAGCGGATGGACGAAGAAAGGAGTGAGAAAAGAATATATGGCGTGAAAGTTAATGGAAGAAGAAGTCGGGTACGCCAGATGAATACATGCCACGATCAAGTGAATCAAATACTTGAGTCGGGCCATGTAAAGAGTCAAAATAATGGAGTCGATGCACGACTGTGAATGAAGCAAGGAGTGTGTGCCAAGACAGAGTTGTATAGTGGTCTGTTATCTCTGCCTATCCATGCGGTGAAACGGCGTAGTGATTAGTTATTTTTGTTTAAGTTAAAATTAAATTTAGTCCCTAATCCTTCCCTGCACAGTGTACAATAAAATGTTAAGAATAAAAGGATGGAGGGCCCAAGGACCTCATTTCAATGAACCCATTAGATTAATAACCTGATCCAATGAGGCGAGATGAACCACTCCATCATGTGAGAAGAAATTGATACACGCGACTCTTGACCTATTCTACTAACTTACAAATCAACCTCGTTGTTGGTTATTGTAAGTAATTAATCATCGTCATCTGCATGTAACGTCGGGAAACGAGTCGACGTTCTCAATATAACCCATGTTAACACCTTTATTTAATCAAAGTTTTTTGTGTTAAATTAGAAGTCCATTTCAATTTCAGTAAACTTATTTAAAACTAAAACTAGCAGAACTTAATAATAATAATAATAAATAAGATAAAAATAATAATCAATGAAACGACATATTATAGTGTTTGTTCGTAAGTTTGCATAACTCTAATATCATATATCGGTAGTATAATATAAATTAAGATCTTTTGTTACCGATACACACAGCCACATATAAAACATATAACTAATTTTTGTACGAAATAACTTTATTTGTACGCTATTGTTCACCTTTGGTATATAACTAAAGTAATTTTAAGCAAATACGAATAATGATCTATATTTCTATTTAATTAATGTTTCTGTAATATATATATATTTACTGTTTACAATGTATAGATCTCTTGTTAAAATATATAAATGTACCTACACTTTTATGCACCCTATGTATTTTATATGATTATTCTGCTTTTATTTTTATTATTTTGCTGTTATTACTGTAAACTGTATTTAAATAAAGATTTATTATTATTATTATAACTAGAATCTAGCGACAGTAGTGACCTAGTTATTTGTCGCACTATTAGAGTTGGCGCGAAGAGCACAAACTTTTGATTGTGTGTATTGGTGCATATATATACATTTCCGACAGTGATTTCCTGGCGAAAAAAACACTGAGAAACAGCATTTGTTTTGCTCACGTCTACTGATTAATATTAGCGCGAAAAAGGAACACCGACAAGTTTAAGCGGTGACCGATTTTGAATTAATTATTTCCAAAGTTTGTGAAAGCTTTCGAAAAGTTTTTAGAGTTTGTTATTTTTATTAACAAAAAAACTGAAACAACCGAAAGCTTTTGAAAAAATATTTTATTTTTAAGGTTTTTTAAATTTTACAAAAATTTCCCTTTTCAAATCGAATAAGCAATGCATCTGTATAAGTGCTGTGTTTGACTCTACATACTTACTGCGATACCTACAACGCAGAGAAGAAGAGACAAATGTATAAATGGGTACCTAGCGCTTTTGAGGTGATATTTTACAAATTTGCGACATATAAATCAGGCAAGTATTATTATCTAAAAACAACTACTGGAAAACATTTTTAAAATATGACGTGGTACTTCTTTACAAAGAGATTATATTTCAACTGATATTATGCAACCATTTTCATAATCGATGATTATTTTCACACCGAGTGGGCGGCTTTTCTATGAATGCATCTGTGCTTGTGTGTTTGAAAGGGGTGATACGGGAAATTTGATGATTATTACTGAAAGCACAATACAAAAATATCTTTACATTTTCCACGCAAAAAAACATTTCAGTATATCTTTACTTAACTTTTTCCAAAGCTTATTTTTCTATTTCTTTTGCAAACACGTAAATAGTAAAGTCAAAATACACATCACGATATTACGAATCAAGAAAGACAATATTATACAATTTCTCATAGCTATCCGGGATTATGTTAGAACAAAACAAACAAATCTACAAAGAAAACAAATAATATTGAGGATATTTTTTTTATCTGATGGACTTTATATTAAATAACCATATCACATCGAGATTGCTATCATTTTTATTTGTTAAAGAACACTACGATACTTGTAGCTCCATATTAATCTATTTGATAAGAGTAATTAGAAACCTATCGTACCGCAATGTTTGATAAAGGTTCTACTTTTTTCATCCCATTAATCTATGGATACCTTTGTACCATAAACCATTGTTTGCAGGACGAATTCAATGTCAAAGGATTTAACCACTATCCCTGTACCCTTCCCGTTTCCATAAAAAAACGCTGTCATCACCAAGGAATCCTTTGAAATCTACCTTTTTAGGTTTGGTTTGAGTAATGTCAATATTACAAACTAAAAAAATACATTCATATTAAAGAAAGTGGCGTTTTGATAATTCGACGTAAGATAATTGAAAAGTCTTTTATGCTGTACGTGTTACATCTGTTAGCTTGGCGGTAAAATACAAGTGTGATTTAACGATACCTTCTACGTTGATTAAAAAAGAGATGGGCAGTATTATGTGTTATACAAGAAGCATTCAAAAGGCAGTATATATAATACTAATGAACAATAACATCTAACACAACAGGTCTTGAACAAATTAAACACAGTTTTACTTAGTAGTTGCAATTAGCTGCCGAGAAGGCAATGATACCAATTCCATTAAAAGCTTGGCTCATTTTCTCAAGGCGTGGAACAATAATCAATGATAGCTTTCTCAATTAACTTATTTTTTCTCGCACTAGAAAACTCTGATAATTTTTTTCAAGCTGCAATCAAGTTTTATTAGAATAATTGTTTTTTTAGAGGTGGTTTTATGGATACAATAATAGTTAAATGATTATAATTATGAACCAATCCTGGTATGAGAACAAATATTACAGTTGTTACAGTTACTATTGAAAGTACAGATACCTTGGTTTCTATTGATGGGAAAAAAATAAAAGTATTCTTTGACAATTTAATATCAGAACATATGTAAAAGATTTTTTTATTATTTCTTTAAAAAACGGAGTTTAATGTGGAAATCTAATTTTTTAATGACTTCCACACAATTAATTCTCAATTCTTGCCCTAGGTGCAATGTTTAACTATTTAATGAAGACTTTTTATTCTTGGAATATTACAAAAAGTGCATTGTAAAAGATTTAAAGGTTAACTTAGGCTATATAGATTTAAAAAAATCCAAAACTACAAATAAAGTTATTAAAGGTCCATTCTGTGAGTCGTATTTTTTAAGGTCAAAATAAGTGGAATATTAATAAACCGTGTAGATGTGTCATAATGCTTTATATACGCATAACGTTGTAGGAATGCTTCTAAAAACCATATTATTATTTCACCATATTATTATTTCACCATATTATTATCTCCAACCATATTCTTCAAAGTAAAAGATATGCAAAATTTGAATAAAACATTTACAGAGCCCGGGGTGTGCGCCCTACAGGCAGACAGATGCCACCCCACCCCACCCCAATGCGAGTAATTCTTTTTTTATTCCATTAATTTTATCATACTTAATAAGATTCCCCGCAGTCGGGTAACAAGCCTCGACTGGTAGGTTTAGGACCGTGACTTTCAAAGGGAATTACATTAGAGCTTAGATTGACAGCCAAAATACAGGCAGAGAAATCAACACGTACGCATTTTCAATTCTACTTTGAAACAAAGAAAATTGGTTTTAAAATTGGAAAAACGGGACGGGTTTTGGTGAGATTTAGACAACATGTAAACATTCTCAATAAGCAGTTTATATAACATTTTTTTCCAAAATCATCTGGATGGAATTTAAATAATTAAATATACGTAAAAAATAAGTAGGGACTATGGTATTTTACGTTAAATACTAATTTGACTGGCCGGACGCATAATTGTATGGTAGAAATATTATTGTATTGAAATTAATTTTATTATGATTTATTCCTCTGCACAGAATTGTAAACACAGTGAGACCTACAAGAGTTTTTTTGGATAAAGAAAAAACGATTGACATATAATTGCTGGTTTAAAAAGTAGAAGGAAGATAAGATGTAATTCTGAGTGCGCAGAGAAGAACAGAATGAGTAAAAAAATAAGTATGCAGAATTGTTCCTTAGATACTTATCTATCAAAGAAAAATATGATGTGTCAGAAAATAAAATAATGTGCTATTATGTTTTGAACAAGGACATGTGACATATGACATGATTACATACAAAAATACGAAACTCCAAAATCCTGTTTTGGCTACCCTAAACATCTGCGTTTATTGACGCATTCCGTTCTTCCTTGCGCACACAGAATTGATACGATATTGATTGAATGTGCGATACCTAAATACAAGAAAGGAAACAAGCCTCGATTTCGGTTTTGATAATCCTTGCTTATTTTATCAATAATGTTAAATTTATACTATAAAAAAATCAAATATAAAAACCAAGATTTGCCAAAAAAAGAACGTGAAACAAGATTGAAATTTTCATTTAAAAAATAAAAATTATTCGATACATTGATTTAAAACCGAAAAAAAAAGTTTTTCTTGTCATAAATATGTTCGGGAAGTTTATTCGAAAGGAAATATACGTACTAGTACTAATCCAGAGATTTATAAGATCTGTAAATCGGGTAGGAACCTGGAATTGAATTCTCCACCTAGGCCAAGGGACTCATTATTGGGGCGGGCTGTTTGATGAAGGTTTAGATACCCGAATATGGATTAGAATCGACAAAGCCTCGGATTAAAATACCGTTTTTGCATAATTTGTCAAACCGCAAACTGTCACACGTCGCTCACGAACAGTTCTACACGTGATAGGGGAGGTATGACGGTATTCGGTGATGTTATTTTTCTGATTTTGGCAGATCAGAGGTTTTGGTTGAGAAGACAGTGTTTCACGTGATACGCAAGCTTATTTTATTATTTTTATTCACATAAAGGCCTGAGCTTTTACATAAAACATATATGGTAACATGGTAAGATTTTAACAACTATTTTAAATAAAAGAGAGAAATATATACACGAACAAAAATAAAAAGTAGAATTACTTTACAAGAGTCTAAAAAAAAATTACAGGTGCTGGCAATGATGCATTATAATGTGTTTCCCAATGTGAAGCTATTTTGAGCAAGTAGGTAAATAAAATGATAAAATTATTTGGTTTATCGAAGGAAGCAATCACTTTGTGGCTTGACATTATAATTTAAATAAAAAATACTTTAGTTTTAAGCCACTTTATTTATATACATATAACATTCTCTTATATCACATTGCTACGCCGACGACCAGCAAGTTTACTTTTACTGCTCACCGACAGAAATAGACAGTCTGAAAATCCGCATGACTGAGTGCCTAGAAGCGATCACTCTCTGGATGACCTCAAATAGACTGAAATTGAACCCTTCAAAGACAGAGTTTCTCTGGACCGCCACAAGCAGACGTCAGCATAACATCAATAACTCCCCAATAGCTGTCTCAGGAAGTGACATTATTCCAAAGACATCCATCAAACTTCTGGGCGTCAATTTGGATGCTGATTTCTCCCTTAAATCCCAAATTAACAAGACTGTGAGCACAGGGTTCTTTCAACTAAGACAAATAAAATCAGTGCGAAGAAACCTGCCAACAGAGGCAACCAAATTACTTGTTAACTCGTACGTCGTTTCGCGTTTAGATTACTGCAACGGAATATACGCTAGTCTTCCTAAATATCAAATTAACAAACTACAACTAGTCTTCAACGCCGCGGCAAGACTTATCACCGGCGTATCAAAATATTCCCATATCTCAGAGCACCTCAAAAATCTTCACTGGCTTAAATGTCCCGAAAGAATCCAGTTTAAGCTTTGCTGGATGGTTTTCAAATCAATTAACGGAATGGCTCCGGCTTATTTATCGGAATTGTGTATTCCTGAAGATTCCAATTCGCGACAGTCAACTCTTAGATCAGCAATGTCATCGGCTATCGGAAGGTTGAAAGAACCAAAGCGCACACCAGACACTAAGTTTGGAGAGCGCGCCTTCGGAGAGTGTCAGGTCCTAAAACCTGGAATGGACTACCACATGATCTGAGAGTAATAAAAGACTCGGCAGAGTTCAGAGCCAAACTCAAAACTCATTTTTTTTCAGAAAATCATATCCATAATCAAGATGTAACAAGCCCAATAGAACCAAGAAAACTTTTCAGACTCTCATTCCTTAAATTCATTAGAAGATTATCACCATTATCTGTTCTTCACTACGAAAAGTTAAAAATACCTCCGATATACTTTATCTTAAATTTGCCTTCATGCCCTAAAAATGAAAAAAAATAAAAAATAAAATAAAAAAATAAATAAATAAATAAATAAACAAAATAAAATAAAATAAAAAATAAAAATAAAAATTTAAGTAATTCTAAATTTTAGGTTATTATGATATGGTGATTGTGTCCTGCCAGAAGTGACCTGCCAGGTAAGTATGTTGCTGTATATTTATATAAACTAAGAATTAATATTAAGTAGAAATTAAGATTTGTACAGCGCCCTTGAGGTGATTTTTTCACAAAAACGGCGCTATACAAATTATCCAAATATTATTATTATTATTATTATTCGACCGGTTTCGGTTAAACTTAACCTTCTTTAGGAAAGCTTATATATATACTTTCCTGAAGAAGGTTAAGTTTAACCGAAACCGGTCGAATGTTATATGTATATAAATAAAGTGGCTAAAAACTAAAATATTTCTTCACAACTTCACAGTATTAAAATTAAATTAATCAGTTATGTTCACCGAAGGGCGAGTTCCCGGATTTGCAGCCCTTACGAGAACAAAAGTGGCAAGAATAAGGGAAAGGATCAACAACTCTAGAAATAACTCAAGAAATGACCTCATCATGGTATCCCGTCAGATCCCGAATTCTAGCATAGAAGCTCATTGGAGTAAGATATTGCCCCCATCAATCTTAATGCTGCCGGGATGGACTTTTGTAGACATGAGACCTAATATCCTATATTAACAAGTGTTATATTTATTATTTTATTTTTTCTTGTGAATTTATTTATTATTGTGTATATGTATTACAACTATTATTTTAGTTTTTATTTTCAATTATGGAATGTATTGCATTGCACTGCTCCTGTTTACCTTCTGGAATATTTTATTTATTTTATGTATTATTAGTAATACTGTGATCATGTTTTCACATCAGTAATTGTTTAAGAGTGATAAACAAAAACACTAAAGTTAGTTTAGTTTTATGAGACGTTGTTTTATATGTGTTGTAAGTTGTGAGGAACATTGATTAAGTAAATGAAAAGGAGAAGTTTTTTTGTGATATTAGACAAGCCTACAACTGTCCAGATGGAAAATATGGGATATTAAGATGAGAGTAGGGAAATGAGAGAAATGGAAGTACCTTGTTGACGAGAAGTAATTTCAAACAATTTTTCTTTTTTGAATTGTGTTTTTTAAACAGGACAATAATGTTTTAGTAATATCTTTTTTTAATTTAGAGAGATAAGACGCTCAACTACGAATCTAAAGATCACAGGTTCAAACCCGGCGTGCGCAAATAATTTTTATTTAATTAACATGTGTCATTACACATTACATTTGCCGCACGATCTAGAGTTGTAGATACACTAAGTATCGCCTTGGTGAAAGACCACCATTCAGAATCGAAACGTTGCTTGAAAGGGATTAAGCCGTATTTAGTGATCAGAACTGAATAGGCAGGTGCTTCCAAACCTTCCTCTTTCCTAGTTCCTTCCCCCCCTCACAACAAACCCCAATTGGGGATGCCATAGTCTCAATGACTCCAGACGGTTGTTCGGTATTCACTGTAAAAAATAAAATAAAAAGTGAAGTTCATCTAAACGCCATCATCAGTACACCAATGCGCAATGTGAAACGTTAAAAATTCTGAAAACTTAATAAAGTTTCAAATACACCCTGCTAAAAAGCGCCGCAGAATTTCACCGAACTCAGTTTAATTAAACGAATCCAGTTTGATTTAAAAAAAAACCCACTGGAGTTGTTTGTTCTAGCCAGTTTCATTTCGCATGAAATCTTCCAGTTGGAATGTAGCGCTACGTGCCAATTTCCACTCGCGGCCAGTGTTTCCGCTGGCGCAACTCTGAAGCAGCCCGCCAACTCGCCGCGAAGTGTGCGCCAATTGTTGCCCTGCTGGGGTTGGTACGGCGGGGAAGGCAAACACGACAAAAACTCGCGGAAGCGGAGGCAGTCGCCCGAAAGCTCCGCAGAAAGTTCCGCAGAGGCGAGTCTGGCTGGTTTATATTTGCTGAAGTAAAATATATTCAATTATTGAGAAATTACGATGTTTTTTGTTGAAGAAAACTTAAAGTTTGGAAGGCTTTAAAGGGAATGTCAGAAAGCTTTAAATGATGTAAAGATACGGAAAAAGCGTGATTTTTCAAAATTGGAGGAGTTATCTTCGAATATCTTACAAAAAAAAAAAATTATTAAACATTATTTAATGATTTTTTCAACCTTAATTTTACACCTCTGTAATCTGAATTTAAAGGTGAATTTTTGTGAATCGAAAAATTTAGATACTAAAAATATGTTAAGTGATTCAATCTGATAGTATTAATACCCTAAGTTACTAATTGTTCATACATACAAAAGTTTGAAATTTTCTTCCGATTACGGTCCTTCGCAATTAACTCAGTATGTTCCTTTTGATGTGTGTGTCCTGACTAAGCCACGCGGGAGCGGGTTTTTATCTGCTATTTTTATTTTAATGAGTGACTAGCATTTGTGAATAATATTCACTTTCTACAACTTTTTATAACTTTTTTTTTTTAACATATTTCTTAAATTTTTACATTTACCTAAGAGTAAAGTATTATTATTTAAAGAAATGAAAAAATAACTTTGTTTAAGACCACAGATATTATTTTAATTTTTATAACCGACCGCTATCGCTTAGCTATCGTCAGGGTACAACATTAAACTAAACAAAAAAATTCAAAGTGTGCGGTTATAAATACTTACAGAGGGAGAACAAAATATAAAATAAAATAACAGAACAATGAAAAAAAACAGAATAAAATTTAAATTATAAAAAAGGAATACAGAGAAAGTTAAGTATTATTTAATTTAACTGTATAACCGTTGGTCTCTCAAAAAAAAAAATGGTTGTTGAATATTATTCCTAGAAAAACATTAGCGACCAACTAATTTACGTAAAAAAATGTTTTCAAAGGGTTGTCCAGTTAAGCCACAAAATCTTCAGACTGTTATTACTCTTATTTGACACACAATTGGTTTTCTTTTGTATTTTTTCCATTTGCATCCCATTTAAAATTCGAACACGCGGATTATTCCGCAGATATCGCAAGAACGGAATATTTAGGTTCTGACCTCAAATAAAAATGACTTGCTAATATTCCCTGCATCGTTGTTTCTACACATGGAAATATATGAAATTTAAACGGCCTTACAAAACAAAATTTTCGCATATAAATGAATTATACATGAGTACGGTTGAAAACTTATTATTTATAAGGGGATTTGTGTATTTAAATCTGAGACTGACTAAACACCTGTCAGAAATGAAAGGTGTTTTGGAAATTTTACCTCGTACAACCGAAAGTTAAAATTCTGTTCTACTTGATATTTATGATCTATCTTTGAATAAGATAATTTAAGCTGTATTTTCATGTATGTTGATTTCTGAATAAAAACGTCTGGCTTGACACTTCTTGGTACCTGGCTTTGAATAATGTTTCCGAGAAGTGACCGGTGTAACTCATATTAACAAAGATTGACAGTAACAAGGTGCCCTTCGAAATACCTACAAATTAATATTAACACGACCGATTACTTCAAAAAACAAATAACACAAAATATAAAGCAAACATAATAAAATGTTATATGTTGTTTTACTACTCAAAGACGCTTTAAAAAATATATGATACTTAAAAATATAATAAACAAGATTCTATAAAATAAACGAAAAACAAGGATGTTATGAGATTTGTAGTATAAATGTGAAGAGTAAAAAAATATTCACCATAATAAAACATCTAAACTCGTATGTTAGATATAATTTAAAAAAAAAGTCATTGGTGTAAAAGGCTTTTGAAGATGTAGGAAATATTTAAAAAAATATTTAGTGACTATTACATCCCGCTAATTCATATAAAAAAACTTCAATGATATCCCTTCACACCAATACCTTATTTATAGGGGTGTTTGGCAGCGCAGGGAGTCGAACCTTTTATACATCTATTTATCATACCTACACAAACAACACTTTATTTCAACCACCCGCTGAAATTCTATAAATTAGGAAATAAAATGTTCAATAAATAATATCGCGTGTTTAATAACGCTCAAATGAGACGAGAAAATAATTATTGTTGTAAATTATTTTTTCTATCGTATCGGAGTAATGCCGGGTGGCACTGCATGCTATGCAGAAACTAGGCTGGAGATTTATATAAGGTATACGTGTTGTTCAAGATAGGCATACAAGGTTTTAGAAGATTGTCATTAATTTTACAATTGAAGATTTTCTGTTCGATCTCTGCAGGTCTACAAGCAGTACACTTACAACACTACACGAATGTAAAAGTATTCGTAAAACGGCAGGCAATTAGTAAAATCAAACATCTATACAGAGATTATTTTGAAGTAACTTATACGGACCACTGATAACGCGCTTGACGACAACAACTTATGTTGTCACGCATGAAAACAACGGGAAACTTAATCTTAGTGTCCCATTTCAAAATAACGTAATTCGATTTATTTGCACGATCTTTACAAGAATGTGAAACCCGTGTCGCCATTGTTTTCACTAAAATACCTTGGTTCTTAAGCTTTGAACAAACATTGTCGTAGAATTACTAAATCTACAAAATCTAGACGAAAAATAAATCAAGAAAGACAAAGACGAAACAACACTTGTCCATTTACAGGGAAACGTGAGGGCGTGATAGGTGAATAGTTGACTTTAACTCACAAATTATTTATTCACTCAACTAAATGTGGAATAAACTCATCAAGACGTGAAGCGTAAACTCTATATAATACACTATCATAATGAATAAACTGTGAATTTCTGAAGGAAATAATAAAAAATATACAAACGCACTTAAATAATATTTCTTAAAAGAGTAAGAAAATACATAAATTATACATTCGAGAATGCCGTAAAAATGTAACTTTTACTACGTTACTGTGTTCTGTCTTCTATTTTTCTGTAATTTTATATATGTAGGTAGGCATAATGCAATGTATTCATGGTATATATTTTACTTGAGATAATAAACTGTACGTTGTTTGAATTCTATGTTTCAATGATGATATTGCCCTTCCGGGAAGGAATTTATTCCATCTCACCGAGAAGATATTATTTTTTGAATCGTTTCTGTTATCTTATAAATAATTTTGTACATACGTAAGTCAAAAAAAAAACAAAAAAATCTCGAATAAGTTTCACCTTTGTGTAAAAATATTTTTCAAACGCACAACTTTTTGCAGATTATGTGGAAAAGCTATCCGGAGATTTTACATTTGAACTTTTCCAGACATTTCTCATTATGAAAAGTTGAAATTAAAAAAAAAACAAATTTTAAAAGCTTTTTTATCTAGAAAATCGCAAAAGTCAGAATAATATCTTGGAAAACCACTGGTAGTTGGTATTTAACTATACTTAACCAACACATACTAGTTTTAAAAGTTAAACTAATAACCTTAAAAAAAATACGGGTTCAAATTTACTAGTATGCAGAATTTTATATTGAAGTAAATATGCTCTCAGCTATTTTCAGAGGAAAGTAAACCTACAACATTACAGTTTTAATGAAGGGTTTTGTACTCTCTGGGGAGTACTTAAAAGAGTACTTACAAAACAATACATGCTTTATAATGACTGTACTTCCCTTGTTAGACTGTACTGTTGATCAACATTTTCTTTGGAAAACACGATTCGAGGAATTATTTTGTTATTATTAATATTAATATATAAGTGCCTCAAAACATTTTTTTTTGTTCCAGAAATGTGTAGAATATAATGGTTATCCGTAATAATTGCACTTTTCCTATTTTTAAATGCTAGAATAAATGGTGTACAGTGCCCTTGAAGTGATTTTTCACAAAAACGGCGCTATACAAATCATCCTAATATTATTATTATTATAAGAATGTCTGAACAGAAGTGTTTTTTTTTTTGCACATTGGAAAAAACAAATCAACTTTTCATTACAATTCTTGACATAACGTAATTTTCGTACAGGTACAGGCGGATAGAACGCTTTATAAATCTGTCTTGACACAGACCCTTTGTTTCATCCACATTCACGCATCGTATCAGACACACTCTTCTGTTATTCAAACTCTTGACAAAAACCAACTTATTTGATCTTTCCATAGCTTTTTAGGATATTTCCTGAAATTAAATAATTTGAAAAACAAACATAACAAATATACATAGAAAAATTAAAATTTCACTACACAATATATTATAAGAAGTTTAATAAATAAACTAATGGTCATCGTTTTTATTGAATTCAGCTGGGTTATTATGTTCACGCGCGACAGCTATTTCGTAATCAAGAAAAAGGTTATTTCACAGATTTTATTTCAGGTTAGACCGTTAAAAAAAAACAAATTTAAATTTGATAATATTCTGTGGTAGAAGATTGTTAGATTAATAAAAAAATACATTTTAAAACGTCCAGGATTATTATGATATTATGCAAAATATTTTTTAATTAACAAACTAAAAGATAGCATCCCGTAGCAAGTTTTTTAATCTGTCCTGCAGATGCTTTTTTGCTGATCAAAAGGGATTAAGTTCCCTAGAAGCCATTCGACGCAGCCCCCACAGTATTTTAAAACGTTAATATTTTTCTCGGAGTACATTAAATACGTGACAGGAAAAATTCTCTGAAAACAGAAACACTTCGGTCGTTTATTATACACACTCATGAGTCTATTATCGTATGGAGAAAGACTATGGCAAAAATGATACGTTGGAACTGGATTTCAGAACTCAAGCGCCATAGAATTTGCCTTTCCATGGTCAGAAGATCCTTTAATTTTCGTTCTTTATTGAGGTTTCATTTATACCAACCACTATGTATAACAATTGAAAAATCTGCCATTTAAAAAAATATATATTTCAAAGCTTGATAGCTCATGATTGATATTACGTCGTGGATGGAAAATATTTTTCTGGTAATCACAAAAAAAAAAAAACTGCGATAATTTCATAATGCCGTAGCTTACTGTTCGTGAGATTTTGCAGAAGCGGGTAAACAGAATACTGCTTCCTATTATTCTGGTACTGCTATATGCAAAATTATATCTGAAAGTGGAGAGAATACATTTTTGATGATTTTTGATAATATGGGCCGTTGGGTAGAACGTTCGGTTGACAATCTGATGGATCGAGTTCGACTCTCTTCATCCCTACCATTTTCTTTACTCCTTCCACTACCCTTTCACAAAAAATTTAAGCTCAATAAAAAGCTCGATAACTTTTTTTATTTATTTAATATCTAATACATTTTCATAATCCTGATTCAATAATTTATTTGAATAAAAGCCTTGATATAAATATGTTAAAAGCCTTTCAGGCCTAGTAATTTTACGCCGTTTTTTGTGGGAAAATTTATCTCCTGCGCCAGACAAGGGGTGAATGAGCACAAGGAACCTTTATTGAATAATTACCTAATGTCAGTACCTACGCGCTTGAAATTTATTTCGAAATAAAACTCGGTGATATTTTACCGAGAGGGAGGTTATAAACTCGTGAAAAGGGAAAATACATATATGGCAGGTGCTAAATACGTTATTTTCAATCTGGTATATGAACGCGAAGGATGCTACGTTAACCGTGAAGGACTTTTATAGATAAAACGTAAAATGTGAATCACAGAAGGACGAGTTACAATAAATATAAATTAAATAAATTTATCACAAAGAGTGTTTTAAGTGATTAACCACAACATACAAATGAAATCAAATAGGATATTTACAAATGGTCTTAGATTTTACAAGTTTTTAAAACACTTTTCTGACTTAAAAAACACATTTACGATTGTGTGTATTGGTAAATATGTATACATTTCCAACAGTGGTGACTATGCGAAACGTCACTGAGAAACAGTTTTTATTGTTATTATTATTTACGCCTACTTATTGCTTTGAGTGAAAAAGGGATAAGCGTGCACATTGTTCAAATTTAAATATTCGAAAAAATTCACAGCATGTTCTATTTACAATATTTAAAAAATAGTTCTAAAGTCGATTAACAAGTTCGAAACATGCTGTATGCAAGCAATGCGATTTTTTAAATATGAATACCGCACAAGAGTCTCAACTGCTCCCAACGTCTAGAGCCAGTGAGACTATGGCATCCCCAAATAGAGTAAGTTGTGAGGTTGAAGGTAGTGGGGAGAGGAAGAAGATAGGGAAAAGGAAGGTTGGGAAGTACCCGGCTATTCAGATCTGGTCACCAAACACGGCTACAGCCATTTCAAGCAACGTTTTGATTCTGAATGGTGGTCTTTCACTAGGGCGATACTTAGAGTATCTACCACTCTGTAACGTGCCGCAAATATTATTTTTATTATTATTTTTTTATATGAATTAAATGTGTTATGATACATATTAATTAAGTAAAAGTTATTGGCGCACGCCGGGTTTGAACCCGCGGCCTTTGGATTCGTAGTCGAGCGTCTGTGAGAGTACTATGTTCGCGTTAACTCTGGATACATAGCATACAAGTATAACCTTCCCAGCATTCTGATTTTGTACAGTTTATTGTAATTATGGGTATTTCCGAAACAGTTTGACACACGAAATATTCAAATAACTGTTTTTGAAGGTTTCTTTGGTGAATTGTTTCATAATCGAGCGATTTTTTCGATTTTGCAATATATTAATGTTTTGTTCCGAGTAATTTTGATCGAGCATGATATAAGAAATGTTTCAAATGCATTCCAATCGATTATATTATCATTCAAAAAGGTTATAAATTATTTGTCCATATTTTACAGATTTATCACTAATTGAATAAACTGGTGATTAATATGAATGAAAGGCAGTATTATTTGATTGAATTTTGGATAATTTATTTCCGATAAAAACACCTGGATAAAGTGAAATGATTTTAATCTCGTTGATATTAAAATTGCATTAAGTTTAAATTTATTGCCAACTAATGAAAAAAAAACGTTATAAATTCAGTAGATTTTGTAATAACAACGATTGTAATAAATACATTAACTCGGTGTGATGTGATGTGGCAACAGAGATGTGTCATTTTAATTAGTTTCCGACCCGAGATGAACCTTTAATTAAACTAGTGAGCAAACTCTTCGTTCTGAAAACGCTTAAAATCAACAGGTAGTTTATTTCATTATTAAGATTCTTATTAACGGTCTGCCTCTTTACACGGTTTTACAGTGCGTATCACAGGAATCCCAAATATTTTTCAGAGTAGCTTCTATCATATTGATAACTTATTTTGAAAGAAAACAAATTATTAGAAAGGAGTGTGAAAAGAATATATGAAACGGAAGCGAATGGGAGAAGAAGTCGGGAACGCCCGAGGAATACATAACACGATCGAGTGAATCAAAAACTTGAATCGGGCCATGTGAAAAGTCAGAATAACGGAAGAGTATGTATGAGACGATGTGTGAATGTGAATGAAGTAAGGTGTATGTGCCACGACAGATTTGTGTGGCGGTCCGTCCTCTCTGCCTACCCCTGTGGGGAAACGGCGTCATGGTTAATTAGTTAGAAACATATTTTCAAAGGAGTGAATTAAATAAAAGATAATTAAACATAGCAGAGGTGTAGGGGTTTCATATCACTGTCAATCCTTGTTAATTTGAACTTGGCGGTTACTTCTTAGAAATACCTTCCAAAGCCGAGTACCAAGAAGTGTTGAGTGTAAACCCGTTGTTCCTATTAATGCTAATCGGGTGCTTATGAATTTTAATCGCCTTTGTAATTAAACGTGCTCCATAGGTGTTGACCTTCTCAGTACTAAATACAAATAATTTGAGCTTATAAATAAGGAAATGATCTGCTATCGCAAATTTGTCCAGATGGCTTAGTTTGCACTTTGCATAATCGTAGATGTCTAGATCGGCCTTTTTTATCAACATATTATAAATATTATCAACAGAAATGAAATAGCTCCCAGTTAGTAATATATTTTTATTTTCATTATCACACTGTAGATTTAATTAATTTGAATCATATACGTATTTTTATATTGCTTATAAATTGTAATGTTATTTTTAATTGGTTTCATTTGTACATTCATAGGTACTTATATCGTAAATCAGTAAATACATAAGTTAACACATGAAAATGTCAGACAAAATATTAACAACTAAAAATGGCACATATTTTAACGATATCTGTAGAGCTATATTTTTGGTGATTTAAAAATTAAAATAGACTTCCACCATGACTAAACAGTTTCACATTTAGAAAATATATATTCTTGGATTAATTTCAAAAATATTCTAGTGTTTGAATTGTCTCTTGATTTTTTTTAAATCTGGATTTTTTAAACTGGGCTGGAGAAGCTTTACGTTTTATGGTTTCTAGGAGGACTCGTATATATCATCACTGGGATAATATGCGCTGTGTAGCTATCAGTGTTATTGGAGCATCCCATGTTAAAGGATGGACTCCACACAAAAGCCTACAAATCATTCAACAGCCGAGCACAATAACGAGCCATAAAAACGCGCCACTCTCATGATTGCATTTTATATTATATGCGATGTACAAATGTTGGCTTAATCATCAATCAATTTGACCACTCAGCAAACTAGTTTATACCTTCAGGCAATATAATTAATTGGTTATGAAGCTTTATCCTCTGTTTTTTTATATTTGAAATAATTACACCTGGAAATGAAACGCATCTGTAATAATAAATAATCTAGATATGTTTATTATATATCCTTGTGACGAAAGCGTAGGAAGTTTATAATAACACAACGTGCTCCAGGCAGCATCCTTATTCCTGCTCGTGTGTGGGCTTGGATTTCATTAGCCCTTTTCAAAGTCAATCACCTCTGGACTTGGAACTGATCGCAGGTAATGTGTTATGAATGCTACAAAGATTTTAAAATCGAATAATACCGCTTTAAAAAACGAGTTGTTACAGCGTGATACACTTAACTTTGCAGTCGTTGGCGTCGCCAGTGTAGATTTTGTAACACGAAAACACCATAGATTAAAAAAAAGTAAAATTAAGATTGTCCAGCTGCAAAATGATTGTTTTTTTATAATTTTATATTTAAAACTTTCCAATGTATGATGCTACAATGAGGGGCTTAGAAGCAAAGGCAGCAATCTCCAAAAATTATCTTTAAATTTAACAACATATTCACAGAAGAAAAGTGCATTAAACGTTAAATCAACTTTACAAGAAATAATTTAAAATGAAGGAGATTGCTGCCTTTGCTTCTAAGCCCTTCAATTATGATGACCATATCATTTGGTTACTACGATTTTACGATTAACCAAAAATTTTCAATTTTTTTATGGGCTCTGATTTTGATATAAAATTTATAGTCATCTTCCCAAGGATTTCCTGGATCACTTTCTTTCAGAATTATGAAATTTTTCGAAACTATTATAATAGTAGAAATAATTTTCATATGCAAACCCTTGAATAAATAAATAAAAATATATTACACCACTTTTATACCAATGCCGTTTAAAAATCCTATACTGCTAAAAATACAAAGCTGCGGAGGCAGAGAAACCTGGTCGGCACTAGTTGAAAATTAAAAAGGCGTAAAAATAAATTTACGTTTTATTTTAATAATAATAATAGCAGTAGGTAGTCGTACAGCAATCGTTAATTGAATAGTAGTACATTCATTGTTGATTGTATAATCGTCATCGTATGATTATTGATTAATTTAACGTGGTCATGATAAAAGTAAAATTGTTTAATGATTGACGCATGATTATTGAGCACTGATTACAAAGAGACCGTTTCGAAAATAAATATCAGAGAACAAGTGAAAAAAAAAAGATTTTTTGTTCGCAAAGAAAACTTGTAATTTTGTTTAAGAGATTAAGTTGTTGGTAGGTACTCATATTGCTTTAGACTTCAAATGACGATGGTCCTCAACCTTTGTAAGGGTCAACACCCGTACAGTACCATTCCTACAAAACATCAAATTACATTAGAAAAGCGTGTTTTAAGTAGAAAATTACGACGCAGACATTGTTGTGCGAATAATTTCCATTTAAAATCACATTAACGAAAGCCATTGCGAATGAATCTCGTCTGGTGGAGTAATTATCTCTCGCCGATTAAATATAATTGAATATTTAATTAAATTTAATCAGATTAATCTATCAGCAGCCTTTTATTATCAGTTCGAAGGAAATTATTGCAAACCTTCTCTTGGAGACCATTACAACTACCATAAAAGTCAGCTTTATAGAAACTTAATTATTGTACGCGTTATTATTGGATTCAGTGAGGAAGTTGTGATGGGAGATAAAATGTAATAATACTGCATGGATGGAAAATCTGTTTACTTTACGATGGCTTATTAGCTAGACAATTTAAATAAATAAAATTCATGATTGAAGGGAAAGCCATAACAGCTATATTATAATGAAACGCAAATCATCTCATTTTCTAAGGTTACACTCAAACAACATGAGTTTAACAAAATTTTGTATTTATTTATGGTTTTAAAGTTTATTTTGTAGAACTCCATTTTAATTTTTAGGTTATTTAATTTTATTTAAGCAATAATTATTATATAATTATATATAATGCAATAATTATTGTTTAAATAAAATTAAAAAACCTAAAAAAAAAAATTTAAAAAAACTTTGTATTTAGATCATAATACATCCTTCTGGGTCTTGCTTTATTCTTGGCCTTGGAAGCTATTTTTATACCTTCTTAATTTAATAATAAAATAATTAACAAACTTCTCAAAAATATCATAATAATGCATTTACCATTCAGAATCTAATCTTTAGTGGTGAAGCCCACTGGCTCCTGGCAGTCGAGAGCAGTTGGGACTCTTGGGTGGTCTTCACATAAATAAATGAAAAAAATGTGACAAAAAAGTAGAGTGTTTACTGGTTATGTTTTCGTTTCGTATAAAAATTTATACGTAAAGTTTTGCTTCCCGTGAACCGTTTTACACCACTTTCAGAAGGTAAATAAATGCCACGTGTAAAAATAATTATGTCTTTAGCAGGTTTAGAAAAAAATGATGATAAAAATGTACTGATTCGATAAAAACTGTATTTTTTTTTACTTGGTGAATGAATCCTATGCCAGGACTTTATGTCAATTAGCTAATAAACCAAATAAATATATTTTTATAGCAACATTTTTGCAAACCTTGGGGTGGTCTACAAAAAATCGTTTACAAAATGAGGTAAAACAAATACTTCTTGTCTCGTATCAAGTAATTAAGAATATATATTTCTTAATAATGTTTATCCATAATGTTCCTGCTAACAAGCCATTAAAGATTTTTTAGTAGTTAGTATTTTTTTATGATAGTTAATAAAAGGTTATCTAAAATCAAAGAAAATTACTTTAACTTCCATTACACTCGTAGGTACATCGATATCATTGAAAACAATCTTAGCAATCATTACGTGAACCTTTCTCCATTCATTCACAGTAGTTAGTTACGATCCCCGATGGAAGGGAATAAATTTAATCTTCTTTTAAGACATTTTTATTGCTGCTGGTAGCAATTGGTCACACCGAGGTAGTAATAATAACAAATATTTGTGTGCGGTCGTGGATAGGTAGTGTAAGTTTAAAACAAACAAACAAGAACAAAGTGAAACATATAAACCTTAAACACGTCATTGTGTAAGCCTTTGTTCGAACAGCATGCAGCCATTACAAATGTGTCACCCTGGCTTATGTACGAACTTGTCAACAATAACAACAAGAAATGAGCACATAGAGGTATTACATATATCATACTAAGCAAGAAGCACAACATATTCATCGGTCCTGAACTGGACATTGGCGAGAGGAGATTACGGTCAATGTCCCACGAAGTAATTTGCATACATGAAAGATCTAGTTAAACTGAGTGGATATAGGCTATAGATATTGCAGTCGCGTGAGTCATGTATGAAAAATGCTCTGCGTGACTTTGACCAACAAAGGATAAACTTCTAGATTAATAATATATAATTAGTTTTATAGAGGAAGTAATTCAAAAATTCCCAGAGTTATCCGGTCAGTTGATGATTTCTGTTTAAGAATAATGATGAGTGTTGCAGATAATGCAAATGAAAAAAAAAACAAATCATTTACAAAAAATGTTTTCGATAGTTCTGATAAAGGGAATCCATTTCCTTTTGTTTTGTTTTTGTATTTTTATTTAGATATATGCAAAAAAAAAATTCACACATCTATCTAGTAAGAAAAACATTTTTACATTTCACAATAATAGAACAAAGCACATAAGGTTTTTATACAGCATATATAAATTGAAATCTTAGTAATCTTAAGAATCATAGATTTCTTTTTACATATTCAGCACAAATCCTACGAAAAGTGCCAAGACTCGAGGCTTCTTTTAAGGCATTTGGAAGACTATTAAAAAGTTTTTGACCTTTATAAAACACGTTGTTTTGAGTATACACAAGTTTCGTTTTAGGAAGCCTAAAATTGTGACAACTTCTTGTAGGATAATTGTGAATATTTACATTATATATATATAATATTATTTGGCAGATATTTAGGGAGCATGTGACCACATTGACGGCCAATTTCCACGGATGCAAAGTGTTTCCTTAGAAGAATGTATTGAACTGAGTAAAAAATGTGAATATTGCGTCAGTTATATAATAATATGTATCTGAGATTTCTCTTGAGACCAAAAGGTAAAAATGTAAGCCCTTATATTAGAGATTGTATTACATAAATTCTGATTAAACTTTTTATTTATTTGGAACTACCGTGAATTTTTAAGTTTTCTTTTTTTACTGTTATTTATTCCACGCGTCTAAAGCCTTTCTCAACCGGAAAAATTTATAGTATTTTAAGGAAAATCATCAACAAGAGTAAATTGTAAGGTATTTTTTAGCTTTACGGGGCGCTTAAAGTGATATTTCACAAAAAAAATGGCATTATAAAAATAATCAAGCACATAACCGTAATCCTTATATTAAAACAACGTAGAAAGCAGTGTACATTATTAAACTAAACAAAAAATACATGGTGTATGGTTATATATACTCATACATACAGAGGGAGAATACAATATAAAATAATAAAAAAAGAGAACAGTAAGAAAACAGAAGCAAAACATTTAACTTATAACAAACGAACAGAGAGAAAGAGACAGATAAAATGAACTGGAAAGGTGACGAAGATGAAGAATAATGAGAACTTTTATGATGTTACAAAAAAATATACATAATATTGGACTACTGGGAAAATTTAACTGATTATTAAGAATATGACTATTAATGTTGATGGTATTCTTTATTTCTAGTGCTTCTAAATTATGTAATCTGTTGCCATGACCATTGTGTTTAATTATAACAAAGGAACAGAGAGAAAGAGACAGATAATATGAAATGAAACAGGCAAAACATCAACTGAAAACGTAATAAAATAATAATGAGAAATTTAATGATGATGATTATTAGGCTAAGCGATAGTTATTATTTAATTTTTATTATAATATTTATTTTGCATCAAAGGACTGCAATTTTACCATTTTTATTTCAAAAATAAAATTGGCGTCAAGTGTAGTTTTACGCAGTTATCAGTGTTACCTATATACATTTAAGTTGATATAAAAAAGTGTAAGTCAGTAGACATGAATTCAATGACTGCCTAACTTCTACTGGTGGAGGGCTTATCTCGCTATTATATTTCAGTAAGGGCATAAAAACGATCGGGTCTCACGTGAAGGACGTTATTTTTATTTATAAGATAATACATCGTCACAGAGGTGAGTTTAAAGGCATAATATGACGTTGGAAAATGACGAAAAGTTTAGAGGGCACACCAAGAAGACATTGATAGATTGAACAGGTCAGAAAGGTTAATTTGGCGGTTAATTTGAGAATTATATGAGAGCGTATTTTTTATTTGCTCCAATTTTTCAAAGTTTTGCCACTCGGCTCGGTTTTAGGCGGATGTATGGCAGACGATTTGAAAAAAACTTTGAAATAAAACGTTTAAAAAGGTCATAAAGGATTTAGAATATTTTCCAGCTTTAAGGAGACTATGTGGGATGTTTTTGACCCTTAAGTGGCCCAATTGACCTATATTTATCATATAAGCCAATTAGATTCCAAATATTGCCTTATCATACAAGCAATACAAAGGGTATTTTTTTTTCTCCCTTGAAGATTTTTTTTCCGTTTTTTCTTATTGAAATATTAAAACAGCTCACTCGAACCAAGAGCAAACATTTTTATTTTTATTATTATTATTTTTTTTTTTATATTAGTTACTTTGTACATTTAAGTTTCCAAGTATCTAATTATTTCATTTTCTTTTTAACTAATAATATTTTAACTTAAATACTACTTATTATTTTGATTTACATGCGTTTTAAATAATTTTTACAGGCTTTTTAAAATTTATTGATAGGCATAATTTTGATGGTTTCCGGCAGCGCATTATACGATTTCATTCCTTTATATAGTAAGCTGTTTTGGGTGTTGGCTTTATTCTTTTCTGGTAGTAATTTCTTTGCATGCCCTTGTATTATACTTGTGAATATCAACATTGTAGATAATTTTGTTAGAAAAATACTCTGGTAACAATTTTATTTTATGTATAAACATCAATGTGTTCAATGTCAGCATCTGTTTAACTGTCAGCCAATTTAGTTCCTCTGACATTTTAGCTAATTTTGAGTATCTATTTCGCCCAAGTATGATTCTCATTGCTCTATTTTGGAGAATTTGAAACCTGTTTTATTTCTTTGTCGTTAGAAAATAATCGTTGAACAGTAATAAAAATGTGGAGCAATAATGGAGTTGTATATGATAATTGCTGTTTTTCTGGAAATTTTTTGTTGAATTCTTCCCAAAAAAGAAATCTTCTTCCCAATTTTCTTCTGTGTGTACACAGCATGTTTGCTAAATGTTAGTTTTGCATCCAATATAACTCCTAAGTATTTCATATCACTTACATTTTCAGTAATGTCACCATCAATTTTAATGTTGCTTTTACTGCATGTTTTCTTAAATCCAATTATCATACATTTTGTCTTTTTTGTATTTAGTTTAAGTAAAAAATTTAAGTAAACATTGTTATCATTGTGCAACAGATATGAGGGTGTGCCGTGACTTTATTTACATTTACACAAATTTCAAAAATAAAAATCCAGTTTCAGTCAGTAGACATTTAAAATTAAGAGCTTTCATAACATTTTTTTAAAGAAAGGTGTCCCTTATTACTTTATGCTATTATGGTTAGTAATAATATGAGTTTCGATCAAGATCCGTTCAACTGCTAGCCAATTGTCTCACCCACTGAGCTAACGACCATCTAGTTAAGGTTGTACGATAGAATGTCATACTCGTAAATCATAAGTAATTGTTTAAATTTATTGCCAAAACATAATCTTTGAATTCAAATACTTTTATTGAATAAAAAAAGGAATTGAAAGGAAATTGGAGATTAGTCACAAATTGATAAATAGATTTGGTCATAAGTTAACTTAGTGGGAAGATCAAAGTTCTTAGGTATGGTTAAGTTCTTAGTAACGAAGTCCAGAGTGGTAGATACTCTATGTTAATATCGAACTGGTGAAATATCACCATTCGGAATCGAAACGTTGCTTGAAATGGCTTTAGCCGTATTCGGTGACTGGATCTGAATAGCCAGGTTCTTCTCAACCTTCTTCTCCGCCATATCCTTCTCCTCCCTACTACTTTCAGCTTCCATCCCCCAATTGGGGATGCCATAGTCCCACTGTCTTAAAGTAGTAAGATGGATTAGGTGTTGATTAAATTTCTAACCTTTATTGAAAGTAAGTTTAATTTTGTAGCCTGGTGATGCTTAGGCTAAGCGAAACCGGTCGGTCAAAAAAAATTAAATAATATCCGTGGTCTTATACAAAGTTTTTTTAAAATTTCTTTAAATATGTCAAACCACAAAGTGATTGCTTCATACGAAAATATATACAAATAATAAATGTATTATTATTGTTTAGTTTAGAATACGTTGTGCTTGAGGTTTGCTGAGTTTGAATGCATATTTACATATTTAAGGTCACCGCACATCTCCTTATGTAATTTCATGTATAAATATGAAGAGGCAAACGGATTTTGCATAATTGCTTGTAAAGCATGATGCTTAATCTTGGGCGCAGATATTACGCATGTATTAGTCTTCTCGTACTTAAAAAAATGGAATTAATTGTTGAAGTATTTAGTTTTGTTTTTTTTCAAACTAATTATTAAAAAGAAAATGATTTGGGAAAAAGAATTTCATGATGGGACTCTAATAAGGAGATATGGGTATCTACTACCCACTGCAGGGTTTTAGTACAACTTACTTTTTTCAGGATAGTTGCCAGCCGAGCGTCCTATCCATGGGACTACCGACTACCTGTTAATATCTTATTATAAATATTATTCCTTTCACTTTAGCGTTATTCAATTAATTAATTACCAATGACAATGTCACAAAGCCTTCTAGGATGTTTTGTGCATATTACACAATGTTATCCTCTCAAATGGGTGAAGCTAGTACAAACCTTCATTGTGTAAAAAAGTTCGGTTTAACACGTGCATTGCTAACTAAAATTAGTACATATTAAAACCATATGAATGGCGGATCAATTCAAATTGACGAACAGTTACGGGTTTCCCTGTGACCTGTGGAACGACTCGAAGCCGTGTTAAGTGACCAGATCTGAATAGCCAGGTACTTCCCAACCTTTCCCTTCCTCATTTACTTCCCCACCCCACTACTTTCAGCCACAGAACATACCCCTATTGGGGATGCCAATGTCTCACTGGCTCTAGACGGTTGAGAGCAGTTCAGAGACTCTTCTGCGGTATTTACGTAAAAAAAAGTTACAAAAAACCTTGAAGTAACAATATATGGAGAGAGAGCTGATTCTTTTTATCCAACCTATGCAGATTTGGGATAAATCACTTTCTCCGGGTTTTTACGTCGTACACCATGAGAAAGAAAGAGACAACAAATTTTCTCGAATTATCACACCGCTTTAAAATATTGTTAGAATGTTATTCGTGTACCGCGTCTACGTTGACTCCGTTCACACATACGCGAAATAAATTGACATAACTCAACGGTTTATTAGGTTACATGTTATATGTTTTTTTTAACAATACTGTGAAAAAGTGGTTATACGAAAAACAAAAACATAATATATCAACAAGTTCTATGAATGGATGTATAAATACCCCAGCCCTAGTCCAAGCCACGCCAAGGTCTAGCCGAGTCCGGCAAACCTCGTAAAAACTGACTTCAACTCTCTCTACAGCGCTCTCTCTTGTATATTATTGCTCTGAGCAAGAAACCAAGTTGGTCTAAGACCGTATTATATGCGAGTGTTAAATACTTCCACAAAACCATGGCAGGAGACAGCCACTGACCCATTGTTGTTAACACCGCACCATACAATTTTCTTACAAATTAACGTGATGTTTGTTGGTTTTGGCGGTTCATCATTGATTTACAGTAGTGGGTTAACAATAGTAAGTCCATATAATACTTAAAATAGATTCTCGAAGTCGACGATATCTAATAAAATTAAGACTAGGGGCAATCTTCAAGAATGTTTATTTAGTTCACCTGTCAGTTAAGTCGTACATTACTGCGTCTTCTTTAAATTGCCTAAAAATAAGTATTTAGCAATCAGTGAAGTGTCAATTTAATTTCTGCTACATGCTCGGTTGATTTATAGTTCAGTGACTTATTAATTTCGACACAGTCGAACGTTATTTAATCATATATCTCAAACTGAAAGAAATTCTAACACTGTTTGGCGCGGCGTGTGGGTACGCCATATTTTGTCATCGACCAGCTACTAGCCACTCGGTTCCAATCATACCCGCTACTCGCGGCAGGATATTAAATTGTCGCATTCATTTGTGTGTTTTTGTTATGGAAATTTAGAACGATTATCATCAGTGAGATCAAATTATCTATTACCAATCATGTCAACTACAAGAAGCAACAAAATTAACATTGAAAAAGAGGACAAAATTTACATGGAAAAAATATTTGAATATATCGACAAAAAATTCGAATCTTTAAAAAAGGACATAATTAACAAGATTGAATCTCAAGCTATGGAATCTACAAAAAGTATTGAATGCATTAGCGCTCAATACGACGAAATAATTAAAAAATTGGATCTGAGTAACAACAAAAATAAAGAAACTCAAAAAGAACTTGAAACTCTAAAAAAAGAACAGAAAGAAAAAAATGATAAAATTAAAAAAATGGGACTCAGAATAGATGAAATAGAATACAATTCAAAACTTGAGAGTCTTGAAATTACAGGTATCCCTCAAAATAGTGGTGAGCAACTACTGGAAATTGTTAAAAAAGTTGCAGCTGAAGCAGGAATAATGATCAAATTCGCCGATATCTCCGCAGCAACGAGAATCACGGATCGACGATTTAATGCTCCATCTAAAATTCTTGTCAACTTTATGGATACAAATGTAAGAAATCTCCTTCTCTCCAAGAAAAGGGAAATTGACCATAACTTATTAAAGGATTTAACACACGGCCAAATATACATCGGCGAAAAAATTACTCCATACCGCAAATAAATCTTATGGAAAACAAAACAACTAGCAAAAGAAAAAAAATACGAATTTGTATGGTTCAAACATGGAAAAATAATGGTTTGAAAATGTCAAAATGATAAAATCATATACATCAATCACCTGGATGACTTACAAAAATTAAACTAACGAAACCACAAAATAGACCAATCGTAATAAAATATTCTAAAATGGATGATAAACCAGAAAATCTGTCAACTCGAAAAAACAATTTTAACATACTAAACCAAAATATACGTAGTGTCAAGAAATTTTTTAATGATATACAAAAGAACGTATTAATTTCAATTAAAAATGGAAGATTATATCTCAAAACAAATTGACGAAAACTATAATATTCAAGAAGATATATGTGAAAACCTAAGTGAAGTTAATAATTGGTGCCACAGTGTAAAATCCCCATTTTTAGTTCTAAACACAAACATTAGGAGCATTGCAAAAAACTTAGATAAACTTTTAATAAACCTAAATAATTTACATGTGCCACCGGTTTGCATAGGGTTAACTGAAACGCATTCAAACAGCGATCAACATATAAATGCCCTACCCAACTATCACGGATTTGCGACAAAGACAGCAATAAACAAAAACAATGGAGTTATAATGTACATACGTGATGATTGTGAAGTTACTAATATTGCTGAAGTAAACATAGAACTTGTAAATTGTTTAAATATAGAATTTAAATTTAAAAATAATATTTATAGAGTTATAACAATATACCGAACACATAATTCAAGCATAACAAACTTCACAAATGAACTTTGTCAATATCTTAATACACTATCAAAAAAATTACGATTTTATGTGGTGACTTAGTTTACCAGAAAAAATAAGATTAATTAATGATGATCTTAAAGAATTCAAAACACAATTAAAAAATTACACTGAAAACTTAAAATAAATATCTTTGAAAAATCATTACAGCAAATTATTAGTAACTAAATAAACAACACCCCCTAATACACACAAGCATTGCTTTTTTATGAGGGTAATTTATAATTTATAATGAAATGTTCATATTTAAAAATATATATATTGATAAAACACTTGTATAACACTACTATGTATTATGTTTGATAATAAAAAAAAAAATAAAAAAAAATTCAAACGGCACAAATTCGATTCATGTTCAGCAATTCAGCATCCCTCGAAATTCTATACTAAAGATTAGATATTTTTCATAAAGACTTACTCATCGAAAAAGTGCAACATTGATTTAGCGAAGATTCGTACCTGAAACAAAATAAAACCATAATTAGATTTTTAATTTTTTTATTTAAAATAACTAAAAAAATATATTTAAACTTTTGTAGCACAGTATCAAGTACCTTGTGTAACCAATATTATAACCAAATTATTTTTTGACAATAACTAAATAGGTATCATATTTTCGTAAAACAACCCGTAATGTTAATATTAGAATC
The DNA here is from genome assembly GCA_022651775.1 of Drusus annulatus. Taxonomy (NCBI): domain Eukaryota; kingdom Metazoa; phylum Arthropoda; class Insecta; order Trichoptera; family Limnephilidae; genus Drusus; species Drusus annulatus. Next base: position 241,051 of record JAGWCC010000065.1, on the reverse strand, counting down.
AATCATCTTAGATGTTTAAATAACCACGGTTTTTCTGAATTTGATAATCATCTTATTGATAAAGATCGTACCTTCAATTAAAGCACCGGTGCTCATATTATTTTTAAAATGATCATGGCAACATATTCAATAATATAGAATACTAGAAATAAAGAGAGCATTAAAATTAAAAGTCATATTCTTAATAATCGGGTAAATTTGTCCAGTAGTCCAATAAACTATAAAATTTATCATTTTTCTTTAATCACCTTCTCAGTTGACGTTTTGTTTCTTTCAATTCATATTATCTCTCTTTTTCTTTCTGTTCCTGTGCTATAATTTACATATTATTCTATTGTTTTTTCTTTGCTTAGTTATTTTATTTTATAATTTGTTCTCCCTTTGAATGTATATTTAACTGCACACTTTGTATTTTTTGTTTAGTTTAATTTTAAACTCTGAGGATTCTTAAGCTAAGCAAAACCGGACGGTCATAAAAATTAAAATAATATTCGTAGCCTTATCCAAAGTTATTTTTTTGGATATTATATTTTTTTCAGAGGAAAAACAAAATGATAATATTTAATGGTTGTCTTAAAAAAACAGTATTTAAAAAAGCCATTCTTTAAACAAAGTTTTTTACTCTCTGTATCCCTATACAAGAACAAAGGTTTTGGGAAAGAAATTGAATTTCCTGTTTTAAGGTCAGATTTCAGCATCACGTTGAAGAGTGTACCATAATAAAATAGAAGGTTACAGGACGCGGAGTTGAGGAGATACTATGGTTTTGAACAAGCTCAGGTCTGTCCACACTTGACCTTTTCGGAAAACTTGATAGTGATGTAGCGTTTGATATTTCAGTCAATTTTTCAAAATATTATCAAGTCTCTCCCATACAGTTAGGCAATTTATCATTATACCAAGTGATATGAGATAACGTAGACAATTTTCTAAAACTTATAAAAATTCTGTATGAATCCTACGGCGAACATTAATTTCTTTCAAAAGTTCAGCAAATATATTAATAATAATAATATATCAATAAAAATTACACTATTTTTAAAGCATAATTTTTATGTAGTAGGTAAATGGCGTTTTACCAAGAAAGAATTTTTTACGGCCTCTATTGTCGAGTGGTAAGACGCTCGACTACGAATCCAAAGATCACGGGTTCAAACGCGGCGTTAGGAAACAACTTTTTTTGAATTAATATGTATCATAACACTTTTTCAAAAAAAACATAAAACTTTTTCAAAATTTCATTAAAAATAATCTAAAGCATATTTGCGGCACGTTCCAGAGTGGTAGATACACTAAGTATCGCCCTGGTGAAAAACTACAATTCAGAATCGAAACGTTGCTTAAAAAAGGCATCAGTCGTGTTTGGTGACCAGATCGGAATAGCCAATTACTTCCCAACCTTCTCCTTCCCCATCTACTTCTCCTCCCCACTACCTTCAGCCTCACAACATACCCCAATTGGGTAACAGTTGGGACTCTCGTATGGTATTCACTATTTTAAAAAAAATGCCAATAGTTTAATGGCACACAATAAATATAAGAAATAATACACTATAATTATGATAACTGTAAAATACTTAGTTATTCATTTTAAGCCAATTGTATTTAGCATTTTAATAATAAGTGCACATATGGAGAACTTAAAAAAATTACAAAACTACAGTATTCAATAAATTATATATTTTATAATATGATAATATTTAAATGGCGCAATTTTCCCGTAAGGCACGAACTACAGTACATTTATTCATGCGCGTTATCTCGTGTTAAATTACTCCTACAGTTTTGTTTTCATAGAACCACATAACATTCAACTGTTATTACGAGCGGCGTATTAAAATAATGATATGCATTGTAAAAATTAAAAAGGGATCATGAATATTATCATTAAAATCTATTCCAAGCACACCCATTGTGATGAACTTTACATTTAATTCACGTAGGTACTTAATTCAATATCATAAAAGCTTACACGATGGGTAAAGCACCCTGTTACCTGAATGGGAGAAGCCTTAGGATTACGAAACGTATTGTGATGATAAAACTCCAGTTATTAGCCGGGAGTGTGCACGTTATATTATTAATATCTGATTGAAACGCCCACGGATGCTTGAGAACAATAGCTCTCGGTGCATCTCGTACACTTCATTCATGAACAATGTTCAGATTGGTTGCAGCCGATTGCAATTATTTCCAGCCAGACTCATATGCATACAATTCATGCGGCTCTGGTTATATTATGATGCCACGGAGAAAGTGCATCTCTTTGATTGATGCCACGGTGATAACGAATATGATAATTTATTAATAATGCACCAGTAACCACTCATCTACTACTCTGTGAATTTAAATACTGACGCTTTTATTATAAAAATGATTTATTAGACATGGAGGTTTTCATATTACGTAATGTAACATGTGACCCATGAAAAATTACGGAATGTAACTAAACTTGCTAAGAAAAAACATTATGGGTAGGTACTTTATTAGATAGGTGAGGCTTTGAAAAGATTATTTAAAAATAGATCGTTTCAATTAACATCAGTTCCGACACTTGAAAACTTCACACTTGTACGTACGTACAAAATAAATTATTATGTTGTGTAATAATTAGAAAAATATATTTAGTATATATTTTTCATGGTCAAATAAACTTTATTTAATCTAGACTCGTACTCCTAACATCAATTAAATATTAAATACAAAGACATATTATTAAAAAAATGAATTTGCTATTTGGTAAGATATTTTTTTTCTATATTGCCATTGTGATATCATTTAAAATTTTAGTCCCAGATATGGAAAAAAAATTACGTAAACTGAAATTTCCCCTTTTTGACTTAGACTTAACGACACGGCAAAAAACGCAAACTACAATAAATTGTAGTTTGCGTTTTAACTGTGCTATAAATAACTGTATATTATCTGAAGAGAATTCTCAGTTATGCGTACAAGAGATGTGTGACCAAAAATTCAAGGAATTCAATTGGCAAAAGCTCTTGAAATTGATTGTATCTTCAGGGGATAATAGTATAAAGCCTTAAAAAAAACTTTTATAAATGGATGGACATATTTTAGATACGATACCTTCTTCTTAAAGAGGCGGTAGCGCCTGTTTCTGTTTAGGGTTCTCTCTATGGGGTCGGGTACCTTTGTGATTCATGATATCCATCAAAGTAAACCACCGTGTAAAAAAAAACACTCCTTTACCTTGAAGTATTTAGCTGTGGGTATTTTATAATCCGACTCGGGTGCAAGGTGCCCGTTTGATCTTCGAAGCATTTGGATAGTTGAGCATAGACCATACACGTCCTCGAGAACCCGCGGCAAGGTCATCGGTTACTGAAACCGGTCTTGAAACAATCTAAATAAACCTTTATACCCATATAAAACTATGCCACCTCGAAGAAAGGGATAAATCTTATGGAACAAAATTGTAGAAACTATGGTTTTGGTGGATTACCTTTTAAATAGTGATAAAAAGAGTCAAGTTTAAGCCCTTGAAACAGGGTTTGTTCCGAGACCGACATTATGCAGTATACCTGTCTAGGGTAGGGACTTAAGGGGCAAATCGACTCACGCCCACAAAATATCCCTTATTAAATTAGACTCCCGGTTAATTATTACGCTTCTTATCAACGTTAACGTAAAATTGTGGAATTATTACAATCAAAGGTATCTAAAACGAAATGAACGATATGTTATTAGTTAATTGAGTTTCAAGATAATTGAATTAATTACAAAGCAGAAATGAGCAATCAGCAAGAATAACAAACAATAAAAAAATAAATAATAATAATTATATACTAACCTCAAAACTCATTAAAAAAATCAAGAAGTAATGGGGCGTTTTCGAAAGTAATTATTTTATTTTAAAATTTGACATATTTCGGTGTCTATTTGCCCCAAAGTCCCCTTGCCTAAATGGGTAGTAAAAAAAAGCCAAATGGAATTTTAAACGTTGTCTCCTCAGGTATTTGATTGTTTCATTGTTCGAAAACACGTCATATTTTCATTTATCCTTTTTATGGCATTTGGGAACCGCAGAGATAGCTGACCACTGACAGCGGTTATTTGAAATTTACAAAATATTTATTAGTTTTGAATCTTCTTGTCATGTTTACCCTCTTTGTTCAATTTCCTGATTAACGAAAGAACTGTCTATTTTAATAATGTACATCTTAAATCGTTAATATTGTTTTTTTTTTAAATATCATTAACTTAGGTAATGTAATAAATAAGTTGATAACGCTATATTAATTTCACTGAGGTATCATTTCTAGTACTATGATCACCCCTGAAGAGAGTATCGTATACTTGTAAAGTAAATGTATAATTTATTTTTGTAGAGAATACCACACAAGATTCGTAACTGCTCCCAACCGTCTAGCGCCAGTGATACTATGGCATCCCCAATTGGGGTATGTTGTGAGACTGAGAGTAGTGGGAAGAGGAAGGAGATGGGGAAGAAGAAAGCTAGGAAAGTACCTGGCTATTCATTATTTAGTATATTATTTTATTATAATGAATACCTTCACTGAGACGGCTCTCCAAGTGAGCCGGGAAATGTTAAATTGATCATTATAAGGTATTTAGCCAAGAATTAGAAAATAAAATAAAGAAATCAATAGAGAATGTAGGTATTTATTAAAGGGTAGAAAATTTGTTTGTTTGTGCGATTTATGACTTAAATCTTTGATTAAATCATAGAAATTGTATATTCCATTAAATAATTTGGTCGCTAGTTAAGAGAGTGTTAACATGTAACCTACAAATACTATTATCTATCTCAGAGTGGTAGATAAGTGGTAAGTATCGCCCTGGTGAAAGACATGACGAAATGGCTTTAGCCGTGTTTGGTGACCAGGTGTGAATAGCCAGGTACTTCTCAACCTTCTTCTTCCCCATCTCCTTCCCCACCACGGTACTTTCAGCCTAACAACATACCCCAATTGGGGATGGCATAGTCTCACTGGCTCTAGACGGTTGGGAGCAGTTGGGACTCTTGTGCGGTATTCAAAATAATAAAAAATACAAAAACGTGTGAAACGATACAAAATAAAGAATTTGTGATTCGAATCTGTGTAAAAAGAATTGCTGGATAATATGCAGTTTCCTGTTGTATAATTCTAGAATAGATTATTATCAAAAACGAAAATGGGTATTGTTGTTCAGCTATGAAATTAGTCGCCATTAGATTTCGTCTTTAATGAGAGGGAAAGCTATTGTAAAACGCACAATACCTATCTAATAATATTGTGTTGAAATTTGAATTTCAATTCTAAGTTCGTTTCCATTGTTCGTCTTCTGCAGGCATTAATTTACGCACGTACGAGTGGGAAGTACTTTGTACATTGTATTTTTAGTTGACTGTGTCACAATAAATCTTGGCAGGTGTTGCCAGTGTTGTTACACTGTCATATCACGGACAAATATCAACAGTAGCAGAGCAGTGAGCAGCTCATGCCGCGAGGCGCCGTTCACATCGGGATTATTTAAGTGCGATTCAGATTTATTGCAATCCTGATTTAGTACGGAATCTGACGTGTGAACTGAGTGTGAATATAATTATAAATAAACTCATACGGCAAACTTGCCAAACAGTTAAACGCAACTCCAACCATAGACATAAAATACAAGACACGTCATATTCATACAAATCTTACGAAAAATGTAGCACCACTAATGTTGCACCACTAAATGTTGCACCCGCGTATGAAAATGATAGCCATTCAAAGAATATGTGTGTGCGGTTGACTTGGTTAAGTGCAACCAGGCGCGTTGTCTCAGTAACGTATCTATATTATTTAATTCATCTAAGACTCCAACACTAGATCTTAAAGTTCAGTAACTACAAAATTCTTTTTTTAACGACTTTTTTATAATTTCTAATTTTGAAACTGTTACTGACTTTTTTATAGTTTTCATACTTTATCAATACCTGTTAATATTTATTGGTTATTTATTGAAATAATATAAACTCTTATTTCCTTTAAATAGGATGAAGAAAGGGATGCTTAGATGGTTTGGACAGTTTTAAGTACCAACATATTAACTATCCTCAATCTATTTTCCTTTTCTTTGATTTGACAAATATTAATATGAATTCATACGTTTCATCTGAATTTTTATACCCTAAGCTTCTGGTAAATTGTTTTTTTTTATCTGTTGATGTACACATGCACTGTTATACCCATATCTAAACCTTTTGAACGATTTGTGATAACGATCATGATTTTAGATAGTTTTAATTTGTATACATATTATGTATTATTTTCTCCTTGTTAGTTAATCTTACTAGCATAATTAATTGAGTATGAAGCGCACTTGAGACGTGATATCACAAAACTGTACTTTACAAGTTAACTAACTAACTAACCATCACGCCGTTTCCCCGCAGGGGTAGGCAGATTACCAATATCATCGACGTAAACAAAAAACGGACTGAAGCTCCATTTTGGGAAGCTTACACCAGATCACTTTTTTGTTTTATTTACAATGAAATTCTTAAGTCTTCAGTACCTGGTTGGATTTTGAAAAAAATAATAATTAGGTAATTCAATGCTCTCATAGAGTTACCTAAAGCAAAGAAAAGCTAAAAAAGTCCCAAACTTGTGTCGTTTGAGTCAAGCCTTCTCCTAAATGGAAAATATATTTTTAAAAAAAAATTGATCAACACTGCATGTTTAGCTCATTTTTGACCTTTACGTTGACCATTAAGCCGCTTTACCTTCCCAGCGACGATATGGTTTTTAAACAAATACTGTTTTTTTTTGCTATTTTGGGGGGCGGCTAATATTCTGGCGCCAATCCGATTTTTTGACAAGTGATGTGAACAGCGCTTCACGGGATAAAATTATTGCAAAATATTATTATTCGGGGCACGAACTAAATAATATGGACGTAGAACATAAAACTCCCATACACGTGTTGGCACACTGAGCCCAGAATGGCTTCGGGCCATTGTGACACCTTCGGCGATTGTTTATTTATGCGCTTCTATTGTTGGGATCATTTTCGTGATTGTCTCTTTGTGACTAATGCAGTTTTGAACGGCAGCCTTTGTCAGGCTCGAGTGACAATGGCTATTACAGATTTACTGTGCTAGGGTATTCTGTAAGACAAGAATTTATGGCTCTGAGAAACCTGCCAACGACTGTTAAAAGCCCATTTGGTGCCAAACACCACCGTCTTAGCCGACGAAGGATGTAAATTCCGATATTGCGTAATGCGTACATAGGAAGTGAAGTTAGCCGCAACGACTTTTAGATATTTTATTAATTGACTTCCTGCACAATGTGTATTGAGTGGTATTTCACCTCAAGTGCGCCTTAATTTGATACTATGAATTTTATCAGCTTATCTATTCAGTGTGATTTTCTTACGTAAAGCTATTAAAACTTTTAACACCCTTAGATACTTCAAACAAAAAAAATAAACACAAAAGAAAAAGCCAATCGATTATTTCAGTTTAAAAAAAGAGGCGCCTTTAGATTTATTGTGCGATAACAACCTCTTTATTTAATGGAAATCTTAACTAACTAACTAAACCATCATGCCGTTTCCACGCAGGGGTAGGCAGAGAGGACGAACCGCCATATAACTCTGTCTTGGCACACACTCTTTGCTTCATTCACATTCATACATCGTCTCATACATATTTTTCTGTTATTCGCTCTACATGCTCAAACTATGTAAGCGTCCCTTTCTTTATCCTATTCATTACGCTTATATCAGCCTTGCATTATTTCCGAAAATTCTCAGTTTTTGCGGCTATCTAACGTTGAAAATAATAATAATAATAATACTTGGCTAATTTATACAGCCAACTATTATAATATATAGTGAAATATCACCTCAAAAGCGACAATTACCGGATAAAATATTATGATATATATGAGATATTGAAATAATGAAGCAACAGTAAATTAAATACATTTCCACGAGTGAAATGTTAATTAACATATTGTCAAAACCAAATTAGTTTATGACGATTTAATTAGTGATCATGTAACTGATATGACCGGGGTAACTGTGCGTGTGGTCAGTATTTATACTCGTATTAGTACTTCAAAAGTCGATGTGGATTTTCAAGTTATAAAGATGTAGATTAATAATAGTAATAATAAATTATTCATTCCGGAATGTAGGCAGGTGCAAGTACAATTCTACATATCTCACAGAGAAAATACATACAAACAAGGATATAAAAAATACAAAGGAGTAAAAAGTATTTAAAAAAAAAAACAGAAAAACGACGGATAAATTAACATAATATTATAAAAGCAGGAAATAAAATACAAACAGTACAAATAAAATAATAATTCTTGATAAATAAGTATGTACACTATGAGCTAGAGTTAAAAGGATGTAAACTTAAAATATATGTGTGTAAAAAGGGTGTAAACTAAAAAAATGTGTGTAAACTAAAAACACCTGTGTGTAAAAAGGGTGTAAACTACAAATAGATGTGTGTAGAAAAGGTGTAAGCTAAAAATACGTGTGTAAAAAGGGTGTAAACTAAAAATATATGCATATAAAAAGGGTGTAAACTAAAAATAGATGTGTGTAAACTAAAACACACATGTGTAAAAAGGGTGTAAACTACAAATAGATGTGTGTAGAAAAGGTGTAAACTAAAAATACGTGTGTAAAAAGGGTGTAAACTAAAAATATATGCATGTAAAAAGGGTGTGAACTAAAAATAGATGTGTGTAAAAAAGGTGTAAACTATAAATATATGTGGGAAAACTAAAAACATATATGTGTAAAAAGGGTATAAACTAGAAATATATGTGTGTAAAAAGAACCGACACAAACCCAATTAAACAAATATATAGGACACCGATAAAAGCCTTTCTTATATCGAAAACCAAAGATCTATTAAAGAATTATGTTAGAAGCAATACGTTTATAAAGCGCTATTTAATGAAATTTTATCCAGAGAGTGTTTTACTAAAAATAGTAGACTTTTCCTAAAATGATAATTGATGCGGCGGTGTTCTTCTCACTTATAATTATCCCTACAATTCTGAACATTTCGACGTACTAATAAAATACGTAAAAAAAATAAAAATATATGGTTCAAACCTTAAAGAAAAAATGTTCAATTTAATTTCTTAATACAAATTTTTTACTCGGCAATAAAAATAAAGGGTTTTCCAATAAATAAAAAAAAACGAAAAACAAGACCATTAAAATAAGTCATGACAGCTGAAAATTGTTTTCTATTTGCCATAAATAGAAAGCGTAGTAGAAAATAACGAAAACATCAATATGCCTATTAATATATATTTTAATGCGTAAGTTAAGTTGAATAAAATTCAAACTACGAGTAATTTTCATGAACAGAAATTTGAAACTTTCATTAAATAAATTTTAAATCAGTTCAGCGCAACGTGACAAAACAATGCCTACCCATTGCAAAATGACATTCATGTTTAACTGAAAACACTTACCAAATATGCGTTATTTGATTAACAACAGAACTGTTTTACACATAATCGAAATAGTTCCCATAAGTCTGTTTCATGTCCATGACCTACATAATATATATTTTACACTCTACAGTACACATATAATATATGCTCGTATGTATAATAAAAAAATTGGAATGAAAATATATTTAAAAGAGTTGCAGCTGCCTACACTGCCTACCTTAATTAAATTAACGTTCCCCCAACCTTTTTCTATACTACCTACTTAATTGATATTGTTTTTTTTAAACATAATTTACAACATTTCAATGGGCAGCTGTTCGACGTAACACATCAGAAAAACATACAAATATTTTGAAATGGGAATGAATTATTTCTTATATTTTCGTAGAAAGCAATCACTTTGTGGTTTGACACACTTAAAGAAATGAAAAAATAACTTTGTATAAATCCACGAATATTATTTAATTTTTTATGACCGACCGGTTTCGCTTAGCCTAAGCATCATCATCGTTTAGTTTAATTTTGTACCCTGATGATCCGGTAGGTCATAAAAATTAAAATAATATTCGTGGTATTATACAAAGTTATTTTTTCATTTCTTTAATTAAATCTATAAAGCAGAAAACCTGTTTTCAGGTTTTTGGAGGTGCAAAAGTTTTACGCCAAGAAATGTGCAAATTTTCTTTCCGTAATATCTAGGGCAACGTAATTTCATTGGTTATATTAAAACGTACAACAAAATGACTTGCGTGCAGTATTTGAATTGCAAATTTGTTGCAAAAATTGCAATAGCAAAAAAAATGAGGAAATTTGCTTTGCTGAAAACATTATTTTTTTGCTTTTTTACGTTCTAAGGTTCTGCATATGATGAGGCTGTCATTCACTAAGACGCTTACGGAGATTCTACTGGCTGGCCGAGTTGCCCAGTGGCCTGAGAGGCTAATTTAATACCGCCGATCCTTTGAGGCGAGATCCATAGAGGGTTCGTATTATGCCCAGCCGTAACCTTATTATATCGAGCGTTTGCGCAATAAGGGGGATCTGTGAACTGCGCTTGAACTGCGCTTTACAAAGGCTGGGGTAATTATCTCATGTATGAAGAGTTTGTACACAATTGAAAAAAATATCAATCTTTTTGATGTTGTTATAATAAATACCTCGAGGAAATTGTCGAAACTTTAAATAAACATGACGAGAGTGTGTAGTATAAGATCAATTTGAATATTTATTTCAGTAAGTTAATTTTCAAAGTTTATATTTCAAAGAAAACGTTTGACCTGTGTAAGAATTTAATATCAGCCCTGATGATGGATACTAGACACTGTCCAAATACATCTATTACCACAGTGCCACGGTCGCAAGAAGAGTGATACGGTAGTATAATACTGCTCAACACTCCGAGGATATACCGCCATAATGATAATAATGATAAATGGATAACTTTTATAGCACCATTTTCGTGGGAAAATCACCTCAAGGGCACTTTTCAAATGAATTTATCTAACCTATAACTTAAACTAATAACTAATAACTTACAGTTAAGATTTATTACTAATGGCTTACAAGTAACATATTCAACTAGTAACTTACAATTAGGACTAGTAACTTATAAGACATCTAAGACTAAATCATAAGACATCTAAGACTAAGTCCAAAGACATAGTCATAAGACTATTTGTCGTAAAATTGGCACTTGTTGCTTAATTGATCAAGTCACTCAAGTAACTTGCAATCTAAATAAAAACTAAATCAATACCTACGCAGTTTGAAATGTCTTGAGACAGAAGCGTTTTCATTATAATACAAATCACATCCTACGGTACTTTCGATATTATTATAATATTATAACACCACATTTATATAGTGAGCAATTTAGTTACATTTTACCGCAAGTTCACTTTTACTCGAGTAGCCTAATAATTTATCAATCATCTAAACTTAATTTAAATAATTATATGTTTTAAAGCACTTATGTAATATATAAACATGTGTCAACTAGTTTGAAGAAGGAGTGAAGAACTATCTGAGTTAGAAACTAGTTGTCAAGGAGATTAGTGTTTTATCCAAAAATAGTTGACACTTAATAATAATATTTGGATGATTTGTAAAGCGCAGTTTTTGTGAAAAATCACCTCAAGGGCGCTGTACAGATCTTATTTTCTATTATTAGAAATTAATTCCTAGTTTAAATGAGAAAATATTTAGGAACATACTTACCTGGCAGGTCCCATTAGATAGACACACTTATTAACTAAAAATTATAATTATGATTTTTATTTTTTAATTTTTATTTTATTTATTTTTTCCGATTTAGGGCATTAGAACGAAATATAAATATTGACTTTCTGAATTTGTCGTACAGTACAGGATTTGGTTAAAATTTGTATATCTAAAGGTAAAAGAGACAGATTATGTTGAGATTCTTTTAACTAATTTAAGGATGTGAGAGTTTGAAAAGGTAAGTTTTTAGTTTGGACCGAAATTCTGTTGGGCTCGTGTTATACATCTTGTATATGTATAACAATAAAGTGGGTTAAAACAAAATGTACTATTATTTAAATTAAAATTTCAGGCCACAGCGTGTTTACTTCCTTTGAAAATCTAGTCTGAATTTACATAAGATAATCGATTCAGAGGAGCTCCTCTTACTCTAAATTGCTTATACCGTGAGATTCGTAAGGTATTAGAACTCCAAAAAGACAATATGTCGACGTTTTACTGATCGTGACAATATGATAATTTAAAAAAATACGAATACGCTTATAACGAAAGGAAATAGAAAAGCGCCTACATAATAATTTATGTTTGAAGGCGAACTTTGTGGCTGAGGAAAGTTCAATGAAAGTAGACCGTAGCTCAAGGTCTACATTTTTTATTATTTTAATGTGAATACCTCATAAGAGTCTCAACTGCTTTCAACCGTCTAGAGCCAGTAAGACTATGGCATCCCCAATAGGGGTATGTTTTAAGGCCGAAGGTAGTGGAGAGGGGAAGGAGATAAGGGGAAGGTCGGGAAGTACTTGGCTATTCAGATCTGGTCACCAAACACGGCTAAAGCCATTTCAAGCAACGTTTCAATTCTGAATGGTGGTCTTTCACCAGGGCGATACTTAGAGTATCTACCACTCTGGAACGTGCCGCAAATATACTATATTATATTTTATACCAATTAAATGTGTTATGACGCATTTTAAAAATAAAATTTATTAGCGCACACCGGGTTCGAACCCGCGACCTCTGGATTCGTAGTCGAACATCTTACCACTCAACCATGCAGGCCGTCAAATTTATCACTTCATTTATCTACATTTGTGGATGCAGTATCCAGGGCACAATCGTCAAAGATTTTGTTCAACTTCCTGAGGGAGCGGAGCTTTAATAAAAAGCAAAAGAAGAGAAATAGAAGCGTAAGAAAAACGTGTTAAAAAATTTCCATTACATTGATTAAAACGAAAACACCCGCATACGTTATCCTTAAGCGCTGATTGTTTTAAAACCCTCCATACGAGTACATAGTGCCTACGCAACATGACGAAGGATGAAACTCTCGAAATAGAACTTTAAGCAATGCGTAACCGCGGGTCAACTTTGGATCAACCGGGGTCGAAGTTTATCGTTCTTGGTTTACGCATCTAGACCCCGGCTTATCCAAACTCCGCGTAATACTGCGGTCTGATTAATTTCGAATGGCGGCACCTCGCCACTCGGATCCGTGTCTATGTTTAGCATTCGACGGACGGAGCTTTGGAAAATTAAGCATTGTGCAAATGGAAATTAGATTTTGGGTCGAGGACAAAAGACAATTTTTTGATTATTTTTAATCAGGATTTTCCATTATCTTCTTTGGAATGTTCGATGAAACTTTTAGGCTGTGTATTTTATCGTCATTACAGAAACAAAATGACACGAAACTTGAACAAAGACTGAGCTTTTCGAAATAACGCGTTTAGGGAGTTTTTGGAATGACAAAATTCAGTAATTAAACGAGATTACGACTACTAATCATAAATAAGCAATATTATTGTTTTTAATAATGAAAATTATAGACTTCCCAACACATTATTATTCATCGCATACGTACAATTTTGTTAAAGGAACGACGTGCGACGTTTTATTTAACACAATCTGAACCTGTCACGGTATGAAAGTTTCCAGCATTTGTGAAGAATGATTATAGTTTAGTTTATTTTATTATGCGTATAACTGTGTAATTTTGACATTTAAGCGACGTTAAATATAAGTAACTACTTGATAACATTATAAAATAAATTTATGTTATTATATTTGTATTTGAAACTGAAAAAAGGTCACCAAAGGGGGTGACGTAGTTACCCCATTTGATTTTGCTAATTAAAGCGTTTTCACGACATAATCTTAGGTAATTTATTTTTGGTAATAATTAGAGGGAAGTATATTTATAATATTTCAGTAATCTTTATCTAAGATATCGCACGAAACTCTCGTTCGGGGTTACATTAGAACTCCTTTTCTAATCAAGGTTTTATTTGCAAAAAGTGCGCGATATAATGTTTAGAATTTAAAAAAATAAATTATGATCAAATTTACTTATAGTCTGGAAAATAAATTATTCAGAACTTTGCATAAAAATAGATAGACAGTAGATTATTTATGTACGAAATATAATACATAGCAGTGCAAATCATTTACGAGGGTGAAATTTTTCACCTGTTGTAGTTAGGTGCCCACGCATACGGTATACGGTGGGTGTATATTTTACAAAGTAAGTACCTATAAAGCTCGTAGTCCATTGAATTGAACATAATTAAATTAAGGGCAGCTATGGCTCCTTTGAGTTGAACGTGTTAAAACGCGTCGAATTATCCTTTGAAATATCGCGTTTTGAAATAATAATAATAAAAGTAGGTTTACAGCTAATTTATAAAGAGCTCTTCTTGTTTGCCTAATATCACCACAAGGGCGTTTTACATCACTAAAAAAATATTTAAAACTATATATTTGTGAACAATTATGGTTTCCTAATTATATATTGAAAAAAGCGCGTCCTTCTAATACATTTATTTATTTACGGTCAATGACCATTCACAAACGTAATAAATATATGTCAGTACATACACAGAAATCTATACTCTAGGAACACTTTGGACACAGTGACTATCCATCAAAGCAATGCAAAGAGCACGTAGATAGCAACTCGCAATACAAAACATAGGAAAAACATTATAATTAAAGTTATTTACGTATTTAACATAATATGCTTCAATATATCAGTTTTTACCTGATCTAGGGATATATCAAAGTAGTATTCCATATTATCTTGACTAAACTTAAATTATTTTGAGTTTATTTAGCTGTACACTACCATCAGCCGCCCTTGAGAGTTTTCCCACAAAAACAGCGCTATAAAAGTTATCCATTATTATTATTATTTTCAGATTATTTGCATATTTGGGCATTTCAAATATGAATTCGGTTATTGTACTGAAGAGGTGAACCGATAGAAGTGTTATATGGACATGTTTTGTGTGCTGAAGTAAGGGCAATTTACTTCTTGTGAAAATGATCTAACCTTTTTAAATATCGAAATCATTTTTTTAACCGATAGTCAATTTCATTGGCCTATCTGAGATCTAGGATTAGAAAAGTCTGACATCGGTTTTCTTTCAAACTGGTATAGATAATATTTCATTTTATATATATTTATGAATTGAGGTAACAGGTAAAAGAAACATATTTAAAAATATACATTTTTCTCAATGGGTTCTAATCAAATTTGATTTTACTTCTTAATTTGACTTCTGATTATTTCTTACACAGATTAATTTTCAGTTTTCGACATTTTACGAAATGTAATTTTGGTTGTTTAACAATCACTTTTTGATTCTTACCAGTTCTAAAAACGGCCATTTATAATCCTAATTGTTATTATTGCCTTTGATTGTTTGTAGAGGCTTTGATCTAGAGAAAATTGCGTAGCAGGTAGGCTCGAATAATTTGAAGTATTGAACCGGAAGTCGCGGCATAAAGGGTTCCACCGGATGTTTGTATTCGAAAAAAGCGGGAATGGAAACAAGATGGCGAAAGGCCGCCATTTTCAGTTCATTAAGTAAGAACGATTCGGCGAGAATTTTCATCGGAGATTGAGTTAAATTTGCAATTACTTTTGACGAAGTGATCACTTTGTCAACGTTCATATTTAAAAGGTTTACAAAATAATACATTTATAACCTTAGCGGTTGATCAAAGCTCAGAATTATACCACAAACAATGCTAATGATTTGAGACTTCGAAACAAGCTTTGTACCGAATAATTACTGATGTTGCAAAATAAGACATTGTCATTAGAATAACGTCTTATTCTACAAAATACCACAAGATAGACAGAACAGTATGGTAAAGGTACTTCCAACCATTAAACGTCGAAAGTTTGCCAGTAAGTTCATTTCAATAATTAATATTGTCTATCGAAGAAGAGCTTAAAAGCAATTAACTGTACAGACCACTGACGTATAATACATCAATCGCTTAGACACACGATAGATCCATCAGGAAATTTGTAATTAAATATCATTTCAATTAGGGTAAATTACCCAGAATAATTTTGTTTATCCGATGGGAATCTCTAGTGATAGATAATATGTCAATCGAAATATGTTTTTTATAAAGCGGGTAAATTTTTGTATGTTTAAAAATGAATGAGAGAGATGAGATGGCCGATAAGAAAATTGACTGAGGGGTATATACAGAAAAAAATAATTCAGTAATTGCCAGTGAAGACTTGACAAAAGAAACGAAACTTGCAGTTCATGATGTAATTCCAATATTAATCCAGTACGGCAGTGAGGCATATAAATGGCAGAAGAAGGGAGATAGTACCTACGTGGATGCAGTACAAATGAAATTCCTAAGGGATATGAGTGGTAAAACCAAGAATGTCAATGGACGCAATTCCGATATAAGTGTAAATAACCAGATTGAAATAAGGACGCGGATTCGAAACATCTTTGAAACGTAGAGTGTGTGAAAACAGGGTCAAGAAAATATATAGTACACGAGTAGATGGACGATGTCTGGGACGTCCCAGGAAGGTATGACAACGTTGAGTGAAACAAATACTTCAGTCGGTTCATTACAATAGTAAATATGCAAGAATAAAATATTATGTATAATAATTGTTAATACTTGGATAATTAATAAATTTTCATATTTGTGATAAATCTCTTAAAGAGCGTTTACGCTTGATGAGGTATGAATGAATGCTGTAAAAATGAAATCTGTGAGGCGTGTGTGCGGTAAAACCATGAATGACTGTGTTAAAAAAGTAAATATCCGGAAAGAATGCGAGGCTGATGTAAGCTTAATGAATAGGATAAAGAAAGAGACGCTTAGATGGTTTGGATATGCAGAGCGAATGAACGATGAAAGGAGTGTGAAAAGAATATATGACGCGAAAGTGAATGAAAGAAGAAGTCGGGGACGCCCGAGGAAGAAGTGGCACGATCAAGTGAATCAAATACTTGAGTCGAGCCATGTCAAGAGTCAGAATAACAGAATAGTATGTATGAATGTGAATAATGAAAGGAGTGTGTGCCAAGATAGAGTTGTACGGCGGCCCGTCCTCTCTACCTCCCCTGCGGAGAAACGGCATGATGGTTGCTTAGTTAGGTAAGTATGTTGCTGTATATTTATATAAACTAAGAATTAATATTAAGTAGAAATTAAGATTTGTACAGCGCCCTTGAGGTGATTTTTCACAAAAACGGCGCTATACAAATTATCCAAATATTAAATATTATTATTATTATTATTATTAGGTATATAATGAGTTATTTGGCATTCTATCCTCTCTAAGCTAAGCACGAAGAACGGGGTAACGGTTGCAGCCAAGAAGGTCAAGCGTGTATGTGTCGACGTCGTCTAAATGCGGCAAATTTAACGAAATATTTTTTTCATCAGTGTTTTGTATTTTATATGTAATCGTTGAAAATTAAAAAGCGTTGAACATAATCATTTTCACGTGTCCGACAGTTGTACGTAGGTACATATTTCAAAAGTCTCAGATCAACGTACAGTATTATGCACGCAAAGAAAACATTCAACTCATTACCTACATCCGCCAAATGATCTATTACTCTGAGAGCTTTGCCATGTTCACAGCGCGAGCTTTTGGCGAAACAACATTCTACGTCCTTCGAAATATTCGGTCAGCCTTTACGTATGGAGCATATACTGGCAATCCTAATAATCGCTGATTCCACTAGGAAAGAAAAGCTATTAGCGAAGTGGATGAGAAACACACTTAAAGAAAAGCCAACCATTATTGGGACCCATAATAACTATGATGTGGGAATTAACGGAAATATTGAATAAACCGAGTCAGAAATGCTTTTACCTTGAAGTAACAATATATGGAGGGAGAGCTAATTTTTTTTATCCAACCTACACAAACTTGCGAAAAATCACTTTCTCCGGGCTTTTACGGCGTACGCCATGAGAGAGAAAGAGACAACAAATTTCTTGGACCGCTTCTATATACTGTCGCAATGATCTTAAGGTCCTGGTTCACTGGCGGGACTCCGCCCACATTTTTTACTATGCCACTAAACTTAACACAACTAAACGGTTTTTTAGGTTAAATGCTATATTTTTGTTGATAAAAATACTGTGAAAAAGTGGCTATACGAATAAACAAAAAAAATTATGTCGATATGTGCTAAGAATGGATGTATAAATACCGTAGCCTTAGTCTTAGCCACGCCCAGGTGCGCCGAGTCATGTTAAAATCATCAATAACAAGTCCAAAATTGACTTCACTGCCTTGGATAGATGCTACTCTACCAACTCTATGGTTTTTACCTTAAATTATTGCAGCCTTGGAGTAACGATATAAGGAGGTATAGCTAATATTTTTACCCAATATATACAAATATCCGATAAATCACTTTCTCCGGGATTTTAAGTCGTATACCATGAGAGAGAAAGATACAAGAAAAGTCGTCACATAATATCGCAGCACCTTTGAGTATTTAAGGATGTTCTCCGTCCGCGTTAACTTCACATCATCGAGTCACATAACTTACGTCAACTGATTTTGAGGTTATTTTCTATATTTTTATTGATTAAAATGCTTGCAGTGGTGATACAAATAAATCAAACATAATGGTTATATGTGCTATGCATGAATGTTCAAATAAGACCAAACAAAGATTATAAAACATCACTTTTCTGAAGTATTTTAACAGTTTTAAATATTTTTGACCAAGCTTTAGAAATTTTCACATTTTGAATATTATAAAGACATGAATGACCGGTCGGTAGCTGAGTGGAGAACGCGTCGGAATCCCACCCGGGCGTCGTGCGTTCAATTCCTCTGCTGGCTAAGTCCTCCAACATTGCACAAGCGAAATCTTCCGCTTTTTATGATGGCAGTAGGAGTTTTTCAAATATTGTCAGGTTATTCGTAACCCGAGAATGTTTGTCTTACTTTTTTAATACAAAAAAAAAAATTAAAAAATAAGATCAACAAAAAGCTTTCATCAGTAGGCAAACTTTTTGTTTTTGGTTTCTGTGTGATATTTCGACTTTACAAATCATTTTAATGGTGTATTGATTTTGTTCTGTTTAATGTGTCATATTTATTAAAAATGTCCGAATCCCATATGGGCGGTAACTAATAGGCTATCCAACATTCTTTAATATATTTTGCCTCTTTCTATCGAGTCAGTATTAAGTCAACAATCCTGACTACACTGTTTCGCAAAGTTACCTCTCCATGTCCTCCAAGATTGTAGCCCTTTTAACGGTAGTGGGCGCAAGTTTTTTTTACCGATTTATATAAACTTTAAATAGTTTTTTTTTAAGTTGTGTCGGAAAGTTTTATAAGCTAATTAAAGAGAAATTAGTTGGCGATGAGTATAAAAATAAATTTGCTTCATACAAAACGATTTCGACAAAAAAAACTCTCAAACATTAATACATCCTAATCATCCACAAATAAATTGATCTAGGACCAGTGGCGGCTCGTGACTTTTGAGTGTGGTAGAGTGTTAAGATAGAAAAATACGACGTTATTGATGTTGTTATAGTAGAAAATGATTTAATTTCTTTTTCAAAAATTTCAGGATTTTTCAGTTTTGGTGGTGCAACGCACGGCTTGCTGAAAAATCTTCACACAAAAACGAAATTAAAAAAAAAATCAAAATCATTTTCGGCTACAAAAGCATCAATAATAACGTTTTCTTTCAATCTTAGCACTTTAGGACACTAAAAAGTCACGAGCCACCACTGTCTAGGACCCAGAGAGAGAGAGAAAATTGATAGTGCAATAAAATCAAGCACAGCTAGATTATAAATGTGGGTACATATATTTTAAATCAATAAAATGTAAAGGATATCAAAGAAAATATATAACAACGAATCATTTAAAAAAATAAAGGTATATAAGGAATGTAAACTGTATATATATATACGGTATATATATATTTCGCAGCTCGGAAAATCTCACAGAGAAAAAAAAACTATATTTATTTTTATTTATTAATGTAAATTCCGCATAAGAGTCCCAACTGCTATGGGAAGGATGGAGACGATGGGAAAGAGGAATATCGTGAAGTACCTGGCTATTCAGATATGGTCACCAAACACGGCTTAAGTAATTTCAAGCAAAGTTTCGATTCTTAATGGTGGTCTTTCACCAGGAAGATACTAATACTAAGATACTAAGAGCATCTACCACTCAGTGTGTCTAATTTAAATCAAAATAAATAAGTAAATCAAATCAAGCCACCGTATGATATAATAATTATTAGTAAATTATTTAATATTAATATTACTTTAACCATCGTTGCAACGAATAGCTGATCCACAGATAGAAACTTAAGATTTGTTGCAGACACGCTGGGCTCCATCTAGATGATACGTACTTACATTTAAAATCAGTATTTTCAAATGCTAAAAGCTGGAATGACGTCAATTGGATGAATTTGTACCTTAGATTATAAAACTGAAATGTAGGTACGCTGCAAAAAAATACTGGATTAATCAAAAATTTCATATTTAAAAGTGTTACCAATTTACAGTAATAATATTATTCGATTGCTTAAGGCGCCCTTGAGGTGATATTTCACAAAAATAGAGCTATATAAATTAGCCAAGTATCATTATTATTAATATCACTAAGTAGACTTATTATACGTGTGATAGCTGTTTTGTCATTCGAAGAACTGTCTTAATAACAATTCGGAATGCGAAACATGTGTTTTAAGAGTAGTATATAAATAACAGTTCTATTTTCTTTCAATTGAGTTCTGCTAAATACATATTTATATATTATATATAAGATCCTCTGTAAAATTAAAATGAATAAATCCATCGATGACGCCATCAATGTGTGCAATTGTGTTAGGATAAAACATTGCTAACGATTAGAAAGATGGATGCAAAATATCGGAAAAATTAACATTTCAATAGTCTTCAAGATGTGTGATATTATTAAAAATGACGGGGAATGAATTACGTACGATTTTAAAAAGGGTATTGAATATATAAATACAGTTTTCGTAGAAGTAGGATTAATATCATCTTGCCATCAGATGAATGATTCTTTGAATAGTTCATTTGAAACGATTTTATTAGATTCATCATCCTCTATGCTCTTGCATCGTTGTTTGGAGCACAAGGCTCAATCAATATCGTCTTATTTTGCAATCACCAAAAATATGAGAGGAGAAAAAGAAAAATAAGAAGTTATGCGTAGATGCTCGAGGCCACAATACAAATATTTCTGGAAATAGAGACACGTCTGAGGGGTTCGCAATAGTCGCTTTTAACAAGAATCGTAAATTAATTCGCATATATTTAAGAACAAATGCTAATAATTAAAACCTAACAAACTTACATTTGTTAGGTTTTGTGTTGTAATATTTACGTAGCTTACCTGGGGCTGTTTTTCATAAATTCTAGGACATTGCTGAATGTCCTTAAGGCAATCATAAAATAAAACATGTAACCAAAAAAAGAGAAAGCATTGACGTGTTAAGAATTTTCTTTCGTGTTTTCGCAGAAATTTTAACACTTGAGAATATAATATTATTAAGATTTTTTTCAGTTTAAAAAAAAATTAAAAGTATAAAATTTTCATGGCATTAAACTTTTTTCGGAGAAACTATCACGGTCTACCAAAAAAATATTGTATTGGAAAACGCTTAATCTATGATATATTTTGTTCAGAAAATGTGAAATATTTTTTATATAGAAATGAGATCTCATGTAAGTGAAACGTAAAATGATAAAACCATGAACGACCGTGTTAAAAATGTGGATATCTGGAAAGAATACAAGGATGATGTAAGCACAATGAATAGGATTGAGAAAGGGATGCTTAAATGATTTGGGCATGTAGAGCAAATTAACGAAGAGATGAGGACGTCCTAAGAAGACATGGCACGATTAAGTGAATCAAATACTTGAGTCGGGCCAAGCCAAGACGATCTATAAATGTGAATGAAGCAAGGAGTGTGTGCCAAGACAGAGTTGTATAGCGTTTCTATGCTCTCCGCCTATCCCTGTGGTGAAACGGCGTGATAGTTAGTTAGTTAGGTGTCTTAATTTATTAGGAATAAAAGTCTGCTAATGAAAAAATAATCATTGACCGGTCGGTAGATGAGTGGACAAACACGTCGGATTCCCACCCGGGCGCCGTGGGTTCAATTCCTCTGCTGGGCTAAGTCCTCCATCATTGCGCAAGCAACATTTTACACTTTTAATGTTGGTAGTAGGTGGCAGTAACCACTCGAGTTAGAACTCAATCTTTTCAATAATCATCAGGCTTTTGCAACAGAAAACATTACGCAAAAAAACGTTTCTACTGTTTGTCAGTCATCTGAGCCTTAATCGTGCAAATTAATTAATAATAAATCCTGTCAATTTGCAGACGAAATTCCTCCAAGCGCCGCCTTAAAATAACAAATACATCAATCAAAAGAATAAAATCGCCATTTTATTACGCAACCAAATTGAACCAGAAATACTAGGAACAAATCAAAATCATTCTGAATATTCTGATCCCAAAAATAGTTCTTGAGTGTGTAAATAGTCGGGTAGCCGAGCTTGTAGGCATGTAAGTATCGGCCAGAAACAGACTAGGGTCTTATTAGATATCTTCATAATTTATGATGGACTTAAATAATAATTATTCCGGATTGAGATATATGTACATAGTCAAAAGAAAAGTTGAATTCCATCTCGGATGAATAATCAATCAACTAATATCAATATAATTCATATATCGTCGCTGGAAAGGCAAAAGGGATGAAGCGTCTTTTTGGGAAGTTTACGCCAGAGCCCTTTAAAAAATTTTTTTTTTTACAATAAAATTCATAGGTCTTTAGTTTCTGGTTGGATTTTTGAAAAAAAGGATTCAGGTAACTAAATGCCTTTACTGAGTTACCCGAAGCAATAAAAAGCTAAAAAAACCCTAAATTGTGCCACTTAAGTCAAACCTTCTCCCAAATACTAAATATATTTTAGATGGCTGAAGGGTCACAAAAGTATTCAGAATCAAATGAGAGTCAAAACATTCGATGCAGAGAAAAAATTAACTCATTTAAATAGCGCATTAATAGCGCTTTAAGTGTCGCTTAAGTCCTTTTACCTTTCCAGCGACGATATGATGTCTTTATATTCAGTTATATAAATATATTTCAGGGTATTATACAGGTAGCATTTATTGCACTTCTGTGTGTAGGTACTACATTCATCAAATCAAATAAATATGTTTCATTATAAGAAATATGATTAAGCATAATAATAACTTTGAATAGATTGAATATAAGTATGTAGATTTTTTTTTTTACTGAATGCGTATTATTATATTTAAAAAAAACAATTTTTACAAAATGTTAGGTTTTCCATCTACGCACCTAATTTATCTTGAAAGATTATTTTCTTTGTTTGTAATAGTAAATTATTTTTATAAAATGTATACATATTGTCAAAATAAATTAAATAAAATTAAAACAAGAAAAAGTGATGTAAACCAAGTAATTGGGTTTTAAAAATAAATCTTACCTCATAAAAATAATAATTCATAAAATATGATTACATTAGTAGGT
The DNA here is from genome assembly GCA_022651775.1 of Drusus annulatus. Taxonomy (NCBI): domain Eukaryota; kingdom Metazoa; phylum Arthropoda; class Insecta; order Trichoptera; family Limnephilidae; genus Drusus; species Drusus annulatus. The sequence goes on along the minus strand of JAGWCC010000065.1, from coordinate 217,521 downwards.
ATGACTTATTCGACCCATAATGTTAGGAATATGATAAGTTTGGTTGGAATATCTGGGTGATATAATTTTAATATTTCAACTTAGAAACGAAACACAAGTGTAACATAAAATACGTAGAAAAGGGTGTTGAACCTGCAACCTTTAGACCGAGACCCAATAATCTTGTAGGTTGTCAATTTAGAATAATTATTACCTCAAGAACTTGTTAGATGAATATACGATCGTCATATAAATCCTCGATTACCTACCTACCAAATACCAACTGAAACATATGGTTTTGTGAAGCTTAATAGATTTTCTAGTAGACTAGCTTTGTGTCAATTCAAAACGCATTTATCACATTAAAAGCACATAGCTATACGCTCGATAAAAAACATTATTTCCTAGGATTCAAAACTGCATTGTAAATAATCAACAAACAACAACAGCGCAACAAAAGTTCCACAATTTCGCAAGACCATTTTCATTCGACATATTCAATTATTATTCATTGCATCGATTTGAATAATTTCTCGTGTGTCATGCGTGGTGATTTGCAGGAAATATCATGTACCTTCGGTGTGCACTGTATATTCCGTACACTGTAGAGGCAGAAGGTCGATAACCTTTCCTGAATTCATTATGACGTTAGTGTCTTTATGTTCGGCAGTTGTTGTCGAACCGCCTTAACGATCAGTGTTTGGCAGAGGTTAACTAACTAACCATTACGCCGTTTCTCCACAGGGGTAGGCAGACAGGACGCACTGCCATACAACTGTGTTTTGGCACACGTTCTTTGCTTTATTCGCATTCATACACCGTCTCATATATACTCTTCTGTTATTCTGACCTTAGATGAATTGAATAATGTAGATACGTTACCGAGACAACGCGCCTGGTTCCAAGTCAATGAAACATACCTTCGAAACACGCTTCATATAACTATCTCTTCCACACACACATATTCTTTGAATGGCTATCCTTTTCATACGCGGGTGAAACATTTAGTGGTGCAACATTAGTGGTGCTACATTATTCGTAAGATTTGTATGAATATGACGTGTCTTGTATTTGATGTCTATGATTCTGACTGTTCAAATGACCCGATTCAAGTATTTGATTCACTTGATCGTGCCATGTCTTCCTCGGGTGTCCTTGAATTCTTCTTCCATTTACTTTCTCGTCATGTATTCTTTTTACACTCCTTTCTTCGTTCTTTCGCTTTAGGTGCCCAAACCACCTAAGCGTCAAATCCATTACGCTTACCTTATTTTTTTCCGGATATCCACATTTTTAATAAGGTCATACGTGGTTTTACCGAACATACGCTTAAGAGATCTCATTTCCACAGCATTCAGTCTACTTTCATCCTTCCTCTGCCAGTTCCATGCCTCACTATCATACAGGGTTGGCATAAACACTCCATTGTGGACTGCTAGCTTCGCTTATTTTGTCAATTTCCTATTTGCAACAGCATTCAAAGGTTTATACGTGTGATAAGACTGAAAAGCAATACAAATTGTTATGGGCTGATTAAATTCTTCAGTTAGAAGTTGACTTAAAATTCGCCATATCACGGAAAGCGACCACTGAAATATGTCCCAACCACGGAGGAGTTAATAAAGCCTCACATTATACTTCTGCTTAATCTTCATTGTGAACAGGGGCTCAATTCTCCAATGATGAATGTCCCTTGAAATCGTGCACGAAAGGTAAATGTTCATCGTGAAAAATCTTAGGAAAATACAGTCATGCATGCATTCTTGGAGTTCATACCATTAGCGACCTTACCGCTTTAAACCAAAAACACCTGTACAATGAGTGCGTATTTCCCATCGGAATTGAATGCGTATGTGCTATTGTACTGACAACCGCCATTGTAACACATAATACGTTATTTAGCTCAGAGCAATAATATACAAGAGAGAGCGCTGCTGTGGTCAGTTTTGATGACTTTTTCCAGACTCGGCTAGACCTGGGCATGACTAGGACTAGTGCTAGGGTATTTATACATCCATTCATAGCTCATGTCGACATAGTGTTTTTGTTTACTCTTATAACCACTTTTTCACAGTATCGTTATAAACAAAAATATAGCATATAATCTAAAAAACCGTTGACTTATGTCCATTTATGTCGCATATCAAAATGTGTGGGCCGAGTCAACGGAGACGCGGGACACGAAGAACATCCTTACAATTCTTTAAAGAGGTGTGATGATTTGGGAAATTTTGCAGCCTCTTTATTTCTCATGGCGTACGACGTAAAAACCAGGAGAAATAATAATAATATTTGGATAATTTGTATAGCGCCGTTTTTGTGAAAAATCACCTCAAGGGCGCTGTACAAATCTTAATTTCTACTTAATATTAATTCTTAGTTTATATAAATATACAGCAACATACTTACCTGGTAGGTCACTTCTGACAGGACACAATCACAATATCATAATAACTTAATTTTTTTAATTAAAAATTTAGCTGATTCTCACATACATTTTACTTAATTAACCTACAAAGTTCCAAATGGGTGACTTTGAAAAGTGCACTTTTGAAATGTTAATCATAAATAAGTACCTAAATCTAGTTTCGATTTAGTTAAAGTAAGTTTGAATTTTTAACTATTTTTTATAAAGTTTTTAGTTTATTTGGGTAATTTAATATTAATATAATGATAATAAAAGTGGTGTTCTTTAAAGAAAAAAACCGTTTATTTTATTTACATAAACTAGCTAACTAAGTAATATTAAGTAGAAATTAAGATTTGCACAGCGCACTTGAGGTGATTTTTCACAAGAACGGCGCTATACAAATTATCCAAATATTATTATTATTATTGGATGCAGAAAAAGGAACTGATAAAAACTCATTTTTGACCAAGTGTGGGTTAAGCCCCTTTGCCTTTCCAACGACGATATGACTTTTTTGCACATTTTTAAACATCCTTAGTTAATTTTTAATTGAAAAACGCCTTGAATTGTTTACTTTTGTAATGCTTTTAAAATAATAACCAACTGAATTAAATTGTAAAATATGAAGCCAAATCCAATCAACAAAATTTCGATGACAGCGAAGAAATTTAAAAGACACAAACTCTTTGTGTTTCCCTGCAGAATTGTTATGGTCTTGGTATACTCGTATATAGACTGTGAGGTTTTGCGGTGAGCAAAAGCTCAAAGCTCAGCGACAAAATATTTAATTATATCGTTCAAACTCCACGTATTGCTGATTCCCAATCACTCGAAAATCACCCCGTTATGTGTAATGATATATTATGTTGTATATCGGCTTTATGAGATTACTTAACGCGGCGATTAAAATGTTTACGGTGTGCGGTTTATGTCCCGAATGTAATTGAATATTTTGTGTTTACGGCTACCGCAATAATAAATTGCTTACCGATCACTTAGCCCTAATTCAAGATTAGCGACTTTATTGCGATAAGTGATTTAACCCTTGTCATTGATTGTAAATTCGTGTCGTAAATGTGATTTTAACACAATGAAGCAAACTGCTCAACCTCCGTAGCACTAAGTAATACGTGCCATGTCACAATGAATTAATATTAAATTATCTATAGTATATTTGCGGCACATTCCAGAGTGGTAGATACTCTCACTATCACGCTGATGAAAGACCACTATTCTGAATCGAAATGTGGCTTGAGATGGCTTTGGCCGTGTTTAGTGATCAGATCTGAAGAACCTTCCTCTTCTTTTTCCTGCCCACCTCCTTTAGCCTCACAACATACCGTATTAAGGATATATTTTCAGTTATATTTTCTTTCTTTTTTACAGAGAATGCCGCACGAGTCCCAACTGCTACCAACCGTCTAGAGCCAGTAATACTATGTCATCGTATGTTTTTGACAATAATATTTTATTTCTTTGGCCACCATGTCATTATTGTTGAGTGCATCAGGTGTAAATTACCTAGGCACAAGGTTGAGCGTAGTGCAGCGCTTGTGTATTATACTTTGTCAATTACAATATTATTATGTGTGCTGCGAACACATTAATTTGAAATATTTACACTCATCTTTTTATTTAAAATATGTTTCTGTAAATATTTTGTTTTTATTCATAATAAAATAAAAATAAATAAATCCCCAATTAAGGTATGTTGTAAGGTTGAAGGTAGTGGAAAGAGGAAATCAATAGGGAAGATGAAGGTAAGGAAGTATTTTACTATTCAGATCTGGTCACCAAACACGGCTAAAGCTATTTCAAGCAACATTTCAATTCTGAATGGTTGTCTTTCGCCAGGGCGACACCATGAGTATCTTCCACTCTGGAACGTGCCGCAAGTATGATATATATTATTTTATGTGAATTAAATGTGTTATGACACATATTAATTAAATAAAATTTATTTGCGCACGTCGGGTTTGAACCCGCGACCTCTGGAATCGTAGTCGAGCGTCTTACTACTCGATCACGCAGGCCGTTAAAATAATCGTAAATTAAAAAAAAAGAAATTTCTTGTTAATTAAAGTGTCTAACTTGCATGCTCTTTTTTATGATAAAAAAGATTAAAGCAATAAATATTTTCAAAAAAAAAACAAGTACTGAATGGTTAATGAATTCGGGTCTTTCGAAGCGGCTTCAAAACAGAATTCAAAGTAAAATGTGAGGCCAGCTTAGCTTAAAGCTGCTGCCTAGACATACATAAGCTTAGCTTAGGCTCAATGTAATCAACCCGTTTTCATAAAAAGGGTGATTCAAACATTACTCTCACAAGAATTGTGGTGCTGGAAAACGTGATTTATTATAAACTATAATAATGGTTGAAAAATGTTTGAATCAAGTTAGAAGTTACAGGTTACGGAAATGGGTTTAAATTACACAATTACTCGACAGGAGAATTAATGTGTTATTGAACTAAAGAGGGCAGGGTGGTTCGGGAAACATGGGACGTGTTTGTGTTATTATTGGCCGTGGTAAGATGGCGTTTTATTAGATTGTGTTGCCTGTAATTTAGCGATATTACAGGTTATGATATTTGTCACGGAGGAACGCGTGCTTTAGGATATTAATTTCAGGGAGTCGAATAAACGTCCTTTTTTCTTTCTTTGCATTAATTACTAAGCGAACTTGTAATAAAACGGAAATAAAAATGTTTACTCCATTGTAGCATGAAAGTTAATTACCATGGCTCATTTCCGAGTGGTCAGTAATCATGAAATGCATTCAAGGTATATGTATAATATATGTATTTTAACATATTTATACATAACATAACGCAATACAACTTTACATACAGACATATTCCTTACTTTCAATTATTAAAAACTGAATTAAGTCGCAATTCGACTAGCTGGTGTTATTCAACTTGAATTACGTAAATTTTATGTTTCGCAAATGATTTTTAGTTTTTAAACTTTTTTATTTATTTTTATTTACGTCTGGAATGAGCGCTATTGACTCTATATAATATTAAGTCACACACGTTCAATTTATATATGTATGTATTTAAATATATCAAAGATTCACTTAAAATTGTAAAATTAAATCATCAAAACGGAATTCCTTCACGAATTAAAAGTTTCAAAATTAGAAATAATATTTCGTAAAAAATGGGTAATGCGGAACATCTGATAACCATCAAAATATCTCAAGGGTGGTTTGTAGCCTGAATGCTTTCTAACTAATTAACAACTAATCACGCTTTTTTACTTCAAGGTAAGTGAGAGATAATCGACCGTAGTACAATTTTCTTCCGGCACGCTTCTTCTAGCTTTGTCCAAATTCATACGTACTCTTCTGTTATTCCGACTCTTAACACGAGCCGACTAATTTATTTGATTCACTTGTGTTCTCCTGACTTGATATTCATTCACTTTCTCGATATGAATTCTCCTCCTCCACTCCTTTAGAAGTGGGACGAACAGAAAGAGCGAGAGTTTAAATAAATTTCCAAACCTCCAGCCAACAGTTGAAGTCATTGTGCGGTAAGATGTTAAGTACAGCCCTGAGACCTCGTGAGATGTGTGCAGCATCTCAACTTCAACGTCTATGGAGGGCCGATTCATAATTCATGGATTAAGCAATTTGAAATTTAATAATCCTATGAGTAGTCTTTAAAGCCGCTAACGAGAGGGTAATCTCCTTCCACTTTATCGTCCGATACACAACGGTGGAATTCTGTTCAATTATACCACAAATCAAAGATATCGTATTAAGGTTTGGGAGTATAAGTCATTTAAATCTTAAAGTTTATTGTTCAAAACATTCCCCATTTGCTTGGTTGCGTATATTACGAGATGCGGTAGAGAAAAGTATTAATATTTGTGTAGAAGTATAGATATAAAGTAATCCTTTATCTGACTATAAAAAGGCATTAATGTATCAATTAAAGTGTATATTTTACGGTTGAGTTTCATACCATGAGATAGTACAAAATGTACTGCTTATCAGAAGAAGCTGTTGTATTATTACTTATCCCTCAGAGTCCAGGCGAGTGCAAGTTGACAATCTCACAGGACAGTAATTGGACGTAGTTATGCAGAAAGCAACCCACAATTACCAAAATCGAATTTTACACATTTTCCTTTGGATAAATACGAGATTTATATCCGCTGAAAACATCCAAATGCAATAGATTTTTGGTAAAAAAAAATTTCACACATTGTAGTTATTTGGCTTAAATTGATGTTTAAAAACATTATAAAACGTAGGATAACATAAGAGATACATTTTTTTTAATAAACACACTGATTGATTAAAAATTACCTATTTATAATAATGCTCATAAAGAAAAAAACACTGATATTTACTTTAAAAATGCCGATTACGCAAATTAATGTTTTTTATCGTCATGTTTTATAACGCACTTTTCATTTTTTTGTGGTTGGATGCTTTCTGCATAACTACGTCCAATTTACACTGTCGGATCTGTGGCTTGCAATTATAACTATATAGTTTGTTTAGCTTTTATTTAATGCACGGTGGTTTGTATTGCCTCGGGTAATATCTTCTTCCTTGTATTAATGACACAACACGAGAGACAAAATGGTGAAAAATATTCCCAAAACAATAAGGTTAACTTCGTTTTGAACCCCCTACCGAGTTGCTTTTCCACTTTATAAAAGAAGAATTATTACGCTAGATACAAGCAAAACTGGAAAGATTGAATCACTTGATTTACGGTTATTTTATGAAAACTTGAGCTTTCGTAAAAAAACATCTTTATAAAGAAATGTGACAGAATTGTGCTTTTTTTTCGTGAAAAGTATTAAAAACTAAATAGAACGGGGCTTTCAGAGATTAAACAAAGATCGGGAGAAATGTTTAACCTTTAACCCGATACTTTACGGTCGTAGTTTTAAAGTTTAATGGCGGCCCTTGACTTTAAATAATCACAGAGAAATAAAATTAGTTCCCACCACACTGCAGTGATCACGAGCTCGTAAAGAAATGTGACAAAAGATTGGGGTATTTGGTGACAAAAGAGAAAAAAAGGAATAGAGTAACTAAAAATGCCCGAAGAAATGTGTCGGCTTCCATTTCATTTTAACGTTCGGTAATAAAATCCCGCTCCTAAACCGTTAATAGATACGGCCACAAAAAGCTGGCATTCACCAGCTTAAGCCATCAAATGTCATTTGAGATTTAATCTCGTCTTAAATCAAAAGTTATCATTTATTGTTAGAAACTACAGCGGCGTAATTTCAGGAGGGTATAAATTAAATCGTTTATCTTTCTAAAGTTTCGAGAAAGTAGTTGAATAAGTTATGAATTATTGTTAACTAACATCCCTACATAAATTTAATACAATTGGCGGTGATCAACTTTCTTCGACTGTATTTTGTAGTGGAAAGTGGTACTTAGAGCGATAGTTTAGTATGCGGAATTTTAGATACGTTTAGGTAATAGCTAACCATACATATATATTTTTTTCTATGTATCGCGGGACGTAACAGTTTGTGAATGTACGTATTGGTCATGTACGAAAAATCATTCCGTCGACAGAAAGGCAAAAGGGCTAAAGCGCCATTTTGGGAAGTTTACACCAGAGCACTTTAAAGTATTTTTTGTTTTACAATAATGTTCACAAGTCTTCAGCACCTGGTTGGATTTTGAAAAGAAAAGATAATTCAGGTAAGTAAATGTTCTCACTGAGGGTCCTGAAGCGACAAAAAACTAAAGAAAGTCCTAAATTTGTGTCGCTTGAGTCAAGCCTTCTCCCAAACGGTTAAAATATTTAAGATGGCTGAAGGACTACAAAAGTCTTCAGAATCAAACGAGAGTTAGAGCATTGCATTAGATGCAGAAAAAAACTGATCAAAACTGCATAAATTTAACTCATTTTTGACCAAAGTGTCGCTTACGCCCTTTTGCCTTTCCAGTGACGATATACCTATATATATTTATCATCGTAACAAAAAATATTTTCTTTTACTACCTATTATTAGACCGTACAGGTTTTAACCTATCACAGTCATCTTCAGACTGGTGAAGATATTACATAAGCTAGAATATAATAATATTTTGAGTTAGGGGTGGATAGTAATAAGAGTCAATATCAGTTTTAAAGATAAGTATAATCGTGTCACGGAGTTTGAATGAAGTCAAAAATGTAAATCTTTTAAAGGCTTGCACGTAAATATGATAGAGGACATTTCTGAAAAAGTTGAAGACCTAAAAAAAATATTAAAGGATTGATAGTAAAAACTTGGTTTTTAAATCGATGGATGGCAAGAATACTTATTTATAGTATTAAGTACAATAAATGAAAAAGAAGTGCATTTTCAGGTGTTACGTACAATCTACAATAAGTGTGTAAGTATGACCAGTTTCCACAATAGTGAAACTAGATTTACGACTGACAGAGGAGAGCTTTTATGTCTCGATAATGTACATATTATATAGGCTTCTCTAAGGTGATTATGCACACAAGACTTTATTAAAGTTACAGTGCGTTGTGTTTTGTGAATTTTATTTATATTGTATTTTGATGCGTTCATTTTACGTGCATTATTATTTATGTTGCATAAAGATAAAGTCTTGGGAATAAAACACAACAAAGTAGAGGCCATGCACGATAACCGAAAATGTTATGAATAATTTTGACACATTATTATGGCCATTAATTTTGGCCGCCATATAACTTGAGTACTGACAAAATTAATATGTTTATTGTGTGCATTAAATGTGAACTACAGTGGCATTCAAGGGAAATGATATTATAGGTATTCCTCTGGAGAGATATAACTTTCGTTTCCACTACTACACTTTGGCGTGTTTTATGTCTTCTCGTGTAACCTCTTTTCCACGTGTACGTCTACATACATTATGACTTCAAATGAAAATATTGAAATAATATCCATTTTTTTGATTCTCGAACTTAGAACTTTTTATCAATCATACTTGAATTCATTTTTATTTAAGCTCTCGTTCATTTGACCTTAGATTGCAGCATTATTTCCAATTTTTATACCATCCTTAAAATAATAGTTCAGTTATTAGTTTTATAAAAAGCCTGATCTTTATTATAAATACTGGAATAAAAATTTTGCGGCAGAAGAGCATTATTTTTCACTCTCAAGTTAATTATTTATGTGATTTTTCAATAGGAAAAGTAGTACAGCGAAAAGACAGAAAAAAAGTAAAAGGAGTTTACATCATAACGCGGAAGTGGATAGGTGAGTAGTTGAGGCGTTCTAGGAAGACATTACACAATCAAGTAAATCAAAAGCTTAAGTTGGGTCATGTCAAGAGTTGGAAAATACAAGAGTACAAATGAAAATAAAGAAATTACGAAGTAAGGAAGAGATGCGTGTCGTTCAACCCTCTCTACCTGCATACTCCTGCGGGTTTACTTTGTTAACTTACCTCTCTGAATCCGAAAGATTGACATTATATTGAATATGCGGAAAGGTACATACCTGAAACAAAGAAAAACATCAATTAGTAATTATTTAAATTTGAATCAATATAATTTTTTATATTTTGAAATTCTAAACTAAATGGAAAATAAATTGAATTTTTTACTGATTAATACTATACATTCCTTCAAGAAGAAATAGATTTTAAAACACACAAAGATAACAAAAGAAATTGAATTGTAATGTATTACATTGAACCCATACACTCGTACATGTAATACCGTAAAAAAAATCGATTTAATTTTGCATTATTTTTCTGTGACTTTCATACTATGTATTTTACATAGAACTGCATAGGTTAGTCTGAAGGTTACCCACGTGGCAGGTGAAGTGCTTACGTGGAGTTCAGGACTCTATCGTTCACCCAGCCTTGCATTACCACACGATACAAGCAAAAGAACCCAGAAAATTCTCAGTCTCACGTTTATTCTCACGGTCGTATGTTAATGGCCGCAGCAAGAATATTGTTATCTCGGTATGCGTATACCGGCAACATTGCAGGTACGTTTATTGTCAGTACATGGCCACGGCATGGACAGCTGATTGTATCGACAAGAAGAAGGAGTAGAAGACGACAGACCAAAGAATGGTTGACAGATTCGAACGGTAGGAATCCTAATACTACACGTTGTCTGCACGCATGTTATGAGATTAAACCACATTCCGACGGGCTTAGGTATTCGATAATAATAATATTTGGATAATTTGTATAGCGTCGTTTTTGTGAAAAATCACCTCAAGGGTGCTGTACTAATTTTAGTTTCTACTTAATATTAATTGATATGATCTCTGTAATTTCATTAACTCCTGGTCAATTGCCAAACGGTGATAAATATTACGGTGTCAAAAGAAAAAAAAACGAATGACCGACATTCAATATACTATCAATGTCATTCAGTGAAGCAGCAAAGAAAGAGGGTCACTGACCTCAGATTATGGGTCCATGGCAACTATAGGAAATATTGAGAAAAGAAAAGCGCCGAAGGAAATATATCTTCTTAAAAATCCATTTAAAAACCATTTTAAGAAACGTTTAGATTCTCAATTAGGATTAGGATGAGATATTACAAGCATACAATAATTTTTTTTGTTTAATCAATTCGCACTTAATTAAAAATTAAAGAAATTAAAAATGATTTTCAATGAAAATTTGAGTCTCGGTTGTGACCATTGTCTTTTTATTTTCTGGCTTTTTCTGTTTTAGATTATTGATTTTATTTTAATATTTAAAAAACATAAGCACTACTGCTTTTAAGTTATTTCTAATTTCTAATTTCAATAGCATTTGATTGTTTAAAAATTATTGACACCTCGACGGTTAAATATATATATTTTTAAATCATTGATTTAATAAATTGTTCAATTATTTTCTCTCCTTCTCAACGACTTATATTAACCATAGCATTTCCCAATATTGGGAAAACTTTAGTCTCGATGACTCTTTGCATTTGTGACTGCTGTATGTTTCAAGGTCAGAAACTGGCTTTGAAAAGTTTAAAAGTATTTTAAAAACACAATAAGCAATATAAAGCGTCCTCGCGGCGATTGCATCACTAAACGACACTTAATAAAGTTGATAATTAATTTATTTATTATTCAAGAGTTTGTGCAAAACAACGTCTCCATTAAAGAAGAAACTTTGCACAATAAAGTTTTTCCATTGTTACGCAGAGCTGATCATACGGGCAGGTAGAATCATATGATAATATGCTATAAAGCTAAAGGCGTACGGTGTAGCCTTTAATATTTGAGATTCTCCTCTATTATTTTACCACCCATAAAGACGCAGCATGATCGTGGGAAGGATCTACGTTTTGATGTCAAAACATTCTCCCGTTTCCATATTTTCCAGCGCGGGCGTAATAACGGCCTGGGTCGTTTTCTATATTTAAGGATCTAGAGTCTAGTCTACACTGAACATTTGAAAATGTGCTGGAGTAGGAATAACAACATAAAAATCTTCCATAAAGCAAAATGTTAACCTTTATATTTAGGATTCAACGTACATCATAATGTTATATACCAGTTCTCTTCGGAAAGCGAAAAATTAAAATTTACCAGTAACCAACCAACTAACCTTTACTCAACTTCTCCTGTAGGCGTGAGGATAGAATGCCACACAACTCTGTCTTGGGACACATTCCTTACATCATTCACATTATTACATTATATCGACGCTGGAAAGGCGAAAGGGCTTAAGCGACACTTTTTTTGAAAACTTCAGCTATCTAAAATATATTTTCCATTTTGGAGAAGGCTTGAAACAAGCGACACAAGTTTGGGACTTAGGTTTTTGTCGCTTCAGGTAACTCAGTAAGAGCATCGAGTTACATGAGTTAACTTAAATTTTTCTTCAAAATCCAACCAGGTACTGAAGACTTGTGAATTTTATTGTAAAACAAACAAAAAACATCTAAGTGCTCTGGTGTAAACTTCCCAAAATGGCGCTTCAGCCCTTTTAATTTCCCGGCGATGTATATTTGCTTTAAATGACGTAAAAAACATTTAACCATTTCACTCTATTAGCTCTAAAGATTTACCGTTTACAACTAGGAAACAGTATTTTCATATCCTTACATTTTATATTAACATAATTAAGTCATTCTGCATACAAACTTCGATGTTCCTAGACACGAGAGACAAACATTCCCAGGTTAAAAATAACCTGAACGTATTTGAAAAACTCCTACTACCATCATAATAACTGAAAAATGTTGCTTTTGCAATGATGGAGAGCTTAGCTAGCAGAAGAATTGAATCCACAACGCCCAGGTGGGAATCTGACGCGTTTTACTACTCAGCTACTAACCGGTTACATTCCATACAAATAATAAGCAATGCATCATGATATACTTAACGTAAGATAAAACAAAATAATGCATCCACACCATTCCTCTTATCAAAATTATCTCATAAATTCAACTTATGACATCTTGAAACATAATACTCCAATATATTCAAGCAAACGATCCATCAGTCATTCCCTTTCTTTTAATCCCTGCCCAACACCTCCCCATAAACAACAGGCTTCACTGGTTGACACACGAGCAGCAGGTTTGATAAATCGGTTCCCTTATTCTATCACGCCACTGATTATTTAATAACGACCGCGAGGATGAGCTCAGTGGCGGTAACGGCTGTTATAAAGGCTCTATAAAAGCTCGTCTGATCGTTCGTTACAGGTGAGGGCACTTGGCATTCGTGAGATGGATGGATATGATATTTTTACGAGCTGCAAAGGACCACACAGTGTCCACTGTAACAAATATACCTCGCGCAGACACTACTTGCATCGGAAACCTGATTTTTTTACCTTTTCAGGCATGTTAGTACGGAAATTCTTCAGATTTTAGATAAAGGCTAGATTGAATATACACATAAATTAAGATATTAAAATGCGTACCAATTCAATAAATTACTCACCGCTATTCATCGTTCAAAAACATCAAGATATAATCATAATATGATAATATTATCTCTATAATATGCTCATACCTGTTTTATTGAAATTCATAAAAAAATATAACTATCGTGAGTTTTAAAATTGATTAACTTTACTTGAATTAACAACATGGCGTCTTGTTTTATGTGTTCTAATTTGAATGTACATAATACAATTTCCTTTTCTTTGCTTAAACATTTTTTTTAATATGAATTCCGACGTTTCATCTGGATTTTTATACCTTTGGCTTCTAGTAAATTGTTTTTTCAATATGTTGATGTACACATGCACCGTTACAGCCATTTCTGAACCTTTTTCTCTCAAGATTTATGATAACAATCATGATTTTATATAGTTTTATTTTATATACATATTATATATTATTTTCTCATTGTTTTACAAAATTAGGTGAGTCAATTTAGTATGAAGCACACTTGAGGTGAAATATCACAAAACTGCGCTGTATAAGTTCATTGATATTATTCAAAGTTCCATGGATCATAATGGAGATAAAGTTTCGAACTAAAAATAGCTGCAATAAGTAATAAATTCTAGACAGAAAATCATTAAAAAATTCATAACGCCAGAGCCCACGGTCAGAGAGTTATTTCTCATTCAGACAAACTGACTTCCTACTTTATAGTTAAGAAAATATCATCTACTTTCATACGTATATTCAGCATTAAAAAGAGCAGACCAACAAATTCCCAGCAATTCCATTTCTTGGAAGAAAGTTAAGTGAAAGTTGTGAAAATTTCAGTTCATCCGTTATTCTTTGGGTTCATAGATTTCCACATCTGCAACAATATTTTTCTGCGGAAATCGAAACGTTTGCGCTCATTTCTTGACAATAGAAGTTGGTACGTCGACATTTTATATAAAAATCTTCCGATTCTCGGATTTCATTTCTCATATTTCTTCCTAACCGACAAACCGATAACTTAGTTCCAAGAATTAATAATGCGGCTGTGTATTGATTCATATAAAACACCGTGCAAAACGATGAGGCATACGTCAGTTAAAAGATTATTAAGTACAGGTTCGAACTATGATATCTATAATTATTAATTTATATAAAATGTGAATATTTAAAATTCTAAAATTTCAATAACTTCTCACCCTTCTCGAATACTAAAATTACGGAGTTTCAGCATGAATGCTTTCAGGAAAGATTGCCGAAACGGGACTTTACTTGAAGAATTCCAACTCAACTCAAACTTACTTTGTTTTTGTTTAACACAATTTAACATACTTTGGGGTGGCAGCGAGGGGAGATGTTGTGAACAAGAAATTGAACATAGCCGAGTATGATATAATTACCTCGCTGCCGACAAAATCTCTTAACTTAATTGAAAATATAATAAGAACTCACCTACCACGTGCAAGTTTATGATAATATGTAAGTTAATTATTTTCTTTTAATCTTATTTCGTAGAACATACTCGTAATACTATTTTGAAACGAAAAAATACATCGGCTGGTCCATGAGCACTTTACAGACATATTTTTTTAAATAAATAAGACAGATTAACTTGGTTTAAAACCACTTTCATTATTCTATATTTTGTCTACCGGTTTCGGAAGTACCCCTCCACCATCAGGACAATATTAGAATTGAAATTAAAATTACATTTTTCATATTGTCCTGATATTGAATAATAAAAGCGGTTATAAACAAAGTTTAACTGTTTTATTTATAAATATGGCAAGTCACAAAGTAAATGCTTTTTACGAATTTTTGTTTTCTTCTTCTAATGCCTTCTCCAATCGGAGGTTGGCTATCATTGAAATTGTACTATTAATACCCCAATTGTTTATTAACTTTTCAAAAAATACGAGTAAACTCGTATAATGATTATATACAATAAAAATGAAGTAATAACTTTGTAAAAGACAACAGATTTTGTTTTAAATTTTATGACCGACTAGTTTCGCTTAGCCTAAGAATCATCAGGATACAAAATTAAACTGAACAAAAAATACATGGTGTGCGGTTATATATGCATACAGAGGGAGAACACAATATAAAATAAAATAAGAGAACAGGGAGAAAACGAAAGAATAACATTTAAAATTTGAACAAAGGAACAGAAAGAAAGAGACATAATATGAAATGAAAGAGGCAAAACGTCAACTAAGAAGGTGATTAAAGAATAATGAGAATTTTTATGAGTTAACAGGAAATATACCTAATATTGGACTACTGGACAAATTTCATTGTTTATTAAGAACATGACTACAGGTATTAATTTTAAAGGCTTTCTTTATTTTTAGTGCTTCTAAATTATTCAATCGGTTGCCATGACCCTACAAAGTAATTATTACATTTAAAAAAAAAAAAAAAAAATTATATGAATACCGCACAAGAGTCTCAACTGCTCCCAACCGTCTAGAGCCAGTGAGACTATGGCATCCCCAAATAGGGTATGTTGTGAGGCTGAAGGTAGTGGGGAGGGGAAGGAGATTGGAAAGAGGAAGGTTGGGATGTACCTGGCTATTCAGATCTGGTCACCAAACATGGCCAAATCCATTTCAAGCAACGTTTAGATTCTAAATGGTGGTCTTTCACCAGGGCGATACAGAGTATCTACCACTCTGGAACGTGCCGCAAATATACTTTTATTATTTTCATATGAATTAAAAGTGTTATGACACATAATAATTAAATAAAAGTTATTGGCGCACGCCGGGTTTGAACCTGCGACCTTTGGATTCGTAGTTGAGCGTCTTACCACTCGACCATGGAGGCCGTTATTAAAGATGTCAAACCACAAAGTGGTTGCTTTCTAGGAAAATATAATTATATACCTTGATATTCGATCTACGGAATAGTCTTTTTTTAATGTCCATGTGAATAATCATGTCCACTAATCTCATCATAAATGGCCTACTAAGGTTAAAGAAGAGCAATTTTTTATTCTAATTTTAACATGTATTTTTCAGCTGCGGTTTATGATGCTCGTGAGAAGAACCGGTCCACTTTAGATGAAATCCACCCATTTTCAAGGTTATTTCCTGATGCCCTTCTTCAAGAGATCTTCCCGTTAAGGAATAATCTAAGAAACTCATGTTGGTAACCCTTTTGTTATAGTTTGAAGAAGGCAGAATTGTAAATTGGGCGTAGTTATGCAGAAAGCATCCAACCCCAAAAAGATGAAACTGAGAAAAAGGCGTTTGAAAATATGACGATAAAATAACATTAATATGCCTAATCGGCATATCTAAAGAGCATTATTTTAATTTATAATCTATCAATGTGTTTATTTAAAAAAAAAGTATTTCTTATGTTATCCTACATTTTATAATGTTTTTAAGCTTCAATTTAAATCAAATATCTGCACGCTTTAGTAAAAAAATGCATTACCAAAAATCTATTGCATTTTGAGCTTGGATTTTTTCAGCTGATATAAATTTCGTATTTATCTGTAGGAAAACGTGTAAAACGCGATTTCGGCAGATTGTGTGTTTCTGTGTAACTGAGTCTAATTGTTTTAAAACTTAGTCGTTGATTGTGAAATAATCCCATTTAATTCGATGGATTTTTCTCAGGATCTACGATCTACAATCCTTTAACTTTTTAGGTATCTTTATGATTCAACTGTACCTTCAGTTAACAAACATAGGTTTGGTTATGGTTATCATAAGATTATATTATGATGGTGTTGCATTGGGTAATTACAATTTTATGTGCGAAAAACAATAAAATTCTGTCTACCATTTTCTTCTCTCTCAATTATGACATTAATTGGCAGCATTGATCGACAGTCGTCAAAATTTTATCTGTTTGTTTTCTTATTCGTAACAAAAGAGGTATGACGAAAAGTGAACATATAAATATATTTATTTGTTACATTGTGGCTATAAAATTACCTACATCGAACGAATAAGCAAGTAATGACGCAGTTATGACGAGAAACCAAAATATTAAGTAAAAAGGTGTGGTCACGTATGCATTCATTAATAAATATTGATATTGGGTAATTTCCTTAGTAAAGCAAATATTTAAAATAAATGCTGCCTCGTATCGTCATTATTTACAATTTACATGCCGAATCAACATAAAATAAACGTAAAATGACGTCAAAAGCAAAGGACTTTTTTACGTCGCTTCAAGTTGAGATATTATACAACTCCGTTGATACTTAAAGTGTATTTTATTAAAGTCAGTAGAAACTCTTTGTTGTCTTCGAAGAACGCATGTCACTGCAGTTAGTGTGAAGAATCTGATTTCATCTAGAAACCATTTATCACCAAATAATGATATGTCAGACTGCATGAAAATAACCTCAACCATTATCAAGTTGATTCGGAAATTCAATCAATCTCAATGCACATCTTCAAATTATCAAGTGCATAACGTAGATGAAATAATTTCATGTATTTCTTACATTAAAAGTATTAGAGACAACAGACAATAACTTGGGAGAATATGCTAACTCAAATGTAGGTCTATGCGTTGCATGCATGAATAAACTCAAAAGTATATGATTCTGTTAAGACTAATATTATTTATAGGCCTATGTCTAACCATCGATAAAGGTGAAAATTATATACTTTGATGCCTATAACTAAAATACCCGTAGGTCTGTTCATCGAACAAGGAAAAAAATACAATTTGATGACTTTAACTCAAATAAAGGTCAATCGACCGGTCAACTAAAAAAATGCGGTCAACCAAATCTTCTGAGATACTTTAATAATTTCTATAATTTGGTCAATTGGTGATTGTGATGATATCAGAATTCATAACAATGAACCGTTTCCAAGTGTGATGAGGGGTGACGTCACTCAACAAAATGTTGATGCCTTATAACGTTTGTGTAAAGGGCGTAAGACACTATTGAGTTAGGCTTACGAATTTTTTTCGACCGTAAATTAATCATAAATCACAAAATTATGTTTTTTTGTAATTCCTTGTCTTTGACTAGATTTTTTTTACTCATCATTTTTATACTACGTACTATTAGTAATTTTGCTGCTGTATAAAAGCTGTTTTTTCAAGTTTGTAACTAATCCATAAATTAGATAGGTAACAAATATTTTGAACCCACAACGGGACATATTCCGGTAGAAATAAGTAAAATAAATTACGTTAATTAAATATTTAAAAAAAAAGTGTAAGCAGTAAACTTCAATCTTAATATCTGTAAATAAGATTGAATAAATAAATATTAAAAACATATTAATTAACATCTGTCAAGAATTTCTTGCCACAGCACTGCTTGCAATCGTATTAACGCTATTAACGTACGACAATATTATAATCATGCTAAAAATATGTTCTTTAAAACATATTTCATATTTTGAAACACTTCTCAAATTGTTTTCTTGAGTTAAAGAATTATAAATAAAGCGTCGTATAATTATCTAAGGAATTCCAGATCCGATCATGTTGACCCAAATAAATTCTCTTCTCAATGACATTGGTTACTTTTTAGATACGAAATCAATTTGACATTTGAGTCATCGCCATTTTCGTAAACAGCACATCATTTACTAAATACAATTACATTATCCTGTTGATATGTCCCTGAATATAATTGATGGTAGTATTCAGGGATCCATTTAGCGGGTACCCTAAAGCGATTAATTAAATGCACAAAATAAAACCATTACTCACGTTCTAAATAAGACGACTGGATATAGATATGTTACTCATTTCATAACACATATCTCGGTATATTTTAATACGTAACACCTCAAATGAGGCATTGTTTGGCAGAACTTGGAAACTGGGTCAACCCCGACAGGGGAATGTTTTGAGATAGTTATGGGGATAAATAAGCGTGACACACTTTATGTGCCATATGCAAAATATCACCTAGTAATTTATTTATAGTTTTTGTGTTCAATTTGTAGAACTCCATTATATGTTTTTTTTATGTAATTAAATTAATTGTTACTATTATTTAGTTCTGCTAGTTTAAGTTTTTTGTTTTTAGTGACAACTGTTTCGACGTTTTAACGCCGAAACATCTACCACTAAAAACAAAAACTAAAAATAGCAGAACTAAATAAAACCAATCTAAATTTAATTCACCTAGTAATGGTGAGATTTTATTTTTGTTACTTGCAACAGTATTAAAGTCATGTTTTACAAAATTAGCCATAAAAATCACAATACCTGACAGCGTTCATTTAAATTATAAATCTTTGTCAATATTTTGACGGTTCCTTCCAACGTGTCAAATGGATTGAAAACTATAACAAATTTTAATAATCGAATGATATTTGTAAATAGCTGTAATTAATTATCAAACGCGGGTCTTCCTTATATTAATGTACGGCGTGGGAAAGCAAAAGGATAGACGCTTTCGAAATGTGCTGCAGACAAACGAGCATACCAATCAATCATTTCTGGAAGAGGCCAAGATAATCCAAAACAGGCTGTCAACTTTTTGCAACAAATTCTAATATATTATGGACACATCGTTGGTCAAACTAAAAACTCGAGCCAGGAAAAAAATCGTCACAAACAAGTGAAAGGCAGGAGAAATAGATGAAGATTGCCGATGAATTGGACTGATGGCGTATCAAAAGCGTCAGGAACGTCGATGTCCAATGTCCATTGCACATAGCTGTCCATGTAATACAAGACCATACAAAAGGAGTGGAGTAGCCTGGTTTTTCAGGGATTTCAATATACTGATAGTGATCTTTATCAATGACGAAACGACTGAGTAAGAACTATAGAAAATTTAGAGATTGCAATATTATGTCAGGACTGCTGGATCATTTGGCACAACGCAACCTAAAGCAAGTCATCGTATCATGTTTTGATGACACATGACGCTATAAACGTGACGTAGCGTGAGAGCCGGAAAAAAGTTTGAAAGATAATATCAGTAGATAAGTCACCTTCTCGAAGATAGTGCGCCCAAAAAGGTAACGCCGAGAGAACGGGACAATAAAAGATGCAAATTCAAATCGGGTTTCGCCAATTTTGGAATAAAGAAAGTAAAGGCGCACGATATACCTACAAATTCTTATTATTGCTGTTTGAACTTTTTGAACATCTGTGTTTGATTTACAAACATTTGTTTTCTTTGACCTCAGATGAGTATCGTTTTTGACAGTGTTTTGTTTTTAGTTGACAATTCTATGTATCTACTTAAACAGAATCGGTTGTATTAATTAAATTTTAATTATTCAAGATACTAAAATGAAAATAGAAAAAATATTACAGCAAAAAAAAAATAATCACAAGTTGTAATTACTCAGAATGGAAATGACGTTTTGAGCTGTAAATACTGCGATACCTAAAATATATAGACGGAAAAAATATGTAAATTTCATGATGCCGCACATTAATTGTTTTAATTTTTTTTATAGTGAATACCGCACAAGAGTCGCAACTGCTCCCATTCGTCTAGAGTCAGTAAGACTATGCCATCGCCATCCCCAATTGGGGTATGTTGTGAGGCCGAAGGTAATGGGAAGGGGAAAGAGATGGGAAGAGGAAGAGGAAGATTGGGAAGTACCTAGCTATTCAGATCTGGTCATCAAACACGACTCAAACAAGCAACGATTCGATTCTGAATGGTGGTCTTTCTAACCTGCGACCTTTGGATTCGTAGTCGAGCGTCTTACCACTCGACCATGAAAGGTGTCTATTAGCATTCTGCTTAGTATTTAAGGTTCATTAACATGTTCATTCACTTAACAGCGAATTCTAATGTCACACCGTCAAACCTTATTTTAAACTTTAGGTAATGAAATTATCTTAATAAACAGTGAACAATTCAGGACGGTTATTTACTCAAATATCATTCTTTATTTATTTGTTTAATTATTAATATTGTCGACTGTGGCCTTTTCCACGAAGCTAAATACATTAACCACACAAGGTTCGCCACATGGTTATTTTTAAATGTTTGTTTAGGTTAGGACCCGGGCAGTAAATTTTGCACTATTAGTGTAAAATAAACAACGCATTTTATGGAATTTCGGCCCCTTAAGTGAGTTTATTTCATAACGTGTAGAGACGCTAGATGCTATGCAAATAAGGTGTAAATATTAGTCCGGTGACATTCAGCAGCGGTTTTATCTCGGCTGTGAGAAGATTCTAAGAAAATTGGTTGTAATGATGCTGCAGATAAGTACGCGACGAGCGTTTTGAGAGGAAATGAAACGCTCGTAAGAAAGATGATATCGAGTAATACGTTTTTGAGATTCTAGAATTTATGTGATGGTTTACACACGCACACATCACGTTGATTACAGAGAAAGGTGAAATCTGTGTTACTGATACGCTTAGATTCGGTTATTATCAGCTTAGAGTAATAATCTCTCGTACGAGAGATGGAAAGGCTGATAAGGATATTGACCTTAGAGTATACAAGAGGTAGCCCAAGCCAAGGCAGTGAAGTCAGTTTTGGACTTGTTTTTGATGATTTTAACATGACTCGGCGCAAATGGGCGTGGCTAAGACTAAGGCTACGGTATTTATATATCCATTCAAATCACATATCGACATAATGTTTTTGTGTATTCGTATAGCCACTTTTTCACAGTATTTTTATCAACAAAAATATAGCATCTAACCTAAAAAACCGTTTAGTTGTGTCAAGTTTAGTGGCAAAATAAAAAATGTGGGCGGAGTACCGCCGTTAACCAGCGAAAATAGCCAGCTTAAGATCATTACGACAGTATATAGAAGCGTTCCAAGAAATTTGTTGTCTCTTTCTCTCTCATGGTGTACGATGTAAAAACTCGGAAAAAGTGATTTATTACAATTTCGGATGGGTTGGGTAAAACAAATTAGCTATCCCTCCATATATTGTTACTTCAAGATATTGACTCTATAATGAAATAAGGGTAAATGCAATAAACTCCTTGATGGAGGACTGAACGCAGTTGGGGTAGTAAAAAAAAACAAAGAAGCGAAGCTAGCAGTCCACGGTGGAGCGCTCTTCTTTTTTTTTACTTGAATACTGCACAAGAGTCTCAACTGCTCCCAACTGTCTAGAGCCAGTGAGACTACATTGAGACTGTATCCCCAATAGGGGTATGTTTTGAGGCTGAAGGTTGCGGGGAGGGGAAGGAGATGAGTAAGGGGAAGGTTGGTAAGTATCTGGCTATTCAGATCTGGTCACCAAACGCGGCTAAAGTCATTTCAAGCAACGTTTCAATTCTGAATGGTGGTCTTTCACCAGGGCGATACTTAGAATATCTACCACTCTGGAACGTGCCGCTAATATACTTAATATTAGTTTTATATTCATTAAATTTGTAATGACACATATTCATTAAATGCTTTTACCAACCCTGATGTACGGCAGCGAGGCACGGAACTGGCAGAGGAAGAATGAAAGTAGACCGAATGCTGTAGAAATGAGATCCCCGAGGCGAATATGTGTTAAAACCATGTGTAGCCGTGTTAAAAATTTGGATATCTGGATAAGGGTAAGGCTGATGTAAGCGTAATGAATAGGATTAAGAAAGAGACGCTTAGATGGTTTGGGCATGTAGAGCGGATGAACGCAGAAAAGGAGTATGAGAAGTATATATGACGCGAAAGTGAATGGAAGAAGAAGTCGGGGACGCCCGAGGAAAACATGGCACGATCAAGTGAACCGAATACTTGAGTCGGCCCGTGTCAAGAGACAGAATAACAGAAGAGTATGTATGAGAATGAAGCAAGGAATGTGTGCCAATACAGAGTTGTATTAATGTCAGAGCTCACCATTCGAGATTTTTTCGTGAATCAAAAAAAAACCAGATTGCCTACAAATGATAAAATTTAACCTGGAATTATAAGCTTATTTTATTTTTCGGCAAAGACAGTCATCAGTTCGGGTCATTTGAATATTATCGTGATTTAAAATTTAGACCGATGAATTATTTTTGAAAGTCTTTATTAGGGGTTCCGTTCCGTTTCATTTTGTTATCTGGCATCTACAGATTCTACAGTATCCGTAGTTAAATCTTTGCTATCGGACCTCACATGGAGATTCCTCGTATTTTATCTGATAGGACTCGCAGCACGAGGGTTACTTAGCAGAGGTCTAAAATGTTGTTTTTTGCTGGCGATTTCAATTTATTGGACCTGACTCAAAGGTCAAACTGTATGGCTTGGGACAGTGCAAAAGAATAACAGCATAAAATTATACGGACAAAATATATTCAATAAAAATCGTATTGCAAGCGGTTGGGCGGATTATTATGGACAATAACAGTTCGTTTATTTATTTTTTCCTATACACAGTAACATTATACTTATTTTATGTATTCATTAAAATATATTTATTTATATTATTTAAGCGCCCATGGGGATTTTTCATACAATGGTCTACAAAATATTTTATGAAGAACATAAATGCAAAAATCTATAACGCAGTCATTTGATTTTTTTAATTTGGATGAAAATAGTAATTTAGTTTGCAACAATTCTCGTATGGCCGGTAAAACCATGTATGACTGTGTTAAAAATGTGGATATCCGGAAAGAATGCAAGGCTGATGTAAGTGTAATTGATAGGATCAAGAAAGGGACGCTTAGATGGTTTAGGCATGTAGAGCGAATGAACGAAGAAAGGAGTGTTAAAAAATATATATGATGCGAAATTGAATCGAAAAAGAAGTCAGGGACGCCCGAGGAAGACATGGCACGATCTAGTGAATCAAATACTTGAGTCAAGCTATGTGTAAAGAGTCAGAATAATAGAAGAATATGTATGAGATGATGAATGAATGTGAATGAAGCGTGGAATGTTATAAAATTAAATATACCCATCAGTAGAGCTGATTTCACTTCCCACATGATGAAATCTCTGTATACAAGAATTAAACATACAATTATAAGATTTGTGTTCGTCCGAGTCGAGCTAGAACACAATATTGTGTCTTTTATTATACAAAAACATTACCCATAAAAGAATACTAATTAGTTTCCAGCAACCGGATTACGCGTTAAAATGCAACGTTAAAAAACTGATCGAAGTTACAATATCAAAAAGCAAGCAGCCAAAAAATTATTGACGACTTTAAAAAACAGGCTTTGTTATATTATCCGCAGTTATAACTACAAAACAGTACTAGGTTAGCAGCACTTGTCTATGAATCAAACATGTGCAGTAAGTTGTTTATAGGCAGATGCACAGAATCTTTGTGATTTCTCTGTTCTCATAATTAAGAATACTGGTTTTGATTCACTGAGAAAATCAATGCTGCTAAAACAACTAAACATAAGTATTTTTATCACTTTTTATTAATAAATAAGCGACAATTTTTTTCTAGGCCCGTATGTTATAGACACTACTCAAAAAACACAAGAAAAATTAACATATAAACGTATGCACATCGTTGACAAATAAAATGTTGTCTGAAACGTTCATTAAAATTCTGCTGGTTCTGCCTTTCATACTTTTTTAAATTATGCATCTCCACGGGTGAGCGTTTTTTTTTTCAACAGATTTTCAGAAATTTATTATCCTTTTACTTTAGTCTACAGCTCTAGTATAGAGTGGAATGTGGAACGGAATTCCGACAGGCATTCATGTCCTTTTATTTCTAGCCCGGTTTGTCGTATTTACCTCACGGGCTTACTTGACGGGCGTAAGCAGACGAAATAGTGGCGCCATCTGTAAATAGTAAGTCCCTCGTTATTGTATATTATATTATTTGAGCGGATGCCGATAGAAGATTGCTTCGTACATTGCAATATTTTGTATTTAGGATTAGGGGCGAGGGCACAATGCCTCTAGATTTAAGTCTTGTCTTAGGCAATGACTATTATTTTTTATTATGTTTCGTTTCCTTTTACCGTCTCGTGTATAGGTCTCTCAATCAGAGTTGAGGCCGGGACAGTACGCACACCTACTCACACAGATACATAGCTTAGGTACAGCGTGTTCCGTTTGAAGCTTCATTTTTTTTAAAGTAATTACTGATTATTTGACACTTCAGAAATCGAAGTCAAAGCGTGTTGAAGTCAGTTGCATAAAAGTTTTAAAAAAAAATTTTGTTGTTTTATTTCATTGTTATTAAAACACTGAATGTTCTTAAAATACGGTTCTCAATAAAGGACTGAATTTCAAGGAGTATTAAAAGAACGAATGCAAGGTATCCAGTAATTCGAAGTATTCCCCGATTTGCGACATTCTCTAGCATAAGCATGGATGCTAACTACTGTTTCTTCAAAACAGTTTATAATATTATTTTCAACAGCACCTGGTCGAACCGCATGAATAAGACACGCTGTAAGTGCACTTTCTGTATACTAGAAGATTCATCGTAAATACTTGTTGTCCCTTTTCTACTAGTGACAATAAGTAGGCGTAAACAAGACAAAGGGCTTTTTCTTTATGACGCATCGTGAATACATCGCCACTGGAGTGTATACCGATACACAATACACCCAACTTATTAAAATTATTGTTTGTTTCAACTCTGGTTGAGTTGCCTATAATACCATAATGTCTAACCGTACATTTGAAGAACCAACAGTACATTCCCATAGCATTGGACGAACTACAATAGTCATTAAAATAGTGAGAGTATAATTCAACTTTGTTGATGTATTACCGAAATAATATAATTTACTAAATATTTATTAAAGGTACCAACGTTGTTTTTTATTTGTCTTTATTCACGTGGTAGTTTGTTACTTCGAAAGCGCGATTTCTGAATATAGTGGACTGCGTTTTGGTTACATAAACCTTCCGATAGCAGATAATGATGCTAAAATAACAGTTGATTATCGTGATACATTAAATTCACACTGAGTTTGTTCAAAACTGCTAAAGTAAGTTTTCTCAACGACAACGCGTCACTAGATCAAAACCTACTCAGCAAAAAAATTGCGAAACTATTTCAGGAGAGAAATAATATCTGTTTTCTTCAATTACCTACTATCCAGTTAGATCAGCTTTTTTTAAGTGGGAGGTTCAACCCTCGCTATTCGGCTGCTGTAGAATGTTCCCTAAAAGGCAAATAAGTTTTGATATGCAGTCGGAAATCAGCGTGGTTATGCAATCATGTTTAATAAAACAGGAAGAGAAAGCATTATATTCTGAAAAGAGCAAGGTTCTTCCAACAAAAAAGCACTCCAAACTTCAATTTTCACTGTAGTTCTTTTTTTAAATAGTTATACCACATAAGACCGATAAAATAAAGAATACTACGAGAATCTAAAAACTCAGCCTTTCAGAAAGTTATATACATACAGAGATAATAAAGTTTTGGAAGCATAGTTGTAAGAAACCCATCAAAATCTAAAAAAAAAACTTTTTAGCACTTTATTGAAGTTATTTCAAATACCTTCTGTGTCTTTTTTGCGGATCTCACAGATTTGAGCCTTTTCTCTACTTGTGACATCCCCAAACATCCAAATACCAATAATCGTTGATTTCATGAAGCCTCTTTGAAAAAAAAAAAATTCTGAAAAAATATTAGTAATTTTCTTATATTGTAACGCGCCCTTGGAAAGATAATTCACAAAAGTTACGTTGTAAAAAAAGGTATTTATAGGATCATGTTTTTTTTTACTCAGGGCCGTTGGTCTCTAATTCGATTTCCGACAAGTCCGAAAAAGGCTACTCATTCAATAACCGTTTAATCGATGTTTGTATTTGAGAAAAAAAATGATCACGATTAGCTGATGTACTTAATCACATCTGGTTATTACGCAATAAGTTAACTGTGTTTTAGTTCCGTTAAGACAGAATGACATTCATTGATGAACGAATTGGTCCATTCAATCAACCGTGACCATTTTCAATTGAGATAACGTGAAGTATAACGCTACTTAATAATATTAACGACGTGGATATAGATTAATCACTGCGACCATTACATTAATTCACTGTGGATCTATAGAATGATATTTGCAGTCGTTCTACTAGCTTCTAGTTTAGTAACTAGTCTCACTAATTTTATCAAAAGAATATAATTAATTAACTGGAACAAAAATAAAAATAATGACGTAATTATATATGCATAACAATAATGCAATTTTGCACTACGCAAACGGTTTTAGATAAAACTCGAATACATTTTTTAATATTTTCGTAGAAAGCAATCACTTTGTGGTTTGATATTTTTAATGAAAATGAAATAATGACTATGTATAATTGTATTAGACCACAGATTTTATTTTATTTTTATGACCGACCGGTTTCGCTTAGCCTAAGGATCATCAGGGTACAAAATTAAACTAAACAAAAAATACAAAATGTGCGTGATTTAATAAAACAAATTTGTAACTTTATTCCACTTTTATTATTTTGACTGGTTTGATTTGAGTGCATAGCACTCAAAAATTCCTTGATACCGAGAAATTTATAATAATAGAAGTAATCTACTCTAACAGTGCATAATGAATAGAATCATAAAACTAATATACCATAATGCTGGGAGTAACCCAATAATTAGAAAATTATGTTGTACATCTGGACATCAAAATTGAGATGGGAAAACCTAAAGTAAACTCATTAGCAATCAGTATTCACCAACCTTTCATTATATAAATACATTGTCAATTCATATTTATAGAAATGCAACTGTAACCCATCTTAAATATTAAATAAAATAAATAAATATTCCAGATAGATATACAAAATAGTAATACCAATAAATTAAAAGTAACTTTTACCCTGTAACTATTAAAATCATGCAACAATACTGATGAATATTAATTAAAGTAAAATCATTGTTTACTACCCCTAACATCCCCAAAAATAGTATATAAGCCGTAGGTTAACAAACACTTGTACTAGTCTGAAGATGGCCGTCATAGGCTGAAACCGGTCCAGTCAAAATAATAAAAGTGGAATAAAGTTACAAATTTGTTTTATTAAATCATTAAAATGGAATTCCACCACGAATTAACAGTTTCAAAATTAGAAATAACAAAATGTGCGATTATAAATATATACAGAGGGAGAACTCAATATAAAATGAAATAAAAGAACAGTGAGAAAATAATAGAATAACATTTAAATTATAACAAGGGAACAGAGAACAATGCTGAATGTAGAGAAAATAAACAAAATGAAATGGTTGGTAACCATACTAACACTGACCTGAATGCTTCTGGCATAGATATTATCGTGTTAAAGATAATATGTTATTGATACTAAAACACAATTAATCAAAATCCCTTTCATATGAATACGACGTCTTATATAATATTTCTCCTACCAATCGAAAGATTACACACAACTTTTATGTTGAATTTCGTAGTCAAACAAGACAATGGGGAAATGAAAAAAAAGGTTGAAACAAGCTCAGCTTCTACAGGGAGATCGATTATAATAAACGTACAAATTAAGATTTTTATGCGTGATACGTGATACAAAAGATTTTTTTACTATGTTTTATGAACTTAAACGTGGCTGGAGGCACTCAAACTAACGTCTGTCGTAAAACGAACCTAAAAAAAACGGGAAGTGTTCAATATAGTGTCGTAAAAATTTCCGGATAAGCTGTTGAAACATCCTGTTTGTACAATATGACAAAGACTGATCTGTATGAATGCCACGCGCGAAAATCAATACCGTACTTTCTGATATTATCTATATCTGCTGGGTTTTTTTTTCTCCAGTTACAATTTTTCCCAAGAAACACATTAATTGTAAAAAAAACTAGCAATTTATAGTATTAAACTATAAATTGCTGTTAGTAAATTAATTGTTAATCAAATTTATATTAAAAAACTAACAAATTAAGTTGTAGCAATAGAGCGCATAGAATTTTAATATGGAAGAGATAACAATATGTAATGATTTTTAGACGAAAATAGTGGAAACTAAAAACATAAAATTTAAAAAATCGTGTAGTATTTTGCTTACCCTAAATTTCCCATTTTGGTATTTTCTTTGATAGCGCTTGATAATAATAGTAATAAAAATAACATCATATTTATAAAGCTATTTTTAGAGAATTTTACCGAAGTGCTCTTTACTTACTGAAAGATTATATCTATATTAAGATGTATCTTCTTACATAAAATTACTCCCAAAGTGGTGTTTACATGTTGTAAGCAATATAAAAGAGAAATACTTACTGAAGATTGATTTAATGTGAATTTATAACAGTATTAGAAAATGATGCAATTTATATACTTAAGTAGATAAATGCATACAAATAGAATACGATACAAAAAACAGTTTATAACATGTATTTACCGAATCACATTATTAAGGGATGATTACAAATTGCAATGGAATGATGAATACATTTTTTTCAGCAATAGTCCATCGCTTACGAAAAAAAAGGCCACCGCATTAGGGGCTGTAGACTAAAGATCTAACCAAGATAAGGTTGGTGGACGTGCAGCGTTTCAAATATAATTCGGACCGAGTTACCCTACCCAGCCTTTCCACCAAACGAGCAGAAGCATTGCAAAACCAACAAATATTTGTAAACAGCTTTAAATTTGTCCAGTAGTCCAATATTAGATATATTTCCCGTAAACTCATAAAATTTCTCATTATACGTTTATCGCCTTCTCAGTTGAAGTTTTGCCACTTTAATTTCAATTTATCTATTTCTTTCTTTCTATATATTCATAAACTACGTATTTTTTGTTTAGTTTAATTTTGTACCCTGATGATACTTAGGTTTTTTTTTCGGTCGGTCATAATTTTTTAAATTAAATCTGTGGTCTTGTACAAAGTAATTATTTCTTTTTACTAAAAAAATTAACCCAGTTTGATATTTTTTTCAATATTTACTCAGCATGTAGCGCTATGCTATAAAATACTTGGCAATAATTTAAAAGATAATGAAAAGAAACTCATTATAATCAATAAAAATAATTCAATCTCCCCAAGGTCATCGTTAAGTTACTGAACTGAGTGAGCAATCGTTCTCCGAATTAATATCTCGTCAGGTAAGACCCTACTCGAGTCCTTGGGGAATTCCCAAGGTCGTCAGGAGTCGAGTGAAATAACCAGTTAGCAAAGAAGCTACTCACTGCCTACAGGGCACACAATAATAATATAGTCTTCATGCTATAAATACGCCCCTGAGGCTCAAGTCCCCGCAGTTTACACGCGTTTTTAGTCATAGATATATTCTAGCCATACTTTTTTAATGCATTTTTTTTACGGTAAATCAGAATTCGTGGTGACAATGCTTTTCCATTGCTTTGAAAACGCACTTGAGTAAAATATTAATCTTTGAAAACAAAACGCATCTAAGAACATTGCAATTTTGTAAGTGCTTTAGAAACCATGTATGACCGAAAGAATGCAAGGCTAATGTGAGCGTAATGAATAGAATCTAGAAAGGGACGATTAGATGGTTTGGGCATGTAGAGCGAATGAACGAAGAAGAAGTGTGAAAAGAATATATGATTCGAAAGTGAATAGAAGAAGTCGAGGACGCCCGAGAAAGACATGGCTTGATCAAGTAAATCAAATACTTGATACAATAAAAAATACTTGAATTAAGCAAGGAGTGTGTTCCAAGACAGAGTTATATGGCAGTCCGTCCTCTCTGCCTACCCCTGCGGGGAAACGGCATGATGGTCAGTCAGTTAGTTTTTTAGCTTTGGAAAGCTACAATTAATATTTCTCAAAAAATAGTTAAATAACTACGAAAGACTGATATATTAACGTATTCTTGGAATGGAAAACTTCACATGATAATGATAATTTTAAACATGAGTGTAAAATTGTGGTACCGAAAATTTATATCTGTGAGGCTAGCACGTAGAATGTCTAATTCATTCTCATGAATCCTTTTTTTAATTTATAATAGCCCATGCAATAATCGAAAATTACTGATTTAATAATACCTTAAATCATTAAAATGGAGTTCCACCACGAATCAACATTTTCAAAATTAGAAATCGGAAATTAGTTAACAAGTATACATTATGCACGATGATCATAAGATGCCATAATATTATTAAATAATTCGTGATTTCTTCGTCTGAGAACGTTAATTTATGCTGAAATTAAATATACTGCATTTATAACTTACATATAACAAAAAAGATGCACGTACTCAGTTTTGCAGAAAGCGTCCAACTCACAATTTTCCAAAATCGAGTTTTACATGTTTTCCTATAGATAAATACAAGATTTATATCTGCTGAAAACACCCAAGCTCCAAATACAATAGATTTTTGGTAATTATTTTCTTTTACTAACGCACATTGCAGATATTTTACTTAAATTGAAGTTTAAAAACATTATAAAATGTAAGATAACATAAGAAATACATTTTTTTAGTAAACACATTGATGTATTATAAATTACCTATTTATAATAATGTCCATAAGGAAAAAAAAACATTGATTTTCACTTTACAAATGCCGACTACGCATATTAATGTTTTTTATCGTCATATTTTATAACACCCTTTTCTTCGTTTCTTCTTTTTGGGGTTGGATGCTTTCTGCATAACTACGTCCAATTTAGCTATTGGAGTGAGTGTCATCATCCACGTAAAAAAATATGAAATATACGCAAGGCGAAACAGTTTTTCAACGACGTAGATAGTCGCGATCACATTTTAAGATACAAATAATCGTTAATAAATCTACGTTTCCATTACCTTCCTTTTTACCAAAGAAATTAGTACAGTGCAAAAAAATGCTAAGTTGGCGACATTTCATAAATGTCAACGAGCGATATGCAAGAGAAATGAATATGCAAACATTTATTTATCAGTGTCGCCAACGTATTTGTGCATTCATAAACCAGTTGATTTTTTTGCTGAATTTCCAACAGTGTACTGGAAGGCTCTATAACACGGAAAAGATTAACGGGCAAGTAAGCTAAATAGGTTTTTAACAGAAAATGTATTCGCTGAGTTATACATATCAAGGTCACCCTGTGTATACATTTGACTCCGCCTTTCTTTCTTCCAAGAATACCTGAAGTTTTTCATCAAAGTGTTCAAACTAAAAAATATATATAAAATACGCCAAAGCCACATTTGGACGTGAGATAAGTCACTTATTGGTTTTTGCTACGGGTAATAATGCAATAACTTCTTCCTGGAAGTTCGGAAAAGCTTAACTAAGCATTCTCAGTACAATATGAGTGTGAAAATTAAGATTTTAGTTGTGCGCAGAAGACGATTTGGGGTATTGTGTATGGTTTATGTGTAGTGTAAAAGATTAATTACGAAGTGAACAAGACAGATATTGACAGATTACTCAATATTATGACTTGGACTATCGGTTGTATTATTATAATGTTTTTATATGTCTTCTATCGAGAAAATAAGTTATTTTTGTTTGTACTGGCCTGATAAGTATCACCAGAAAAAACTATTCGATATAACTAGTATGTAACGAATAATATATTTATGAATATATAACGAAAAAATTGAAATGCAATGATAGCATACAAGATTGATTATATTGACGTAATATACTAATGTTAATTTTGTTAATTAAACATATATTGTTTTTGAATCCTTATTTAAATTAGGTACAAATTATAAATAAATGGTGTCGACAGTGAAAAAAATTCCAAGGCTTAAGATGGATTGATGGTTTTGATGTAAGCGTAATTAAAAGGATCAAGAAAGACACACTTAGATGGTTTGGGCATGCAGAGTGAATGAACGAAGAAAGGAGTATGAACGAATGTGAATGGAAGAAGAAGTCGGGGACGCCCGAGAAAGATATGGCGTGATCAAGTGAATCAAATACTTGAATCGGGCCATGTGAAGAGTCAGAATAACAGAAGAGTATGTATGAATGTAAGCGAAGCAGGGGGTGTGTGCCAAAACAGAGTTGTGTGGCAGTCTGCCCTCTCTGCCTACCTCTGCGGGGAAACGGCGTGATGGTTAGTTAGTTAAGATGACCGGTCGGTAACTGAGTGGACAAACGCGTCGGTTTCCCACCCGGGCGTCTTGCGTTCAATTCCTCTGCTGGCTAAGTCCTCCATCATTGCACAAGCAACATCTTCCTTCTTCTTATGATGGCGTAGGAGTATTTCAAATATTTTCAGGTTATTCGTTACCCGGGAATGTTTGTCTTTCCTTTTAATACATTTTTTTTTTCAAATGGTTTGAATAAAATCAGGAATATAATTCGTGATACACAATAAAACATTTAAAGAAATAATAAAAGTAACTTTGTATAAGACCACGAATATTATTTTGATTTTTGTAACCGACCGGTTTCGCTTAGCCAAAGCCATCAGGGTACAAAATTGAACTGTTTAAATTATCAGTTTAATTTGGTGCCCTGATGATTCATAGGCTAAGCGAAACCGATCGGTCATAAAAATTAAAATAATATTCGTGGACTTAAACAAAGATATTTTTTAATTTATTTAAACATGTCAAACCACAAAGCGATTGCTTGATACAAAAAAAAAATTATAATAATAAAAATAAAATAAAACATTCATAAGAATGTCCTAAAATCATGATTAGGTAATACATATAAAAAATCCACAAATGTTCGCTTCTGTTTATATGTTTCACGAGATCATTCAATCGGCGTTTTTGTATTATGATATGCAACGGCTTCATCATATCAAATATCCTCGATCACACAGTAAAAAAAAAACAGCATAGGTTTTCACACTTCCGACAGCTGTATAGGATAACATTTTGCCACGAAAAAAACCGTGTCATGGCGTAACAAAAAAACGCCTTGACTCGTAACATTGATCCTTTGTTTAAGAATAATAATGTCTGTTTAATTATTCCCACTCCCTCCAAGTCTAATTAAACAATGCACAACCAACTATTGTTTATTTCTCCCTGCCATTAATGAATGCAAATTTTGATTAGAAAAACAATGAAACAAATCTCTATACATGTGTTATAGTTTTTTAAACACCGACAATGACGCATAAAAAATTGAAAGAATTAAAATTACTTGCATAAAATTTCAACTGGTTTTCAACATACATTTTCTTCTTATTATTTCATATGGTGGGGAGCCAGTGATGAGCTGGAGTGCTTCACATACGTTCATAGTTGATATCGGCAGCATGTGAACGAATCGTTACTTATACTCGTTCTTCTTCTTCTTAGTTCTTCTCTTATTTAATTCGGGCTTCCACAAACCCCGCATAAAAAAAATCTACTGATAAATTTTCTTCCTTATCCCACCTCACAACGTCGCCCAATCGGTTGGCATTATAATTCTCTTAGTAGTAGCATACAATACAGAGGAGAGACGTTTGAGGTGCCACTTTAAAAAAAAATAGCAAAAATATTTTTTCACTCGAATAAGGGACCATCCATAAAGCATGTATTTAAATTATTTTTATGGATAACACACCTCTTTCACAAAGCTCTGGGTTATTTAATGTACAATTTATGTTTTTTCTTTTAATTATAATTTTTGTTTTAATTCTTTATTATTTACAAAAAAATACTGTTTTTTTTTACATTACCTACCTGACTTGGTTATTAGAATCTGTTTTGATGTAGTGGAAAATTAATAGCACATTGTTATTATATACTCGTATATATCCGTTATCCAAAGGTTTCTTGAGAAGGTAATGCCTTTCTAAAGCTCTTGCTTTATGAAATAATGAGGTTTTATATTGAATAAAATGTAGAACAGCTTATAGCAAATTTTGGCAAAAAAAAACCTCTAAATCTGATGAAGTCTCGTATATTTTTATTCTTTTAATTTTAATTTTGGTTTTAATTTAATTTTTTTATTATTTACTAACTTTTTTTTCTTACATATTTTTTTATATTACCTACCTCACTAGGTTATTAGAACCTGTTTTGATGTAGTTGAAAAATAATAGTGCACTGTTATTGTACATATCCGTTATCCAAAGGTTTCTTGTGAAGGTAGTGCCTAATTAAAGCTCTTGCTTTATGAAATAATTAGGTTTTATACTGAATAAAATGTAGAACAGCTTTTAGCAAATTTTGACAAAAAAAAACCTTTGAATCTGATGAAGTCCCGCATTGTTAACTTAATCAAAAGAGTAACTTAAGGTTCTTTTGTAACTTGATGACTTGAGCAAGCGAAAGCTTTTATATCCAGCGTCTGCTAATTATATAGAGTGGTGTTGAATTGAGTAACACATCATAAGCGTTCTCAGAAGTAGAGTTAGATTTTGTTTAAAATTGAGTAGGACGTGGAGGACACAATGTTTGAAAGATAATTGGATAAGTTTTGTGAGGATAAACGTAATAATCCAAATTCATCACACTTTAGAAACGGTATAGAAATAATAAACAAAAAACATTCAAATTCAGGAAAACAGACGACAAAAAAGGTAACGTTTATATTCTCTATTCTTTTATAGTGGCTTACAGTGAAATATTAAAAAAAACTATTTTCAACTTTCAGTAGGTTATTATTTATACGAGTGACGACTGTTTCGCCCTTCCAATGAATTATTAAACTGTGTGCAAAATGTCTTCCGAGCTATATTTCTTCAAAGTAAAATTCCCTACTAACAATAATAATAATAAAAAAGTGAACTTATAAAATGCAGTTTTGTGATAAATTATCTCAAGTAAGCTACATTCTAAATTAACCAAGCTAATAAGACTAACTAACAAGGATACAATAATATATACTATGTATACAAATTAAAATTATCTAAAATCATGATCGTTATCATAAATCACGAGAGGAACAGGTTTAGATAATATAATAATATGGGTATAACAGAGCATGCGTACATCGACAGATTAAAAAAACAATTTACTAGAAGCTGAGATTTTTTGTTGTTGCTAAAGCAAAGAAAAGGAAATTATGTCCAGGACAGGTAACATGTTGGTACTCAAAAACATTAATATTCAAGTATTATAATTAAACGATTTAAAAAAGGCAAACAGTGTAAATATAACAAGGAACAAATATTAACATTCCTACCTACCACCTATTTAGAATAATATTGTGAGAAGGTTCAACATAATAAACTTGCTGTTGTTAGCTAAATCGACTAGTGATTAGACCTATATTTTGCAAAAAAAAAATGTGTGACTTAGCGTTGGTACACATCAAATCACAAATAAAAAATACGTAATTACTATTTAGAGGGTTGGTTACACGTAGTAACAATAGATTTTTTACTGTGATTTAACCCTGGGTGTGACTGATATTTATTATAACTAGGATCCGGATTCTTGTCGCAAAACAGGGACTTACCTTCAGAGAAAAATATTTTAATTTTTAAATATTGAAAAAATAAGACAATTTAAATACTCACTGTGGATTAGTGTATTATGTTTAAGCTAAGAATTAAGTTATGAAAGATTTTATTTTAAATATTAAGATATAGTGTAAAAACTTAAGGTTATCAGATTTTATTAAAATTAAAAGAAAAAACTATAAGATATTTGGTTTTTCTCAAACTAAACCTAAATATTAATTTAAAATACACACACAATAATTGAATTCTTGGCAATGTTTGAACTGTGGACAGCATTACTTAGTAATGTTACTATTCCAACATTCCTTTGAGCGATAATTGAGATTTGTTGAGTGTAAATTGAACTGCTAGAATGTTCGGGTTAGGGAAATTAACCACTGAAAGTTTTTACCTTTAACGGTTGGGTAGTCTCTTAGACGGTTTCAAACTTTAGATGAAGACGTAGTTTTTAAAGGAAATTTAAAGAGCCTGTGTTTACTTTTTTAGAGAACATAATTTTAAAATTGATTTACATTTAATATAAAATATCGAGAGTTTGATATTTACTTTATTGTCATGGGAGAAATATTTTTTTTCCTGCATTTTGACGTCAGTAGCGCCCTAGTAAGAAATCATCTCTATATCTTTAAAATAGCTTAGAATATAAAAAAAATAAACAACTTAAGGGGCACTCTGTGATCATAATAAGAGAAATAAAGTTTCATCAATTTATTATTATCGACAAATGAGTAACTTCTATAGAAGTTGCTAATCCATAAGTCTCGACTACGCCAAAAGGAAACTACAAAATTAATTACAGAAATTAATTGAAGTACCATATCAAACAGACAATCCTCGAGGGGAGATGAACCAACCCTTAAACGTATTAACCTTCTGTCGTTTGACGTATGTTCCATCGATACTTCACGATAAATGGTTCTCATAAAGCTCGCAAGTAACGATTTCCAAATATCGTATTCCTGCCGGATACATAAACTTTCGAGATAGGTAAAGTCTCGGCAAATTAAATAAGATCAGTCCAGCTTTCGTAGTCGAAGATTGATCAAATTAAATACGCAATTTAGACGCTTAAAAGCTCGTAATGAACCAGATTCTAAGGGCGGTTGAATTTGGTTAAGGAGGAGGCCAAAGTATGACGAATTAAACCATTTAGGCAGATATCTCAGCTATGCAAATGCTAGGAGTTTTGATAGTAACTTGAAATTTGTTACGTAAAAGCCCCGTGGGTGTATATAATCCTATAAAATAAAGTAAATCTAATAATTTGAACTGAAAATCAGACTTTTTGGTTGTATAATAAGTATGCTAGTTTTGTTTGTTTTTTGACCAGATGTTTTTTCGATCATGTTGCTAATATTTTCATTGTTTTGAGTTCAAACGAGTCGTGTTTTCATAAGTGTAATATAATATGCGCCAAAAGAAGGAAAATAGTAAATAGAGATTTAAAAAAAAAACCGTTGTTTTGGAGATTGGACAGCAAGACATACAAAAAGAAATAAAGAAGTAAATACAAGATAAATATCAAATTCGTGAATTTTACTTTACGATTCAATAAATATAACATGAAGAAATACAGATTTTCAAACATATTTCCAAGAGACTGAAAATTAAAAAAAGGACGGTTTTGATATGTAGAACAAAAACGAGGTGAAAGGAATGTTGAAAATATGCGAAGGGTAAGTGTGTGGAAGAAAAAATCGAGGACGCCCCAGGGATACATGGCATGATCGAAATAGTAGAATATCGAAGTGCGGAATAAATAAAAAAATGTATATACTATACATATACAACGATATATGATTGTTAATGAAGATAGGAGTGTGCACCGAGACAGCGGTGTATGTCGTTCCATCCCCTTTATCTACATCTGCGGAGAAATGGTATGATGATTATTCATTTATATTATTACATTTCAGTTGAATATTTCCAATAATCCCCTGCGAGAAGTTGCCAATCAGGTTTTGAATACGCGTAGCAGGAATGCGAAATCAACTAGTGTATTTGGTAAAGCCAAGCGAAATAAAGATGTTTTCTTAAGCGATCTGTGAAAAATGAAGTTGACCTTCAGTTTGCTTAAGTAATTACCGTTGACAGTTGTGTACACACAAACACTCATGGTTTATCTCACCTGAGAGGTGGGAGAAAGAATTAAGAAGCTGCGAGACGAATGGACAAGTCAAATGTACTGTAAACCTCATAGTGTATCGCGGTATTTATGATAAATATAACCGCTAGGGCGCTTTATAAAGTTGGTGAATAAATTTAAAGTACATTACATAAATTAAGTATACCGACTTACCTATGTTGATACCTCAGAGCAATAATATACAAGAGAGAGCGCTGCTGTAGTCAGTTTTTTATGAGTTTTGCCGGACTCGGCTAGATCTTAGCGTGGTTAGGACTAGGGCTAGGGTATTTATACATCCATTCATAGCACATGTCGACATATTTTTTTTGTTTATTCGTATAACCACTTTTTCACAGTATTGTTATAAACAAAAATATAGCATATAACCTAAATTATCGTTGACTTATGTCCATTTATGTCGCATATCAAAACGTGTGGGCGGAGTCAACGGTGACGCGGGACACGAAGAACATCCTTACAATACTTTAAAACGGTGTGATAATTTGGGACGGCGTAAAAACCCGAAAAAAGTTATTTATTCCAAATTTGTATAGGTTGGGTAAAAATAATTATCTCTCTCCATTTATTGTTACTCCAAGGTTGGTACTCACGTCGATATAAAAAATGAAATTTACATATTTAGGTTTGTCGTGAATGACGAAAAGAATGCAAGGGTGATGTAAGCGTGATGAATAACATTAAAAAAGGAACGTTTATATGGTTTGGGCATGTAAAAAGAATTAACGAAGAAATTAGAATATGCACCGCGAATGAATGGTAGAAGAAGTCGGAGACGTTCGAGGAAGACATGGCGCGATCAAGTGAATCAAATACTTGAGTCAGGCCGTGCCAAGAGACAGAATAACTACACAGAAGAGTATGTATGAATGTCATTGAAGCAAGGAGTATATGTCAAGATAGAGTTGTACAGCGGTCCATCCTCTCTGCCTACCCGTGCGACGAAACGACGTGATGTTCATGGATTTCATTCTTTGATCCACTTTTTTCAAAAGTAAAAAATCGAAGAACACACAAAAACGTGACTAACCTTTCCAGTTGTCAAAAACAAACCACTGATCCAAAACGGCTGATAATGCTAACATATGATAAACATATGTGTACCAACATAAAAAACAAAAAAATCGATAATCGAATGTACACAGCCCGCGAAAATTCAAAATTCACCTTCTCTTTTGAACAGGTCTCGTTTATCTACTCAACTGTGTCATTTATCAATATTTATTATTAGTATCAATAAACAAGTTAATAATACAAATAATTATTTCCGTATTATTTTTACCGCATCAACAGTGAATCAGCAGAAAATAAAACAATACGTCACTTTATGGTATGAACAAAAAGAACAGATGTTTTTAGAGGTAGGTGCACTTATTACTTTATTTGCAATTTGTTAGATTTTATTGTTCGATTTCCAACCCTAACCATACTACACAAAGTCATAAAAAGATATCTTCAAAAGAAATCGTATAAGGACGGACAGTTGCATGGACCCTTCTTCCTTATCGAATTTGGCAATTATTTATAATAAAGGGCTCGCAGAGTCAACAGTTAAATGACCAATGTGAAAATTAAATGCTCGCAGATCCAATCGATGTTTGGACATCATGGCGAGCCATTGATTCTCTGGACAGAGGGAACACACAGTTGCAGAGGTTGCAAAACTTTGGAATGCAAAACATCGTAAAATTGGGTAATATAAAAAAAGATCTTTAGTGGCCTTAGTTTTCTTATTTAAACCTGGTTCCAAGTCTTGTCTAAGACATTCATTTCTGTCTTGTTTGAAAAAGTCTTAAATACAGATATGTTATAAGCGGTATAAACTATTTATTTTCCTATTCTCAATAATCAGATATTTTTTTCTAGTAGTCCAATATTAAGTATATTTCCTGTAAACTCATACAATTTATCATTATTCTTTAATCCCCCTTCTTAGTTGACGTTTTGTGTCTTTCAATTCATATTATCTTTCTCTTTGTTCCCTGTTTTTTTTTTATTTAAATATTATTCTATTGTTTTCTCATCGTTGTGTTATTTTATTTTATATTTTGTTCTCCCTCTGTTTGTATATATGACCGCATACTTTTTTTGTTTCGTTTAATTTTATACCCTGATGATGCTTAGGCTAAGCGAAACCGGTCGGTCTTAAAAAATAAAATAATATCTGTGGTCTTGTGAAAAGTTATTTTTTTCATTTCTTTATTTATGTATCTACTATATTGACTGTAGCAAATGAAGAAGATATCAACCCTCTCTTCTAACAAAATTTACAATTTTGAATTAACAAGTTCTTTTGGACAAATTACGTACATTGGCCAAGGATATGTATCAATTAAGTTGTAGTCATCGTTACGGTAAGACGAGTTAGTAGGAGTTTAAATAATTTCTATGGTTTTTGTGTCCAAACACACATCACAAGTAAAAATTTTCAAACAAATTATCAAACAGAAGAAAGAGAAACATCTATCGAATTTAGTGTGTTTTAAATAAAAATGCGTCAACTAAACGTGGACTTTGACATGTCACCTGTGTAATTTTGTAAATATTATTTGTCGTGTAGGTACTACCTTTTCATATACGATATATTTATGAGTAAATACCAGCTTCGAAGTTTTTCTTTGAAAATGTTGACTTTTCTCACAGCCTTCAGACTATGACCTACTATTTATAAAGTTGATGAGGCAATATAACCTTACCCATCAAACGTTCACGAACAATAGCGCATGAGTAGTAAATACCACCAAACCTCCTCAAAGCAACAGTACAATTAACCACAAATAAATAATTAACGATCAAAAGAAACCAAATTATAAATCCATTATACAGAAGGCCACCTCGCCGAAAAGGTTGAGACGCGCTGAAGGGCGAGGCGCACAAGTAAACCATCTGTCCACCCACCTTTCCATCAAGCACACGCGCCGATCCTTCAGTAATAATGTTCCACAGGGCCGCCGCGAGGGGTACTACCGCCGGTATCCGAAAAAAATCCACCCTAAATTATAAATAACTTGCCGATGCTAAAAAAATGGATCCTGATATCATATGATGATAGTTCTATAAACTCACTGTGGGAATAAGTAAAAAAATAATAATAGTAGTAATAACATGTTAAGATCCTCGGCTCCAAATTTAGAGGGCGCGGGTTCAACTACCCGGAGTGCATTTTATTTATTTCACATATAAAGAAAATAAAATAATATGCAGTATATTTTCAGGACGTTCCAGAGTGGTATGTACTATCAGTATCGCACTAGTCCTAGTTAAAGATCACCATTCATAAACGAAACATTGCTTGAAATTGCTTTAGCCGTGTTTCGAGTCAGGTATTTTCAAACCTTCCTCTTCCCCATCTCTTTCCCTTCCCCACTTATTTTAGCGTCACAATATACCCCAAGAGTTTGGATACCATATGCCTACTGACTCCGGGCGGTTGGGACCCTCGTTATTCACATTAAAAACAAAAATTTGACAAAATAAGAAAATTTCAAAACATCTCAAAATAACTTTCTTAATCTTGTTAATAACGATTGCAGCGGATTTGTATTTTTTTAAATCTCCTCATTCGTAATTAGGTCATAGGCAAAAAAAATCTCACAACCATTATCGTATTTAAAATAAAATAATATTATCGATATAGCTTCGCATCCACTTTAATATCCGTACTTGTTGAAAATAGTGTATTGGAAAATATTTTAATGAATTAATCAATTGCTAAGTCAAGAGGACGCCCTTTGTTCCGGCCGCCCGTGTGTGCTGCACAACTTGCACATGAGCCGGCTGCGCTCCTGGCGTTCCAGACCAGATGATCCCGTTAGATAAAATAGGACTAGAGAAACACACTCCCGATTTGCCCATTTAAATGGTCACCCGATGATTGATTGCGAAGGACCTCCAGTGTTAGTCTGCAAATTTTGACGGACATTTTATTTAATGGGAAGGCTTTGTTCCGGAGAAATACTGCCTACGAAGTGGGGTGATTGATCGTCTTAGGCTGTGCGGTTTATTAAAATTAAGCTTTCGCGAGCTTATTCTACCCTACAACACATATCTAATAATTAATAATATGTATACAGCATAGAATGCCTACGGATGATTACACTGTAAACTGTTTTGTTATTTTAATTATCTAGGTAGCCACTTATTTTCCAGTGGATACCATATAAGATATAAAACTCATAGGTGTATCACTGACTTCTGGGAGAGGCAGGCAATTCTAATTTGCTAATGTTTTGAGGCGGGAGGAATTTAAGGAAAGGTATAAGAAGGAGAAATAGGGAGGTTATATATTGAAGTATTTCTAGCGAATGGTGGCCTCTCACCCGAACGATGACGTATCTTCCACTATTTTAACCTGAAAGAATTTGATATTTGTTCTTACTTGTGCTTTTGAATCGGTTATCTATGGGCCAGAAGCAAAGCATTACCGCTCCATAACCTTAGATGAATTAAATAATGTAGATACCTTAGAGTATACTAGAGGTAGCCCAAGCCAAGGCAGTGAAGTCAGTTTTGGACTTGTTTTTGATGATTTTAACATGACTCGGCGCAAATGGGCGTGGCTAAGACTAAGGCTACGGTATTTATACATCCATTCATATCACCTATCAACATAATGTTTTTGTGTATTTGTATAGCCACTTTTTCACAGTATTTTTATCAACAAAAATATAGCATCTAACCTGAAGAACCGTTTAGTTGTGTCAAGTTTATTGGCAAAATAAAAAATGTGAGCGGAGTCCCGCCGTTAACCAGCGAAGATAGCCAGCTTAAGATCATTACGACAGTATATAGAAGCGGTCCAAGAAATTTGTCGTCTTTTTCTCTCTCATGGTGTACGATGTAAAAACTCGGAAAAAGTGATTTATTACAATTTCGGATGGGTTGGGTAAAACAAATTAGCTATCCCTCCATATATTGTTACTTCAAGGTAGATACGTTACTGAAACAACGCGCCTGGTTGCACTAAGCCAAGTCAACGAGAAATACCTTCGAAACACGCTTCATATACCTATCTCTTCTGCACACA
Organism: Drusus annulatus; assembly: GCA_022651775.1. Taxonomy (NCBI): domain Eukaryota; kingdom Metazoa; phylum Arthropoda; class Insecta; order Trichoptera; family Limnephilidae; genus Drusus; species Drusus annulatus. The sequence continues at coordinate 173,993 of JAGWCC010000065.1, read as the reverse complement.
CATGTTCTTTGAATGGCTATCCTTTTCATACGCGGGTGAAACATTTAGTGGTGTAACATAAGTGGTGCTACATTTTTCGTAAGATTTGTATGAATAATATTTGGACGATTTGTATAGCGCCGTTTTTGTGAAAAATCACCTCAATGTGATGTGTCTTGTATTTTATGTCTATGTCCATAACATATGTAGTTATACTACGTGAAACTATAACATAATATTTTTTAGTTCATTGTTCAGATAATATATAACTGTGTAAAATGTACAGAATCATAGTATATTATGGTATTATTGATAGGTATATCGTCGCCGGAAATGCAAAAGGGTAAAGCGCCATTTCGGGAGGCTTACATCGGAGCACTTTTAAGTTTTACAATAAAATTTATAAGTCGTCAGTACCTGGTTGGATTTTGAAAACAAAAGTTAACTCAGGTAGCTCAATTCATTCACTGAGTTACCTTAAGCGACAAAAAGCTAAAAAAAGTCCCAAGCCTGCGTCGCTTGAATCGAGTCTTCTCCCAAACGGTAAATATATTTTAGACGGCTGAAGGGCCACACAAGTCTTCAGACTCAAACGAGAGTCAGAGCATTAGATGCAAAAAAAACCTGATCAAAACTGAGCCTTTTTGCTTTCCAGCGACGGCATTATCGATTTGGCATCATTGAGATATGAACTAAACCCATGTTTCACAATTTCTAAAGTGAAATCTTTTTAGGAGAGCTAAAACAGTTAAACAAATATATTGCCATCTCTTTTGATGATCAATCTATACAAATAGGAAATACAAATATAATATGATCTAAAAGTTACGTGATAACAATATTTAAATTACTTAACCATCAGTTATGTTAATACTAAAAAATAAAGTTTTCTTTCTCTTCTCTTCTTTTCTCTCTTTATGGAATTTAGTCTGACTTAGCGACTATTATAATAATCATTAAGCTTACGAATTTCATTAATTTCCACGAAACCAAAACAAGAAACCTTATTTTCTGTAAACTTTGCCTGTAAAACAAGGGAGCAAATATTAAGCATGCTTGTTTGCTTGAAGGAAATGGTTGGGGCTTCCTCGTAATGAAGATACCACCTTCTGCCTACCAACCGCTTCCTCCTATCCTTTCATGCTACCTCCATCAATGTTCTGACGTTTAAATTGTATGTTGCCCTCGTCATATCTCAAATCGTCCTAGTCAAATTAAATATCTACTTATAGTTCACTAAAATAATGCTACTGAAATAACAGGGCATTATGGAATACTAAGCGATATGTTATTTGTCTAGGGAAATTAGGTACATAATAATATATAAAAGGTTGGTTGTAAGATCTGCCCACACAATTTATTCGATTTAAATTTGACGTTTGTGTTTTACGGAATCAAACATTTTGATTATTCAATTATTTCTTTGAGAAGAAATTTCAAATAACTTTTTATTGGAGCTTATTGATTACAACAAACAACGATAAATTTGACAATTATGAGTAATCAAAAACCGACAACTCTATTTTATTATGATGAGTAATTTTTTTTCATATTTTAGTATTTCATTATTAATTTCAATAATTACCTTATGAACTTAAATTAAAAGTGGTAAATAATAAAGAAATTGCATACGCACTTACAGAATATTTTCTAAAATAGAGTTTAAACACAAGGTGATAAATAAATTTAAAAAATATTTTCGTAGAAAGCAATTACTTTGTGGTTTGACATATTTATTAATAATAATATTTGGATAATTTGTATAGCGCCGATTTTGTGAAAAATCACCTCAAGGGCGCTAAGATAATGAAATAATAACTAATATAAGGTCTTATACAAAGTTATTATTTCATTTTCATTAAATATATAAGAGCTATACAAAAGTTTTGTGCATTTATTACGATGTTCTTAAATAAACTAATATAAAAAATGAAAATTAAATAGTAATTTTGTATGGGACCACACATTTTATTTTAATTTTTATGACCGAAAATGTAATATATAAAAAAATTCTATGGAATAAATTAATGCTATTCCTGTCTGAATTAAAAGGCTTTTATAAGATTGTTCTTCTCGGAATTAATTTATTCCAACTCATTAGGAGTATGTTAGGTTAAGAAATGTATTTTTTAGTGAATAAAAAAAATGACCGTGAATATTAAAAGCATTATCGTGTAAAATAGCGTGTTTGAACATGACAATAATTAATAAAAATATTCATCCTGATAGTTTTAAATTCACTATTTGTCAAGGCCTCTGAGATTTGATCAATTTTGTAAGACTTGTGTTGACACGAGACATTAACAAAACAACTTATTCGATACAGGTTTATTCGTTGGCTTAAAATGACTTATAACAATTTTCAATAACATATTTGTTAGTAGTGAGATTGGCTACGTGGGATAAATCTGATACATTGAAAATATCCAGTAATCCACAATACATACTTTCCCAGCCGAATGTATGTACATATTATGTTAATTCCCACCTAATTATTATGCAGTGCCTAGTTTTATACAATAAACATTGTTTAATATGAGAAACAAGTTAAAGGGCTATCAGGCATAAGGTGTTTAAAACAATCAAACAACATTTGCAAATCAACAGATCATCACGACTTCGCAGATTTCTAAATATTTTGCCATTGAGTACACAGATAAACATTATAATAATATGGTAGAACAATAATAAAGTCAACTATTGACTATCCAATCAAATGATTTTGCACCTTTGAACTTATCCATGTGGCATGTTCGTAGGCAGAATAGTCGTGTTTCCCAACGTCGTGTGGTGTTGAGGTTGTATCACCTGGTTGTATAAAGGAAGGCGTGGGCTCGATGCCCACAGCCGGAGGAATATTTGCCATTCACTGTTTGTATTCGGTTTCAACAATAAACAGACCGCCACCAATGCCAGATGTGATTCACGTGTGCCTTTTTACGCCAAGGATGTGTGAAACGCAAAGCAAATACGATTATCGAAGAATGCGCGAATCACTTTGACTGGTTAGGGGAATTTTTGGTACTCTGAATGGAACCGGAAGTATTAAATGACAGCCTTAACAACGCTCTTGATGAGTAAGGTGATAAAAAGTCAGTAGCAAATTTATTTATTTTCATCACAAAGACGCTATTTGGCCACCAAGAAAGGCAGTCGTAATTATTATGAATTGTTTTTTGTTTGTTAATTACGGTATGATAAAAATTACACATTTATTTACTGATTGTAAACACCAGTCACGTAGTTTTACGTAGCAGGGTCCATATGACTTTGTTCAAAATTTCACATAAATAAAAAAAAAATCCACAACAAGAACTTTTATTTTACTCATTCCGAATACTATTAAAACAAATGAAAGTCAGTTTCCAGATGAAAGTCACTCGAAAAAAATCCCTGTCAAAAATGTAAAACTAAAAATGAAAGTTAATTTTGAAAATAAAAAAATACAATGATACTTTCTAAGGTTTTCAGAAATAGGTACTAAACAAGGACCAAAGTAAACTTTTTTTGGATTTCAAGTTTTTCATTATATTTCGTTTGACAGCTGTTTTATCCTTCGAACGCGTTGCGGTTCGGCCACATTGAGTCGACTTATTTACATTATAAGATAAGCAAACCTTTATTCATTATGCTAAGTAAATGTACCTAGTAATCCGTTTTTAATTTAGTGTTCGTCAAGCACACAATTTTATTTACGCTGAAATAAACAAAAATAAAATGCAAATCATGAAGTTCTTTTTAACGATGGTATCAGAATGTTTTTATTTTAAACGTCATTCTATTTATGACGATTACCGTCAATTGATATTTTTGCAGCCCTGAACTTAAGTACTCCAATTATTAGGCAGTAGGCAACACAGAAAACAGATGCGATGATATCACAGGCCTTTATATACTCAAATGACGTCTCCGCCACATAAAACGGCCCACAAATTATGGACCAAGCGGCGGCGTGATTGCCGATCGAGAATCGAAGAATCTCCGCGGCGGAATAATCAAGATGATGACATCAGAAGGTTCTGGTCTAAGGCTGGAAACAACCATTTTTAAGTTCTGGAACCAGTTTACAGCTATGAATGGAGGTTGAGATGAATGAACAAATAATAATTGTAGCTTGTGCCCACATTCGATGGAAACTATCGATTATACGACATTAGCTAAAGGTGGAATTACCTTTACGAAGATATTATTACCTTCAACTAAATTACTATCTGAGTTTATGTTTTGTAAGAGGGTTTGTACAGAGGATATTTTGACTTGCGGATATCCCTGTTATTATTAGGCAAACGTGGTAAGGAGGAACGTTAACAATCCTAAGGCTTCTTTGAGAATACCTCAAATCAGCACACATAAAAAAGTGGTTTTATAGAACGACTCGAAGAATAAGTATTAGATCAAAGTATAAACTCAATCATGAGGAACAAGATCAAGTAGAAGGGTCAGAAGTCAGTATGTAAATCATAATTGCACACAAATGAGCAGAAAGATTTAGAAGGTAATTTTTATTTTTACTAATGACAAGGGTTTTATTCCAAATAAATATACAATTCTTTTTGAAAAACCCGTGATGTTGGTCTAAAATGTTGGATGTTAAACTGAGGATATATATCGCATTAATTCTCGAGGTCAATATTTTGATGGGCTGACGAAAAGCATATTTAATATAAAACAGGAAATAGATTAAAACGTATAAAAACAATCCTTGTGTATTTTTGAAAGGAAAGAAGTGATGTTTAAATTGATTACCATTCAATTTAAACGCTTGAAAAGGAACAACATTATATTATAACATTGTTACTCTAAGATTATAATATATAAACAAAGACTCATGTTCCCGCGAGGGAAATGAAAGTGGACCCTGTCGTCCTGGATATTAATATCCCGTGTCCCGCGGCGAACACACGTCTACAGTATGCAAAAAGTCACTGTGATGCATCCTCAGAGCAAGAATATATATGGAGAGAGAGCTAAATATTTTTACCCAACTTATACAAATTTACGATAAATCACTTCCTCCGGGGTTTCACGTCATAAACTGTGAGAGAGAAGGAGACAAGACAAGTTTTCACATAATACAGCACTACCATTCGGTATGTAAGCATGTTTTCCATCTCCTGCGTCTCCGGCGACTCCGCCAACAACGTTTTGTTATGCAACATAATAGGACATAACTTAGCGGTTTTTTAGGTTATATCCAGTGGCGGCTCGTCTAGAGTGGTAAGATTGAAAAAAACGTCATCATTGATGTTGTTGTAGCCGAAAACATTTTTTTTTCGGAATTTTAACTTTTTGAATGAAGATTTTTCAGAAATCCGTGCAATGCACCAACAAAACTGAAAAATCCTGAAAATCTTCACACAAATAAAATCTTGAAAAAAATTAAAAATCATTTTTGGCTACAACAACACTAACAATGTCGTATTTTTCAATCTTAGCACTCTAGCACACTAAAAACTCACGAGCCGCCACTGGTTATATACTATATTTTTGTTTATTACAATACTGTGAAAAAGTCGCTATACAAATAAACAAAAACACTATGTCGACATGTGCTATGAATGCATGCATAAATATCCTAGCCCTAGTTCTAGTCACACCCGAGGCAAAAATCATCAATACTGACTACAGAAGCGCTCTCTCCTGTATGTTATTGCTCTGAGGATGCATTCACATCTTCAACCTTCAATGCTTTCTACACCCACTTTGGTAGCATACAGTCATATTATAATGTACATGGTATATGAATTGTTTTAGCACCGAAGCGAACCCGAGACTCTCCGGTTGCAAAGCTACGATGAAAACATGTTTCGATTTGATTAGGTGTCCGTTTGGTAAACAAACCGCAGAGCTTGGGTGTCATTTCCAATGACCATCAACACGTGGTAACAGTCGATATTGTATTCGTATGGTTATTGCAAAACACGTATATGTTTTTATTATTTTAGTAGGTACATAACTGTTATACACTTGTTATACAGATACAAAATACAATTGAAATTTTGTACGACTGTATTGTGGGCAACCTCTCCTGACCTAACCTAAAACATCTTTTTTTTTTGCCCCATTTGGCCGATCCCTGAATATGCTCTCTCTGTTGGGTTAGGTTAAGAGGGGCATACACAATGCGATCATGAGCATATCGATACAGCCACGCAAAAACTTGCAGTTTTATTTCGATTGTATTTTGCCCATACTTTTTGATTGCATGTTTCGTCTGCATAGTAGTTAAGTACCTTATTTTCTCACAAAGAATAGGTACACAACAAAGTTCGTTATTCACATTGTATTTTAACATCTTTTTATAAGTGTTTAATTTTATTAATCCATATAAATCATAAGTGCAGTAAATGATTATAAAATGGAATAAACCTTATCCAACACTAATTATCCTTGAGTGAATTTATACAACCGACTAAGCTTTTCTAGTTAGTAGTAATGTTGATGCCTAATTTGAAAGCAGTTCTCTTTTACAGTTTTAGAGGTAAAAATAACAGAATAAATAAAATATGCCTATGATTTTCTCCAAGATAGAGAAGTTTTACATGGCTCTTATTAACGGCTGTAAACATTGTGAGAATAAATAAATATATGCCTAATCATTATTCTTTGATTAGTTCAAGATTAATTATTAGGGCTTTTCGTTAGAAGTGAACAAAGGAAGTACCAAATAGCTCATAGAATGTGATTGTTTAGTTCGATAATGAGATATCTGGAATCGTCTGAAGTATTCTTCCAATTCTCAAAATCACAATGGCACTAGTCGAAAAACTTACACTGCTAAATTTATTTAATTTCGTTTTATTTATTAGTGAATTACAAAATATTAATTACGAAAGCAACCAATAATAATAATACTGTTATTCTGATGTTATACGATAGTGCATATTTTTTTATCTGTGGTTGAATAAGAATAATTTACTTGAGGTAAATAATCGCACTAATAAAGGAAGTTGATATGGCACTACTTGTTTACAAATCGTCACTAGTGTGAATATGAATGAATATAATATTATTCGTAACAATTCTCAGTTTGTAAGCAATCTTTCCGGTCAACACACTGAAGTTGATAAGGTCGTTTGTTGTAAGACTCGAGAACGTACAACAGTGCTCATAATTCAATTGATTTGACTTAAATTACGAGAGAACACAGAAACGATATCCAACAAGATTGATATTAATGACATAGATGTCAAAAGGTCGGAGATAAATGGACAATTAGAAATTAAACTACCGATGGAAGAAATGACTCATAAAATCGTTAATTTAGTACGTAGGTACTAGCAACCGTACACATTTAATTATTGTCTGAGCCGTTTGAAGAGGGAATTTTTTATAGTTGTCATAGCGAAACCAAATGAATCCAATGAAAGAGTTCTGAGAAATACGTTTTATCACCGAGGCTTGGAGTATTTTTCTTAGAGCTTGTGTGCTCGCTAATAATTTGCTTTGAAGCTTGTCTTTTGCCGAGTGTTTGTTTATTGAACGTTTTTTTTTGTTGGTGTACCTGATCAAACGTGCAAAACGGTGTGTATACGGGTACGTTTTTTTGATTCCCATTTATATTTGAGACACTTTTCCAAACACAAGAAATTAAGGTGTAAAAAGAGATGTACCTAGATGAAATACAAAATAATAGAAACAAAAACCGAGGGTTATTATTACACTGATAATATAATTATTTATTTTCGTTCGATTTTTAAATAAATATATATCTACATATCACAATACTGAATACTGGCGAGGAGTTGGTTAATAAAAGTGGTGTAATTTTTGTTGTTAAACGAAGATAACCAATTTGAAGATGCAGATTCGTTAGGTTATGTATATATTTGTTATCGTTATAATAATGTTTCCTGTGGCGCCACAGGATGCCCAGGTAGAGATACAAATTGTTTACATCATAAATAAGATAAGATAACGAAGTAAACACAAGGAATGACCGACAAACTCAAAATTCTGAAATGAATACTTATTGTTAAGTATAAAATTAAGTTTTATGTAATCGAACAGGACACTAAGACATATGAAAAATAAGATTCTTTAAAAATACAATAGATGCAATGATGTAATTAGTTATTTAAATTTTCGTATTTTACTATACACGTGTAGCCAGTAACTGCTTTCCTTAAAATAAATACATCACGACCTAATCAATTCCCAAGAAGTCATTTACGGTAAAAGGTGTGTGAGAAATACGCAACAAGAAGTAAAGATGACGCCCTGCGTGTTCGAGTGGTGAGGCGCTCGACTACGAATCCAAAGGTCGCGGGTTTCATCCCGGCGTACGCAAATAAATTGTATTCAATGAATATGTGTCATAACACGTTTAATTCATATAAAATAATGTAAAGTATGTTTGCGGCACGTTCCAGATTGGTAAATAAGGTGAAAAACCACCATTCAGAATTGAAACGTTGCTTGAATTGCCGTGTTTGGTGACCAAATCTGAATATCCAGGTTCTTTCCCACCTTCCTCTTCCCCATATCCTTCGCCTCTCCACTACCTTCGGCCCCACAACACACCCCGATTGGGGGTGCCATAGTCTCACAGGCTCCAGACGGTTGGAAGCAGTTGGGAGCTATTTAAAAGTTACGTATTTTACTATAAACGTGTGGTCAGTAAATGCTTTCCTCTAAATACACAAAATATGACTCAATCAATTCGCAATAAGTCATTTACGGTAAAAGGTGTGAGAGATATACGCAACAAGAAATCAGAAGTATTTTTTACACACCCAGCGGCGGAAAGGGTGGCAGTCAAAGATGTTGGAGATTGTGCCCGAAATGTTAAGTGGATAGGTTTGTTAAATCGCCGCATGATACCTTCATACCTTTACACGCGTGCATTATTTATACGTATTTGGGTAAAGAACCGATTTTAAGGGTCGACTCAGTCCGACCACCTGATAAGGTTTAGGAAAGGCGAATGGCGAATGTGCCGGAGAAGGTATCCGGTATGTGGCTTGCCTTATTGCGTTCTAGTGACCCTTATATTTACAGTGACTGATATTTGCTATATTCTCCATTTCTTAAGGCTTTTAGGGTGTGGCGCCATGTCGCAAACATAAAATAATAAAAGTGAGACAATATGGCTCACCAAGAGCGCACAGATAGCTATAAAAACCTTTAGACATACACTATGGACTTTGGACTTGATGCATTTTACCTTTGTACCTACTTTTATACATAAAGAAAGACCGGCGATTAGATGTAACGACTGCATAGTTTCATTGTTGGAAAAACATAAAAATAAGAATTTAACCGAATGCGTACAAAAGCTTAATGTTTTCCTGCCGTTGAGAGCTTTGTTGTTACCTCTCGTTATGTTACATATGTTGTTTATGTGAAAGAGAGAAAACCTATTTCATCGTTAAAGTTAAAGGTTGGTTATTTTTTTAATGATTAAAATTAACCGTCCGTCAGTCAAAAAACTATTAAACAATTCAAAAGCATTTCGTATTCATTGAAAAAACCACCCCAAATGCCCGAAACAACAATAATGGCGTAGGAAGTAGGTAAGTACTTCAAACAATGCCTGAACGGGTAAGGGCCACGAGGGATTAGACCGGTCGTTGCAATCATGATCCTGCCACTGAGAGGTCTTTTGTAACTTCTCTTTCTGTCACATGCGTAGTTAATGAGAAAGAGGGAGGAATTACAAAATATCACAACATTCATAAGATGTACGTTTTTAGCAGCGCATTTCCACAATGAATTCAACGAACCTACAGCAATCATCGACTTACTTTGTCTGAATTTAATTGGACGTAGTTATGTAGAATGCGGCCAACCCACAATTTGCCAACATCGAGTTTTACATATTTTCTTATGGATAAATACGAAATTTATATCTGCTGAAAAATGCAATCGATTCTTGGTAATTATTTTTTTTTACTTACGTACATTGCAGATATTTGACTTAAATTGAAGTTTTAAAACAGTACAAAATATAGGATAACATAGGAAATACATTTTTTTTATAAACACTTTGTTGGATTATAAATTACCTATTTATAATAATGTTCATTAAGAAAAAAAAAACACTGATATTCACTTTACAAATGCCAATTACTGCTTTTTTATCGTCATATTTTCAAACGCCTTTTTGTCAGTTTCACCTTTATTGCGTTGGACGCTTTCTGCATAACTACGTCCAATTGTCCATTGAAATAAGCCGAATCGGTCAAAGTCACACCGCCGACCGCTCCGTCGCAACCTCTCCCTCTTCACCGGCGTATCAAAATATTCCCATATCTCAGAGCACCTCAAAAATCTTCACTGGCTTAAATGTCCCGAAAGAATCCAGTTTAAGCTTTGCTGGATGGTTTTCAAATCAATTAACGGAATGGCTCCGGCTTATTTATCGGAATTGTGTATTCCTGAAGATTCCAATTCGCGACAGTCAACTCTTAGATCAGCAATGTCATCGGCTATCGGAAGGTTGAAAGAACCAAAGCGCACACCAGACACTGTATCGGACATATGAGCCTCCATCGGCCGCCTATTTTTAAGCAATATAAATATAAATCATCTGTCGCGGCGAGCGGAGTAATCGGGCCTTTTACGTCCCCCCTCCACAAACGGTCAGGAGATTACGCTTGCAAGCGAGCTCCGACCCTTCTCCAAAGACAGCCGAGCGATTATGGCGCTCTACCGGCCGTTTACCGCACGATTTACTCGGATGGCAGTATTTACGCCGTACCCCCTCTCTAGCGCCCGGAGGCTGGCCGCCTCGTTCAATGGACCGATCCTTCGGCCAATGAGAGCTAGGCAGAGATTCGGCGTATTTCAAAATCTTATTATTGCGTAATTATGGTTAGGTATTAATTTGTAAACTAGATTTGCGGGAATTCAGTCATCGGTACGATAAATAAAAGTACACAGATCTGACGGCTGAATTCCCTACCACATAATTATATAAAATAAAAAGTTGTAATTATGTTAATTAAGTAGTTATAAGACAAAACATATACCACCACCCCTTATGTAACCCTCCTAACAAATTGTAAAATGTAAAACTTTGAAATTAATAAAAATGCTGGGAAGAAGTGGTTTATTGGAAGCGAAAGGTCATAAAGAGAGCTGATGCTGGTATATTTTGCTGATTGACTTGAAGAAACTGGCCCCTCAAAATTTATAGTCAATGTGCTGACAAAACGTCTGGTACAAGTATGTTGCTGTATATTTATATAAACTAAGAATTAATATTAAGTAGAAATTAAGATTTGTACAGCGCCCTTGAGGTGATTTTTCACAAAAACGGCGCTATACAAATTATCCAAATATTATTATTATTATTATTTCTCATTAACGGCGCGCGTAACGAAACGAGATGCTACAACGGAGCTCTGCGAGGTGGGAGCGCACACCTATTTGTGCGTATCTGCGGCTTCCGCCCATTAAAAGGCCCGTCCAAAAGACCCGAAAGTATCACAGCCGGCAGCCTATTGTGAAAAACGAAAGTTGCGACCCATATTTGAGCGCAGTTTTGCGGGAGATTCAAAAAATGTTGCTCCGTTTGCTTGCACGGTTAATTCCTCGACCCTGTAGCGACTTGCTGGGCAGCCCTATCCCTAAGGGTGGGGGGTGTTTACTTCATCATGATGGATGTAACCCGACCCCAATTTAAAAAAATAGAGGGATAACACATGGCCGTAGACCTTGATTAGCTTTACAAATAATTACAATGATTTCACGAAATAACGGCGAGTATTTTTTACGCATTTCGGATAAAAAAATACGATCCGCTTATTAACATAATAATACGATTTTTTCACATAAAAATAATAGATAAAAGGGGGTACTACCTTTTGAAGTAAAGAAGGTACCTTTTATATGAGTGGAAAACAGTTAGGTACCTACTTGCTTCGTCAAATTTTGATTGGTTTTTCGAGACAGTAGCAAAAAATGTAATAAAAAACTGTATGTAATCTAGGGAATGTTGTAAGAACAATTTGGGAAGAATGTACTTAGATATTGATAACTAATCCATAAACATGTCTAAATATGTCAGAAAGAATGCAAAGCTGATGTGAGCGTAATGAATAGGATCAAGAAAGAGACGCTTAGATGGTTTGGGCATGTTGAGCGAATGAACGAAGAAAGGAGTATGAAAATAATATATGATGCGAAAGTGAATGGAAGAAGATGTGGAGGACGCCCGTGGAAGATATGACGTTGATGGCCTGCATGGTTGAGTGGAAGACGCTCGACTACGAATCCATAGGTCGCGGGTTCGAACCCGGCGTGCGCAAATAAATTTTATTTAATGTGTTTGGTAACCAAATCTAAATAGCCAGGTACTTCCCAACCTTCCCCTTCCCTTTCCTCATCTCCTTCCCCTCCCCACTACCTTTAGCCTCAAAACTTACCCCTTTTGTGGATGCCATAGTCTCACTGGCTCTAGACGGTTGGGAGCAGTTAAGTTGTGCAGTATTCACATAAGAAAAAAACATGGCACGATCAAGTAAATCAAATACTTGAATCGGCTCATGTGAAGAGTCAGAATAACAGAAGAGTACGTATGAGACGATGTATGAATGTGAATGAAGCAAGGAGTGTGTGCCAAGACAGAGTTATATGGCGGTCCGTCCTCTCTGCCTACCCCTGCGGTGAAACGGCGTGATGGTTAGTTAGTTAGCCATTTCAAGTATCGTGTTGATTCTGAATGGTGGTATTTCACCAGGGCGATACTGCAATAATCTCCCGCTACTATGATTAAAGGTACGCAAATGCTTAACACCAAAAACGTGCTGTAATGACAAAATCTTTAATAGACATGGAGGTTGTAGGTACTCATACCTACATTTTTATTAGGTTTTCGACTTCTGAAATTTGAACTAGTATTTTAACTGAAACCAGACGCTTGTGAAGAAAACAAAGCACTCACGGGGAATGTCACCGGTATTCTGAATGAACTCGAACCAGTTTAAATGACTCGGCATTTAAATTAGAAAAGTCCACTCTTGAAAGAATTCCAAACAAACGTGGATTTATTTTGGTCCACTCCACGTGTCTGTGATTATGGTACAAGCTGGTCATTGTGTGTATAAAAAAAATATGTATACATACATCGTGTTTTTGACTCAAACCGCGAAAATTCTGAGCGCATGCAATCTATACAAAAACAATATAAATAAAAATTTAAAAATTGTCACTGGCCAAAAGCGCTCCGGACCTGTTACATGACATATTTTGTATTGGCTTTACGGCTAAAACACCCAACCAAACTGAATGTATGAAATATAAAATAAAATATTGCCAATAAGCATTTATTTAGGTCGAAATTTACCAAATAACAAAACGAAATAACAAAACCGCCAATTTAAGTTGAAACACAAATTTTCCGTTTATAATTTAATATTTCGATCCAAAAAAAACGCTTTTCAGCAATATATTTTTTTTTAATAATAAATTTAATCGTATTTCCGCAGTAGTTGGAGTAAGGTATATACATATATACCTATGTTAATTTAATTTACTAATGTTAATTTAGTCACAAATAATTGAAAAGTGGCTCCTAAAACCATGAAAAATGTTAATCTGATTGCTGTTGCTCAATCATCACTCTACTAATTATGGATATCATTCTCCACTGTCCAGAATTTCGAGATTTTTCGAAAACTTTGACTTGACCTTGGCTTTGACTTGAGTGTTCTTTCTAATGTATATTTGTCCTATTTTCGCCACTGCTTCATTATAATATTATGTATGTGCAATTCTTTCTCTGTTCCTCTTTTTTCCCCCCATTTTGTATTTTTTTGTAATTGGACAATAATCCGTCTTAATAAAAATAAAAATCTTTTGTGACCGATATTTTATAGTTAAAAATAAATAAATTCAAAAGCATAACTACCCTTTTGAATAAAAATAAAATAGTTTAGTTTGGTTGGGTATTTTAGACGTAAATAAAAAACTAAATTTTGTATGAAACAGGCCCCGAGTGCGGAGAAATATGTAAATTGTTTTCCGTAGATTTTCATGAAAAATCAATCCCCAGATATTTAGTGTTATGATCGTGAAACACAGTGTATATTGGAAAAACATCACAGTAAAACTGATAGTTAAAAATCAATGAACTCTAAAAATTATCTTGAACTTCGGTACATTCTTGAAAATGTTTGAGTCTTAACTTTTTTGTAAGGATTCGACATTCTTTTTTGTATTAATGTGTTATTAGAGGTGTTTGAATCATTATATCAATTATGGAATGAGCAAAGATGGCAAAAACAACAAAAAAATGACTCACGAGAAATATTATTTACTTTATGTTCGCTCAAGGTGCACGGTTTAAATGTGCTGTTGCATCTTTCTTCGAATTATTGGACCCTGGCGATAAATAATGATAAGATTGAAAACTTGAATAAACGATAAAATTAAATATTTTTTGGAAAAAAAAAAAACCTTAGACGAGTGTTATATTATGTACATACATACTAAAATGAATGACATATGTTCTTACGTACATACAAACCTTTTTTTTAAATTTTTTTAAAAACAATTTCTAGTCAAAAGCTCATGTAATTATTTTTACGCGTGACAGCTGTTTTGCCTTCTGAGGGCATTATCAACTGGCAGTTTGATAATGCCCTCAGAAGGCGAAACAGCTGTCACGCGTAAAAATAATTACATCGCAGAGCTTTTAACTGAAAATAGTTTTTTTTTTTAAATTAAAATAATAATAATTACTGTTTAAATAAAATTAAAAAACCTAAAAATTAAAATGGAGGTCTACAAAATAAACTTTAAAACCATAAATAAATTAATATATACATATAAAACCAATAACACTCATTGGGACATAAGTTGAGATTATTAAATAGGTATACAGTAGACTTGTAAATACTACACCACCATGAAGATATTGTAATAATTAATTGTAACATATCTATATTTTTTATCTTAATAATCTGGGTAACACTTATTACAATGAGAGGAGTTCTCGTGTCGATGCAGACTCATTCTCACATGCATATTATATTAATAATTTCACGAATATGATGTCTTAATTTTTACGTATATTCTTGAAAAGGTTTGTAATACTTTGATATTCATATAAACAGAGAGTTTTTACATTAGGAATAATTCTTACGAATCGTATAGATATGTATCACCTTTCAATAGAAAAAATATTATTTATTGAACGGACCCTGTGTAATATAAAGGTAGGTAGGTATCTATTTGTTAATTTAATCATTTTTTTTTATAACTGTTGGGAATTTTGGCTAGCAGTTGAATAACTAGATACTTATTGAAAGCCATTTCAGGTAGATGATATCAGCTTGCTACTGACAAAACAGCTGTCACGTGTTTCAAACACATATTATAAAGTTGTAATAAAAAGGGTGTTCAGGTATCTGCTCCATACGAATGTTGATAGTGTAAGTAAATCTTTATTCAAGGATTCTTACCTATAATGCATAAATTATATTTTAAATTGCTATTTTTTCAATTAATTCTTAAATTTATAATGGACGTGTTTACCTTCTAGGCATTTAGGTTTACGACCCATAATAGGTATGTAGGTAATAAACTACGATGTTGAGTAAATAGAAAAGCGAAATTATTCTATTTCAGAACAGTTATCCATTTCTAATGAGAACACTGTAATTACCATGCAAGTACGCTAGACTAATGGCACGAGAACAACACTAAATAATACGTACGGTTTCAGCTCAAAATCCCCACAATGGCAAAGAACAATAACAACCATAAAGTTACTTTTTCCAGAGCACTTTGAATATCAACAACTACAGGCCTTCAATTGTTCTTTCCGAAACGGTGGGTGTTAATGTTTATCACTCGCGACCGAACGAATCGGGAACAAATATAAGTTACAAAACATCAATAAACAAAACACTCACAAAACAATGTCAAACACGAAATTTCCGATGCACAAAAACAAAATATTTCCCTTCTGTCAGATCGTAAACAAAAGCGCGCCGAACAATGAAAAATGGTCGCGCGTATTCGGAATTATTTCAAATTCGAATAGCCGCGAAGTTCGTAAAATGAACGGATTCGCCGCGAAGCGCTCGTGTTCAAAAATGCAGCGGGAAACGTGCGCGCACGCGCACACGGCCAGACCGACACTGAAACTGAAGGAAGGTTTCGGCTCGGGTCTGTTTCGACCACGGATTCGTTGACTTCTCCGCTGTCGGCTTGGTAAGGCAAGAGATCATCGGGTGGGGAGGGACGGCTGTTGCGTGCAATGAACGCCCGCCTGCATCGGGGAATGCGCGGCAATGTAAAGAAATGGTTAATGTTGTGACGATGTTGAACGGGTAGGCGAACCGTGCTAAGTTTGTAATTCACAATCGATACTAAACTTATAATATTTTTAATTATTGATTCCAGATTTCAGGGACGGTGGTGCAGTCTTTTAAATTCTTACTACATTAGTAAAACGGCAGTGTATTAATAAAAATATTTGAAATATCAAAGACAGCATGCTGCTTCATGGCTCTGAATCCTGGCTCAGGATAATAAATAAGTACCCTTGGTACCATTTCAAGTAAGTACTTACATCAAAAGCAAATTTCCAATAAAGTTGTCTTTTAAACTACTCTTTCCCAAAAGGTCAGAGTCGTGAAAAACGTTTTTTAGCTATATTTTTGTGAAATAATTGGGGTTAAAAAAAAATCTCATAACCTTCAAACTCGGAAGAATTTTAATGAAATTTTAAGGAAGGCTGAAAGTATATTATCAAAAGGAATGTAAATAGGATTATTTAATCTCACCATTCCATTTAATATCTTTTATTTTTTCCCCACCCTACAAATCTAGGTCGGCGTCGTAAAAAATGCATAAAGCCTGAACCAAGAAAGACCTAGATTTAAACAATTTAAACGAAAAAGAATAACAAGAGAATCGTAAATTTTAAGTTTGTTTCCGGAAATAAATCAAAATCACGATAAATATTAAAGATGAAACTCATGAAAATTTCACAATAATTGGTACCTTTTATGTAAGAAATTTGTTTGAGAGTGTGTGTTAATGTAATATGTTCGATTAAGTCTTTGAAGGAAAACAAGGTCGCGTTTCTGAGTAGGTACCTACTTATAGCCTGCATATTAACCAACCGAGGACATGAATAATGTATTCAAAGAATCCTTAATCCAAATTATTTTGTTATTAAAACAGAAATTTTGGGACGTCGGTTCATGACATTTTGACATTAAGCAATTGACGTGGTATTTAAAAATAAGGTACTTTATTCGTTCTTCCACAAAACGGTTTCTATAAATAAAAACCTTTGGAAACCGGTAATGCTTTTGGAAGTAAGCGATGCGCATAATATATACAAATATTTAGCAACTTTCGTGATATTTAGACCACAAGACATCGCTTTTCTATAATAGTCATAATAATATTTGGATAATTTATATAGCGCCGTTTTTGTGAAAAATCACCTCAAGGGCGCTGTACAAATCTTAATTTCTACTTTATATTAACTCTTAGTTAATATAAATATACAACAACACACTTACCTGGCAGGACACAATCACCATATCATAATAAATTAAAATTTAGTTGATTCTTAAATATATTTTTATTTTTTATTTTTTATTTATTTTTATGTTTTTACTATATTTTTTTTAATTTTTAGGGCATGAGTGCAAATTTGAAATAAAGTATATCGGAGGTATTTTTTTCATTCTTTGTAGTGAGGAACAGATAATGGTGAGAATAGATGAGGGACTTTCTTTAAAAAAAAAACATTAAAAGTAGTATAAAGCATAAAAATTCTGTGCTAAGTTAACAAAAACTTGTTGAGTTCTGACGTGAAAAATTAACAATTCTGGCGATTCGAAGCCAGCGCAACTATGTTCAGCTCAAAACATTATTCCCATAAAGAGCTATGGAGCTTTTTAAAAATAAAACAATGCTTCAACGTTAAGAAAACTTCATTAATTGAGGACTGAACGCTGTCAGGGCAAAAACAAACAAAGAAGCCAATCTAGCAGTCTACAATAGAATATTTATACAGTCAGAGAGGCATGGAACTGGCAGAGGAAGGAGGAAAGTAGACTGAATTCTGTAATGTGTAGCGTATGTGTGGTTAAACCATGTATGACCGTGTTAAAAATGTGCATATCCGGAAAGAATGCAAAGCTGATGTAAGCGTAATGAATAGGATTAAGAAAAGGACGCTTAGATAGTTTGGACATGCAGAGCGGATGAACGAAGAAAATAGTATGAAAAGAATATATGTCGCGATAATAAACGGTAGAAGAAGTCGGGGACGCTTGAGGAAGACATGGCACGATCAAGTGAATCAAATACTTGAATTGAGTCATGTGAAAAATCAGAATAACAGTAGAGTATATATGAGACGATGTATGAATGTTAATGAATCAAGGAGTGTGTGCCAAGACAAAGTTGTATGGCGGTCCAACCGC
Source organism: Drusus annulatus (assembly GCA_022651775.1). Classification (NCBI taxonomy): domain Eukaryota; kingdom Metazoa; phylum Arthropoda; class Insecta; order Trichoptera; family Limnephilidae; genus Drusus; species Drusus annulatus. The sequence goes on along the minus strand of JAGWCC010000065.1, from coordinate 155,613 downwards.
TCTTCCTATCCTTGCGGGGAAACGGCGCGATGGTTAGTTAGTTAGTTAGTTAGTTAGCTGTACTGTACGACAAATTCAGAAAGTCCATTTTTTAATTTCGCTCCCATGCCCTAAATCGGAAAAAATAATAATTATAATTTTAAGTTGGTAAGTGTGCCTGTCTGATGGGACCTGCCAGGTAAGTTTGTTCATGTATATTTTTTTTATTTAAACTAGGAATTAATATGTAATGATAGAAAATAGGATCTGTACAGCGCCCTTGAGGTGATTTTCCACAAAAACGGCGCAATACAAAGCACTCAAATATTATTATTAATATTATTAATGTTGGTTCATATTTTAAAGTATGGTTTACGAAAAAAAATCTTCTTATCATCTCTTCAACCAAAAGCACGAACTGTTCGAATGACGTCACATATATTTGTTGTATTAAAAAAAAAAACAATGAATACTCAAAGAGAGCATACTTCGAGGCGGTTTTTCTGCATCTCGGTATCGGAACGCGTGGCGATAGACACGTGTGAACCGCGTATCGGACTCTGTGAGAAAGTAACACACACACGCCCCACGCGCGTCGCAACAGACCACCACACGCACGACGAGCCACCACTACACGCACAGAGAGCCACTACCACACGCGCGACGGAATAGGACCACCGCAGTCTGGACAATGCAGGTCTGTCTCTGCGGGTCAGCTGACACCGCGCTTTTTGCGACTCGTACCGATTTCGCTTGCTTGACATATAATAATAATAATGATAGGCTGATTTATATAGCGCCGTTTTCGTGACAGAAATATCACCTCAAGGCAATGGCGTTACATACATTCAGACACGTTGTAGCGCTCTCAAAGTGGCAAGCAATAATCACGCTAGTTGGTGTGATCAGTGTTTAAGCCGCTTTAGTACCAAACGGTCACGCGTCGCTTGAGGTCGTTTCAAGTATGGAACGCGGTCCGAACTTCGGATCTGTTTCGTTCATACACATATATTCTAAGAATGTCTATCTTTGTCATACATGGCCGATATTTGAATGATGAATTTACTGGTAACGTGTGTGTTTTACTTGCCACATTTTGTGTTAATATTCTAAAGCTATAACGTGTCTATTTATGTAACATCATTGCCTCGGTTTACAGCAAAATGAACAAAATATTACAACTAAGACTTAATTTTAACTTATGCTTAATACTTATAACTACTGACTTTCAACTGACATATTAAAATTAGCACATATTTATAATGGTTGTTGCCCATGCTGTCGGACCTAGGGTAGAAAAAAAAGTGGAAAAAGTAATAGTTAACTATATATAATCTATGTATAGCACTCGGACTGAGTGGATCAAAACTCCACCAGAGGACTTAACATTTTTTATAAATTAAATTTTTAGTAAAATTCATAATTCATCTCATTGAACCAATTATTAAATGATATATTGCACACAACGTGTATTAAGAATAAAAATAATATTATTGTACGAAAATCCACCAGCGAATCAAAAACAATGTTCCTAATGAAAACTGCTTTTCCTTTATTTTTATTTGAGGCCTCCATAGTCGAGTGGTAAGACGCTCGACTACGAATCCAAAGGTCGCGGGTTCAAACCCGGCGTGCGCCAATAACTTTCATTTGATTAATATGTGTCATAACACATTTAATTTATATAAAAATAGTAAAAAGTATATTTGCGGCACGTTCTAGAGTGATAGATACTTAAAGTATCGCCCTGGTGAAAGACCACCATTTAGAATTGAAACGTTACTTGAAATGGCTTTAGCCGTGTTTGGTGACCAGATCTAAATAACCAGGTACATCCCAACCTTCCTCTTCCCAATCTCCTTCCCCTCCCCAGTACCTTCAGCCTCACAACATACCCTCTTTGGGGATGCCATAGTCTCACTGGCTCTAGGCGGTTGAGAGCAGTTGAGACTCTTGTGCGGTATTCGTATAAAAAATAAAAAATAAAGTTTGAATGTTTTAATGTTTCGCATAGTAAAAGAAAATTAAAAAAAAAAAAAAAAACACCTGTAAAGTAGATTGTGAATCTTGACTATTGTTGAAATACTTGTCTATTTACTTACGTATAAAATTCAGGTGACATTTCAAATCAGGAAACGAGTGACACATACCTGCAACAAATAAAAAAAACGCCATTAGTATTATCATAGCATTACAAAAACCACAATAATTTAAAAAAATATCGTTTTCACATGGCATTGTAATTGATAATAGCATTAAAAAAATAAATCATCTACGTAAAAAATATATGAAAAATCTTTATTATATCTTCAGTTTTTAGAGCATACTTATAATAAACAAAAAACAACATCAGATCGTCTTTTTCGTATTTCAGGTTTCGAGCTTTACAGTATCATAGAAATAGAGTTTTTAAAAGGGTTTCCCTGTGTGCGATTTTTTTTTATCCCATGTGTTTTATCACATTTAATTTATATGTATTGCGGCACGTTCCAGAGTGATAGATATTCTCAGAATCGCCCTGATGAAACAACACCATTCAGAATCGAAACGTTACTTGAAATGGTGTTAGCCGTTTTTAGTGATCAGATCTGATAAGTCAGACACTTCCCAACTTTCCCCTTCCCCATATCCTTACCCCTTCAGCCTTATAACATACTCAATTAAGAATGCGATAGTCTCACTAGCTCCAAGCAGTTGAATTTCTTGTGCATTATTCACTTTTTTTTTTTAAAATTGCAACATGTCAACTTAAATATGAAAAATCACAATTTAGTGATCGGTAGGTATATTGCATAGAAATTGCTATGAAATATAAAGCTTTTGAAAGCAATTACTTTGTGGGTTGACATATTTGAAGAAATGAAAAAATAACTTTGTATAAGACCACTAATATCTTATTTTTTTCAAAATAATTCTTACAAAATTAAACTAAACTAACAGTTAAATTTTGTACCCTGATGATGCCTAGGTTCAGTGAAACCGGTCGGTCATAAAAATTAAAATTCTATTCGTGGTCTCATTTATTTATTTTCGCCCGTTAAAGGCTGTTTCACATCAACGTCCGGATCCGCTCAGTGCCGATATTGTTCCGCATGAGAGCTTATTGATATGGTATGAATATCGATCAAGGAGTATGTGCCAAGACAAATTTGTGTGGGAGTATATCCTTCTGCCCACCCTTGTAATATTTAACTACTTAGTTAGTTAAATAATTATTTTGAATTGTAAAAATACTAACATTGCAGATTTTTTTATCAAAAACCTTTTTTTTATCACTAAATAATATTTTTATTAATTATTAAAAATATTATTTAGTGATAAAAACTCAGATTAAAAAAAAAAATCTGTAGCCTTAAGGCTTTTACACAAATATAATATATTTTTTTAAAACAATAACTCATAAGCAGTGCAAAAAATATTGCAAAAGAAAATAAAAAGTAACATTGAATAACAGGTTCAAAAATATTGTAAATGAAAAGAACATATAATATTGAATAAATAACAGGTTTAAAAATATTATAAAAGATAAGAAAAAATAATATTAAATAACAGTAATAACTTTAAAAAAGTTTTTTTTTCATTTCTTTTAATGATGTATAAATTTAGTCTTATATGGTGACCTCTATGTTTATATAAATATATTTTTAAACCAAATTACCAGTTAATTTTGTGAAATTTCGGTTTAAATAACTGGACGAAACGAACGCACGCTAGAACAATTTGCAAGGCTAAGTGCTGTTTTATCAAATATTTCCGGCCCTAAATGTAAGCGCTGGGGGCCATTTTGTTTCGTAACTCTTTTTACCAGAACAAAAAACGGTTCAATTAAAATAAAATAAAAACTTAGCTAGTCACGCATATTTGAATTGAAGTTTTTTACGACGCCTAAGCGTTGTGTCAATAATTTATTCGCCTTCAAAAGAACAGATTGAAAAATTTAAATTTGCAGTCAATGGGTTTGTAGTGCAGATTTTGTATATTCCAACATATTTTAATTTAAACATATTCAACATGATTTAAAAAAATGTTAGTTCGTTAGTTCCTCATTTAGTCGCTTGCGGAGATACGTTTGTCAAGTTGTAACGCCAAGTGAGTACCTTACTGACCGCCGAGTGAGTACCTTACTGACCAACACACTCACACTACAATAACAAAAACCTTAAATAAAATCAACATTCCAAGATTGAACACATCTTTTGGACAGAAAGACCACAGTTTCATGCTGCCAAATTATATAATGCTCTCCCAAAACATACTAGAGATGCCACCGAGATGCAAATGTTCAAGAGCAACATAAAACATGTGGATCAATAACCATGAAGACGAGGAAATTATAAAGATTATGAAGTAATCGTAGAACCAGTGACACCAACGCAGCAACCTACAGCCCCCCTCGGAACAGGAATCCCTAGTGAGGACTGTGAATAAAATATTATTGTTGCTCAACATATCTGTTTTTCAACATGTCCGTTTTTCAAAATGTTATATTGTTATTAATAATAAAAAAAGTCAGAGAGACTAACGACAATGGGAAACGTTCGAGGCTGAAAGCAGTAGAGCGGAAGCGGAAGGTAAGGAAAAACCTAAATATTAAGATTGGGTCAGCAAACACGGCTAAAGCCATTTCAGTCAGTATTTATGAATGGAGGTCCTTCACCATGGTGATACAGATTATATCTTCCACTTTGGAACAAGTTGCAAATGTACTATGAATTATTCAATTTAAGATTAAGCCGGGTTCAGATTCCTGAACCTCTGGGTCTAGGTTAGGAGCCAAGGTGACGCACTTGAGGTAAAATTAACTAACCAATATACCATCACGCCGTTTCTCCGCAGGGGTAGGTAGAGAAGACGTTTACCATACAACTCTGTCTTGGCACACATTCCTTGCTTCATTCACATTCATAGATCGTCTCATACTCTACTCTTCTGTTATTCTGATTATTCATGGCCCGACTCAAGTATTCGATTCAATTGATCGTGCTATGTCTTCCTCGGGCGTCTCCGACTTCTTCTTCCATTCTCTTTACCGTCATTCTTTTCACAGTCCTTTCTTAGTTCATTCGCTCTACGTGCCGAAACCATTTAAGCGTTTTTTTTCTCGATCCTTTTCATCACGCTAACATCAGTCTTGCATTATTTCCAGATATCCACATTTTTAGCACGGTTATGGATTTCAGGGATCTGTTAAAAAATACCACAAAACTGCGCTATAGAAATGCAATAGTAGTATTTTTATTTTGATTCAAAAGAAAACGGAAAAAAATCTCGGGTTACGAATTTAAACCTGACAATATTTGAATAACTTCTACTACAATCAGAAGAAAATGTTTATTGTGCAATGATGAAGGAACTGCCGCCACAAATGTTGAAGCGGTAATGAAACAAACTTTGATTCTTCTTCTTTAAAACGAGACTGAGATGGCGGCGCTATGTTTATTTTTAGCTATGTTATTTAAGTTTAAAATTACTTCGACAGAAACTGCCGCTCATTTGGGCGCGATTATTTCCCCAGATCCAGGATCGATTTTAAAAACGTTTCACGTCAAAAATCTATTATTAAACTTTGACCTCATTCATATTTTCACTAACTCTATTTAAATATAAATATGTTGCAAGGTTTGATTAATATTTCATTACAAAGCAATAAATGATGCTGCTTGTATTATGCTGTCACAAATGTTGTAGTTATTTAAATACTTAAGCAGGGGACTTCTGAATAGATTATCTAAGGAAATGTATTTTGTAATAAAACGTGATACAATAATGAAGAGATACGCATTAGCGTAAAGCACATTTAAACTTATTATCATAGAGTTTCTATTCTCATATAATTTTTTTTTATTTTTTTTGGAGTTTGCAGGTACAGGGTCCAGCTAGGTGTTGAAACGTGAATAATTCATTAAAAAATAACATCTTTATTTCAATTTTTTTTTAAGTGAATACCGCACAAGAGTTACAACTGTCCGGATTAAATGGAAATATGGCATCCCCAATCGGGGAATTTTGCTAGGCTGAAAGGATTAGGGATAAGGAGAGACAAAGAAGAGACAGGTTGGTAAGCACCTGGCTATTCAGATCTAAGACAAAGATTGTCACGAAAATACAAAATAACTATCAACACTACTTTGATGCGCTCAGTGGTAAGACGCTCGTATACGAATCCAGAGTTTGAAAGTTCAAATCCCGGCGTGCGCAAATAATTTTTATTTAATAAACATGTGTCATTACACATTTAGTTTATATAAAATCATCATCAGGGTACAAAATTTAATTAAACAAAAAATACATAGTGTTCGGTTATACACACATACAGAGGGAGAACGCAATATAAAATAAAATAAGAGAACAGTGAGAAAACAAAAGAATAACATTTAAATTAAAACAAAGAAACAGAGAAACACACATAACATGAATTAAAAGAGATAAAACGTCAACCTAGAAGGTAATTAAGTATTAATGAGAAATGTATGAGTTTACAGGAAATATACCTAATATTGGACCACTGGATTAATAATGTAATTATTTAACTGATTATTAAGAATATGACCAAAATTTTTCAAAATTAAATTAAAATCTGTGGTTCAGTACAAAGTTAATTTTTCATTTCATTAAATTGTAATTTGTTTTAAAGCATCTTTGGTGTGATATTTTTTCAAAAATTGGGTATTGGGTATTAGCTATATGTTATTATGATAACGTTTCGGTCTACCCTCATGTCTCTAAAGCTACAACCCTACAAAATATCATCACGTCAATCGACGTAAACATACACACGAGAACAAGCTTTGGGTTTATCATTACTTAAGTAATACATTTTGTATTTTATATAATTCAATTGAATTAAATTTAATATTATTATTATTGAGTTCTGCTATTTTAAGAAAAAAACTTAAAAATAGCAGAACTCAATAATAATAATATTAAATTTAATTCAATTGAATTATATAAAAATTAAAATGGAGTTCTACAAATTAAACACAAAAACTATAAATACATTTTGTAATGGAACAAATAAATCGGTTTCCAACTGAAATGAATTTCTCTTCTTAATTGTCTCGAAATTAGAGGAAAACACAACGTTTCGCGTAACTATCAACAAACCTTCTAATTAGAGTGTAGTTTGCGAAAGTTAAAACTTGAACCAATTGTTAAAACAATTATGTGGTAATAGATAGCGCTTGCTACTAATATATATATATATACTCGTATATATATCTATACATATATTGTACAAAATAATAGAGCGTGATATAAAATGCATTAATTTTAATCAATGTCAAAATTTTGAAATCAAAATAAACAATTTTTTTTTCGTAATAATAAAAAAATGAACAATCATTTGCATAATAAAGTGTATGTATAGCTATAAAATATAACAAAAAAGAACGAAAGCTATTAAACTTACCGTACCTGAAAGTAAAAATCAAACGTACCATTCGAAGGGGGGTGACGTACATACCCTATTTGATCATGCTTTTTTTAATGCTTATAGTTAATACCGCACATGAGTCTCAACTGCTCCCAACCCTGCTAAAGTCAGTGAGACTGGCATTCCCGATTGGGGTATGTTGTTAGGCTGAAGGTAGTGAGAAAGAGAGAGGTTAGAAAGTACCTGACTATTCAGATTTGGTAATCAAACACAGCTGAAAGTCATTCCAAGCAACATTTGGATTCAAAATAGTGGTCTTTCACCAGGGCAATAGAAAAATTATCTACCACTCTGGGTTATTAAAGCGTTTCCATGACATAATATTAGGTAATTTGTTTTCGGTAATACTTAAGAGAAGTAAATTCATAATACTTTAGTAATTTTTATCTAAAATATCTCACAAAACTTTCGTTCGGGGTCATATTAGAATTCCCCTTAGGAACGGCAGTGTTAAATGGAAAAGACGTATCAGTAAAAAGAGATTTATTTTACAATAAAAAGGATTTCCCTGTAAAACCTCTCAACCCTGGCATAAAACATGTCGATTTTCTGTTCAGCGATGACATATCCCATCGGGGAAGCCATTAGCAGTTTAGTAGTTCAAGTAGGAAGATTTTTTTAAAAATGTATGGTGATGTCATCTCAGATAGTAACCCTAGAACATGGAGGCTAATGCTTTCCAAAGTGGCAAAGTTTCTAACACAACTTAGCAGCCTTAAGACATTTGTGGTCCTATACCCCAAATCCAAGTCTGAGCGTCAAAGAGAGAAATCCGAGAGCGAAAGGGGGTAAGTTTGAAAGTTGACTCATCTTTTGAATTTTGCTAGGGTCAATCTAAGTTAGTACGTTAAACATGAGACGATTGGTCATATGTACAGCTAAATTGGTTAAAATACTCACAGAACATATAGTTTGATACAAAAAGTATATTCCATCGCTTAGAGAAAAAAAACACACCAACTAACGAGCAAATACTCTTTCATGTTAAAAGTAAGGGTTATTAAGAGATAAAAATTGCTTTGGCAATTAGAAATAAGCAAAAATAACTTTATAATATACTCGTAATTAACTTGTAAGTCAAATATACTGTCGCCGGAAAGGCAAAAGGGTTGAAGCGCCGTTTCGGGAAGTCAACACCAGAGCACTTTAAAGTTTTTTATTCTAGAAAAAAAGTCTTCAATACCTGCTTGGATTTTTGAAAAAAAAATGCTTCTACTGAGTTAATTGCAGCGAAAAAAAGCTAAAAAAAGTCCCAAAATTGTGTCGCTTGAGTCACGCCCTCTCCCAAATGGTAAATTTATTTTAGATGGCTGAAGGGCCACAAAAGTATTCAGAGACAAACGAGAGTCAGAACATTCGATGCAGAAAAAAAACTGACGAAAACTGCATATTTAACTCATTTTTAACCAAAGTGTCGCTTAAGATCTTTTGCCTTTACAACCACGATATGGACACTGGATGAATTGAAACATGTATTCTACAAGACTAAGAAAAATCTGAAAGAAATTCTTAGGGTGCGACTTGTTCTTGTCCTCAACAACTCGACTACGAAATGATTTATCGGCTTTGTGTTTCCTCCCTCCTGCAATATAAGTTTCCTCAATACCAAAATTAACTTCTCTATTTGCTTAAATATATCCTCCGAAAGATAACAAGGCAAACCTTCGGGCCCCCGTTTGGAGTCACAAAAAAATGTAGGGCTCATCTAGAATTTTCTTTATCAGAGTCTAGGAGTTTCTGGTCGTCCAACAGCAATGCGTGATATTTCCAGCGTTATTTGTGCTCAGCATATTTCGGTAAAGTTGTGTTTACTTGTTGTGGAATCATAATTCCCCGTGGGATTTAACGTCACACGTGTAAGTGTTTCGCGTTTCATTAACCTGCTTAAATTATGGAAGAACGTGGAAATTTCATCCCACAGCTAAACGCATTTATATTATATTAAACCACACGTTCAGCTTTTGTAGAAATCGGACTGAAAATTCGTATTTGATACAAATCTTAACCTCTCCATGAGATTTAATACGCTTTGCATGTAAATTGTATTTTTTTTGTTTAATTTATAATATGAAAACATATAGTTATGTTTTTAAGTTTTTTAATAGTTAATACCTCCCAACTGCTCTCAACCGTCTAGAGCCAGTGGGACTATGGCATCCCCAATCGGGTATGTTGTGAGGCTGAAGGTAGTGGGGAAGGGAAGAAAATGGAGAGAGGAGGGTTGGGAAGTATCTGGCTATTCAGATCTGGTCACAAAACACGAATAAAGCCATTTCAAGCAACGTTTTGATTCTGAATGGTGGTCTTTCACCTGGGCGATACTTAGGGTATCTACCACTTTGGAACGTGCCGCAAATGTACTGTATATTATTTTATATGAATTGAATGTGTTATGACACAAAAATATATATATTTGCGCACGCCAAGTTTAAACCCGCGACCCCTGGATTCGTAGTCGAGCTTCTTATCACTCGACTGCGGAGACCGTTAAGGCCGTGAAACAATGTGTTCACAAAATTTCTTCACGCGATTTCGATGCGGGAAATATTTATATACAACGAATATTTAAAACTCCCAGCTAAATTAACACCCATAAAAAGTTGGGGTTATATATATATCCGGAGTCTCCACATACAAGAGTAGAAAAATTAAGTCAGCATAACACAAAAATGGCCGCTATGATAAGGTTACTGATATGAAAAAAAAACCCTTAGATAGCGTATTCTGCCGTCATATAATGAGCCTATATTGCTATCTATCAGATAGCATGGTGATATCGGAAAAGATAATTTTCACACTAAACGGTAGTTAAAGTAACAGAAGAGTTACAAAAACTATCTAAATGTCTTAATAATTATAAGACTAGGTAAACTCTGTTAAACTAAAATGTATCCGTAACTTGTTGTAATTACACCATGGAGATGGTGAGAGTTCCCTTAACTGTAATTTAAAGTAAGCGATCACACATACTCGTATTTGACTGCAACTTTTTCGTTATGATGACGCATATAATGAGCCAATATTGCTATCTATCAGATAGCATGGTGATATCGGGAAGGATAATTTTCACACTAAACGGTAGTTAGAGTTACAAAAACTATCTAAATGTCTTAATAATTATAAGACTAGGTAAACTCTGTTAAACTAAAATGTATCCGTAACTTGTTGTAATTACACCATGGAGATAGTGAGAGTTCACTTAACTGTAATTTAAAGCAAGCGATCATTTAAACTCGTATTTGACTGCAAATTTTTCGTTATGATGACGTACCCAGTACCTAAAAGTTTATGGCCAGATATGGTTTAAAACCCAGCTGTTTCCTTATCTTACAAATAGTAACTATCTGATGAACAGAATATACTGCTTCCCCGCCAACTGTAAAAATATACACATCGTGTTTCGACACGTTCATAGGTATATTTATAACTATATATGTGACTGTACGTTATTAGGGTGCTATATCGTCGCTCGAAAGACAAAAGACGTTAAGCGATACTTTGGTCAAAAATGTTTGATCAGTTTTTGTTTCTGTATCAAAGGCTCTGACTCTCGTTTGATTCTGAAGAATTTTGTGGCGCTTCAGCCATCTAAATGTATTTACCATTTGGGAGAAGGCTTGACTTAAGCGACACAAGTTGGGACTTTATGTAGTTTCAGGTAATTCAGTGAGAGCAACGAGTAAACTTTTTTTTTTCAACATCCAACCAGGACCAGGTACTGAAGACTTACGAATTTTATGATAAAACAAAAAAACTTTAAAATGATCAGGTGTGAGCTTCCCAAAATGGCAAATAAGCCTTTTTGCCCTTCCGGTGACGATATGATTGAATTATAAAAACTAATGCTTTTGGCACGAATTATTCATAAAAATTTTTTTTTACAGTTTTAATGCATATATTTGATAATGTCTTATTTTAAAAACCATCATTTAAAATTATTTACATTTTGTTTAATGTATTTTTAAAACAATTAAATAACTTTGTTTTGATTACTTTTATGTCCATATTTAATACATATGTATATTTATATACCTCCGAATAGTTTCGTTAATGATATAACATTATCAGGAAAATCTAAGTAACGTGTATACTTTAAAACAACAGCTTACTAAAAATACAAATTTTCGAATTTCAAAATGATTTAAAAAAAACTTTATCTCAAGCTTCAACTATAACTCAATACTAGTTTGAATATTTATTTTAAACTACACTTTGCAAGATGGACGCTAACATCAGTGTGAAAATACATAAGTGCTTAAGAGTTACCAAAACACAATAATGGTTCTACAATTAGGAGGCTGCCTGCTTGTGTTACTCCTTCGCCGCGTTAGACTTCACGGGAACCCTTTCGCCGGCGCAAATATTTACCCGGTGAAATTAGTTCACTTTGCGTAGACCTTCGGAGCCTCTGCCAATTTAGTGCTCCATGTACTTTCCAACCTTCCTCTTCATACAACTCCTTTCCCTACCCACTTTTGCCAGCCTTGCACTATCCCCCCAACTGTGAATGCCGTAGCCTGACTGGCTCCGAGCAGTTGGTACTCGTGTACTTGGCCTGTTCAAAAGAAAAGGTGAATTTTAAATTTTCGCGGGCTGTGTACATTCGATTATTGATTTTTCGTTGTTGTTATGTTGGTACACATATGCTTATCATATGTTAGCATTGTCAGCCATTTTGGATTTGTGGTTTGTTTTTGACAACTGGAAAGGTTAGTCACGTTTTTGTGTGTTCTTCGATTTTTTACTTTTGAAAAAAATGACTCAAAGAATAAAATCCATGATTTGTTTTTCCGCAACTCCAGGATGCTCATCGTCATTAACATCTTCTCGGCCTTGTGAAAAGTGTTTATAAGTGGTACAAGCGCTTTACAGAAGGCAGAGATTCAAAATTCACCTTTTGTTTTGAACAGGCCTCGTATATTGTTTTAATAATGTATCGTGTTAATTCATATTACATGGTATATAAACGTACAAAATATGTATATGTCAATTTTCATTTTTTAACAATATCGTCGCTGGAAAAACAATAGGGCTGAAGCGACACTTTGGTCGAACATGAGTTAAATATTCATTTATCATCAGTTCTTATTTCTGCATCGAATGATCTGACTCTCTTTTGATTTTGAAGACTTTTGTGGACCTTCGGCTATCTTAAATAAATATACCATTTGGGAGAAGGCATGACTCAAGCAACACAAATTTGGGTCTTTTTTAGCTTTTTGTCGCTTTGGGTAACTCAGTGAGAGCATTGATTTACCTAAGTTAACTTTTTTTTTCAAAATCCAACCAGGTACTGAAGACTTATGAATTTTATTATAAAACAAAAAACATTTTAAAGTGTCCTGATGTAATCTTCCCAAAATGGCGCTTCAGCCTTTTTGCCTTTCCGGTGACAATATAAGATTTTTGCAGTAAGCATGAAGGTAGTAGTGAAAGGAAAGATATGGTGAAGAGAAAGGTTGTGAAGTACCTGGTTATTCACATCTGGTAAACAAACACGGCTAAAACCATTTCAAGGAACGTTTCGATTCTGAATGATTGTCTTTCACTAGGGTGATACTTAGAGTATCTACCAATCTGGAATGTGCTGCAAATATATTATACGAGTATACTATTTTATTTTAATTAAATATTTTTTGACACATTAATTTAATAAAAGTTATTTGCGCACGCCGGTTTTGTACCCGCGACCTTTGGATTTGTAGTCGAGGGTCCTACCACTAGACCATGGATTCCGTCAATAACTATTTTTTAAGACCAAAGATTCGTTTTATACCGACAAAATCTACATCAGCGATGACGTCGACCGAAAAATCAAAGTGTCAATCTGTAATATTGTTTATCCCATTGTAAAAAGTTGTGTCATTGTTTTTTTCTGTGAACAAAGTATACACGTTATTTTAAATAAAATATAAAATGGTTGTCAATATTCATGTAGAAATTATTGAAAAGAAGTAGCACAGACGAATGTCTTACCCACAATTATATATAAAAGGCTATATCCACAATTCATTTTAAAGTTCGTGGTTTTATATAACATTCGGAACTTTCTACAGTGCCGAATTTATAAAAAAAACACGCGAGGCCCAGTATCCAAATGAATAATAAAACGTTACATAATTTCATTTGATAAAACAATACAAACAATTTGAGTTTCAGGTTAAAAATATCCATAGATTTGGTTTCGTAAAATTCATTTGAACCTCGTAATCCGAACATTAAATGACAAAAAAACACCTAATACGATCACAGCCTTATCCTCCCCTAAACTTCTACATAATTAAATCTAAAATCCAACCCTGTCTGAGATGCGGCCAGAGGGAAGAGGGGGTGGGATATCGGAGTGCCTGCGAAACCTCCTATCTACAGCCTCGCTCAATCACTCACCCTTATTTGGCTGCCGGGTGATACAATATGAATTCACCCCGTCACGTGATATAGCCTTAAATGTATCTAAAACCTTTTTATGCAAAGCCCCAATACCGATATTTGGCCACGGGTGTAAAAAGTTTTTAAGGGCGCGGAGGCATTGTGGCGCTGGAATAATAATCGAAAAAAAGATTAGATCGTTAAATTCAGGGATACATAAATTTTTAAAAAATCAGCAATCGATGTCGAACTTTTTGATATAGAAACGAAGTATACTTTTAAATCGTCTCGTCGGTCAGAATATACAATTATGTCAACAGGCTTATCAAACAGGGTTCCAGAATAAATATTTGAGCAAGTTGTGACATATATAATTTTTTTTTTTTGGAAAGTACCCACTTACTAAAATAAAAAATAACTTAATAACAATTAGAATCTAACTAGCTCATGCGAATTTATTTAACTCACAAGTGGATGGAAGAAGAATTCGGAACGCCCGCGCGTGCTCAAAGAATATATGCCACGATCAAAGGAATCCACTATTCGAGTCAGAGTTTGTAAAGAGTCGGAATAACAGAACAGTTTGTTTGATAAAATGCTTAAACATTTTTTATACTGATCTAAAGTGATACGCTTTACTTGTTATACGTTACTACTGTTGCAATTGTTTTATTTTTAATTTATTTTGTATTGTGTTCTCTCTCTCTATGTATGAGTATATATAACCACTAAGTTATAATTTAAATCTCATTTACCCCTAATGTGACTGAAGAAAATTACACCTTTTTAAAATTGATATGAAGGTTTCTTCTACAGTATATCATTTGCTGAAGTTTGGTGGACCACTTTTATGATGCAATATATTTTGACTCAGTTCAAAACTTGGGGAAGTGGATAGGGATTTCACCCAGTACCATCTTTTCTTGGGGTTTTTTTAATAAAAAGGTGATTAAAAATAGTATTAAGGATACAGGTGATGTATTGTAAACACAACAGTACATCATATTTATCATTTAAAATAAAATAAAATGATTAATAAATTTGGACAAGCTTAAAAAAATCAAATAAAACACATGAGGGTACTCGGGTACTCTGGTACTTTTTCAGTTATCAGAAGTTGTAAACTATACTTATTCGTTTTTCGCTAAAATACCACCCTCCACATATCAAACGGTTATGTTCAATTGTTCATTTTCACTATTGTGGAGATGTCAGGAAGTTTCAGCCTGTTAGACTTACTGGAACATAAAAATATATATATATTGAAAACCGAAGAGGGTACCCTTTCAGTCACATAAAGGTTAATAACTAAATTAGTATAAGACAAATGCTCTCAATTCCAGAACGACAAACAGAAAGTATGTACATTTGGGTGGCTTCTTCAGAATGCAGTCTAGAGATTCTCTGATAACCACTAGTTCAGTTTGAAAAACTGAGCAGATTATTTAATTGCAGTCATGAATAATGTAGCACGTAGTATTTATGAAATTTATTTAAATGGCAATTTGGCGTAGCGCGAGTACTCTACGTGACTTTTTAAATCAGGGAAAATGCGTTTTTTTTATTTGAAAAGCGAAAATAAATTTAAATTAGCATGTTTGATGTTGGATTATGGAAATTTGCAATTCTATGTTTCGAGAATGAGGTTAAAAATAAACATACATTTTATGGGGAGAATGATGTGAAATAAAATATAGGATTTCATTTACTCACAATTTTTTACAAAGGGAAGAATTTGTGGGTTTGGTAGAGAGTAAAGAAAGTGAAAGCAATTTCAATCAGAAAACACGAAAGAAATGTATTTTCATCTGTGTCACTTTTGAGTCACATTATATGAGAGCATTAAAACATTTCAAAATATGAACTTCTGATTAGTTAA
This sequence comes from Drusus annulatus, assembly GCA_022651775.1. NCBI lineage: Eukaryota > Metazoa > Arthropoda > Insecta > Trichoptera > Limnephilidae > Drusus > Drusus annulatus. The sequence continues at coordinate 139,954 of JAGWCC010000065.1, read as the reverse complement.
CTTAACGTTCCGACCCATAAATTATGTATAAACATTACGATGTAGGCACTTCCAAAAGACAAACATCTAATTTCATATAACTGTTATCAATAATAATACAATATTCATTTTTATAACGCTTGTACCTTGCAGATAGTGAATCGCTATTGTTTTATTACGGTTCTCTTATTTTATTATATATTGTGTTATCCCTCTGTATGTACGAGTATATATAACCACACACTAAGTATTTATTGTTTAGTTTTATTTCGTACCCTAATGATGTTTAGGCTAAGCGAAATTAGTCGGCTATAAAAAATAAAATAAAATCTGTGGTCTTGTACAAAGATATTATATAATTTTTCATTAAATATGTCAAACCACAACGAGATTGCTTTCTACAAAAATTTCAATTTATTACTTACGTATATTACTAAGCCAAAACTTTAATTTATTAGAACAGAAACTGTACCTACTTAGGCATTAATTTTCGCCATAATAATTTGTTCATTCATTTACACAAAAAGCCTTACAGTAGCAAAAACCAGCCCGTTCACTGGGTAGAAAAAATTATCTCCTCGTGAATGCACCTCTAATCACAGTTGACACAGAAAGGAGGAGACATATTCTCTGACACTTAAAATTTCTACAATACGATATATATTAAGGTATTAACAGCGACATATAGGCCTGTTCAAAAGAAAAGGTGAATTTTGAATTTTCGCGGGCTGTGTACATTCGATTATCGATTTTTTTTGTTATGTTTGTACACATATGTTTATCATATGTTAGCATCATCAGCCATTTTGGATTAGTGGTTTGTTTTTGACAACTGGAAAGGTTAGTCACGTTTTTGTGTGTTGTTCGATTATTTTACGTGCTTGTACCACTTATAAACATTTTTCAGAAGGCCGAGAAGTTTTTAATGACGATGAGCGTCCTGGATTTATGGAAAAACAAATCATGGATTTTATTCTTTGATCTATTTTTTTCAAAAGAAAAAATCGAAGAACACAAAAACGTGACTAACCTTCCCAGTTGTCAAAAACAAACAACTAATTCAAAATGGCTGATAATGCTAAAATATGATAAACATATGTGTACCAACATAACAACAACAACAAAAATCGATAATCGAAGGTACACAGCCCGCGAAAATTCAAAATTCACCTTTTCTTTTGAACAGGCCTCGTATATACATATGATTATTAGTATGAAAGTAGTCAGTTGGAATTTGAGCATTGCAAAAAAGTGACTGATTTATGGGTACTCTCCCCTATACCTATATATGATTGTACAATCAATTAAATTTACGTTTATGTTTTGACATTGCTTTAAGTGTGACCTCTAATCTCCTGCCCTTGCGTACAGGATACTTAGCTCGTTGGCAATTCTAATCTAGGCACAACATTATGTGCCTGGTAATTTGATTAATGTCCGGAATACAAGCGTTCTAGTAATATCCCTTTGACATAATGGGAAACCAACTAATGCTACGATCAGTGGCGCAAATTTAAACTACGCGCCCGAGGGAATATTGTTAACAAGGGTTACTCCATCACTACGGATTTCAGTGATATCCACACAATTTAGGTACATCGTTCGCGTATTATTTTGATGTTGAGATGATAATATAACCTTTGTAAATATTGTATTCAAAACAGTGTTAACTCAACCAAAATATGAGACTAAGAGTGAAAATGAATCAGCTAGTAATTAATAACATCAGTTTATTTTTTATTCTACCTGAAAAGTCGCCTGAGGCTTTATGTGAAACAGTAGCGTACTCACAATTCGGTGTAGTGTGACGTCATGTAGCGAATTTGTTTAAAAAAAATTATAAAGTCTGTTTTATTGCCACCGAAAATTGTAATAATCTCCGCTTTTAATTTACTTAAATAGTATCATAACAAAATCATTAGAACTTTGAAAAACATTTCGTTTATTTTAATAATTTTTCAGATCTTTCCTTCGAAGAATTAAACTTCACAATTTTTCAAGATGTTCTTGGAAATAGAAAAATATGCCAGAGATACTTTATTTTAAAATTAAAAATAAATATTCCACAGCCAAATATTTTAGATGTTGTTCTGGAAGGGTATGTTTGAGGGAAAACTTCAATAATTACAGCTGCCATGTAACTTGAAAAAAATCCAAGTCTCCATAATTCCTACAAAGTATCATTCCAAAGCACGACCCACGACCTCTCGCATAAGTCCATAGGTCGCTGGTTCAAATTCGGCTCGAAGGACCAATCTGCCCTCTAACGTACGGAGTGCTCCCTCGTACCCTGTTTTCAAGGCCGATGTATTGTTTTTTCTTCTTTCCACCAGCACAATAATTGTTCATTCCAACCACACTACTTCCTTTCGTTGCCTCCCCATCCCTTTGCTACGTAAAAACCTTCACTTTTCTTTATATCATTGCATAAGATGTATAATTTCTTTGAATACCCTTATATAAAAAAACTTCTGTTTCATGAGTAATTAATTAATTCATTAGTTCTCTTATTTTTATACTTTTTTTTTATATTTAATACCGCACAAGAGCCCCAACTTCTCTAAACCGCCTGGAGCTAGTGAGAATATGGCATCCTTAATTGGGGTATGTTGTGAGGTTGAAGGTAGCAGGGAGGGAAAGGAGATGAAGAAGGGGAAGGTTGAGAAGTACCTGGCTATTCAGATCTGGTCACCAAACACGGCTAAAATAATTTCAAGCAACGTTTCAATTTTGAATGGTGGTTTTTCACCAGGGCGATACTTAATAGTACCTACCACGCCGTAAAAAAACTATAAACTGAAACTATGCGAAAAACGCTAGAATATTATTATTACTGTATATTTGTTCCATTGTGTACCGGTTGGTTGGAAAAAAATGTCAAATATTATGCATTATTACTATACGTATTTGCCATAAAGAGTTAATAAATAGACAAATATATCATGTATAATAACATTTTAGAAATAGTAAAATGTGTTTGACATACAAAATTACAGGGACAGGTGGATACATTGACTTTGAAAAAAAATACACAGTTATTTTCGTAAAATATTCTGGAAATAATATCATTTTATTGAAAAGGGGACAAACGCATTTGATAAAAAATTTTAAACGATTTATTTGACAGCTTTAATACACGTTTGTATTAGCATGCTTGTATTTTACAGGTATTGCTTGCCGTTTAGTTTCGTAATTATTATTTTAATAAAGGCTAGTTAATATTAAAAGCCTGAGTAGGGTCTAAAGTTAAGCGTACGCCACTGGCTAGCAGGATTTGCTGAAATATTTTACTATCACACATGTAATATTAAACAACATACTGGTACATAACGATTAACAATGCAATGCTTGTAAAACTTTGGTAGCTTGGATAGGCAAAACATTCAGCTGTAAATAGTCGGGCAAAATATTAATACTGTTAAGTTATTTGCTTAAGTTTGGATAAAACTTGCAAAACTTTCTACGGGGAGTTTTATTTATAAGGAAATTAAAAAATAGCTTTGTATAAGATCACGAATATCATTTTAATTTCTATGACCGACCGGTTTCGCTAAGTCTAAGCATCATCAGGGTACGAAATTAAACTAAACAAAAAATACATAGTATGCGTATATATATACATACAGAGGGAGAACAAATAATAAAACAAAATAATAAATCAATGAGAAAACAAAAAAATAACGTTTAAATTAAAACAAAGAAACAGAGAGAAAGAGACACATAATATGAATTGAAAGAGGCAAAACGTCAACTTAGAAGGTAATTAAGTAATAATGATAAACTTTATGAGTTTACGGGAAATATATCTAATATTGTACCACTGATTTTTTTTTATTTTAAAAGAAAAATAATGGAGAAGAAAATATAACTACGCGAAAAAGCAGCTCAGGAAGGAGCAGAAGGAAAGAGAAATGATGAAAACATAATTTTATTCATATTGGCCTGGATACAGTTCCGGAAAACTTTCTACAAAATATTGTTTCCGTTATAAAAATTGAGGAAAAAGTTTTTTCGCTAAATAAATTATACAAACAATTCTAAGTTTTTCATTTTTAGTGTAAATAAAATAAACGATTCTGAAAGATGCTTGTTTTTTACCAGATTAATTGATAATGTTGCAGAAAACTGTGGCAGTACCGTGAATTTTTTTCTTTGAGAACGTCCTCTCAATAATTTTACATCTCCCTGTCTTTCAACAAAAGCGGAGTTAAAACATACATTTATACAACGTTTTAGAAATGTATTAATATCTGAATGTATATGTTCATGTTCTTGTAGTATAATCTGCAGGCTTTACTGAAATTATGGGATCAAAATGGGTCAACGAAGCGGGAAATTGCAGTACGTGTGCTGTCAAGTTCACAATCTTCAAAGACCTCCAATATAAAAAAATGCAGTGTCAGATGCCTTTCTTCTCGTCTTCGGTACTGAAATCTTCCCTGGGCTTGTGCGGAGAATGGGGAGGATTGGAGATGGTTGAATGACAAAGTGATAGTATTTACGGCTGGAGGCGTCGGTGGAGGATGTTGCCTGAGGTTCAGGTGTGGATTTCGTAAATTAATCAACTGAATCATCTGCATGAAAGTACAATGTATTGTTATACACGTACAGGAATACTGAGGCATGCGATTCGTTTGAATAATGGTCGGATGCTTTAGTTCATAGTATTTTTGTTTTCCAAGGCAACATTGTCTAGAAAAATAATTGTGTGAACGTAATTTTAATTCCGTAGTACTCCTACTACTACTCTTATTGAATACGTTTTGATTTTTTCGATTTGTAAAAGCTTTGCGGTAATAATTGTTGGCACAAGAAAATTAAGTATTTATTGTGTATGTAAAAAAACATTTCGAACATATTATTTTATTTGAGTTTAATTAAACTCCGAAGGTCATTTATGGGGAGAACGTCTCCGTATAGTAGTAACCAGTTTTGTAATTTTCACAACGAAAACTTTTTTCACACCCAACCCGGGTATTCCAAATATTCTAGTTTATATTGTGCCACATTTAAAGGTTGGTTGTTACAAACTAATCCCGATAAGTTATAAAAACTCACTCTAGGAAAAGGGAAATTTACATTACAGGAGTTACTACAATTATACACAATACATAGTAATCAAACTTATACATTTACATAAAAAAACACACGCTTTTTGGCTTTCTAATACAAGCAATATTACAAATGGTTTATCTGTTAATTCTATACGGGCGGTCAGGGAAATATGTAAGGTTTCCAGTGAATACAATTTTTAAACCGTAATCATTAAAATCATTTATGAAATCTAGAATTTTAGGTAAAATGTTCGAAATGGGCTGCGCCGGTTTTCAGACTACACCTTTTAGTGTCATTTTTCATAGAATTTAAAAGATTACAGCTTTAAAACTTTATTCACTAGAAACCTTAAACATTTTCCTAATGCACATGTAGAATTTGCAGACAAATCATGTGCAGTAATGCTTGTATTGGATTGCTACAAAACGACGCTTAGCGCCATTTTGGATGCTGAGCCTCAAGAAGATATAATACAATTAAATTATAAATAGAAACAAAAAAAAAAAACATAAAGGAAGCTCGACAATAATATGCACAGGCCTAAAATAGGAATTCACAAAAAAAAATTGGAATAATAATTAAGTATGGTTGAGTCTAAAATAAATAAACGGTGCAAATTTAAAAAAAACTTTTTTTATAATATACCCATACGTAATATTGTAATATATATTCATAGAAAACAGAAACCTCCCCATTTAGACACACGAATGTAAGAAAAGTAAAAATAAGACCGTCATCGTGTGTTATAAGTGAAAAATAAGTTTCAGTACAACTCGTTCAAAAAACCACCCCCTGCGCCCCTGGAGAATTCCGAGACTTTCCTACGAAAATAATGTAATCAGTTTTATTAGCGAAGATTCTGTCTTCATCCGAAATGTTCCCAACTAAAAATTAGTTCCAAATTGAACAGATTTCAGATAATGTTATAATGAAAAGTTCAAAATTTTTAAGATAACCCACCTACGTTAATTACTCGAGTGAAGTTGCCTGTCGAGAATTTCAAAATATTTATTATGTGGCTGGCAAGTTTAGTTCCGAAGGGTAATTTTATTTGTGTCTTTAACTGCCTGGTGAAGTTCAAAGCAAGATTAAAAGGGTCTAGGAAAATAACAATTTATGAAATTTCAAACTCATTAATGAGGTAATTAAGGCTTTAACTAGTCTAAAATAAGGAAACTTTTAATTATGTTTGGACAAAAATTGATGTCTTGATAAAAAAATTAATGAATATTTATTCTCACTTCCTTTAAATAGGTAGCTAAAGTGTTGATATTTTTTCCAATAAGCTTATCTTTGTGGGTTGGGCTTAAGCGAAAACCTTTTATTCTACTTTGTGAAAAAATCATATCAGAGGAAGATTATCATCGTTTACTTTACCTAAGAGTTTTAAAAAAAGGTTTTTTTAAAGCGAAATATAGAACATTCACAATGAATTTAGTTTCCTAGAGTTTTTCCTGGTTAATTCCACAGAGGAAATAATATATTGTATTAGCAGGATTCTCTAAAACTGACCTTGTGTAATAAAGTGCAATAAAGTGATGAGATATTTTCCCGTATAGAGCCACACATTAAAATTATAATTCTGACTTGCCATCTTATTTATTTATATTTAAATCAAAATCCAAGGATCATAAAATCTCTCTTACATAAAAATTAATGCTTTTTTGTTTGTCTGTTCGTCTTCTTGTTTGTTTGTTTTCGATTTTATCGAAAATTACTAGGCCAATTTAGCTGAAAATTGCACAGTTTGTTTGTATTAGAATATTAATTGACATAAAGATTTAGAGAGTTGTATGAATAAAATCAAATATGTAAAACTTTTGCTGTAACGTTTTAAAACTAGTGCGATTTAAAATTAGTAAGATTTAAAATTAGTGCGACTCGCATTTGCAATGACCATCAACAAAGCACAGGGATAATCGCTTCAAGTGTATGGACTAAATTTGGAAAATCCGTGCTTCTCACTCGGACATCTGTATGTGACCTTCTGATTTATTCATATAAGCAACAGACGGAAAAACCAAAAATTATGTTTATTCAAAAGTACTTCAATCAAAAGATTTTTTCTAAATCTCTTTTGGAGTGACATTAAGACATGGCACAAAGCATGCTGGGTACTCGCTAGTAGATGATAAAATATGGTATTCAACATTTCGAAAGTCTACCATAGAATCGACACAAAAAATATATTCACTCGTAAGCCATCTATTAAAAGATCAAGACAAAGCAACTATAAATTGGAATCAAGAATAAAGTTATTGAAATAATAGCGAAGGTGCGAAGTTGTACGCAGTGAAATCAATTGTTCCCAAGGACCCAAATAACTGCGTACAATTCCCAAACAATTGAGTATTTTGGGAACCAATACTAGCAAGGGGGAGGAAATCTATTTTCACACTCGAAGAGTAAATTTAATAATGTAAATGGGAATTATTCGCACTGCTTTTGAATGTCAAAGTTTGACATTTTCACAGTAAGTGAGCGAATGTTTGTATTTTGATTCTATAAAGAAAATATTATCAATCATGATGTTATTATTGTTATTTGATTTATGAAGTGTTCTATTTATAACATTGAAATATGACGTATTTGTTTTCCACTACGATAAAATAAATTAAAAATAAACAAATTTTTACATAGTTACAATTAAGTCACTAATATTAATAACTGTCAATATTAGAATCAAAGAATATCTTAGATATTTAAATTGAATTCAATTTCATCATACCTTCAATAAAAGCACCGGTGCTCATATTCTTTACAACAAAATATCATGGCAACAGATTAAATAATTTAGAAGCACTAGAAAAAAAAGAAAGCTATTAAAATTAATAGCCATATTTATAATAATCAGGTAAATTTGTCCAGTAGTCCAATATTAGGTATATTTCCTGTAAACACATTTTTCATTATTCTTTAATCACCTTCTCAGTAGACGTTTTGCCGTAGTTTACATCATATTGTCTGTCTCTTTCTCTCTGTTTCTTTGTTATAATTTAAATGTTAATCTATTGTTTTCTCACTGTTCTCATAATTTATTTTATATTGTGTTCTCCCTCTGTATGTACTATATATAACCGCACAATATGATTTTTTCGTTTAGTTAATTTTGTACCCTGATGATGTTTAGTCTAAGCGAAACCGATCGGTTATTAAAATTGAAACAATATCCGTGTTCTTCTACAAAGTTGTTTTTTCATTTTTTTACTATTATTATTATTATTACCATTACCCTAATTGAGAAAATATTATATATTTCAGATGCAACCGTAAACCTAGGGTAAAAAAGACTAAAGAGTCCAAAAACTATTAAAGTAGAGTTAGATAAAGTAAAGTCTTCGTTATTGCCTGATTTCTCGCGGTATGAACTTCCTTCCTATGCACGTAGTGGATTTGGGCGAATCGTCCTACGAATAGAAAATACATAAATATTGCAAGCATGCGTGCCCCACTTTATTTCAGGTAAAGGTTAACCAATTCAGGATCCAACCATATATTTTATACGGCTATTATAAATATAATTAAAATTTCGAAGGAATAAAAAACTCTAAAACGGTAAGATTAAATTACCACAACTTTTTGTGTCCGGATCACTTAGGTCTACGCAACTATTTTAAATTTCCAATATCTCTATCATGAGCTTTATAGTTGGAAAATATCAATTTCATTCTGAAAAATAAGGAAAAACAATAATTTTTCTGTTCCATATTTGACGATTCGCTGATTTTGTAAAACGTAGGTAAAAGTTATTTTTAAATAATGTTTCTACACGAAGGAACCATTTAAAAAACGATGTAACATAATATTTAGAAGCAAACTGTAGACGTGTTGATGTTAACATGCTGGACGCTTTATAAGTATGAATATAATGAACATCGTTTACTGTCACTTTAGTTGAAGGGATGAAAGGAAACTTTCACGTTTGAAAACGATACAACAACATCCCTTGGCTTTGAAGGTTGCTAATCGCTTTCGGAAACCAACCCATAGAATTCGCAGTGACCCACAACTTTGCAACTTTTTATAACCATAGATTAACAATATAAAGGGGCTTAATGTTTCGTAGGCAAACTCTTGTGGTACATGTTTATTTACTTAATCGCACTGGGAATAACTTTTAGAGTCATTTGAAGGATAATGAAACAGAAATAAACATAATTGCTTCGTGCTTCCTATTTTTTTCGGAAAATTGTCGGTTTTGTTGGGTATTCAGGTCAATTTGTTACATTATTTGAACCCTGTATGGGTAGGACGTTATTAAATTTGTGTTATTTTACATAAAAAGATACAATTTGTAAAATAAATATTTTATTGTAGAAGAGGCAAAATTAATCGAAGGTTAAATTATCATCAAAAATCGACATTGCAACCCTCCGAGAAACCTGGTCGCCTCTTGGAAAAACCTCCTTCTAGTCTCCTGCTATTTCCATCGGTATTTATAGAAACCTCTTTCGTATTTGGCTATTTTACATACGAGTATATGCTACATGTGCTGACCAATGAAGTCATCTCAGTTTACTTATCTTGTTATTGGCGAAAATTTAAATATTCAATATAACTCGTGGCTATTTCTTGTTTACCAGACACCATTTTATTGTATGGTTACGAGTATTGTTTTTAAGATCTTGTTCTCAAGCACATCAAACACTCTGGACCGTAGCTTTGTACTAGTCTGAAAAAAGTTTAGAATAATGTCTTTCTACAGAATGACAAGTATTGTAATCAAAATATGATCGTAAACACCACAGAATAGTATATATATATATATATATATATATATATACATATATAACTTTTTTCAGATATATATATATATATATATATACAATGTTCTAACGCTTCTTACGTCATAAGGATATAACGAAGTTTAACAATAATGAAGTTGTTTTCTCGCTGTCGCATAATCGTAGAGTACCTTCGTACAAGTTTAAATACTCCTCGGAGGAGTTTGAAAACCTCATTAACTCACGCACTCTACAAAACCAATTATTGCGTGGTTAACGGAATAAGTTTAAGTGTGTTGTAATTTGATTCAAATAATAAAGGCATTATCATCCTATACTAGAGAAAACTAGGACAACAGCCTTCTTTGAGCACGTCAGACGCCCAAGTAATGATTGTATTGTTTTAAGATTAATAACAATTTATTCAAACAAAAGGCAAAACGTAGAACGACGTCATCTTACGATAGACAAATAAAAAAGCTGCACAAAGTTTGAAAATTTATTCAGAGTTCTATTGAATAAATTTAAGTTGAAATTCAAGCCTTACTAACTGTTTTGTATATGATTTTGAGTGCTGGGGACTATTTTACAATCATAAAAAAAAACCTAGTTTATCGAACTTTGAACTCATTTCCAAATTGAAAAGTTTACGTAGTGTAAAATATCACTTAACCCTATGGGACGATAAAAAATAAAGTTGTTTGCTTGTGTGTTGAAAGTTATTAAACTGTGCGACTCGGTGTGTTTTTCCCTAAATATTTTTTTTTATTTTAGGGATTTTTTTTATATGGGATTCCACAAACCCTACTAAGAAGAAAGTAGACAGAAAATTAAAAAAAATTGCAGTGTTTTAAACAATTATGAGGTATAAAAATAAACAACACATAAAGGACATTACTATAAAGCCTAAATAGAAAAAAAAAAGTTGAAATATTTGAAAATTAATATCATTTTATCGTGAATTTTTTCTTAATTATATAATATTTGATGGATTGTAACATCCGATGAAATATTATTAAAAAAGCTTCTCTTCAAATTATTTGGTGAATGGGTACTTGTTTCAATCGTTTTAGTTAGTACATCGAAGGGCATTTTAATATAGTTTTTAATTATTTTTACAGATTAGTCACGAATTTTCATTTATATTTTTAATTTTTTTTACAAACATTCCCAGGTTATGAATACCCGGGCAATATTTGGATTCCTTCTACTATCATCATTATTGGCGGAAAATATCTCGTGTGCAATGATGGAGGTCTTAGCTAACAGAAGATTGAACCCACAACGCCTGGGTGGGAACTCGACTCATTTGTCCACTTGGCTACTAATCGAGCATTGAATATTTGATCTTAAAAATAACTTGACCCTTAAATGTTCTCAAACCAATCAAGTCCGTCTTTAAATTGTTTGAAATAAAAAAAATATAGGCAATGTAAATATAATTATGAATTAGACTCTTAAATTACTTTAAAAAATGAAAAAAAACGACTCATTTAAGTAATATGTAATATAAAATTTAAAAAAATATAATTAATATTAAAAAAAAATCTAATGATATTAATCTTTCAGAATATTAAATTAAAGTTACAAGTGTAAAAGCTTTCAATTAAAAAAAGATATTTAGAAATTAACATAACGGAATTTCGTTTGACGAGTTTTATAATAAGGCACAAGGCTCCTTTGATTATTTAATTACGTTCCTTGAATTTTTTCGACAGAAAAAAACTCTCTCGAAGTGAAGAGGTGTTCAGTAATACGTGATTTGAAGGAGTGAATTTTCAGGCCAGACGCAGCTTTATTTTGATTTTCAAGATTTTCAGCAAGGACCTGATCGCTTAATTCAAAGCGTAATTAAGTCACATGGAAGCTAGTTGAAATAGTGTTAATGATTTTTCATTTGAGATATAATCAAGGAAAACTGCTTCAAACGCAGAAAAGATAATTCTGTCAAGGGTGTAGTCATACAGTAAAAAAATAATCGAAATAATAATTTTAGACTTTATTTTACTGTAGGTGTATTTTGATACATAATACTAACAAAATATTTGTGATCGAAAAATAATAGAAGGGAAAGAAAAGGGGATAAAAACATTAGAAGAGAACAGAAGTAAATAAGCAAAAGTGTAAAATAGTAATACGTTTCAGCAGCGGTAAAGCAATTTTTTTATATATATGTATAAGTGGTAGTTTTTAAAATGTGTGTTGATAAATTTTTGTAAAAAACTTTGCTTGCAATTTACACACAAGAAGACGAAGCAACTAGAAAAATCAAAACGATCACACCTGCTTTACACTCTTTCAGATGAATCTACCGACTGCTTTCAGTTAGACTTTAGCCAAAGTAGAAGAGCTTGAATACTACTCTCTTTATTTTGGTATTTTGTTTTTATTTATCTTATATTAGTTACTTGTACATTCAAGTTTACAAAGTATCTAATTATTTTTATTTTTTTTAAATTGACTTAATAATAATAACTTATATACTACTTGATATTACTTATGTATTTTAAATGATTCTTACAGGCTATTTTAAATGTATTAATTGGTATAATTTTGATGGTTTCGGTAGCGCATTATAACATTTCATTCCTATATAAAGGAAGCTAATTTGTGTATTGATTTTATTATTTTTGGGAAGTCTGATCTCTTTACATGTCTTTGTACTATGTTTGTGAATATCCACGTTGTAGATAATTTCGTCAGAAGAATATTTTGGTAACAATTTTTCTTCATTTTGTGTGTAAACATCAATGTGTTTAATGACTCTTGTACAAAACACTGACACGGGACCGAACGAGCAAGGCATAACAAGGCGAGGCGAGTGTATATACTACGCTCTCCGAATCGAGCCCCTCCTCAGAGGGAAATAGTGGATATATATATATATATATATAGTCAAAACTAAAAGTAAACTAAATTACATTCTTTTTTAGCAATAGCGATATCGTAGTTGTACCTGAAGCATCGGTTTATAAATCAGAACAGTAACAGTATTGTTTATTTTTATCCAAATAAACTTATGAAATATGAAAATATGTACTAAGCAATAATTTCCAAAAAAAGATATTTAAATATATTCTTAATTAACCAAATAATTTGAAAGGCCAACATACTGTTTTAATAAAGCACGAACGTCACGTTTATGTGCAAATGTATTTTTTCCTAAATTAGAAATGTCTGTAACATTCACGGTGGAGTATTTGAGTTGTTCGTTGGGCATAAAACATATTACCTTTGAAGTTGCCCCAACGCGAGGTGGATGAGAGGTGGTACGTGCTCTAGGACTAAGGACTGCGAACTGCGTGACTTGCTGACTGCCGACTGCCGAATGCCTAATGTCGAATGCCGAATGCCGACAGTTGACCGCCAATTCTCCTTAGGCATTTTCTCACACATTTTAAAAAAATAAAGGAATGATTCAACAAATTAATACCGTATTTGTATACTATTTTTTTTCATCTGTATTGTACAAAACGTTAATTTTTTGATGCGATATGTGTAAGGGTGAAAATAGAATAATAACGCAAATACAATGGAAAGAGGAAACAAGCATTCCACACAAAAAAATAAATAGGACAGTAAAATATAAAAAAGAACAACTCAATAAATTTGGCAATTACATTTTTTTTTTCCAAATTTTCAAGCTAAACAAAAGGCAATACGCTTAAATTTAATAAACCAGACCTCGCTATATTCTATAAAATATGAATTTTAATAAAGAATGTTTAACTAGGGACTTATAACTATTATACTTAAAACCTACATAACAGATTTGATATACGAAAAATGTGACTTTTGATTCCTTTGTAGTTTTATTTTTACCGCAAATAACTTTGTCAATAATTTGTCATTAAAAACATGTTTATCATATTTAAAAGAATAATTTATTCTGAAAAATTTATTTCGCACTTTTGTTTTTGTCATATGCCGCCAAAACTCATAAAATGGTGCTGAAGTACCAAATATCAATTTATTTAAAAAAAATAACATTCCAGATATCAGGTAGGGTGGTGCAATCCCATAAGTTTTATATTATTTTACGGAATATAGTATAGTATTAAAAATATTATATGGAATATATAATTTAACACTTATTTATATAAATTATTAAATATATATTATGGAAAAATACAACGATAAAAAAGATAACATGAAAAGATACGAATAAAATAATTATACAGATAAAAAAGAATATTATTCGGTGTTTTGAATTTAATAATACATCTTTGTTGGGAAGGCAAAAGGGCTTAAGAGACACATTCGTCAAAAATGAGTTAAAAATGCAGTTTTGTTTTTTTTTTCTGCAACGAATGCTGTGATCCTTCAGCCATCTTAAATATATTTACCATTTGGGAGAATGCTTGACTCAAGTTTGGGACTTTTTAAACTTTGTGTCGCTTCAGCCGACTCAGTGAGAGCATTGAGTTATCTGAGTTATTTTTTTTTAAATCCAACCAGGTACTGAAGACTTTTACTTGACAAAAAACTTTATGGGCTCTGTTGGATACTTCCAAAACGGCGCTTCAGTCGTTTTACCTTTCCGGCGACGATATTATAATGGCAAAAAATATTATTTCTAGACATCAAGAATTGACTCCATTGTTTCACTTTGTATTATCAAAAAATACAATTATCATAACGGGGATTTAAAAAAAGGTATTTGATATATAGACAAACACAATTACTGAAAAATATTTTTTTAAATCCGACCATAAACCTAGTTGTTTTTGTTTCATAAATCGAAGTTCACATGCTGTACATTTTGCCTATATGTAGGCGCTCGTCAGTAAATGCTAGGAATAATTTCTTTAATCGATTTCTAATCAAATTTAGTTTTACGCCTGTATATTGTGTCAATGATATTCGTATTTTTTTTCATGAACCGAACATAATATCCCTCTCTTTAATTTAAATATGTAGTATAATATACCCATGTAAAAAGAGCAGTGGCGCGTGACTCTAGTGAGCCATAGTGCTAAGATTGGAAAATACTACTTTATTGATGTGTAGTATCCGAAAATGATTTAATTTTTCAAGTAAAAGAAATAGAATTTCGATTCAACAATAGTTAACAAATTTATAATAACTCTATTTATTCCAATCACTGATCGCAGACCCCCTACAATTCGTGACGGACTAGGTCCATAAATCACTGGTTTAGAACTTTTGCATTAGGTAAATAATGTAACTTATTTGTAAAAGACACAATTAAAAGATTTTTTTTATTCCAATTTATCGTTCTTTCCAGCAGGAATCTTCAGTCAAACTATATTTCAGTCGTATATAGATACTTTACTTGATGTAAGATAATAAAATACACTTCAACAAACATCACCTCTTGCATTCACTGTTTTTACTTGTTATCTACTTTTCCACTGGACTCTTTGATCAATCTACTACCTCGTCGCAAATTGTTTACCTAGAAGAGAAAACATCTAGCTTCTTCTCTCTTAACATCAACACAGCTTCTCTTAAAACGAGTGAACCTACTTCTCCGTAATATATTTTAACTGGAGAGATAACTTTATAAGCAACTTTTCTTCCAAACACCCCGTTACCTGCGACCCTCAATTTCTACAGGAAAGTTCTTTGCCTACAAATTAAACTTGGAAGCTGTGTACTAGTACTGGGCGTTGACGAGAATTATAATCAACGCCACCCCCGTTATGGTTGACAGTAAAATTATCAACTGTTGAATATAATTGTCGGAAAGAACGCCGAAGTTGACGCGACGATATGTTGGGGATGTTATTTACAACTACTATATATTACTTGCCATTGGTATATTCACTTAAAGCTAGGCGCTACGTATCGACGATTTCAGATAGGAAAATTCACAAAGACGTCTAGTAAGAAGGTATATAAACTAAAAAATCATTCCAAATTATGCATAATATCTTTCACGAAGTGTACACTTTTACACTTTTTATTTTATTTATTTGGCGCTAAAGCTAAAATAATGGGTACATGTTACTTTTGAAACTGCAATGCGTTGAATATATTAGTATGATATCCAACTGTTGGATTGTCGGAGCCATTGGAGTATTATTTTATAACTCAACAGCTATATATTAAAAATCACTGGTAGATTCGCTTGACTCTAGGCACTACGTATTGGCTGTTTCGGATATAAAAATCCACAAAAACATTTAGTAAGAAGATATACAGCCAAAAGATCATTCCAAATTACGCATATTATTGTTCACCAACTATACACTCTTACACCTTTTATTTATTTGGTGCCGAAACTAAAACAATAGGTACATTATGGGACGTGAGTGTAGAGACTGTATTGCCTCAAATAATATTCGTATGTAACTACTGATATTTATAATAATCATATCCAACTGTTGGCGCAAATTTTCGTCAATAGCGTTGGACGTTAGCAGCGTCTAGCTGTTATTTCCAACGGCTAGGTATGTTTTGATACAGTACTACTGTGTACTATGTTTATAGAATACAACCTAAAAACCACATCTTCCAATCATTACCTGCAATCTTCCTTTCCCGCATCCTTCTCCACAGCTGTTCCGCCTTCCGCATGGGCCAGTTCTCCACCTTGGCGCTGAAGCTGCGGAAGAACTTGTACTCCTTGAAATGCGACATGCGGCGCTCCATCTTGGTGGGCGTGTGGTGCGGGGGGGAGGGTGTCTTGGGCATCTCCGACGATGACGTCATCGACTCCACCCCCAGGGTGGAATCGACCACCACCACCTTCGGCTCCATGGTGATTTATGGGCGCACTTTGTATTATTATTACACTGTGTCTTTTGTGTTTGTTAAATCATGTTACACATTTTTGGTTTTTATAGTTTTCACTGCTAGAAAAATATTTTTTTATAATATTTACATATTTTTCGAACACGAGTTGTGATTTTAACGATATGGTCAATTAATATTGAAAATTTTGGTTTATTTCGAGAACATTTAGAAACTAAACAAAAAAACAAGGTTAAGTTTGCTTTACATTGGTCAGAACATGTCTTTGTATTACCCTAACTCTTGGTAAAAACTATTGTAGAATTTCTGAGGAATCCATGAAATTGAGTAAATATTGCTCGTAATCAAACATGTTCTCACTAGCCCTATTTCACGGGTAAAATCATCCGAGTATAATAGCAGTCGAGTTTTTTTTAATATAAGTACATACCAATCAAGAAAAATATCAAACGAAACCACTCCAATGAGTAGAACATGAATTATTTAATGTAAAACAAAACTTGTATTAATTGTCGATTGATTTCTCATATAAAACTTTTCGCTTAGATAAAAACTGACTAGTGTACTTTTTAAGGGTAGTAATTGATTTATTGATTGAAACAACTGAAGGGAAAATGACCTTTCCATTCTAATTTTTGATTAAACCCATTTTTGATTAGATAAAACAATGTTGCGTATTATTGTAATACCAAGCGTTGTTGTACGAGCTAGGAATATTAAAAAAGTAAAATAATTTACAACATAAATTCACCACTGAAAAAAATGTTATATTTGTGTATAAAAATGTGTAATTTTAAATATTGGCAGAATAATCTTTTCTGAACAGACGGAAATACTTATTTTAAAAGTCCAAACAAAAAGGCGCATGAACTTTCAGACGAATATCAAATCTGGTGTGAAAATAGCTTATATAAAATGTAGGTTTAATGGTTCATTTTGAAATGATAGTAGTCCATTAAACCGTTAACTATAGTCCATTTATTAATAATGAAATCGTTCGGCGACAATATAATATTATTCATTAAACGTTAACATTAAAGCTTACATTTGAATGTGTATCTACTAATTTTATTATTCACAAATAGGTCGTAAAGGCAGAAGCAAAACTGGTGAGAATTTTCCGATAAAAGGCGGAGACTTTTAATTAAAGTCTAAGTACCTGCGCTTGAAACTCGAGAGATTGTTAATGTTCGAGTACAATAAAGTTTATGGCAAAACAAAGCGTTATTTATATTAAAAAACTAACGAACCCAAAACATTCAGAAATTATTAGAAAACATCCTGCAGCCTTTTCGGTGTCAATATTAATTACAAATCAAATCGATTTTGTAGCGTATGTGATTACAGAGTCAAAAGTTTACGTTTCAGGTTCTTACAGTTCGATAAAATCTTATATAATGTACTTAGTATGAAAAAAAAGCTAATACAAAAAAGTATGCATGGCTGGTCAACAATGTGTTGGTGTTTTGAAAGATCGGCCACTGTTCCCAATCAAAGTTAGCAACTGACACTTTCCATAAAAGCGTGCATTTTACCAAAAATAATTTATCAACTCACTTAGATAAAAACAACAATAAACGGACACAACGTATCATCCAGTTTTTAAGCCAAAATTATATATTAAAAATTATACCAATATATATATTTTATTTTTTTTCGAAGGAAGCAAGAAGTGTGACATTCTATTTTAAATAAAACAATGAACTTTGTATTACACCACTTTATTTTGAGTTAACTGCCAATCAGGTTTCACTTATCTAAAGCTTCGTCAGGGTTTTTACATCAACTATTGATGTAAAATCCCTGACGAAGTTTGAGATAGGCGAAACCTGGCTGGCGGTTAACTAAAAAAAGTAGTGTTTTACAAAGTTTATTGTTTTATTTAATAATATATTTTAGTTATTGCCATCCATTTGTTTACATTTTCAAATAATTTATCTTGGTTTGAAAGAATTATTAGTTATGTATTATTAATAATTATTTTATTTGATTTCTTGGTCCGACTAAAGATTATTCATTTAAACTTTTTGAGAAATTTGAACGGCCTGAGCGAATAAAGAAATCCCTCTACTTTGTACGTGAAATATTTGAAATATTTTCGACAAAGTATCGCAGGACTTGATGTTTGAAATGTCGAGTGCTTTATTTGGGAGCGATGAGTCTTGCGTCTGTCAGGTGACGACGGCATAATACAACCCCTCGGCGAGGGATAAAATCTTTTCATATTTATACAATATTTTAGGGTATTTATAGAAACTTTAATGATGGTATGAGAAATTTTAGTAAAAGGTAACAATGCAAAAGATCGATGGTTAGAATTAGAAAATAACAAAAGCTAGCCCGGCTGTACTGCAAATAGCCTGAAAACTGTATAGATATGCGTTTGGGGAACATATCAGCGCTGGAAAGGAAAAAAAGCGTAAGCGACACATTGATCAAAAATAAGTTTAATATACAGTTTCGATCAGTTCTTATTTCTGCATCGACTGCTCTGACTTTCATTTGATTCTGAAGACTTTTGTGGCCCTTCAGCCATCTCAAATACATCTACCATTTTGGAGAAGGCTTGACTCAAATGACACAAGTTTGAGAATTTTTTAGCTTTTTGTCGTTTCAGGTAACTCAGTAAGAGAATTGAGTTACCTGAGTTAACTTTTTTTTAAATCCAACCAGGTACTGAAGACTTGTGAATTTTATTGTAAAAAAAAAAAAAACTTTGAAATGCTCTGGTGTAAGCTTCCCAAAATAGCGCTTTAGCCCTTTTCCCTTTCCAGCGACGATATTACATATACTCGTATGGGTCTGAAAGAATAAATTTTATAAGCAGGTCTTGGAAGTCGGAATGAAAATAAGACATCTCGTAAGGTAAACTCTAGCGGCTTGAAATTTGTCCAGCCTTTGCTGTATAATTTTTTTAGGTCAGCGCAACTAATTTACTACCTTTGCCGTCATTTCTATCATGAACTATGGCACTTAAAATATTCATTTAGCTGAAAAAGATGACAATACATCATATACTTTGTTTGATATTTTTCCACTGTTAATATAAGAAAAATAGCGTCCAATCTTGGACACAGCCGGGCAGTAAATCTTTTACACACATTTATGATATTAATAGGTAATGTATGGTGACAAAAAAAGTGATAATTGCTAGATTTCTGTAACGAAATACGCTTATATACTCTCCTCAATTCAAACGCCGTATCACTTCTAATAATCCAAGTAGGTACTTATCTAAACACTAAAATATTTCAGAAAATCTTTCTGTGTTCTGAAAGGTTAAAGCTCAAACTTTGCTGGATAGTTGTTAAAGTTTTATATACAAACACACTCCATCTTTGGATTTCTGTAAATACCGATTTTCTAGGGTCAACACTCATTTCAGCAACGCCATCGGCTATCGGATAGTTGGAGGAACATAAATGCAGTCCAAACACTAAATTCAGAGATTGCGCTTTGAGAGTGACAAGCAAGTAGCTTGAAATAAACTCCATCCTGAGTAAAGACAAATAAAGTTCTCTACAGACTTCAAAGAGAAACTTGATCCAATACATTTATAAAATCACAGCCCGTAATAAAAATAAAAATGAATAAATTGATAAAAATAAAAATGATTAATTTATAAAATAAAATACATTTTCAAGATAAAAAATAGGCCAAATTTCAACTCAAAAACAGAAAATTTGCTTGTCGGAAGCAGCACAAATTCTTGAGCAGTTGAATTTAACGTTTTGTAAGTATCAGAGTTTTAAAGTTATTTCCAACATGTAGCTTTGAACCTTAGAAATATTATTTTAACTTTAAAAATAGCGCAAGCAACCATATTGTTCATTCTATTTTTTTTTTTTAATTCATATTTATTGCAAAATGGGGTAGTTAAATAAGTTATTTCAAATCTAATTTTAGGACGAGAGAGGCTAGTAACATGTAAACTCATGGTCAATTATATTTAGAAATATCAGGAGTAGGGTAAAAGATAAAAATAAACAAATTATCCACCTCCCCCTATCTGTCCCCCTCTGATATGATGTCTCTCTCTTTTTTTTTAACCTCATATGTAAATGTTTGTACTTAGGTTAGGTCTCTTTTATAAACAATCTTATCCTAAAAAAGGTTGGGGCCAACCGGAACTAGTATCGGCACAAATTTGTATGATAATGGTTTTAAACAAAATATCTTATTATTTAAATATCACTAACACAAAGTAATGCGTAGAATTATACGATATAACTGAAAACAAAGCATGGGCAAGGTTGGGTACGAAAGCAACCATAATATCACGTTTATTATATATTCCCTGTGGGACATCACCGTAAGTAAAGTAATACGTAAAACCTTCAACATAATATCACATTACATTAAGCTATACAATATAAATATAATGAGACAGCTTATTTTTCCCTAACCCGATATACCTTTGCAAGAACTATGTTCGTTAAACGATGTCTATTAGTTTCGATGGTGAAGGACTTAGAATTAGTAAATAATATATATATATATATATATATATATAAAATTAGAATTAATTTATAAGCTTTGACGCTTATTATTTTTATATTAATAATTAAAATAATATTAAAAATCTTCAACGCAAATATGAAACAGAAAATATATAACGGTCGCGACAGAGACTCGGAAAATCGAAAGAAAAAATTGAAATAAATGATGGAAGAATGAGATCGATTAAAAATCCCGGTATTTTATAAAGTCTCGGTGGCTAAATTTGCAGAAGCGTTTCGAGTTCGAGTCTCGGTGTCTCGGTCACGACCGTTATACTTTTTCTGTTTCATATTTTCGTTAAAGATTATTGATATTATTTCAATTATTAATATGAAAAAAAAAAACATTTTCAAAAAAAAAAAAACTTTGTGGTTTAACATATTTAATGAAATGAAACAATAACTTTGTATAAGACCAGGGGATTTATTTTGTTTTTTATTACTGACCGGTTTCGCTTAGCCTAAGCTTCATCAGGGTACAACATTAAACAAAACAAAGAATACATAGTGAGCGGTTATATATACATACAAAGGGAGACACAATGTAAAAAATACAATAAGAGAATAGTGAGATTTTTTTTATATATTGTGTCTCCCTCTGTATGTTTACAGGTACATAACCGCACACTATGTATTTATTGTTTTGTTTAATTTTGTACCCTGATGAAGCTTAGGCTAAGCGAAACCAGTCGATCATAAAAATTAAAATTAAATAAATTCCATGGTCTGATACAAAGTTACAATATTATATGTTATATATAATTAATTACTATATATAACAGATTATTAATTGAACAACCGTTCTTGAAAATTAAAATCTTCTCGAAGTTCACTCAAATAACTAACATAATTAACGTGGTAATCACCACCACGCCATTTCTTCACAGGGATAGTCATGGAGGATACAACACCACAGCACTCTGGTTTGGAACTCATTTTTTAAGTCATTTAAATTAATAATGGCTTTTAGTTTATTCAGAATACTAACCCGAGCCGAATTATGTATTTGATTAGCTTCATGGTATCATATCTTGGGCGTCTTCAATTCCTTCGTCCAACCATTAGCGCGTCATGTATTCTCCTGAAACTCTTTTCTCTGTCCATCCGCAACGCACGTTTAAATCATCTGAGCATTATTTATATTATTTCTAATTTAGAAACTGTTTTAAACTTTATTCCACTATTTTATTTATTTAAGACCGGACCGGTTTCATCTTATAACGGGCATCTTTAGACTGGTACAATTTTAAGTAAATATATGGTATCTTATAGTATTAATACGCTAAGCCGTCTTCTGCACACGATTTGTTAGATCGCCGCGTGGGGCGCTAATGTCTGCAAAAACAATACTGGTAATTTTCGCTCACACGTAAAAAAGTTTTAAATTTTAATTCGACTACGCTACTTTGCGATTTACTAACCATTTCACTTTTAACGTGTGTATCAAGACTGAACTAGTGTATACTATTAATGTCCGGAATGGACGCTTCTTGAGTCTATATCATAGTGAACATCTCTGACTTAGGGTTTTGTTTATTACCGACAGGGGGCGGCTTTACAATTACAGTAAAAAATACCTTCGGGTAGTTTTATTACCTTCTAGAAGAGGGATTATATAGAGATGAGTTAGATGCATTTGTAGTTTTTTTTTCCAAATTTATATAGTATCTATTGTTATCAGCTTTATTTTTAACAGTTTTTTAATTAACTTCTTGGCGATTCTCATCGTTCGTAATACGGAGATACTTGGTTTTACAATGCATACACCGATAGATGTATAATGTTCACATATTGCCTAATGAGTCTTTATACTGCGTTATTTAGTAGGTATATAATGTCACCACCATATTTAAAAAAATAAATGTAACTATTTTTTATACCGACATATTCCAACACAAAATCAATCGATTTGATTGGAGGAATTCTTAAATCTGCCTAAGACGGTAAAGAAAAACAAACAAACTCGAGATATTCGATCGCTTTAATCATAAAAGGATTTCATTAAGCATTACGAATTTGAAAACAACTCTTCAACTGTATGAAACTTGAGATCAGTGGTAAGATTTCATCTGAGCTTTGGAAAATAAGGAGTAGAAACCTTTGAAATGAATGTGGTCATTGAATGTAATTGATTGCGATCAAACAACGTTACCTTTTTTCAAAAATATAGACAAAAAGGTTATATAATAATTAGGTAGCTACAAATTTTGTGGTAGAGTGATAAGGTTTTTGGGCTTTAGACTCGATAGGTTTTAGGGTTCAAAACCCGACGTTGAAAAATAATTTTTGTTTAAATAAATCTTGTGGTATTTTTCAGATACAAATTAAATAATAATAATCGAAACGGAGCTAGAAATGGTTTTAGTGGTCAGATCTGAATAGACAGATACTTCCCGACCTCTGCTTAAATTTTTAGTTTCAAATTTTCCCTCGCTTTATCCCTTGGCTTTTAGCTTCATAACATCTTACAAATGGGGATATCATAGCTCCACTGGCTGCGGGTAGTTGGAACTCTTCTGCCGTACCATATATAAACAAACGTACTTTTTTTCAGAAAAAAAACAGACCTTCATTATATATGTTAGTTATGCTGTTATTAATGAAAAAAATGGATGTCCCTTTACTGAAAAGATTATTTTCATAATTTGTTTCATGTATATATTAGTTCTAATTTTCTCACAAGGAAATTATATTGTGTAATACACAAGTAATATAAATTGTAAATATACAACTCAATGCTTGCGCATTCATTAAATCACCTTCCACCAGCGAAATAAAGACAAGGGATACAATTTACGTTCCACAGATAACTCTTTTATCATTGTTAATAGAAATCCTGTAAAAACCGATCGTCATTTTTCTAAGAGCGTTTTTTCGGTGAACAGTTTTTACATTGAATAGAAAAGCTGGACTAAACGTGAAACGAAAATCCAATATATCGAAGCTTTGTTCTTTTAATCATTTCGAAGGGCTGAATTCAGGGACAGGTGATCGGAGTGTTCTATTTTCATCTGTACTAATCAAAAACAATGATTAATGGAAAAATAATAATACGTCAATACACATTTCGAACGTAACCTAAAATTACCCTCAAAATACTTAATCATTTTTCATAGATCAGCAGAGGCTTTATGAAATAGGTGATATTTCAAATGTACATATTTAACCAGCAAAAAGGTGGAGACTTGTGGGATAAACCGTCAAATAGGAAGAGATGATTGAAATTCGCTGTAAAAAAGCGTCAAAACAAAATATTACAATATTAAATTTTGGCAAACTATGGGCTAAATATGAAACAATGTTTTCAACGTTATTATCTATTTGGAAATGCGACTTTCTGAATGGGCAGTTAAGATAATATGAGGAAAATTTAGAAAACTTACTTTTTGATACTGCCTTCAATGAATCTTAAATTTCTATTTTAAGCAGTTTTTTCTCTTTAAAACCAAATAACTTTGGGTACATCATTATTTTGTATTGTTTATTTGACAAATAAAATATTATTTTTTCCAACCTCCAAATTGTATCGATACAACCCGTGCCTTGATTAAGGCACATGATATAAAGATAATTACGTTTTATAAACAACAACCTTGTAAGAAAATAATATTAGTAATCAATCTAAAATGACTAACGAATGTTCACAAAAATTAGAAATTAATGAATATGGAAAGTCAGGGATGCCTGAAGAAGACATGGCACGACCAAGAAAATCAAATACTTGAGTCCGGTCGGGTTAATAGTCACAAGAACAGAAGAGTATGTGTGAGTCGATGCATGAATGTGAATGAATCAAGCAGCGTGTGGCGTTTTATCCTCTCTGCTCGATGGCTATTTAGTTCGTTTGGAAACCGATAAACGAAAAACATATTCCAAATATATAAATATACCATCAAATACTTGATATGGTTTTTTCTTTTCGTTTTAATAAATATGATAGCAACCAATAGAAGGCATTTTGGTCTTCGGTGACATTTTTTCGCTTACTTTATTTATTTTTTTTATTACGTACTTGATTTATTAGCACATTTACTCCGTTTATTTTAATTTTTTTTTCATTTTATCTTCAAATGCCAAATGCTAGCTTTCACCAAAAAATGGACAGAAAAGCCAGGAGAAAAAATTAAAATTAAGTCTCTTGAAGTCGAATGCCAGTTGAATCTAAAAGCTCGGAGGTATCGTAACATTTGCATTTCCGAGGGAGTTGATTTTTTTCCAGAGATAAAATTTTCTTGCGCGTATCCCTCTTCAGCAAATAATTTAATAGCAGCACTGTTTGCAGGAAAAAAAAACTGGAATAATATGTATGAAATGAGAGATATCTTTCAAGAATTAGGTAAACATTCTTGAGAAATAAATTGCTTTACGTCTGGTGTATTTTTTTACGTATACGTGATAGGGATGATTGTAAATAGAGCCTCTTATTCGACTACATTAAAGGTACATAAAATATGAGCCCAACAATAAATTGTGAAAAAATAAAACGGTAATTCAATTAACAGCCACTTTCGGCGTTTTTTTCAAATTAATATTTTCATGATTATATTTTCGTAGATCACTTCATGGTTTGACGTATTTAATGAAAATGAAATAATAACTTTATATAAGACCACAGATTTTATTTTTATTTTTACGACAGTTAATTTTAATTAAATTTAACTCTGTTTAATTTTGCACCCTGATGATGCTTAGGCTGAGCAAAACCGGTAATAAATAAAAAATAAAATAAAATCTGTAGTCTCATACAAAAAAATTATTTCATTTTCATTTTTTATGATTACTTTACTTTAAATGGTTTAATAGATCACTAGAGAAATTACGTCATAAGCTGAAAATAATTGCATTGAGATGGAAATCCCAGTTCAAAAAACACGATGCAAAAGCGCACCACGATCTGAATAGCCAGGTACTTCCCAACCTTCCTCTTCCCGATCTCCTTCCCCTCCCCACTACCTTCAGCCTCACAACATACTCAATTTGGGGATGCCATAGTCTCACTGGCTCTAGACGGTTGGGAGCAGTTGAGACTCTTGTGCGGTATTCATGTAAAAAAAAAAAAAAACCACTCGTCAGTTTTTAGCGACATACAAAAATAAATTTGGTACGTGTCTTTTAATTCTCTTTCAATTACATTGACTTCTTTACGTCCTCAAGAGATAGAATGCTGTTCAGATAAATCAGATTGAAACATTAAGCGAATAAAGGCCGAAGCTCCCGAAAGGCTTCGGCTTAAGTTGAAGCTTTGTGATCGCGACCCTTAAAGACGCTCAAGAAAAGGGAGAATAAGAAACGGTTATCGCGGCTATAACCCTATACTCGTATATGAAAGGGATTTAGAAGTATTAACCAAACGATTACTCGAAAAGTATCGCAATTTTAGGATATCGAAAGTGAAATAATAATTCGCACATTTTTTTTCGCAGCTTTCGTCACATTTGACATTGTCGCAATTCAACGATAAGCGCCATAGTGTTTTTATGACAAATGAACTCCGTTAAACGCCGATTCTGGGCCTGTTTTAGATTCTGAACAAATTGTGCAGCTGACAAGCATTACAAAAATACCGTTATGCTTTTTAGCTGGTCACAAATTGTTCGATCATCGTTTAACACGGACCGTTCAAATGTCAGCAAAAAACTATATGGGGCCAATCTTTAAATTGTGAAGATGTCAAATGTAAGGAAAATTTAAAGTTACCCTAACTAAGCAGACATTTAACAATTTGCTAAAGAAGTACAAACGAAACATCGAATGCTAAGGTTTTAATATATAAAAATCTGAATCTACCTAGTGATTATTTTACACGCTTAAGATTATCACATAAAGGTAGATAATAAAATCTAATTCACCAAAAAATAATCATAATAAAGTGGAGCAAACACTTATTAATTTAAATAAAATCAATAATCTAAATCACAAATATGTATAACGGAAAAAGCCATAAAATAAAAAGACAATGGTCAAAACCGAGACTCGAACTCGGATCCTCTACTCTATTTGGAAGTAACGCCTTAACCAATTCGGCCATTGTGAAAGAAAGAAAGTGGCATTTTAATTGATCTCATATTTTCATTGAAAATTATAAATGTTATTTTTAATTTCTTCCGATAGAATTGAGGATTCGAGTCGCGGTTGTGACCATTGTCTTATAATTTTTTGTCTTTTTCTGTTTCACATTTATGATTTAGATTATTGACATTATTTAAATGTTAAAAAAACATAAGCATTAATGCTTTAAAGTTATTTCAAATTTCAACACTTGTTATTCATTTTAAGTTTTTAAACCAACAGAATAATAGGTGCAATACCTAATCTGCCATATTACAAGAACAACAAAAATATTAAAAAAAGATAAATTTATAAATTAAATTAAATTTAAATGAACATACAAATCAGGGATTATACATCTAAAGCCATTGTCACGTTTTGTATTCGCAATAAAACAACTAAAAACAAATTCTGTTGTCAAAACATTACACGTGTAAGAGAACGTATTCTGCATCTAAGTTTTCAATATCAATGCCATTTTACGTCTTATATTTGTGATAAAAAATAGTACTGCTAATGAACTACTATTTGTCTGAACTTAGTTTCGAGAGGAACTAATAAAAACCCTTCAAAACAAAAACAAAATTCTTGTATGGAGTACGAATTCTAAAATAAGTTTCAAAGTTGTTAACTATACAACACAAGTACGAGTATATCGAAAATGCAGGTCTGCTACCATTATATTTACACAATTTTCTATCAATTGGCATGTTTTTAATTAAATTTCACATTTCCAAAATGCCTTACAGTGAACATTTTAACAATAACAAAATTCAGTCCGTCCTCCGAGGTAATCGGAAATGTTTAGATGTATTTCGCAAATGTAAATAAGAAATGAAAACATGGAAATCTGCAAATACACGTGTTTCTGTAAATATTGCAAAGCTGTATTTTTGATATTTTGCGATTTATGGCTTAAATCTTCGATCAAATCATTTCACTCGGTACAATAATTCGGACGCTGAGTTTTCTTGTACCTCAAACCCAACGTTACTAACACGTATGAGAGAGAGCGTAAATTGGACGTAGCTATGCAGAAAGCGTCCAACCCACAACTTGCCAAAATCGAGATTTAAATGTTTTCCTCCGAGATTTGAAGTTTAAAAATATTGAAATGAAGGGTAACTTTAGTAATATATTTTTTTGAAATAATTATATTGATATATTATAAATGACCTATTTTTAATCATAATCGTGAAGAAAAAAAACACTGATTATTTATGGTTTTAAAGTTTATTTTGTAGAACTCCATTTTAATTTTTAGGTTTTTAGGTTATTTAAACAATAATTATTATTATTTTAATTTAAAAAAAACAGTTTTTAGTTAAAAGCTCTGCGATGTAATTATTTTTACGCGTGACAGCTGTTTCGCCTTCTGAGGGCATTATCAAACTGTGGAGAAGCCACATACAGACGGACTATTTATATCATGTTTAATGTTATTATTATTTTTATTTTTAATTACCAATGTCCCCATTAGGTTTTTCTGATAAATTGTAATTATTGTTGATGTCATTAACATGGGGAGTTTCCCTACCTAAGGGTATACTATTATTTGACAAAAGGTCATTAAGGAGGGGCATTGGTGTTTCCTAATTCGTTTTAAGAAACGGGGTTTTTATTTTTATTAATTTGGTTGATAATTATATCTGAATTATTTTTCTTAATTTTCGGTTTGAACACATCAAGTAGTGGTGAATGGATCATATTCTTTTGTTCATTTATTAACTTAAAGTTTGGATTATTTGAATTTTTATTTATTTCCAACTGCTCTAAAAGATTTAATTTTCGGCCTTTGTTTTCTAAATGCAGAGGAGTTTGTTTTTTAAAAATTAAAATAATAATAATTATTGTTTAAATAAAAGTAAAAAACCTAAAAAAATAAAAAAAAACACTGATTATTTTTTAAATGCCGATTACGCATATTAATGCTTTTGTATCGTCATATTTTCTAACGCCTTTTTCATCATTTTGAGGTTGAACGCTTTCTGCATAACTACGTCCAATTGTATCTACGTATCCAAAACCCAGGCCATTTTACGTCTTTTATTCGTAATAACAATTCGCTTCACTTTATTGAGCTGCCGTTTGACAGGACTGGTTTATTTAACCATTCTTGAGGCGGCTAGATTTCTGGAAACCTGAAATAGATTTCCAACTGAATTTACGTATTCCGCTTCTGGGATAATTATTTTTGTTTCAGTGATGTTAGCGGAATATTTTGTGTTCCCTGTCTAGCGCGAGCTTAAATGATCGACAAGCTTAATAGATTGACGTAAATATGTATCGAGAATTAATGGAATGCTTATTGGTGTTTAAAATAATTCTGCGTAATTTTTTGATAAAAAAATTCAATATCAAAATATACGTTATACGAGTAATGTATGTACTTAACTAACTAACTAACAATCACGCCGTTTCCCCGTAGGGGTAGGCAGAGAGGCATAGGCGGACCGCCATATAACTCTGTCTTTGCACACACTCCTTGCTTCATTTACATTCATACATCGTCTCATACATACTCTTCTGTTATTCTGACTCTTCACATGACCTGATTCAAGAATTTGATTTACTTGATCGTGCTATGTCTTTCTCGGGCGTGCTCGACTTCTTCTTCCATTCATTTTCACATTATATATTCTTTTCACACTCTTTTCTTCGTTCATTCGCTCTACTACATGCCCAAACCATCTAAGCGTCCCTTTCTTGATCCTATTCATTACGCTCACATCAGCCTTGCATTCTTTCCGGATATCCACATTTTTAATACAGTCATACATGGTTTTACCGCAAATACGTCTCAAAGATCTCATTTCCACAGCATTCTCTGCCAGTTCCATGTGTGTACTTGTATGCGTAATATTTTTTATAGTTTTTTTAATTTTTTTAAACAATAATTATTATTATTTCAAATTAAAAAAACGATTTTTAATCAAAATTTCTGCCAGGTAATTATTTTTTACTCGTGACAGCTGTGTCGCCTTCTCAAGGCATTATCAAACTGTTTGCAGCTGGTGCAGTTCGATAATGCCGTCAAAAGGCGAAACTGCTGTCACGCGTAAATAATAATTACCTGGCAGAACTTTTAACTAAAAATCGTTTTTAAATTTGAAATAATAATAATTATTGTTTAAGAAAATAAAAAACCTAGAAAATTAAAATGGATTTCTTCAAAAATAATTTATTAAAAATGCTATAAAACAATCTATTTCTTCTAATATTTTGTTAAGGTTGGGTAACGCGACCATAAATCAGAATTCAGAATGATGAATCTTCTTATCCAATGATGTTATGTTATTTTTATTTCATATTTATAACTAACTAACGATCACGCCATTTTCGGTAGGGGCGGGCACATAGGATCGTCCTACATACAACTATATCTGGATCACACTCTCCTCACTTCATTCACATTCATATATCGTCTCATACATGCTTTTTTGTTATTTTGATTCTTGACATGACCCGACTGAAATAATTGATTCACTTGATCGGGCCATGTCTTCCCACGGTCAAGATATCGACAATTACACCTCTCAACATTCACAAGTTAAACTTTACTAATCAAAGCCTTTAGAGAATTAATTGTTGACGAATTTTGGCAGGCTTAAAGCTTTTAAGCCGTGGCCGAGCGATTAAGATCCAAAGGTCGTGGCTTCGAGGCCCGGCGTGCGTAAATAACTTTTAATTTATACAAGAATATTTGCGGCATGGTCCAGTGTAGTAGGAAACGTTTTTTTAAATTTTTAAATTAAATTCCGTACAAGTTTGTTTGTTTTTTTTGTTTGTTTGTTTTGTTTTTGTATTTTTATTTAGATGTATGCAAAAAAAAATCACACATCTAGTAAGAAAAACATTTGTACATTTCACAATTATAGAATTAAGCATAAAAAATTCCTACACCGCAGATATAAATTGAAATCTTAGTAATCTTAAGAATCATAGGTTTTTTTAAACATATTCAGCACAAATCCTACGAAAAGTGCCAAGACTTGAGGCTTCTTTAAGGCATTTGGAAGACTATTAAAAAGTTTTTGGCCTTTATAAAACACGCTGTTTTGAATACACACAAGTTTCGTTTTGGGAAGCCTAAAATCATGACGATTTCTCGTAAGATAATTGTGAATACTTACATTATATTTAATGTTATTTAGCAGATATTTAGAGAGTATGTTATTTTTAAGCTTGTAAATCATCGTTAAAGTATTATATGTTGTTTAGTTGTCATCATATTTAAATTTCGTAATATAACTTTAAATCTAGTAAAAATATTACATTTCAAAATAATCCTCATCCCTCTATTTTGTATAACCTGCAGTTCATTATTTTGGGCTTCGTTACATAAGAATAAAACACTAGAACAATAATTTAAATGCGGAGTTACAATAGAATTATATACAAGGCGGGTTGTGTTGAGATCCAAGTGTCCCAACTGCTCCCAACCGTCTGGCGCCAGTGAGACTATGGTATCCCCAATTGGAGTATGTCGTGTGGCTGAAAGTAGCGGGGAGGGGAAGGATATGGAGTAAAGGAAGGTTGGGAAGTACCTGGTTATTCAAATCTCGTTACCAAACACGGCTAAAGCAATTTCAAGCAACGACCTTTAATTAGGGCAATACTTAGAGTATGTATCGCTCTAGAACGTGCCGCAAATACTATACTATATATTATTTTAAGCATCTCTTTGGTTAAAGACTACCATTCAAAACCGAAACGTTGCTTGAATTGCCAATAACCGTGTTTAGTGACCGGATATGAATAGCCAGGTATTTCCCAACCTTCCTTTTCCCCGAATCCAATGAGAGCAATTCTTATTTTATCACAATTCTAAAGCTCTTTACATTATTTCTAGGTGTTGATAAAAGGGTAAAATGATCGTAGTCCATTATGTATGTAAATTCAAAAGTGGTCCGATTCATTAAACTAACTATTTGTTTGGTCTTCGGAACAATCATTGTAGCATTCGTCTAACCTCATTCAAAATTCCGCACATACTCGTAAACCTATTATTTTTTTTACACAACAATCTTAGCTACATATGGAGAATTAAAATCAAAGGGGAAAGTTTAATCAACCGCCTATCATATTGCACGCTTCGCTATCTACTGCACACATGAATATAATAGCTTACCGCATTTACATATGTGTATAGTCTATTCAAATCTGCCGCACGTCAAGTGGCCCATTTCTGGCCCCATACACAAAGACACTTGCAGTTTTCCGCTCCAGTTTTGTGAACCGACTTCACCAACTTTACTTTGAGTGCAAGCTGTCAACGGCTGCGATAAGGGTTAGAATGGCATTTGCGTTCGTAATTTAATAAAATATTTTTAATTAATTGCCTGTAAATTTTCCTCATTTTTCGATGAAGCTTACACAGGTATAAGAAAAACCTGACCGAAGTATAAATATTCATTGATAGTGGTGTGAAAATTTATTTACGAGGGACAAAATCTTTTTCTTCTTTATAACACAAAAGACAGATGAAATTTAAATAGATAATAAATTAAAGTCACGTTATATAATAACCATTTTTCCGTAATCGATGAATTATTTTGTTAAATAAGTTTAATATAAATACTTTTGTTTGAACGAGATAAGGTTAGTTCCACATTTAAGAACGGTATTATAAGGGGAACCGTATGCATGCAAATTGATTAAATGTACATAATTGAAAAAAAAAGGAAAATCAAGGAAACTACGACGAAGCTGGGTAGTGAAATCTTATTTTACATATTCAAAGGTACGCTGAAAAAATATCAGTGTTAAGGAAATAGTTAACTTAAAAAAAAACCTCAAAGGATATTTTTTTCATATTCTTTAAAACGGGAAGAAAGTTTTAAAGACAATTCAGAATGTTAATTTAAAGTAGCGTATAAAAATAATAATTGCATTGCATGATTGCTTTTCAAAGGGCTTCTCAACAAAACACAATTGAAAACTTTGTGCAATTCCATGAACGCTTAAATTTTAATTGGTTAAATCAAAATTTGGCCTGAAAATGATATCAAAACACGAATATAATGAAACGTGTTTTTGTAGTAAATGATTGAAATTCAATCAAAGCTAGATTGCAGAAATATTTCATGGAATTTTCAACGTTTAAGTATTGCGCTAATCTTCAGTGGAGGCAATCAAAACTTGTATTTCGCTGGAAAGTTTCAAAATTGGAATCAAACGGTTTTTTTTTTCATTTGCTTGATCAATATAGTTCCTAAATTAAACTTGAAAGTATTCTTAAGTTCAAGAGAAAATTTTACTGCGTAACAACCCTGAACATGAATTTAAAGGGTATATTAAAAGTTCTGAAAATCGAAAGGTTTTAGTTTCTAGGTTTGATTTCAAATCCAATTGATAAAATGAATAGATTTGACTAATTCTCGGTCTTTAAGAAAATCATGCATTATTTTGATTTCTGGAAGAACAAATATTTTTTCAAATGTAAAAATTCACCTTCATCAACGAAGGGTTTAAACTCTTAGAAAAACTCATTCACGGTACGTTTTATGGACATGGAAAAGGAGTTAAGCCAGATACTCCCAAAAATAATGGTTTATAACTAATTACATGCGTCACAAATTATGTATTCTATTTCTGCAAGGCAAAAGGGAACAAGCCGCACTTCTCAAATAGCTTTAAAATGATCACGTAAGAAAATGCTACTATCTCTTGATAGTGCTTATTAAAAATATGTCTTCAATATAATTTACAAGATATAATAAAACACTTATCAGTATGACTCTAACTTTTTTTACATAATGTTAGCACAGGATCTTAACTAAAACGAAAAATCTGTTTGTAGTTTCAAAGTATCAAATAGTATATATAAGTTTCAAAGTAGGGAAAATTCTCCAACGCATGCTTTGGCGTCGTGAATTAGCACTCCTTTTCAGTCAATTTCTAGTTAGACTAATTTCAACCCAAAACGTCGATTCTACCATAAGTTATAGAGCCTTGAAAAACATGTATTTTCAAATGGCCTCATTTTTAAATGATCCACAAAAAATAGGTCAAATATAGTAACACATATTTATTTCCTTTATCAACCAAGAAATGTAAATATAAACGTAGAAATAAACCGTTAGTTTTCTAGAAAATGTCTGGGCTCCCTACCTTTCACAGTCGATATTATTATAATGATGTTCGTAATGAGGTTATATTGACACAATTTTAGTTGCCGTGACTTCCAGCACATATTCGCATTCGCAATAAAATATTTAAATTCAATTAGTTAACTTCTGTCGAAGACATTCCAATATATTTTTCCTCCACTGGCCATCAAAATGCTAATGAATATTTCGATATATTTTTTCGTCAGTTTGAGTCGTAAAAGAATATTTCAATACTCAGGTGTATTAATTATTTACAAATATATCGCAATACTGTATATACTACGATATTAATGGTGACAGTATAAAAATAGCGGAAATTCAAAACATATTTTTTATGTGCAAGTACTTGATGAATGGTGGGCAAAAACAAGCCGATGTTTTTAAATTGTCTAACGTTTCTTATACAAAATTTCCTACGTGACGTTATTAAATGCATTCATAAAATATCGTTAAAACGCTTCGTAAATATCATAAACTGAAAATGATACAAAAAAATTAACCAGTTTACGGTGAAAGTTTGGTTTGATTAAGTATTGATTCATTCAGTCCACTATAAATATAATTATCGTGATTGCGTTTTAGGGAATTATGCAGTGTTGCACTTCCTCTTCATATAGCCAACGTTTCAGACAGCCTTGCAGTGTACATCATCAGGGTAGATAAAATGTTAAAAGGAGGCAGCGCAACATGAAATAATACCCTAAAAATGAATCACGATAATACTTTTAGCTGTGAGAATCTCAAATCTTATTAATATAAGTTACGGAACAATAAAATAAAGTATTATGAAATATTTCATAATTCTATAATGTAACATAAGTAATTTACAATATTATTGCATATTACGTGATCACGTGAACCTCCTCCTCCAAATATCACCTTCTTCTGTAATTAGATCCAATAAGGTAGCGATAAGGCCTAGACAGACCGTTCCGATGTTGTGACAATCCGCCAAATTGTGGAGTGAATCAGGATATTGGAATTACAAGGATCATTAAATGTTTTGAGGAAAGATATTGGTGTTTTATGTCCTTAAATAAATACTTTTTAATGATATGTTTTAAAATGCTTCGCAAGTCTAAAATCAAATCATAACAATCAAGCATGCCCCAAAGCATAAGAACACGGGATTAACAACTATGTATATAACATGAATTATCATTTCTAATATTAGTGCTTGGAATGTTTGCTTCTCGCCTGGCAATAGGTATTTTAATTCTCATTTAAACAAACATTTACAGAATACACTGCGTATTCCGGGATATATCATATTCGTTTCATTTGAAGATTTCAAAAGAAACGAATACGATAGAGAACAGATATCATGCTTTAGATCGCTCAAAGCTCAAACGCAATGATAATCAATCACGCCTGTGTTAACAAAGAAAATTAAACGATTTTACCAGTAATTAAAACAACTTATACAACCTAATTGTTTGTTTATCTAAAATTAACTGCAAATAATTTATACAAAAAATACCAATCACCTATATATTCCACTAATTGTAAGCACGGAAAATATTATTTAAATTGTAACATCGAACACTTTGTTAAAAAAATAACTATTTATTTTTTATCACTTCACACATTCATTATTTGACACTTTAACATAATCGCAGGTGCTCCTGAGTTTATACTTAAAACACACCACTAGAGAAGACATTGGCAAAGTTTTGAAGAATTCTAATAAAGCAAAGCTTACGAAACTGTGTCAGACACAAATCATCGGATGAAAAACTGTTGTTATGAGCAAGTTGTTGATACTATTTCAGTTGTGTTTTTGAAGTTGAAATCCACAACAAAACATCACTTCACAAACAATTTTAAAGAGATAAGTTTGTTGTTTTGAAACCGCAGCACATGTCACTCGGTAAAATTCAAAGACATAGTTTGAGTCAACTTTTCACACGAAGAAGAAGGAGTGAAAGAAGATCATTCCATCGGAAGAAAGCTCGGTGGTTTAGATCGCTGAAAGCTCTACTGAAAGGTCTACAGCGGCGTCTGAAAGCTTAGCCGGCGCCTGAAGAAGCGTCCGCACGCGGGAGCGTCGCCTTAACGTCTGAGGCTTCGACGCTAACGGAATATCGCAACGAATGGGTGTCGCAACGGACACGCCGCCCCGTGCAGGTAGAGATAACGGATAGCGGATAGCGGATAGCAGATAATGGATGGAGCAAATTTACTGAAAAATGCGAAAGTTAGACACTACGTATAGTAAAGTATTCTAGTTGCTGGTGGTAGTTTTATAATAAGCTTTTACTTCTCATACTTTGGGACATAGCGTTGGTTAGGTTATGTGCATAACCGTATATTTTTAAAGAATGTTTGAAAAGGTATAGTTTTACATTTTTTAAATAAATTTTTAAAATTGTCTTAATAGATTTTTTTTTCTTAAAGTACAATAGAAATGTTTTCTGTTTTATGGTTAATTTATTCTAAAAAATAGAAGTCTAAACAGATGTTAATCAAATCAAGCAGAACACAATTAATCACATTTTATGCGTAAATAATTAGTTAAGTGGAAAAAAATCACTAACTTACTGTACTCTTACAATACTGGTTAATTAAAAAATGTATCTTATTTTAGAAGTTATAGCCAAAAATATAATATAAATACAATATTTTAAATGTCCTCAAAGTTTTAAATAAATCACCCTGATAATGTATTTATAAAACTATTTGCACATTTTAAAAGCTTTTAACCATCTTCGAGGTGAAATATTTAATATTTGTTTAAGAGTGATAATAATGCGAAGTAAGAATATTACAACTACAACAATTTGTATAAACTTAAACCATTTAATTTATACTCTATAAAACAAGTATCACTTCAGAGTAAGGACAAAAAACAAACAAGGATTCTTGCTTCGATAAGCAAACTAGGCAATTTCCTTTCGAGGCGGTGAATGAGAACATTTCCTGTTTCCGGTTCGCTCCAGTTCCTACCCCTGTTAATGTTTATCCAGCATCCTCTAGCAACCAGCTACCCCCCCCCCCTTACAACTGGGTCAAAAATTTAGACCCATTAGGGTACATTCGTCGAAAGTTTTAATTTATCATTTGTTTTTTTTTTTTAGCTTTTAGTTTATTTAGAAGGATACTGCTAAATAAATACCAGTGATATAGAATTTATGATACGACCGCATTACACTGGTGTCCACAGTTTTACACCATAAACGTTTTTTCAAGTATGTGTGAAGTGAAAACAATGCTATTTCGCACTTAAACTACATTAACACATACAGATTTCGCACCATAGAAAGAAAGAATTTTTTTTCCTATCGTTCTAAGCCTTTTTAGGCGAATGAGTCTCATTGGCCCACTTATACAACAATTAAAAAAATACCTTTATTTTCGATGTCTAGAAAATTACTAAGGCAGTGTGGAAAATAAGAAAGTTGCAAAGTGCCACGCTTTTAGGGCAAAGTTATCATAGTATAAAATTCTTTTAATTCTCAAACACGATACATATTTTCTTTTTTCAAGTGACTGTTTTTTTTAGTTCCTACTTTAAGGTGGTAAAGAAACTGTTATTCTATGCAAAAGTATAATGACCATATTTATGATAAATACTATATTCCAACAACACACACATATATTTATACGAATATATATAATTTACGTAAGCTTAGTATACCAAATATAAATCAGATATTGGCCTTATTTTGGGCTGCTGTATGCAGTTAACCTTAAACATATTTCTTTAAGTTAAAAGAACATTTACAAACAATACATAACAATGGGGTCTAATTTTTTGATTCCATAAATACTACTTTTATTGTTTTCTTGTGGACAACTGCCAAAATATTCGTTAGAAAAAAATATATACAGGCATGGAATAAATAAATTTATTTTTCCCCTATTAATGGAATTTCTTTACTCTTTTATGTCTCACAGTATGCAGTTGACTCAAATGTAGATTTGTGTTGGATTTTATAGGGCTGCTAATTACTTTAATTTACAGACGCTTAAATTTTGAGGTTTTTTTTCTGCTTTCCGAAATATTTGGGTAATTTATTATTTTTTGCCTTTAAACCCCTCTTCGAATATTTAAAAGTACATTCCCACTGATGGGGTATATTATTCTGATATTAATGTTGTTCCCTTTATAGGCATGATTTACAGATTGTTTTATTAGTTTCCTTTTCTTCGTCATACGTCATTTTAGCCAGAGGAAAATCAACGAGTCTGTGTACCGCTCGATGGCATGTTGAAAGTTTATGGAAAGAAGGGTGAACAGAATGGGCAGTCACGCGTAAAAGTAATTTTAATCCAGCAGAGCTTAACAATCACGAATAATTAAGTTGGTGGTCAGTGTTTTTACATTTTTGGATTGAAGCATTAGCGAGTAGCATTTTAAAATTATATTGTTTTGAATTAAACAAAATACAATCAATAATTTGTCCTTCTGCATTTTACAGATGACTCCCAACAATCTGTTTTTTTTTTTGATTCCATACCTGAAGAAATCCGTTGATTTCAGGCTGTAGAAGTTATCGAGTCAATTTTGAAGAGCAACATTGTTTTTGAAGAAGTTTCTTTATATAATATAAAAAATTGACCAAACAGACACGAGAATAGGTTGGTTGTGAAATAACATTTTAACCGATCACTTAAATAGCTGCATTTGTAATCGTAGAAGTATGGCGTTCTCTCTGAAAATGGTACAAACGATTCTAGCAGCCTCCGATGATTTATCTCCTCCACTAAACAAGAACAAGAGGATATCGTCGCCAGAAAGGCAAAAGAGCTTCAGCGACACTTTGGACAAACATGAGTTAAATATGCAGTTTTGATCAGTTTTTTTTTCTTTTGGGAGAATTTGGGAGAAGGCTTGCCTCAAGCGATACAAGTTTGTGACTTTTTTTTAGCTAATTATCACTTCAGGTAACTCAGTGAGAGCATTGATTTAAGTTTTTTTCTAACTCCAATCAGGTACTAAAGAATTATGAATTTAATTGTAAATTAGAAAAAAACTTTAAAGTGCTCTGGTGTAAACCTCCCAAAATGACGCTTCAGCCCTTTTGATTTTCCAGCGACGATATGTCGAAAGTGTTTTTTTACTAGACACTCAAATTTGTTTTAACCAAAATTCAAGACATTTTATTACAAATTGAAAATGTCAAGACGCTGTAAATAGAACAATAATATAGAATTTAAATGATACGAAATATATGTACGAGTACGTCAACGAAATGTATTTTCAAATAAATATAGTAACCCATTATGATGAAAAAAAGTGCTTTATTTAAACGTTTTTCCTTTGATCATCTGATGTATTTTATATCAATGAATAGTGTATTGTGCAATGGCGCGGCTTTATGCCTCACCTGCTAATTAATACAGGTACTACGAGAATGATAAAGCTTTGTGATGGAGCCAATTAATTAAGGTAATCTCAACTGTTAATTAAATGCACGTGGATTTCTCACGACACGCGTCGTTTTTGCGTTGTTTCATATCTTTATATCATCACCTAGTTAGATTAACATCTGTTGATATAAAAAAGCAGTATTAGAGAGAATGGTAATATGTGAAGAGCTGAATATTTCAAATGTATAATAACTACAGTTTCAAAATATTTGATATATTTGTAAAATGTGCTTCTAACTTGGAGTAACGATATATGGTAACGAGGTATGGCAAAATATTTTTACCCAATCTATAACTTGCGATAAATCACTTTCTTCGGTTTTTTACGTCGTATACCATGAGAGAGAAAGAGACAAGAAAAGTCGTCCAATAATATTGCAACACTTCTAAGTATGTAAAAATGTTCTCCATCGGCGCTAACTTCATATCATCGAGTCGATTTCGAGGTTATTTTCTATATTTGTGTTGATTAAAAAACTTGCAGTGGTTATACAAATTAATCAAACATGATGGTGATATGTGCTATGTGTGAATTTTCAAATAAGACCAAATAAAGATTATTAAACATCACTTTTCAAAGGTATTTCAAGAGTTTTAAATATTTTTTACCGACTTTAGAATTTTTACATTTTTATGATATAAAGACATAAAATCAACAAAAAGCTTTTATCATTTTTTGGGAAAACCTTCTGTTTTTAGTGTTTGTGTGATATTTTAACTCTGTCAATCATTTTAATGGTGTGTTGATATTGTTTTATTTAATGTGTTTAAATATGTTTATAAAAAATGTCCGAATTCCATGTGGGCGGTAACTAATAGGCTATCCAACTTCCATTAAAATATCTTTGTCTATTTCTATCTGAGTCAGTATAAAGTCAACAATACTGACTACAGTTTTTCGCAAAGGTACCTCTCCATATATTTTCTTACCCCAAGGCCCCTAAGGTAAAATTTGACAATATATTCGATGTAAAGAATATTTTTTTCTTATTAGTGATTAATAATACATGCTATTAACTGTCAATTTAAGTTGTTGGTGACCGGTAGTTTTTATAAACAAATTTGTATCACAAAAAGTTCATACCGTCAACTGCCAAAACTAGGTTAATTCATTCGCCAAACCTTTTACGATGCAATAAAGTTGAGGCAGCTATTTCATGAACAAGGGTAGGCATTTTAGTAGATAGTTTTGCAAAAATGAGAACCATTTTCCTGGAACCTGAAATATGTTTTTGATTTGAGTTAATATAAAATACTACCAAGCCATTCCATAAATCTTTTTATTAGCAATGAATATGTACATTTTGTAAAGTAACCAAAAACTAGATTTAACATCAAAATATAAAGATTTTTTTCAATGAATATCCTGACTGCTCTCAGCTGTTTGGAGCCAGTAGATATATGGCTTCCCCAATAGGAGTATGTTTTGAAGCTGAATAAGTGAGTAGGGGAAGGAGATGGGAATGAAGAAGGTGGGTACCTGGCTATTCAGACCTGGTCACCAAACACGACTTAAACCATTTCAAGCAATGTTTCGATTCTGAATGGTGGTATTTCACCAGGGTGATACTGAGAGTATCCGCCACTCGAGAAGTGACGGGAAGGTTTAAAGAGTAGTTTTAATGAAATCCAATATGTTAAACTGTTGCTATAACGTTTTAAAATTGGTATGAAAAAAACATTGAACCTACCATGTTGTATTAGGGTTAGCCCATAGATATACCACTGTGAATAGCTACAGATTAAATATTCCATAGACGAAGGTTTGTTCGGGTAGAATATTTTCAAAATGAAAAAAAAAGTAAGTACCTACTTAGGTTTTTTTTTTTAATAAATGTTTGTAAATAGAATATTTTTTTAAAAATTAATGTTTCTTTATTTCTTTGTTTAGAGATAGTAATAGTCGTCAAACGGAATTACTTTCGCTGTCAAATCAATTATAACAAAAAAAAAAAAAAGATGTTGGTCGATCTACAACTAAAGCAAGAAAGAAAAAAGCATCACGAGTTTAAAAAGGAGTCGAACATACGATAGAGTTCGAAAAGCTCAAGCCCGTTCGTCTGAGATAGACGAGCTACGGAAAGCAAAACTGGAAACCGATCGAGTTCGAACAGCGGAAGCCCGTTCGTATGAGATAGACGAGTAAAGGGAAGCAACGCTGAATGATGAGCAACGGAAAGCAAAACTGGAAACTAATCGAGTTCAAACAGTTCAAGCCCGTTCGTATGAGATAAACGAGTAAAGGAAAGCAAGACAAAATTAACGGGAATCATTACAACAAACTGTGAAGTAAGTTTGGAGGAATAAAACATAAGAAGTTAACTAAATGTTGGAACGTATAGAAAACAGATACAAAATTATGTCAATGTAACATTATTATGCACAAACGATATTTATGTAATATCGACACTGAAAACCAAAATGTCAAAATAACAGTAAAAATAACGTTTTATTTCCTCGTTTCTATTTTACTAGGGTCGCACATTTAAGGCTGACTCAAACAATACATATTTAGTATTGCGGTTATCGATGCATATGTATAAACTTTCGTCAGTGATGCTTTTGCAAAACGTCACTGAGAAATAACTTAATGTCTTGCTTACGCCAACTTATGTGTTCAGCGAAAAAGGGACGAGTGTATCTATACGTTATTTAAAAAGTTCTACAGGCGGCTCTTTTGATTAATAAAAAAAATAAGTTATTTTTAAAGTAGCATAAAAAAATTCCAACATACTTGTATGCAAGCAATGCATCTGTGTGAGAACTGTGTTCGTGTTAATTCCGGCCGCGATATCTATGCTACCGATCTTCGCCGAAGTTCCAACACTTTGTTTACTTATTAAAAAATGCAAATTTTACTACGCCAGAGCTCATCACTCGAGAGCTTTTACAAGGACACATACAACGGATTTTCAGTTTTATTTTTAGACGATTGTACAACGTCTACGGAAAACAAAACGGGTGTAAACAGAAATGTGTAAAAATAACTATTCGGCAGAGCTCTAAACGTCAAAACACATTTAATTTACATAATATTATAGTATTTCTCACTACTATATTTCATTACTCGGTTCAACTGCCATAAGGATCAGCAGCTGTTCTTAGATAAACAGAACAGATTTGGGCTCGACTGTGTGATTTGCCTGTGTGCTTTGAATCTATTAGAGCTTTAGCAAGAATCTGAGCTATGCACGATTGAACTTGCACGTGATATTGAAAGTTTGCGGTTGGGTATCCCATCAACCGATCTCGCTTTGTTTTAATACAATATTGGATCAGTCCGATATGAGACCCTTCAAATAAATGGTTTAGAATCAATGCTCAGTAGTCGGACGACTCGAGATATTTGTTTCCTTCTCAAAACCAGGTAATTTTCAGATATCTTCTTAATTTACGATTCATAAATTCTTTGATGGCAGGATCTACAGGATACTTCAGTAGAGGAGTAAGTTAATGAATGTCCTTTTACTAGTTATATAAAGTATGAGTGCAGATTGAAGTAATATTCCAATAATGTTGGCTAATTATTTTTAGTTTGAAAATTTATTTTTTCTAGACAAAATAATGTAATGAAAATGAAATAATTACTTTGTATAAGACCAAAGATTTTATTTTATTTTTTTATGACTGACTGATTTCGTTTAGGCTAATCATCATCAGGGCACACAATTAAATTTTACAAAAATACATAGTGTGTGGTTATATACACTCGTACATACAGATAGATAACACAATATAAAATATAATAAGAGAACAGTAAAAAAGCAAAAAAATAATATTTAAATTATAACAAAGGAACAAAGAGAAAAAGACAGATAATATGAAATGAATTAGGCAAAAAATAAGTAAAAAATGTGGTCTTAAAAATAAAGTTATTATTTCATTTGTATTAAATATGTCAAAACACAAAGTGATTGCTTTCTACGAAAATATATAATAATTTGTTTAAAGTAATTCGAAAAAATTAAGCTAAAAAGAAACATTTTGTTATTTGTTTCTTTGAAGTCGGTTACATATATGGTAAAACGACATTAACTCACATCCCATAAAATATTATGTAATCGTCTTATAATTTTTTCTTTTATTTTAAAACGTGTTTGTGTTTAATCAGAACTTGTTTTGATGTGTTCAATTAAAATGTAATTTAAAAAATTTACATATTTATGTTTAAGTATTCTTTAGGGAAAAATCGCAAATAAAATTGCTTAAAAAATATAAGGCATCAGCCAATATTTTTTTAGATACAAAATGATATTAATTCTGGAAACAAAATAATACGGCATTATGGTTTTACTGGAAAATAAGTCTCATTTTTTTTACGGAAAGGCTGATAAAGATATTGAAAAAAGGGTGAATGCAGGAAACTCCATTAATGAAGGACTGAACGCTGTTGGCGCAAATAAGAAATTGTCCAAAGAAGCAAAGCTAGCAGTCCACAAAGGAGTGCTTATACCAACCCTGGTGTATGGCAGTGAGGCATAGAGC
Source organism: Drusus annulatus (assembly GCA_022651775.1). NCBI lineage: Eukaryota > Metazoa > Arthropoda > Insecta > Trichoptera > Limnephilidae > Drusus > Drusus annulatus. Next base: position 95,959 of record JAGWCC010000065.1, on the reverse strand, counting down.
TGGCAGAGGAAGGATGAAAGTAGACTGAATGCTGTGGAAATGAGATCTTTGAGACGTATGTGCGGTAAAACCATGTATGACCGTATTAAAAATGTGGATTTCCGGAAAGAATGCAAGGCTGATGTGAGTGTAATGAATAGGATCAAGAAAGGGACGCTTAGATGGTTTGGGCAAGTAGAGCGAATGAACGAAGAAAGGAGTGTGAAAAGAATATATGATGCGAAAGTGAATGGAAGAAGAAGTCAAGGACGCCCGAGAAAGACATGGCACGATCAAGTAAATCAAATACTTGAATCGGGTCATGTGAAGAGTCAGAATAACAGAAGAATATGTATGAGACGATGTATGAATGTAAATAAAGCAAGGAGTGTTTGCCAAGACAGAGTTATATGACGGTCCGTCCTCTCTGCTTACCCCAAAGTTTAAAAAAGGCTTCATAGCTCGTAAGGAACATCATTTATAAAAGCATTAAATTATTATAAAATATGCATACCAATAAACTCTTTTTGCGTGTATTTTTTTCTTTTTGTTTATCTTCCTTATCAACAAAGAGCGCTACAATTTTTTTTCCTTTTGAAAAACCTACCAAGAATCCGCAAAAGTTCAATAATAATTTCCCTTTCCGTCCAGCTACTCTAGCAAGATCATAGATATAATGAATTCTGTTTAAATTGATACCCAATAAATTGAGCATTGTCGTACAGATAGGTTTTTAATCGGAAAGGTAGAAATTGATGCTTGTTTATATATTTTGTCGTATTTTCCACCCCTCTCTAAAGATATACATACCAATAAGCGATATAATATAACACAGCGTAGGTTCTCTTTTTGTATCTTCGCAAACGAACACTGTATAAGGTGAACCATATAACTGAAACACAACTTTTTTTCAAGCTTTGCCCATCATCATTTCCAATTTTAAACACGTTTAACTGATATACCAAAACAATTCTAGAATAAAAAATGCTTATTTGTTTATTTGTAAATAGACCACGTATACGTGACTCCGATACGATTAGACTATTCCCTAGACTATTCCCTGGAAAAGCAAAACAATTTTTAAGCGTTTAGTTATCAAAATACTATTTAAATACAACACAGCTTTAAATGAATAAAGTTCTACAGAACAATCACAAAAACAATATAAATATTATCTAATTTTCAATTTCCATAACTTATTACGTACGTATTTGTTTCTTACAGGTCATCCTGTATCTTCCTTTGACCCCATAATAGGTTGGTCCTCAAAACTCATCGATAGTATATTTAGGTGCCCTAATGTGCACATTACAGTGTGTTTTAAAACATCATCGGAATAATATTGGAAAATTAAAAATAAAATGACCGAAAAACTGCAAAAACAGAAAAGGAAAAACATCTCACAACATCCTAAATGAATAAGGTCTTGGCTGAATACTCGTAAATTGTTTGATTTTATAAATACTTTATTAATAATTATACACGTTTTGTATTTCTCAGATATATGAAATTAAAAAAAAGTAGGTTTTATGTCAAGTACAATCCAAAACTTTTTTTTTAAAACGAAATATCAAAATCAGAACATTTTACATACAAAAACATTTCGCCAAAACAAGTCTTTGTTCCCTGATTTGTAAAGAGGAAAAATGGAAAGTGAATCATGCGTAAAGGTCTCAGATAGCAGATATTATGTTTCGGAGGATTCATTAATATTTCTCCAGTAAATTATTAAAATATTTTTCGAATGTTTGAGTTTCATATACAGTAAAATTTTCCTGGAAAAGTTTGGTGTTTTCCTTTACTTTACGGTCGTAAATATTATGTAGATTTCTTCGAAAAAATGTTTTGTTTTTCCAACGACACGACAAAGTGGTAAAGCGAGTCCTGCGAAAAGTTCAAATACTCGTTTACATAATAACCAACTCCCCGGGGAGCATAATTTACGAAGTTAATATTTCCAAATAAAAACGTATGTGTTATAGGTTATAAGATATCGGTAGTTCTAGAGTATTTTCCGATACATTCTTTATTATGAAAAAAATATCTAGATTATAATTAAATAAAGATTATGTTTTTTTTTATCATTCGGTAGAGCATAATATGAACATATTATGTTATAATAAGAAGTATTTTTAATAATAGTTAAGTTTTAAATGTATTTCAATACTTGCAGTTGCTCGCTGCCAGGGATGAAAAAGCGCATTCTATTTTTATTTTTATATGAATACCGCACAAGAGTCTAAACTGCTCCCAACCGTCTAGAGCCAGTGAGACTATGGCATCCCGAAATAGGGTATGTTGTGAGGCTGAAGGTAGTGGGAAGGGGAAGGCTGGGAAATACCTGGCTATTAAGATCTGGTCACCAAACACGACTAAAGCCATTTCAAGCAAAGTTTCGATTCTGAATGGTAGTCTTTCACCAGGGCTCTGCACTCTGGAACGTGCCGCAAATACTTTTATTATTTTTGTATAAATTGATTGTGTTATGACACATATTAATTAAATACAAGTTATTGGCGCACACCGGGTTTGGACCCGCGACCTTTGAATTCGTAGTCGAGCGTATTACCACTCGACCATGGAGGCCGTCAAATTGGCCAATATTGGCCGTGTTGTATTTTTATTCCCAGTAAATAAGCGTCAATCTGCAGGAACAAAAACAAAAATACTTGGAGTGAACCAGAGCCTCAAAGAGACTCGCCATTATGTAGTAAGATATATTTTTTAGTCACTTTTCATGATATGGTTTTATTCAGTTTCCAGTGAAATACGTTTTCAACCTCCTGGAGTCAATAGAACAATGTAATCGACAAATTGGGGAAAGTTTTGAGGCTCGAGGAATATGTAGAGAGAGGAAGTCAGAAGAGAGAATTGGAAGGTTACGAAGTACCTAAACATTTAGATCCGGTCAGTAAACGTATTCGAATGATGTGACAATGACCCTTCACCAGGTAATAGTAAGAGTAGCTTAACGTAAAAACGAAATGAAAATGTACCTAATAATATTCACTAATCTCGTTGATTATCAATGTTATGCTACATATTGTAATTTAGTTTCAAATCACTCCTTGTCAAATGTTGTCGACAAATCACTTTTTAGCTGACCATCATTCCCTAAACACACGGTGGCGTCTATTCCTGTCGCCCAGTGACCTGTAACATCAAGAGAGGGACGCTTACCCCCGCCTCCCACCCCCTCGGAGGCTCGCTCGCGGCTGGGGCCCCAAGGCTCCGGATGAATGGAGCCACCGCCGCTGTTTATTACGGTGGAAGCTAAAATGGTGAGCCGCCTGAATGTGTACCAACCCGTTTATGTTTTCTACAAGAATGGCTTTAATCCTAGATGAAAAGTACTGCCTACAACGGGAATTTTATCATTGACACACACACATTGAAAATAGTAAAAAACCTTCACGAAAATAGATGTATTGGAAAAATGGACACAGTTTTCTCTCGTACGATGGAAATACACTTATATCGTCCCCGGAAAGGCAAAAGGGCTGAAACGCCATTTTGAGTAGCTTACACCAGAGCACAAAAGTTAAAGTTGTTTTTGGTTTTACAGTAAAATTCATAAGTATTCAGTACCTGGTTGGATTTTGAATAAAAAAGTTAACTCGGGTAACTTAATTTTCTCACTGAACACAAACTTGTGTAACTTGAGTCAAGTCTTCCTCCAAGTAGTAAATATATTTTAGATGGCTGAAGGGCCACACAATTCTTCAGAATCAAAGCAGAGTCAAAGCATGTTATGCAGAAATAAAAACTAATCAAAACAGCATATTTAACTCATTTTTGACCAAAGTATCGCTCAAGCCCTTTTGATTTTCCAACGACAATACGGTGCCTGCAAATTTGAGTGAGTATATGCACACTCATGTTTTTTTTTTTAATATTGATTTTTGGAGTGAAAACTGTTTCAAGCATTTTGAAATCTATTTTCTAAATGTTTTTAAATACTGTTTAATAATTTTATAACGGTTTTCTTTAAGTTTTTTTTTAATATAACACTTTTTTTTAATATGACACTATCAATATTATTGTTTTATGTACTAGAATGTTTTTATTGAATTTTTATCCAAGACAAACATCCCTATGTTACGAAAAACATGACAATATTTTAGTTCATCCTACAACAATTATTTTAACCTTGTGCGATGATAGCGGACATAGATAGCAGAGAATCGAACCAGCGACGCTTAGATGGGAACCCGATGCTTGTTAACACTTTCATTTTATGGTGATCGGTACACAGTTTTATAATCATCATCAATAATATCATCATTGGGGCCAAACGCGAGGGCCATAAAGTATTTTAAAATTGGTCCTTTCAACAGCTTTATGAAAAGAGAAACAGGTAAGAAAATAATTTATTCATCTGTGATATTCTCGTAGATTCAAGCACCCGAAGAGAATACAAAGGGTTGAGTGTCAAACAAAAATTCAAATACCTAGCTTTATATTGCGTCGAATATCTTCAACAACCTTAAATGAACCTCCTGACATTTACCCTAAGCAATTAAGGTTGCGTGAGTTTGTCACCAAACGGAAATTGGAAACGAGAATAAAATAAAAAAACATAAAACAAATGCTTCTGAACAAAAAAATTAACCGTCAAAGAGCTGTGTAGATTTTGTCAGTACGTACATTCAACAATGAGATATTAAAAAGTCAGTGAGTCTGCTTGCTTTTGTTATTGCGGAGTAAAAAACTAATGTTGATGAAAAATAAACGTGGTCGGAGCGATGATAAACCAATTTACGGAGACAATTGATGAACTCTGCGTATTCATTTTATAGTTGGTTTCATCAGCATTGAATCTTTTCATCATTTAATTTGATTCTGTAAATTGGATCGAGTCACAAGTATCATTGTAAATGGAATAGAAACAACCAGCAAACGAAGCAAAATATTGCCATTATTTTGATATAAACGTAGGTATAAATAATAAACCTACGCGAAGGACATAAATATAAAATTTCTTTATAATAGTTTAAAAATAACTCACCTGCTAATTGCTTTTCTGAATGAGCTCTCAGCTTGTGAGGTAACTGGAACAAAGAAGAAAAAATAATTCGTTATAACTTGAATATAAAACCTTCCTCTAGAAAAAATATAGGGTAGACTAGAGAAAAGAGCTCTAGAGAGTAGAATAATGTCGGTAACATTAGTCTTACATTTTTGTAGTGCCGCACAGTAGGTATTTATATTAAGCTGCTATATTAATTTGATACTTGATCACCAAGGATGAAATATATACTTGGATGTATGTTATATATTTCTATGAATAATTACATTAATATTCTGGAGAGTGGAGTGCAAAACACTTGCGGTATCACCCTGGTGAAAGAATTAATTATTAAAATAGATTTAGCAATCTTCAGCGAAAAGAACGGAGTGCTTATACAAAAATTACCAACCCTGGTGTATGGCAGTAAGGCGTTGAACTGGCAGACTGAATGCTGTATAAATGAGATGCCTAAGGCGTATGTGCGATAAAATAACGTAGGATTGACCGTGTTAAAAATGTTGATATCCGGAAAGAATGCAAGGTTGATGTACGCGTAATGAATAGCGTTAGGAAAGGGATGCTTAGATGATTATGGCATTTAGAACAGATTAACGAAGAAGTGTGAAAATAATATATGACGCAAAAGTGAACGGTAAAAGAAGTCAGATACGCCCAAGGAAGACATGGCACGATCAAATAATTTAAATACTTCTGGTCATGTCCAACTAACCATCACGCCGTTTCCCCGCATGGGTAGCCAGAGAGGATGAACCGTCATACAACTCTGTCTTGGCACACATTCCTTGCTTCATTTACATTCACACATCTTCTCATACACACTCCTCTGTTATTCTGACTCTTCACATGGCCCGATTCAAGTATTTGATTCACTCGATCGTGCCATATCTTCCTCGAGCGTGCCTGACTTCTTCTTCCATTCACTTTCGCATCATAAATTCTTTTCACACTTCTTTCTTTGTTCATTCGCTCTACATGCCCAAATCATTAAAGCGTCAATTTCTTGATCCTATTCATCACGCTAACATCAGCCTTGCATTTTTTCCGGAGATCCACATTTTTAACGCGGTCATAAACTCAGGGATCCCATTTCCACAGCATTAGTCTACTATCATCCTTCTTCTGCCAGTTCCATGCCTCACTGCCAGACATAAGGGTTGGTATAAGCACTGAGTCATGTCAAGAGTAAGAATAACAGAAGAGTATGTATGAGACGATGTATGAATATAAATGAAGCAAAGAGTGTGTGCCAAGATAGAAATGTGTGGCGTGGAAAAGGGCGTGATGATTATTTAGTTAGTTAGTGAAAATAATTGAATAGCCAGGAACTTGTCAACCCTCCTCTTCCCCTATCAATTCTTCAGACTCATAACATACCCCAATTAGGGATGTCATATTCTCACTGGCTTCGGGCAGTTGGGACTCTAGCACGGTAACGTAGTCATTAATAAACTCGTGCTTATATTTATTTCATGGGGCAGTAATATTGTACATGCGCAAAGGTGGCGGATGTATTTAATTATTCAGAACGCACGCACAAGAAACCTTTAATAGCTTATGACTGGAATCGTTTCATGTTAAATAGACTTTTTCACAACTGAATGCAACATACACACCGTTCATAATTAGAATTCTTCTCTGTGTATATACTCGTATAATACTAGTCATTGACTTACCAAGAAAAAATATTTGTTGCTTTAATACACCCATTTAAAATAAAGAATAATGTCTACACTATAGGTAGGTTCTTTATTAGGTAGGCAGAGATTTGAAAGGATTATTTTTACAATTTGATAATTTCAATTAATTTTAAATGTTCACACTGATATGTATCTACGTACTCACAAAGAAAATGTTTTATGTTGTGTAATCGCTTTCCCTCTCCTTACGACTTATGAATATAATTTTATTACTTATTATATTACATAATCAAAATTCTGTTTAGTTGTAACAGTAATATTACGAGTCTTGTAGATACTCGCTTTTACGTAGATTACATGTAGTTGGTAATACATACCCAGGAGGGGTTTATGTATTTAACTACACGGAATGTAGATACAAGGAGGCTATAATATACGAGTATACATATTTAAAGAAAGACAAACATTTCCTGGTACGAATAATCTGCAAATATTTGAAAAACTCCTACTACCATCGTGTTAAGCGGAAAATGGTGCTTGTGCGATGGAGGACTAAACCAGCAGAGGAATTGAACCCACAGCGCCAGGGTGGGAATCCGACGCGTTTGTCCACTCGGTTACCGACCGATCAAATCAATTAATATCATGTAGTAAAACACTATTATTTCCGACCGGTCGGTAGCTGATATAATAATAATATTTGATGGTTCAGACGATGCGTATAAGCCGATTAAGATTTTTTTAAACTTATCCGCTAACACCCTTACTATGAAAGCGCAAACCCAACGCAAAAAATGCGTTTTTAAGGCATTTTGATTGCCATATCGAAGTTATTGGTCCCCAACTATTTATTGTGATAACAGGTAGTGAAGCTCCAAATAAGTTAATACACTTGAATTTGATATTTTCAAGCCAAAAATCTAAACTTCAGAAATAAATAACAGGAGAGTTTGGAGAGTGCATTGCACTACTCCTGCATACCTTCTGGAATGAAACATTATAACAATAATTATTACTAAAACTCCTATGGAAACACTAAAAAGTTTGGTATCAGAACCAAGAGTTTCTCGCTAAAAACATAAAGCTTATCTGGAAAATGCTACCTAATAGAAAAATGAACGGTTGATTTTATTTTAAAACGAGCAGTATACTATATAATAAGAAAAATAGAACTTAATAGTACCTATTTGTAATGAAAAGCCTGACATAATAAAAAAAAAAACACTTATACTGTTTATGACGCTTCTCTCAGTCACCAACGAGGGAGCTGTTGGATGAAAAATTAAGTGTTTGCCGAGAATGGGATCATCACACTTATTTAAACATTAAAAAATTACAGTATGGCTTTTACCAACGTCACACATAAAAACAACTTCTCGGGGGATATTTAGGTAATCAGTAATTATTGCTACCGTATTCAACGGCCTAAATAGTCTTTAAAAATAAGCTTGTTAAAAGAGTGCAGGTGACAAAACTAGATATCATTCAGCAGCTGAAGAAGATCGTAGATTTGTGGGCTAAAGATAAAATGTAGCCTGCCTTCTTAACTAACTAATTAACTAACCATCCTGCCGTTTCCCCGCAGGAGTAGGCAGAGAGGACGGACCGCCATTCAACTCTACCTTGGTACTCACTCCTTGTTTCATTCACATTCATAAATCGTCTCATACATACTCTAATGTTATTCTGACTTTTCACATGACTCGATTCAAGTATTTGATTCACTTGATCGTGCCACGTTTTCTTCGGGCGTCCCCGATTTCTTCTTCCATTCAATGTCGCATCATATATTGTTTTCACACTCCTTTCTTAGTTTATTCGCTCTACATACCCAAACCATCTACGCGTCCCTTTCTTGATCCTATTCATTAGGCTTACATCGGCCTTGCATTCTTTTCAGATGTTCACATTTTTAACACGGTCATACATAGTTTTATCGCACATACGCTTAAGGGATCTCATTTCCACAGCATGCAGTCTACTTTCATCCCTCTGCCAGTTCCATGCCTCACTGCTATACATCAGGGTTGGTATAAGCACTCCATTGTGGACTGCTAGCTTCACTTCTTAATTTTAATAACAAGAGTATATTTTTATAAGCCTGAAAAATGTGATCAATTTTTTCATTTTTTCAAAAAGTTTTTCCAGGACTGATGAAGAATCAATAAAGCAAACGGTATTTTAAATACGTAAACCTTCTTCGATGGATACAAAGAGTGTGGCTAACGTTTTTTTTTTATTTCTACAAACGATTCTTATACTATCGATTGAATTTGAAAGGAATCATAGACATTTATAATGATTTAAGTGATTTAATCTATTCATTTCAACTTACAGATTCTTTGTTGACTGCAGTTCCTTCTAGTCTCAGCAAGCCACTGTCGATCGCTCTCCGTCTCAAAAGAGCCGGCACACTCGAACACTTGTTTCCCAAATCTCCCGGCATCGGAGTCATGGAAATCTTCAGAGAAGCCGAAGAAGGAGACGGCTGTTCCCTATTGGCCAGCATCCCCACAAAATCTCTAAAACTTCTCGAATCGTCCAAACAATCACCGGATGAGTTAGGACTCTCCGTGTTAGCGGGAGGGGAGCGCGGAACACTGAGCATTAAACACGTTGGACGCACTGGTCTGGCATTCTTCAGGGGGGAATAGACACTTGGTATCGATGTCACACTCGAGTCTAGAATGGAAGCATCGTCAGTTTCTTCAGCAAGATTGTGTGAACTTTCGATGCCGCTGGAAGACTGATTGCCTTCGTTGTATTTCTTCTTTGAGAACATGATTCTTCGCAATGAATTCTCACTCATGGACGTATCGTATAAGGAGTCTTCCATGAGAAGGTTCTCATTCGAAGAGTTGCAGGTGTGGTCTGAGACAAGGTGCTCCATGCCTTCTGGTGAGACAGTTTGAGTGGTAACGTTCTCTCTTCTCACCCAAACATCATTGCCAGAAGAAGCCTTGAAGTATTGTGGATGACGTGCACTTTGTCGTCTCTGCAATCTTTCCCAAGTCTCTTTCCTCTTACACTTGTTAAGGCCGCTTTGTCCTGTGAACAAAAAAGTAACTGAAAGTTAATTCAAATATCTTTATAATTAAAATTCTTCATTATTTGTTTATCGTTTTGAAGTGAGTAATATCAAAATACTATTGAACTTCTAAAATACTTTGAATAAAGTCACGGCCTAAAGCTCAAACGCTGTACGTCAAGTACCTCCGTCAAGTACGTTGCGTTTTTCTGGCGTTTATTTTACATTATCTTTGTTGAATTGTTTAAATTCAAACCATTTTACCTTTGTTAATTTTAAACCAAAGTTTGGCCGACGTTAAAAGTCCACTTAGGTTTCAATTTAGAAATTTAGTATTTGTAATTTTAAATATTTAAAATTATTAATTTTGTGATGATAGATTTTTATTGAGACTCCAATTATTTTTATTATTGATCAATTTTAAATAATTTTTGATATTTATTTCTAATAAAACTTTTGTCTATAAAACATATTATAGATTTACAAGTATTTTATACCGTGTACTAGGATTATGACATGGGTAGTTTCTTAACTAGTTTTCAAATGTAAAGAAGAATATGTTTTTTAAGGAAAATATTTAATTTAATTTATATTTTGCTTACTTCATTCACGTTGTATGCATTATTTTTATCTTCTTTTCTACCTTATATGTAACAATCTATTTAGGTATATCACACTGTTATTCGTACATATATTCAATTACTTAGTATTTTCTACTAATAAACTATTGATAAGGTGTAATAAATGTATAATCTTGATGCTGATAGTTCCAATATAACTTCTGCATAAAAAAAAACATCTTTCTGATACATGCGTCGTTTGTGAGAAAGGGACAAAGGTTACGACGGATCTATCGGTGGTTCGTCTACTATAAAGTAAATAGGTAGGTATATATTATTATAGTACTTTATGAAAACAAGTTTTTCTGTATCTGCATGATACGAAAAAAACACCCAATTAAATTACCTACCAAATAGTCTAAACAATCGATTAATTTTTAATGCATTCAAACCAATTAGACAGATGGGCGTAATGACTTTGCTCTCATTACTGCAGTTGCACTCCCAGAGTAAGCTATTAAAGAATGGCCAGTTTTTTTTATGTTTATTTCAAGACTTATGTAAATCATCAAACGTTTTATTCCCACAATCAAAAAAATTATGTTGTTATAATATTATATATAATGTAAATGTTCGAAATTACTTTACGAGAAGTTGTCAAGGTGTGAGGCTTCCAAAACAAAACTTGCGTGTAATCAAAACAACGTTTTTTGTAAAGGTCAAAATAGTCAATATAAATTTTGATAGCCTTCCAAAAGCCCTAAAAGAAGCCTCAAGTCTTGGCACTTTTCGTAGGATTTGTGCTGAATATGTAAAAACACGTGAATAGTAACCTTATGTACTTCGTCCTACTATTGTGAAATGCATTATTTATTTTTTACTAGATGTGTGAAAAAAATAATTTATAAACATTTAAATACAAATACAAAAAAAAAAACAATTAAATCAGATGTGCCAATGGTGAATTCATTTTTCAACAAGGGGATATTTTTTGTGGTGAATTCTGGAGTTTGTTTTTCTAGATCTAAACTCAGTGTACTGAGATTTTTTGTTGTTTTTATTACGAAAACATAAAATAATGTGCATACAATGTTGTGCTGAGAAACAGCCAACACTTGATTGGGGCAACAATTGATAAATAAAAAGAACAGTATTTTCCACATACAATGAACTCTATTATAATACTAAATATAAGACGTAAAATACCACAACGTTGCAAGACTTCGTTTATAATTTATACTTTAGTAAGTATAGCATATAACATTTTCCAACTAATTAAAAAATAAATGAAATGGCGGTACTTACTCAAAAAAATCTTAAATAATAAATAACTTTATACATATAAAGAACCCTACCTTTTTCTTGATCCTTCCTACCCCTAGGTGGGGGGGACGCGGTCCCTATACCTGACTCCTCCCCCGTCCTGTCAACATCATCCCCCATCAGCCTTCTGTTCAGCATCCTCCTGTCCTGCCCTTCTCTCTCGCAGTCATTCTGCTCCCCGGGCGAGCGACGCACTCTTCCCGGCCCGGGCTCGCCAGCTCCTGACGACGACGATGAACGATTGTCATCGTCGACTGCTGCCTCGTCATCGGAGACGGAAGCGTTTGTGGAACCTGGAAGAATAAACATCATTAGGGAAATCGATTATTTCGGTCCAAACTGAAAACTTAGCTTTTCAGACTCTCATATCCTTAAATTCATTAAAAGAATCTCAACATAATCTGTCTCTCGACGAATCACCTTTACACACAAATATATTATATTATTATTGAAATACAAATTTTAACCAAATCCTGTACTGTACGACAAATTCAGAAAGTCTATTTTTTTAATTTCGCTCCCATGCCCTAAATCGGAAGAAAAAACACAATTATAATTTTAAGTTAATAATTGTGTCTATCTGATGGGACCTGCCAGGTAAGTATGTTCCTGTATATTTTCGTATTTAAACTAGGAATTAGTATATTATAATAGAAAATAAGATCTGTACAGCGCCCTTGAGGTTATTTTTTTACAAAAACGGCGCTATACAAATCATCCAAATATTATTATTATTATCTTAGCTCTAGGTAGTTCTGTTGAATCTCCCGCCCAATTCATGAAAAGAAAACAAAAAAATGGTCTTGTAATTTTAGGTCAACACAGCTTTTTTTAGTACGGCATGTTATTCTAATCGTGAGATATAGAACTTTTAAATCTAATTTTAAATCATTAAAAAAAATGTTAATACGCTAAGTCGTTTGCTCCTTGCTTTATACTCTAAGTATTGCCCTGGCGAAAGACCACCATTCAAAATCGAAATGTTACTTAAAATGGGTTTTAGCCGCGTTTGGTGACCAGATCTGAATAGCCAGGTACTTCCCAACCTTCTTTTTCCTTATTTCCTTCCCTTCCCCACTACCTTTTGCCCCACAACATAACCCAATCGGAGATGCCATAGTTTCACTAACTCCAGACGGTCGGGAGCAGTTGAGACTTTTGTGCGGCATTAACTATAAAAATAAAATAATTCTAATAAAAAAGATACGGATAAAAGGGTGATGAAACTAGGGCAAACATGGGTAGTAAATCAGGTTTTATAAAGGATGGTTGCATTCACTAAAAAGTTAGTTATAAACTGTTATTTACGGAGAAATTTCTTCAGTAGAGAGCTTGGCTCTTTGTGTGGTGTTACATAAATAATTTACAAAATCATCACTTGTCTTGCTATTTGCAAACCTATTTTGAGATTGAAAGGAGGTAATATATTATGTATAGTCTACGGAAATGATTGGCCACGCCTAAATCGGTCCTACGTTCCACATTTATCTTGAAGAGAACTACATTTAGAATCACGTCAATAATAAAACGGCTTGCGCTAGTTTCGTTTCCCACCTGGGTTCACTTAGAAGAGTGTCTTCCGATTCGTGCTAATAAGGTTCGGTATTATGCTAAGGTACCAGGTTTTGCCTAGTAGTGTCTACTGAACTCTTGTAAGAAAAACAATAGTAGCTAAGTTGGCAAGCCGTGTAAATTTATCCGCTAGTTAAATGTAAGACAAAGCCTTAGGCATCCCAGCAGGCCAGCAGCTATCTTATTAATTTATTACCACTGTACTTTTCTTTATGATAAAATATCACGCAGAGGGTGTGTTATATCGGAAACGTAAAATACTTTCTCGTTGAGCTTATATATTTTAAGGCAGCGTCCTTGAATGTATTTAAGCTACGATCCATCCATAATATTTACGTACAAAAAACATTTTTATATAATAACTGTTTTAACTCTAGGAATACTTATACATCGCCGCTGACGTAGAAGATAACCTTGCGTTATTTTGGGTGCTTCAAGACAGTAAAACATATGCTTCTGCAATCAAACTAATGGCAAAATAACTAACCTCTCATGGGTAGGGAGACAAGGTGAAACTCCATCAATTTATGTCGAGGGAATGCTTATTTTTCAAGCCTGAATAACACTTACCAGATCCATTGGAATAAAAATACTCTTCCACGTGCTATGAAGCACAGTGAAAATGCTGTGATGCAAAAGAATATCGGATAGTACATATCGTCGCCGGAAAGGCAAAAGGAGTTAAGCGACGCTTTGGTCAAAAATGAGTTAAATATGCAATTATGATTAGTTTTTTTTTCTGCTTCGAAAGCTCTGACTCTTATTTGATTGTGAATACTTTTGTAGCTTTACAGCCAATCTAAAATATATTTACGTCTTGGGAGAAGGATTTACTCAAGCGGCACAAGTTTGAAACTTTTTTAAAGAGTTTTGTCACTTCAGGTAACGCAGTGAGAGCATTGAGTTACCTGAGTTATTTTTTTTTTCAAAATTCAACCAGTTACTGAAGACATATGAATTATATTGGAAAACAAACAAAAAACTTTAAACTACTTTGGTGTAAACAAATCAAAATGGCGTTTCAGCCCTTTTGCTTTTCCAGCGACAATATGCTATTTAGCGAATGTTATTTTGAAATTATGACTCATAAATCAACAAAAAAATGTATTTATGTCAGGGTAGCAGAACTGCATTTTCATTTTCTTCGATTGAATCTTACACCTCGTTGGCAAACCGCTAGTTGGGAAAGCAGTTAATAATTAAGACATAGTGAAAAAATATTTTATGAAATGAAAAACTAACTTTGTATAAGGCCACAGATTTAATTCAATTTTTTATGACCGAATAATTCTCTCTGTTCCTTTGTTATAATTTAAATGTTATTATTTTGTTTTCTCACTGTTCTCTTATTTTATTTTGTATTGTGTTATCTCTCTCTGTATGAATATATATATACTTTGGATTTTTTGTGTAGTTTAATGTTGTACTCTGATTATGCTTAGGCTATGCGAAACCGGTGGGTAATAAGAAATAAAATAAAATCTGTGGTCTTATGAAAAGTTATTTTTTCATTTCATTAAATGTGTCAAACCACAAAGTGATTGCTTTTTTAGAAAATATGAAAAAGATGTTATTTATATTTCGTTGTGATTTAGTAGGAAACAATTGGTAATTTGAACCCTATTGAAACTTGCAGAAACACCCTTAAAGATTCTTCTAAAGTTTAGCTTCGGTAGTTGAAGCACTAGATCGCGCCTTGACTTGAAGTTGTATAGTTCACGAACTTGCTCAATGGCAATGGTGGCTAGTTACTTAAAGTTTCGAATGTCAGAGGTAGCCGATGTTAATTGGTAATCGGCTAATCCTAACTGTTAAATGGCTTTGTTCTCTGACTTAAACTGTATCCAGCAATAGCGGTGGGACTCCGTTATACGTGAGAAACGACCTTTGGTCTGGTGCCTGCCTCTAGGCCTAAAGGTTCCGGGTTCACTTAAAGAAGTGGAAATTTAAAAATACTCTTTTTTAAGTATTACATCATTTAATAGATTAATATGTCGTATAATCGCGCATCATTCTAGAGTAAAAGATGGAACTAAATATCGCCATGGTAAATTACCAAAAATCAGTATCGAATCGTTTAAAATGCAACAAACAATTATAACAAAATGCTCAAGTGCCGTTTTATTGTTTTTGATTTTACTGTTCATCCGATGATAACTATTTTTATTTTTTTTATTTCATCATAAGAAGCGATCACTTTTAAGTTTGACATTAATTCAAATAAAATAACACTTTGCTTTAAACTACGAATTTATTATGTTGAACGCCAACCGGTTTCGCTTAGATCAAGCTTCGTCGGGGCACATGTAATAATTATTTATGTTAAGATTTGTTTTTTACAAATTTTCGTTTTGAATTTACAAAAACTATTTATATAGTGCAGTGGAAAGAGTTTTTTTAATTTAATACTTTAAGTAGAAAAAAAAATTATTATTTAACTTTAATAACTTTTATAAAATGGCAGTCTTGTAATTTTGAACTTTTAAACTGTTGTTTAATGTAATGTGTAGGTAAATATTAACCTCCAAATGTTTAGAATAAGTTAAAATATAATGCTGATGTTCATTCTAGAAACGCGATGATGTTCAAAATAATCAAAAGTTTAATTACAGTGAAACTACTTCGTAAGCAATACTTAGGATACTTTGGTAAACGCCATATTTAATCAGCTACCTCACATTTTAACGGTTATTACCGCGTTTAGCCATTCACAAATATTCATTCGTTCGCGCATTTAAAAAAAAAACTTTTCTGAGTGCTCTGTATGTGCATCCAAAAACTAATTTGCATAATAAATAGTTTTACTTACACATTTTATAAAAAAATCATATGGTCAGTAAAAAAAATATTGCAAAAGTTTTGAAATGTCTTATTTTTATATAAAATATTTTTAGAGTAACATCAACTCAAAATGTAACATTTCGATAGCTAAGTAAAATCATCTATCAACTATGGATTATTTCATGCTCACACTACGACATTCCAAAAATAATTATTCTAACTAGAGCTTAGAAAATATTAAAAAACCTTTTTTAAAGGTTTTTGGAATTGTTGATATCTTAGTGTGAGTTTAGTTTTACATTTAACTTACTAGGGTTATTTGCATCAATTATATTAGAACGTGTTTGCATAACATCCGTTATCTATCTTAATCAAAACGGTTAAGTATTATCAAATGAAAAATAAAATGTTTACTTTTTATATTTTCGTAGAAAGCAGTCACTTTGTGGTTTGACATAAATTAAAGAAATGAAAGAATAACTTTGTATAAGACCACGGATATTATTTTAATTTGCATGACCGGCCGGTTTCGCTTAGCCTAAGAATCATCGGGGTATAAAATTAACCTAAACAAAAACAAAGTGTGCGGTTATATATACATTACTAAAATTTCAATTCATAACTAATGTATTAGAACCTTATGTGCTTTGTTCTATTATTGTGAAATGTATAAATGTTTTTCTTACTAGATGTGTAAAAAAATATTTGCATACATCTAAATAAAAATACAAAAAAAACAACGCATAGAGGGGGAGAACAAAATATAAAAGAAAATAACAGAACAATGAGAAAACAATAGAATAAAATTAAAACAAAACAAAGGAATATAGAGAAAGAGATTTACTTTTTTTTATTTTAAATAGAAATACTTTTTTCAAAGAATAAAGTAAGCAATTGTTATGCAAGCCAAAATATGGGTTTACACGAACTCTTTGTCAGTCGGATGCAAATATATTTTTTAATAAAAGGTTTGATGAAAAAAATTATCAGTTTTTCTGATTTTCATGGAGATCTCCTTGAATTACGCGATATAAGCGGAAAATAAGGTATATATAATCGAGAATTTTTGTATCAATAGTAAACCTGTTGTTTATATTAGCTAACATAATGCACATTATACATTAAAAAAGTCATAAGAAGTGAAGTGTTTTTGAGTTCTTACCAGTATTAAATAACGACGAAGAGCATTCAGAGGCCCAAGTGCAGCTCGAGGACCTAGAGAGCGGGGGTGTACCATGCGTCTGAGTTTCAGCATCCTTTATGAAGCCTCCTGAAGGGGAGTTACTCCCTCCGCCAACGCTGCAGCAGCCGGTGACGTCACTCTGCCCCGTGACGTATTTAAGCTGCCTTAGACCTGGAGAATTGTCGGTGGAGTTGTTACCCTGGTAAAAAAGAAAAATCAGGTTATTTTTTATATTTTAAAACATATCTTGTACATTTGCATTACCCGCATAACTAGGTTATGTCGGTTCTGTTGATGGTGGTGAATACGTAAAAAAGTCTCTTTTTTTTTTTAATAAAAACATTCCCGGGCTTCAAATAACCTGAAAATATTAAAAAAAGAAAATGCTGCTTTTGCAATGATGGAGGACTTAGCTAGCAGATTAATTGAATTCACAAAGTCGAGGCGGAAATCCGACGCGTTTGTCCACTCACCTACTACCTTGATCACGCAGATGATATATGAGAGGCTTGGAAGCAAAGGCAGCAATGTTTTTTATCCTAAATTATTTCTTAAAAAATTGATTTAGCGTTTTTTATACTTTTCTTTCATGAATATGTTGATGCATTTAATGTACACAAACATTTTGATACACAAAATTTTCTATTTCTTTATAATAATGATTCGAAATTTGGCAAGCGCCCTTGAGGTGATTTTTCACAAAAACGGCGCTATACAAATTATCCAAATATTAAATATTATTAATGCTACAGAACCGTTTTTGTAGATTGCTGCCTTTGCTTCTAATCTCCTCATATGTGATACTACCTTAAAAAAACAGACTAAATCGTTTCTAAAATATTTGGCAACAAAGCGTTGAACTGACAAATAAATGGTAAGATTAGACTAAGTACAGTAGATATGAGGTCCATGTGTATGGTTTGGTAAAATCATACAATATTGTGAACAAAGTAACAGTATTTCTAATTTTGAAACTGTTAATTCGTGGTGGATCTCCATCAACTTAACTTCAAACCAGTGATACAGTTTGATATACCTGATATACCCATGAAGTGAAACCGGTCAGGTCTAAATAGAAAAAAGTGCAATAAAGTTTAAAATTTGGTATTATTAAATTAACAAAATATGGTTGAGAAGATACGAAAATAATACGAGGTCGATGCGAGCGTAATGTACAAGAATAAAAAAGGGGCGCTTTGATAATTTGAATATTTAGAGGGGTGGACAGATAAATAAATATGAAAATAGCATATGTGACGTACAAGTGGATGAAAGAAAAAGTTTGAAATGTTCCAGCAAGATATAGCACCACAATTAAATCAAAATCTGACCATAAGAGTGGTAATAAAATACTTAAAAATAAATAGAAACGTGTGAATCCCAGAGTTCTTATTTTTGTTAGTTAGTTATTTATTCACGCCTGTTTAAGGCTTTTACACAAATACTTACATTTTTTTTAAAAACAATACACTCATAAAAACTGCAAAAATATTTTACAAGAAAGATTAAATAGTATTGAATAACAGGTACATCCAGAGTTAAATGGTTTATACAATTAATTTAGCTCTACTAGATGAAAAATATTGTACTAAGGTATATTTATATATATTGTGATATTGACGTACTAAATATATCAACAATTTATTCCCAGATGTTAAATTCGTCGCACAGGAGTATAATATTGTGAGGTTGAAGTAGAGGGTTACACCATAAAATTTTATCATGTTGTTGAATTATATGTGATTTCAATATACAAAAACAATTTATTAACTTATTAAAATTACTTATTAAATTATTTCATTGGTACGATAAGTTGCTTATTTTTGTAGATTAAAAAACATGTTTATTTAATGGAAACATTTTTGATTTAAGTTAAATTGGAATTCAAGTACGATACACTACCGAGATTTGTTTACTATATTGCCTCTTGAAATAGCTTTAAGCTCTATTGCTCTCAACGCTCCAAACCACCCAACATGACAAGTAAATAATACAAATCAGCAGAAAAGAACAATCAATCAAATATATCTCGTAAAAAAAACGTAAATGGGATTTGTCACTTTTTACTTCCGCGTGAATTACTTCTAGATATTCGGTTTGAATTGCATGTTCCAATATTAGTGTTGTCAACAATAAAGCTCTAGTGCTGATTGCAGATAAAGTCGTGACGATGTACATTCGATATTATCGATATTGCAATTTAATACTGAACTGATCGCCATATGGGATACACTCGGCTATACAAAGATAGAGCAACCCATGTTATAGAACAAGTAAGATGTGTGGGATTGATCTCCTATGGATATAACCAGAAACAATAAAATATATATCGTTGCAAGTCAATTCATGGAAACACACTCACGAGTACGAATAGCAATGCGAAACTATGTGTTTATATTGAGAATCGCAATCTCATATTAATATTGAGCAAAATGAAGTTTCATAATTTTGCGAAATTGCATGGAGATTAGGGCGAGAAACAGACAATTATTCATATGATGAAATTGAACAATCATTGAAAATTTCTTCATTAGAAAAGCGTAGGAAAGACTTAATTACTTAATTTGCATTTTCAAAATTATTAATTGTTTAATTTTCTCACCTTCTTTGTTGCAACTCACAGTTTAATTTATACAGTTTAGTTTATACAGTTTAACATTCCTTGCCGTAGATTCAAAAACAATGAATTGCTGTTCCTCAATCAGCCAGTCTCTCATTTTTCACTGTCTAGAATGTCGAGAGTTGTTAACTCAAGCCATGGTCTTGAAATTTTTGGTACCAGTCTAAATGATTTTTGTCATTCTTTACGACTCGAAATTTTGACTTTAATGTCATGATTTGAATGTTCTTTCTCATGTATATTTTGTCCTATTTTCGTCATTGCTTCATTTAATATTATGTATGCGCTGTTATTTTTCTGTTGATTTTTTTCCCATTTTGGGTATTTTTATTTATTTTGTTATTTTTTTCTGTAATTGGACAATAGTCCATTAGTTTTTAAATAAGTAAGTAACATATTCAAACGGAAGACTTTCAATATGTAATTAAAGTTAATTAATTGTCTATAAGTAGACAGTAAAGTTGAAAACCTAATTTTTTTTTTCATAGTTCCTAAATTGAAAAAAGAATTCAATAATATCATTTAGCATTGGTGTGCAAATATGAAATCACTGTGTCTTTATCAGTTGACAGTTTGACTAATACCACAATGCAATTATCGATAGTATAGTAAAGCCCACATAAATACCCATAAGCCACTTTGTCAATTATTTAACCACTCACTGATGACCGGCTGTTTCCCAGATCTATGGAAAATAAGTTATTTAACACCAATATTTAAAAAGGGCAATATTCACGATGTCACTAATTATCGACCTATTTGTATGCTCTCAATAATCCCCAAATTATTTGAAAAACTAATATTAGATAGAATCTCTATACACCTCAATAAAATCATTTCACCTAATCAACATGGCTTTATGCCGGGCAGATCCAGTTTAACAAATCTTTCACTATACGAAGAATTCATATCAAGTGCACTTAATGATAAAACCCAAGTAGATTCAATATATACGGACTTTGTTAAAGCATTTGACAAGGTTAACCATAAAATCCTACTTAACAAACTTTGCAAACTCGGTATAGAAGGTAATTTGTTAGAATGGATAAAAAGCTACCTAACCAATAGAATTCTTCAAGTAAGAAATAACTCTAAACTATCTTATAAATTTATAGCAACAAGTGGTGTACCCCAAGGTTCACATTTAGGCCCATTACTTTTTCTGCTCTTTGTAAATGACATAATTAATGTATTTGATAACGATGTGCATGTGCTGCTTTTCGCAGATGATCTGAAACTCTTCAAACTCATAAAAACCACAGATGATTGTTCTCACATTCAAGTTAACTTTAATACATGATTGGTGTAAACTTAACCAACTTTTTTTAAATATTAGTAAATTTCAGTCAATCAGATTTTTTAGAATTACTCACCCTCTCGACTATGATTATAAAATTGATAATATTTCCCTTACATCTGTCAATGAAATTAATAATCTCGGCATTACTTTCGATTCTAAATTAAATTTTCTCTCACATATCAATATAATAAAAAGTAAAGGTTTAAAATTGCTAGGCTTTATTCTTCGAAATGCCAATGAATTTAAAAATATTTCTACATTGAAAATCCTGTACTCTTCACTAGTTCGAAGTCAAGTCGAATATAATTCTTCTGTCTGGTCCCCTCACTTTAAAATCCACTCTGATTCCATTGAAAAATTGCAACATAAATTTCTAAGATACATCAACTATAAACTCGGTCTACCTATTGAAACCATAAATTATAATTATTTAATGAAAGAATTAAAATTACTAAAACTTTCAGACAGGAGGCTTGTTTCCGACTTGACTTTTATTTTTAAAATTGTTAATGGTATTATAGACAGCCCTGATTTACTTAGCTTAATTACCTTCTATGTACCTAACAGATCCACTCGATCCAAAATTCTTTTTAAATGTAACAACAATATCAGGACTGAGTCATTTAAATACTCGCTTGTACCTAGATTGCATGCAGTGAGTAATTCTATCGCTGAAATAGTAGATATATTCAACTGCACTGAATCTAGTTACAAGAAGGCTATAATAACATACCTCTTTCTAAAATACTAGTGTTAATTTTCTTGGGCGTAATCAAATCGTTGCATCAAATGTTTTTGGGCGCATTGTTATTTTTTATGTCATTGTTATTTTTTATGTCACTGTTATTTTATTTTATACCTATGTTATGTAAAAGCCCATGAGGGCGTATAAAAATAAATAAATAAATAAATAACTATATAAGTATTTTAAGAGATAATATTAGTTATATATCACAACTAAATAATATTAGTATCACCTAAAGTTTTGGGTTATTTTATAGCTATGTTAACCTCTGGAATGCCGAATTCCAGCAAAGGTACAATTTCTACCGCACCTTGCTGTCTGTAATTTCGTAATAACTCACTTGTGTTTTACAAAACGATGTTTTAATCAATTACGCTATCTTCTAATATAATGTGTTTATGTATTTTTTTTAATTGTATTTTAATGTTTTAAGTGGATTTTCAGGAATAACTAGTTACATTTGGAGAATTAGTTTTTTCTCCTTCACATCACTAAAAAAGTTTGGTTAAGAAATGTGAAGATTTTTTTGTTGTTTTAATTTAAATTTGTGTAGCTGAATAAATGTACTTCCAAATAAAAATAAAATTGCATGAGGTTTTCTTATAAAAACAAACAGTAATGTCACTTTAAAACAGTTTTTTAATGCCGCACTGCCGTAAGCAAACTTCAAATATTTATTACTTGACTTGTACCAAACTTAACACAATGCAAAAATATCTCCATGGATTGATTATTTTGCTGACAAGTAATTATGGTTCAAACAATATGTTTTAAATAATAAAAACCCCTTAAAAGAAAATGATGAACGCCCGGTAACTATTGGCACCTGCGGCACACTAGAGGTTAAACGCTATTTAGGTAATATTTCACAAAACGTAGCTTTAAACCTAGTCAAGTTATTATAAGTTCTTCATTTCATCTTTTGAAAAAAGATTAGAATGTAAACATGTTCAGCCATTATCAATTGGGGTGCCAGAGTTTCACTGGCTTCGAAAAATATGACACTGTACTGTGATCATCACAATAAAAAAATAATAAAACTGCGTAGAGACTGACGGGTGACGCAATAATTTGTATTCCTTTATTTTTATAAATAATATTTATATGAATAAATATACATATTTCGAAAGCAGATAAAAATTATTGCGGTTATGATCTTATTAGAATTACTTCGCTGCATTGTTTGACTGATATGGGTACAACCTTGTCATAATAATTCTTGACTAGTGATTTACGACAAACATTCAATGTTACGATGTGTCGCAAGCATTCACTTTTTATAATGCTGTAGAAATAATGAATTACCTTTCCGAGATAACTAATTCAGCTAAGAAAACCATAATTTATTTTTATTCTACTGCTGGAACTTGGAATTTTCAGTTATGATTTCTAGTATTATTTACTATTACTATTATTTCGAGGGGTGAGTTCCCGGATTTCCAGCCCAAGTGAGAACCAGGGTGGCAGGAATGAGGGAAAGGATCAACAACTCTAGAAATGACCTCATTATGGAATCCTGTCAGATCCCAAATGCTAGCATAGAATTTCATTGGAGTAAGATATTGGCCCCATCAATCTTAATGCTGCCTGGATGGACTCCCAACTCCTGTAGGCATGAGACCTAATATCTTCCAAAAACAATTTTTACATTTTTCTGATGAATTTGTGTTTTTTCTTTATTATTATTATTATTTTACTTGAACACACTTTTTTATTAGTTGGTGAAACTCTGGCACCCCAATTGATCATGACTGAACAAGTTTACATTCTAATCTTTTTTCTGAAGATGAAATGAAGAACTTATAATAACTTGACTAGTTTTAAAGCTACGTTTTGTGAAATATTACCTAAATAGCGTTTAACCTCTAGTGTGCCGCAGGTGCCAATATTCACCGGGATGATAATATGATATAATAATACATATAATTGTATATATATGTATTACAACTTTTATTAAATTTTGTGTATTATTATCAATTATGGAATGTATTGCATTTCACTACTCCTGCATACCTTCCTCAAAACTTTTATTTGGATTATTATTATTATTAGAATATACAGGGGATCTTGTAGATTACAAAATTTAATATTGATTAAATGTTCACCTAACATTACTAATGATATCTTTCTCCGATAAGGGATTAAGTCGGTACTCGTTGCGAGAATCGATCTCTACCCGTTTGTTAGTAAATCGTCCTACATATTTTATTATCGACAACTTCGACCTCGATCACCATAAGATGTAAAATATGGGTAAATTCTACTTTTCTGCGCTTATTTCTAAATATCCACTCCTCTGGTTGCATAACTGGGCAAATGCATTCAACTACTTAATTCAACTATTAAGTTTCAATGAAAATATCTAGGGAAAATCTTTATATTCATTGAATGCAATTCCAAATAAATTATGTTGAACAACATCGCTGCCTGATGGGAAGTACGGGCATAAAAGGTAACGGAAATAATAATAATAATAATTGTTCTTCCAGAGGTATAACTTGATTAGTATAAATACGTCCATGTGGCGGTTCTCATTTACATTTTAATTAGTTCGCTCTGCATTATGGTGGGGTGACCAGTTACCAACTTTTATAAAGCTCTATAAATCTTTTAAAAGTTTGAAAGTCTTCTAGAGGAAAATAGTTTCCTGTGTTCTCTTTGTTTACCGCAAGTGTCTAGCAACCAATTAAAGTTGTACAAAAGATGGAAACCAAATCCATGTTTCTAACGTGCCACTTGTTCTAATATACTTTCACAACAAAAACGGAGTATTAATAGACAATTAAACTACTTTGAAATTTCAATAATGTGTTTTCGTAGAAAGCAATTACTTTGTGGTTTGCATATTAAATGAAATGAAAAAAAAACTTTGTATTAGATCACATTTTTTTTATGACCGATCGGTTTTGCTTAGCCTAAGCATCATCAGGGTACAAAATTAAACCAAAAATTTAACTTTTAAACATGTCGGTCATAAAAATAATAATAAAATCTGTGGTCTTGTTCAAAGTTATTTTTTAATTGTATGAGTAATGTTTTGAAAAATTATGATGATTCCATGATTAAGAAATAGTGAAGTAATAAATAAGGTAACAAAAAAGGTAACAATGTAATTTCAACATTATTTCACATCGAACCAATAAAAAATACGAACAATCCAATGAGGTTGATTTTCGTCTTATTTTATGACAGTTTAATGAACATTCAGAAACCCCATGGGTCGCGATGTCATCAATGATCATAAAAGGCTTTAATTTGGCGTAAAAAAATCAACCTTAACCTTATAACATATATCAATCAATTTCACCAACGTAGTTTTCTTTGATTAGCCCTTTATGGATATTCTGCTATCAATTGTTTTGTCCATATTAATTGCTATTTGTCTATATTTTGAATCGTCATTGAGTATTATTCTTGTATTTGATTCACTTGATCGTGTCAGGTATTCGTCATGTTATCTTACTTAAGGTGATATGTGCATCATATAACATACGTACCTTTAAGTAGAGTAATTATATATTTCCAGTTATAGTTTTTTGTTATTTTCTAGCTGTGTTAAGTATCCTTCAAGAGCTTCAGTCAAAAGTTATTATTATTATTAGTTGGTTAACAACACATTTAATGAACTATCTTGGATACCCTAAACAAGTGGACTGATGCATCCAGTACAATACAGACTGTAAATGTGAATCAGTTTGAATTATTTCATTCTGCTGTGCTGGGTTGTTTATACAACTTCATATTATTACGGTACAAATAACATACTACATACTCGGACGTAGTGGCGTACACGAAGTTTTTGATCAGGGCAGGCAGTATAAAAAACAGCGGATTAATTGATAGTAAAGATAAGTACCAAAATACATCACTGATCGCTATTCCATATGTTCTGTAAAAGCATTGCCTAAACACTAGCAAAAATACTAACACAAACGAGCCACTTGAACGCGCACACAGCTCACAGCATACATGTTTTGTGTAGTCTAGTGGAGATAGAATAATCTACTCTGACGTTGGCAGCGTTTGGTTAAGTTACTGCTTTTGACACGTTATAGTAGGACGGTCGGTGGGGCGCTCGCGGCAGAGCGATTAGATGAACTTCGCGCGTATTTTGAAAAGTGTAGATTTATTTTTTGCAATAATTTTATATTATTCAATAAAATATAATTCATATTTTTATGTGAGTACGGCAGGGTTGGCAGTACTTGTCTATATGTAGTGCACGCCTTTGCTCGGACGAGTGTCCGCAGAGACTTTGTTATAAAGTTTAATATAAATTGTAAAAGGTTTTCATTATTTTGAATACTCAAGTACTGAGAAAGAAAAAACATTTAAAAATTACTCTAAAGCAATCAAAACAACGAGGGTTTTAAATATGTCATAGTTTGTTCCTGTAAGTATGTACGAGTGAGGCCACCAATGAATACTACTTATTAGTTATGTTGTTTTTTAGTTTTCCTTTAGCAGCCTTAACCGTTATTTTGTAGATCTGTACCCAACCTTATCTAGCTTTTCCCAAATATAAAAAGCGAATTGATTTTGAATATGTCGGTACGTACCTACCAACATTTGTATTGCTAATAACTTATAGATATAGCATAAGACATACAAATATACCGATTTCAAAAAGTTGACGTAGCTGCCCAACGTTTCATTTTGTCAAGTCACGTACGTACAAAAGAAATGTATGAAAAAAATTGCACACAAAATATTATGATTCTAAAATACAAATATTGGTTCAAACGTGACAGTAATTTGAAGGTAACAATATTGCTTTGTAAATCATGGCCATTGAAATAAAGTCATTTGCGTAGTAAAAATAATACATGGTAAGAAGAAAAAAATTATACGTTACCTTGTTCCAAAAAGGACTTCCTCCACGTTCTTTGTCTTGCTGGGATTTCGTTTCAACACTCTTGTTCACATGGTTAAAATCTGGAGGAATCTCATTGCTATTATTATTAACTTTATCTTCAATAAGACTTTGCACTGCTTTGTTATTATTATTGTGTAATTGGGAAATTCCATTCTCATAACTCTTTCTCAGGTTGTTGAACAAACCCGCCTTAATTTGACTTATGTTCACATTAACTAATTTGCCTAAATCTTTTCCGGTCTTGTAGGGATTTTGGTAATTGAGATTTGATTCACTCTTTGTGGGAACAAATGTAGGTGAATATTTATTATTGTTTGTAGGACTGATGGTTTTGTCTTTACTTTTCTCTAATTCGTATGAAGAAGAAGCTTTCGGTTGTACTTGTGCAACCTTTTCTTTGACTTTTAGCTGGGAGCTTTTAGACCAAGTTAAATACTCATTGTTGGTGTTCTTTGGGGGAAGCTGCGGAGAATTGTTCAGTGATTTTGAAATAAGAATCTTTCTTTTTACAAGTAGAGGTTCTTCATATGTCAAAAGCTTGTGCCTTGGTAATTCGGGTACTGTGCATCTGCGCATACCTAATGGTTTCACTATTTGAGGTCGTGTGTCCACTAAATCCTTCTCCGGTAATGAAATAATCCTTACAAGTACAGCATCACCGGGCGAAGGATTTGTCAAAGCTGAATCGTTTTTCTTCGACTTGTGTAAGAAATTTGACAATATTGCTTTGGAAGGTGTTATCTTGTGATTGAACATTCCATATCCCGACTTTCCGTCGTTAGCTATTCCATTGACACTAGTCGAGCTGCCGAGGCTGGCATCTTCCAGTGACTTGGATCTCGAGTCTGTATTGCTAGTGTAGATCTTGTTGGACTCTTCCTCATCAGAGTTGAAGACGTCGTCGTAGTCCGGATCGGACTCCGATTCATCAACTTCAAAGTTGAAGTGAGGCATTTCTTTAGTCTCGTCTAGTGACAAATCTAGCAATCTTTTAGAAACGATTTCATTGAATTCGGTCAGAAATCTTTCAGAGAAGTCGTCACAGTCTTGTTTAGCTTTGGATATGAGTGGTACTGTTTTCCCAACGCTATTTTCGTTATTTTCTTTGTATTTTTTAAGGCTGTCTTCGTGGCTTTTACCGTTATGGGTTGCAAAGCCATTATTTATAATAAGTCCGTTGCTATTTTTTAATTCATTTTGACTAGAATTGTTTCGATTGTGTAGATTGGTTAGTTTGATATCCGAATCAGAACTATATTTGATTCGGCACCCATTAGAAAATTTATGATTTGCCCTTGGAGCAAAACTAATCGTTTCTCTGGTCTTCCATTTGTCGAAGACTTCTCCAATCTCCTCCTGCAAAAATGAAAAAAAAAACACCATTAGAAAAAGCACAAAAATATAACACTCTATTCTAACTATTGCAAAGTAAGAATCTAATAATTTTGAAGCATGGAATCATTTCAATGCAAATGTTTGGTTGTCACCCTGAGGAACTGAGGAATAAACAGAAAAGAAAATAATAGTTTACTTTCCGAAGAATTTAGTCTATTCCTTGGAATTAAACATTACTGTTTTACCCTTAGAAAACTGGTACCTTCCCTGATAGTAATTGCAAGCAGTAAATATCTTCCTGCGGACAGCCGTGGCCAGCAAATGTAGGGACATAATTTTTCATTATTCCATCCTCTCGGACGTGTAGTTTAGTAAACAAAGGATTGAGCGAACTAGGGAACTTGTACGAGGATACAGCATGAGCCGTGAATAGAGTTTAAAGTCAGGTTATAATCTCGAATATGCATCAGGAGTCCAATAAATCTGCGGGACATATCCCAGCATCTGCGGCCGGTGCGGACCACGGACCAGAGGGGGACGACAATGCCGGGTCGTGACAACTATCAAGTGACAACTAATTGCCAATTAACATACAACACCATCGATGCATCTCTCACCTGCGATGCAGGGGCTCTCAAATAAACAAAACACATGAGAAATACTAATTAACTACTCATTAATAGATGATGCGGTAAACTACTGTTTAACAAGTAATTGATATTTGTATAGGTGGTAATCTTCATTACCTTGCAGTCACATTTTCAAAAAGTAACTCTGTACAAAAGCTTTCGCAAACATGTTGATTTTGGAGATATATCAATTGAACGAAGTTTTTCAGAATGGAGTGAATCAGTACTTAAGTCAAATAAATAAAAGAAGTCGACAGTGAAAATGTATAAAATTAACATGAAATCATAGGCGAGCATTTGAAATAGAATTATTAACATATGTAATCACGGACGTGAGAGATATATTTGTGTTTTTAAGAGCTTTCTGTTTTCAGTTAAATCCGTATTGAGTAAAATACATTTTTAACAGATTCGAATTCGAGTGCAGATTCACATTTTATACAATTTTCTTAAAACTAAATATAAACAAATAGATTCCATTTTTAACCCATCATTACTTTTTTTTATATAAAGATGAATTAAAAGCGATTTAAACACAAATGATTTATAGGTTTTTTTCTTATTTTAGAAGATTAGTAATTTCGAACTGGAACATCAGATAAGCCACCGTAGTGAAAAGCGCATTTGGTGTTGAATATTTACAAATTGTAAATTTTCATTAAACCATTTAAAAAAAAAAAGAGAATACCACACAGAAGTCCAAAGTACTCCAAACCATCTAGAGCCAGTGAGACTATGAAATCCCTAATCGGGGTGTGTTGTGAGGTTTAAAGCAGTAGAGAGGGGAAGGACATTGGAAAGAGAAAGGTTGTGAAGTACCTGGCTATTCAGATCTGGTCACCAAACACGGCTAAAGCCATTTCAAGCAACGTTCCGAATGGTGGTCTTTCACCAAGGCGATACGTATCTACCTAATAAATATATTATATATTATTTTTTTATGTATTAAGTGTGTTATGATATTTAAAATTCATAAAATGTACTTGCGTACGCCGGGCTTAAACCCGCGACCTCTGATCCAGTTTTTCAAAAAGTAAAAAATCTAAGAACACACAAAAACGTGACTAACCTTTCCAGTTGTCAAAAATAAACCACTAATCCAAAATAGCTGATAATGCTAACATATGATAAACATATGTGTACCAACATTAAAAAAAAAAACGATAATCAAATGTACACAGCCCGCGAAAATTCTAAATTCACCTTTTCTTTTGAACAAGCCTGGTTTATAAATATATTATTTAAATTTAAAAATGTAACTGCCTTGTGGCCAGTCCAAACTTATTTAATTGAATTTAAACTGTATAAATACTTCAATGTGACTTTCACTTTCGTTTAAAATATAAACAAATCAAAACTACGTTTGGCGCCTTCTTTCTGTCCATCGTAAATTAATAGAGTTTATTTTTTCTAGTCGAAATACCGGTTCGTAATCTCTTTCGGCGTAATTTGGAAGTGCATAATTTAATAATGAAGATTGTGGGCGTATTTTTGAGCAGATGCAAAGATGAAGGCCTCCGAAAATTAAATATTCCTTACCTAAATATTATGCATTATTGTTACTGAGTATTACATTTACCTTGAAGGTCACTCTCAACCGTAATAATAGTCAGATTTAATTTATTTTCAATGCTACAATAGGTACCTAATGACCCGAAGGCATAACAAATTGTCTCGCTGTTGAATTATAATAATTGAGACCTCAAAATAGTACTCGACATGGTTTTTTTTTTTTTTGTAAGTATCATTACCGTTGAATAAAAAAATAAAACTATGATAAGAAGGTTGTTATTACCGAAAATATCATGGAAAAAAAAATATTCTAAAAATTAATAATCAATATATGTTTTTTAACTATCAATAGGTTAGATCATATGCAAGTTTAACACTATTTTTTGTATCCAATAATTTATTTATTTTATAGTGAATACCACAAAAAAGTCCCAACTGCTCCCAACCTTCTGGAGCCAGTAGGAATATGGCATCCTCAATCGGGGTATGCTGTGAGGCTGAAGGTAGCGGGGAAGGAAAAGAGATGGGTAAGAAGAAGGTGGGGAAGTATCTGGCTATTCAGATTTAGTCACCAAACACGGAAAAAGCCATTTCAAGCAACGTTTCGATTCTGAATGGTGCTCTTTCACCAGGGCGGATACTCAAAGTATCTACCACTCTGGAACGTGCCGCAAATAAATTATATATTATTTTACATTAATCAAATGTGAAATAACACATATTAAATGAATCAAGTTTTCAATTAGAATTGACTTAACAAAACAAAAAAAACAAAAAACGATAATCGAATGTACACAGCCCGCGAAAATTCAAAATTCACCTTTTCTTTTGAACAGGCCTCTTATATACAAAGATGGCAGCCAAATCTGAAGAAATTGAAAAATAATATTAATGATTTTCAATCAAGAATGAAATCATATAAAATTCCGGTTTCTAATAACGGTCTCGGTGGCTCAGTTGGCAGAGGCGTTACTCATGGGTAGAGTAGAGTTTACGAGTTCAAGTCTCGGTCGCGACTGTCATTGTTTTATTTTCTGGCTTTTTCAGTTTCATATTTACGCTGAAGGTTATTGATATTATTAAAATAATTAAACATGAATTTATTTGCGTACGTCGGAAGTTAAGCCCGTGACCCCTGGATGCATGGTCGAGCGTATTTACCACTCGGCAACGGAGGCCGTCAATAGATGCTGATAGAAAATAGATATGTCGCTTCGTATCAAAGTTATGAGATTTGAAAGCATCCAGTATGGAGAAGTGAAACAAACGAGAATATAAAGTTATTTGTATGCCATAAAGTTTCATCGCAACCACTGGTCGTATGGTTGGCGCTCATTTCATAAATTCGTAATATTTGCAGTTGCATGCATGTAAACACGAAGTTGTTGGGCTTTCATATATGAAGTTGTATTCATTAATCATAATGGTCAGTTCCTCTACCTTAAATTAGTACTCATAGTACGGCACAAATGTGTCAAGTGCGAAGTGAAAATTCAAATCAATTCAAATCAAAGGTTTACTTAAAGATCAAAGAAAAAAATAAAGCAACACAGTTATGATTTATATCAACGTTAACGTAATTAATTATTCTAGATAAATAAGGCAACTTAAACTCTTTCTTTAAGGGCCGGCACTCAAAAATGACACTAAATGTTATTTTCTAGCATTTTAATACAAACGATCCTACAAATGATGTATTTGAAAAAATTATATGGGTAGTTAGTAGTGTAATCCTTTAAATTCTATGAAAACACACACTAAAATTGCCAGTAAATGGTGCAGTTTTGAAACCAGAAAAGGCATCATTTAACGTTTTACCTAAAATTCTAGTATGCTTTTTATAGAGAATTTAAAAGATTACTGTTCAATAATTGAATTCATTTTTCTAAATACCCATATAGAATTAACAGATGAATCATATGTAGTACTGCTTGTACTAGTAAGCAAAAAGTGTTTATTTTTGGGTTCTGACCTTTAATCATTTTCTTCTTTTCTTAAATTCAAAAATAGTAAAACAGTTTTTTGTAAATTCAGATTGAGAAACGGGTTTCAAATGTAACAATTACATTTATTTAAAATTGAACTAACATAATACATATGTACGCTATGCCATTTGATTATTTTTTTGCTTCATATTTCTTTTTACTAGGAGGCCCAGTGCCGAGAGGACTAGACGTCAAAGATGCAAAATCGGTATGAATCATGAACATTCAGGCATTTGGACAGTAGGCAGGCAGCTTTTAAAATTCAACCTACGTAAGTAGAGACCTGGAAATTTCGCATTATTTAGTTTCGAAAAAGCGGTGTTATTTTTCAATAGAGATTGATGCAAACCAAATGAGGTCAAAAGTCAAACACGTTGTACCGAACATGCAAAAAAAAGTTTTATCAATTATACTTACATACTATACATAAAGATAAACACACAAAAAATAAATAAAAACTAAATAATAAGATTCAATATTAAAAATAGCCATTGCGGTAATGTTTTCAAATGTTCCGAAACTCCGAAAAAACTTATTTGTAACGTATTATATCATATTCTTTAAAAAAAAAAACAAGAATATCGCGTGAAAATTACGAAAATCGCGTTATCTACGCGAAATTCGTGTTTTCGCGTAAAAATGGCAAAATTCGGGTTTTTCGCGTAAGTATCTAAATTTGCGTGAATATTAGCATTATCGCAAACACTAAATTATCAGGTTTCTAAGCATAAGTACTCACCTAAAGACGTATTTTTCTCGTAGACCTAGACCTTGGCTTTTAAAATAAAATGTAGGTACTAATCTTTTGCAACAGAAACCATATGTTGCTTGATCTGATCTTAATCGATTCGAGAATTAATTTATGCGTTTATTCAAAGTTATTAAATATTATTTGTTTGTACACTTGTTTGAAGTAGTTTACGGGCGCAGTTTGGAATATTTCCGTTAATCCCATTAAAAAAATGGTTTAAGAAAGATTGTTTTTTCAATTGTAATTTGGAACAAAATCACAAACTGGGAAAAAATCACGTACGATTTCCCCACTTTTTGTAACGAACAATGCAATTATATTGTGTTATTGTAGTAAAATTTAAACATTATTTGAAGTTAGATAAACGTTTATCTAACTCCAAATAAATAATCGATTCTTAAAAGCTTTTTGGACCAAGAATAAAAATGACGAATACACGGGTGTGACCAAAACTGGTATAAAGTGGTATATTATTAAACAAAGAGAATATATTAAAGTTCAATATTAGAAAACAATAATTGAATTAGAAACCATTGTAAATATTTTAATTTAAGTTTTTTATACATATTTAAATTTTGTAATTTATAATTTGTTCAAGCTTTGGCAGATGTGAAAGACCACCATTCAGAATCGAAACGTTGCTTAAATTGGCTTTAGTCGTGTTTGGTGATCAGATCTGATTAGCCAAGTACTCCTCAGCTTTCCTCTTCACCACCTCCTTCCCCTATCTACTACCCTAAGCCTCACAACACACCACGATTGGGGATTTCATAGTCTCACTGGCTCTAGATGGTTGGGAGCACTTCGGACTCCTGTGAAAATAAATTAAAAATGATCCAATGAAAATCTACAATTTGTAAATATTCAACACCAAATGCACTGTTCACTACAGTGGCTTATCTAAAGTTCCAGTTCTAAATTACTAATCTTGTTTAGTAATAAAAAAATTCCCCTCTCCACTACCTTCAGTCTCACAACATAACCCAATTGGGAATGCTATAATCCCACTGGCTCTAGGCAGCTGGAAGCAGCAGTTGGGACTCTGGTGCGGTTTAAAGGCTGATTCACACCAACGTCCGGATCCGCTCAGTGCCGATATTGTTCCGCAAGAGAGCTTATTGATATGGTATGAATATCAATCAAGGAGTATGTGCCAAGACAAAGTTGTATGGCAGTATACCCTTCTGCCCACCCTTGTGATATTTAACTACTTATTTAGTTAAATAATTATTTTGAAGTGTAAAAATACTTACAACGCAGATTTTTTTTTTTTAACCATTTTTTTATCACTAAATAATATTTTTGATAATTAATAATTAATAAAAATATTATTTAGTGACAAAAAATGGTTTTTGATTACAAAAAATCTGCGATGTTAGTATTTTTACACTTCAAAATAATTATTAAATATCACAAGGGTGGGCAGAAGGATATACTGCCATACGTCTTGGCACATACTCCTTGACTGATATTCATACCATATCAATAAGCTCTCTTGCGGAACAATATCGGCACTGAGCGGATCCGGACGTTGGTGTGAATCAGCCTTAATACTCTGAATCTGCTTATGGTTGCTTCCTATCTGCTCCTTGTCGATGAAATGTTATAATTTCACTTTTACATAACAATTTTTTTTTCTACACGGTAATTACTTTTTACAAACCCGCACCGTCATTTGTTTATTCAGATTGTATAAATCTGATCTTCGAGTAGGCGGCTTAAAAATTTAGACGGTAAATTGTTTTATATATCGTGAATCTAGTGCAGGATCGTGATTAGATTAGGTCATAAAACTCGGGCCAAAACATGGGAAACTATTTCCCCTACCCATTTAAAATCAAGGACGCATCAATGGATTTCGAAAAAATAGTCAAGTATAGTAAGAACTCAGAGCAATAATATACCAGTGGAACCAGGTTTGTTGATTTTGAACTGTCTCAGGCGTGGCTAAGGTTAAGAATATATCCTCAAAAACCCTTGAGTAATGAACCCGGAATGAATAAAATAAAGTAAAGTAAAGTAAAGTAAACTAAAATAAAATTAAATGAAATTAAATGAATTGAAATGAAATAAAATGAAATTAATTGAAATGAAATGAAATGAAATGAAATAAAATAAAATAAAATAAAATAAAATAAAATAAAATAAAATAAAATAAAATAAAATAAAATAAAATAAAATAAAATAAAATAAATAAAATAAAATAAAATAAAATAAAATAAAATAAAATAAAATAAAATAAAATAAAATAAAAATAAAATAAAATAAAATAAAATAAAATAAAATAAAATAAAATAAAATAAAACAAAATAGAATAAAATAAAACAAAATAAAGTAAAAAACGATTAAAGATTTTAAGGCGCACGCTCGGCTCAACTTGCGTCCGCTAATCGCTGCAGAAGGGATCATCAATGATGAACTACCGTATAAAAAGCATATATTTTCATATATATGAAAGAAACTTATGTACTGCTGCTCAACCTTCCCCTTTCCCATCTTCTTCTCCTCCCCACGGCCTCTAGCCATATATCATACCATAATTGGGTTTGCCATAGTCCCAATGGCTCCGAATGGTTGGGACTATTTAGCGGTATTCATATTAAAAAAAGAAAGGACGTCAGAATGATTGACCCACTTTCGATAATGGTTTAACAATTAAAGTTGACCCAAACAAAACGCACGTAGGTTTGCGTGTAATTTTTCATATGTTTTTACTTTCGACAGTGATGTCCTTGCCAAACGTCACTGAGAAGTAACCTTTTCTCTTGTTTTTTAGCTAGAAAGGGACTAGAATTGTTATCAATCGAATTTTTTTTTAAATATTTATTCGAAATATTTTCCAGTGCGTTATTTTTATTATATCTAAATAAAACATTATTTCGGGAATTGAAATTTCCTGTATGCAAGCAATGCATATGTGTGATTACAGTATTTGAGAACTTTTCCCAAACATCGGGTTTTGACAGGAATTTGATAATTTTAAAATGTATGAAAATAAATTAAGAATATTTTAGATTGTTTTTAGTACCTACATGGTATTATTTAAATTTCGAAAATAAATTATTTGTTGTTTTCTCTATTTCTCCATCATGTAATTTACACACAAAAATAAGCGACATGACAATTTCTATACACTCTCGTATTATTCCGAATGTCGACATCACCTAAATTAAACAAAATAATTTCCTTGAGTGCGTACGTACGAGAGGGAACTTTTTAAAATTTGAACTGATGGATGTGTACAAATTTAAAAAAAAAACTAATAAATTACCTACCTAGCAAACATTCTTCTGTATTCGAAATGGGTGTATTAAAGCAACTAATATTTATTTATTTATACTGGGTTTTAACAAACGTTTTCACTTACGTGAAAACAATCCAGTTATAAGAACTCAATTACTGTACAGTAAATGTAAAAATAAAAATATATATAACCGAATAAAAAATTACAAAAACTCAATCAATGATTAATAATACAAACAAAAGCAAAATACACAGAGAGAGTCAAAAAGATAAACAATATAATTAGCCCAAACAATGTTACATATTTTTAAACAATAGCAGGACATTTTTTCTAAAACTGTGCAAATCATCGACAAAAATGTCTACATCAGCACACTCTATCCTATTATAATGTCGGAACATTTTAGACAAAGGGCTAAAGAAGGCAATATTATTATGTACTCAGGTGGAATGTGCTATGGCGTCTTAAACAATTAGAATTAGGTACATTTATTTCAATACTGCCAAGACATACTGTAGTATCGAGATGACCGTGAATTATTTTAGGTAAACATACTAAATCAGTTATTTTATATAATATATTGTCTTGGCACGTCCAGTTATATCCCGTGTTTTTTTTCAGTAAGTATTAAATTCACTTGTCGGTAACATGTCTTCCTGGGACGTCTCAGATATAAGTGACAATTCGGCCCTGGGTAAAACGTGCTATCAAGATGTTTTCCTTAACGAGACACAAAGACCACCCATTGAAACAATCGTGTTATACTAAGTAGACCCGCGACCCTGGCATGCTTAATTTCCTCTCGTTCATCTCAAAATGCTCTTTTTTTATTTCGCCTCATGACTTCGATCGGAGTCGAACTCTCGGGTCTTATATGGCAAGTGCACAGCCGTCACAGCCGGACAACTAGCCTCCATGGTCAAAAGCCGGCAATACCGTACAACATGCGGCGGAAACAACTTAATTATACGGCCGATTGCCGTCGATAAATATTTTAGATCGCGGAATTGATCTTTATCGACATTAATGATGATCAAAACCCTGGTGGGATATGTCTACTTCAATTTAATGATTGGTGTTGGTGCATTGCTGAACCGTAATATCACAGTAAATATTTATTTATGAATGCACGCCTTTTAGAGGCATCGTTCGTTAACTGCGATACGTGGAGAGAAAAACTTTTTAATAAGGTTTAAGGGGAGATATTTCAAGACGACTTCCGTAACTGAGCGGTAGACTCCGTGACTCTGAGCACGGAGGTAGCGGGTTATCTCATTCAATTAAAATAAGTGAATACATACTAAGTTCGCAGTTCATTCCGGAGTGGAATAAACTTTTTGTATGGCATCGGTGATGGACTACTATTTTAAGTGTATTTTTTTCTGAAATTCGTGACAATTTGGTACCATACCATTTCTAGGAAAAATGGGTATCGACTCAAAATTTTGTATCGCTCTCTGAATTATAATTGGACGTAGTTATGCAAAAAGCGCCCAACCTACAATTTTTCAAAATCGAGTTTTACATATTTTTCTACAGATAAATAAAAGATTTGTATTATTTTTATTTATTTTTTAGGTTTTTACATTTAATTTAAACAATATGTTTTTTTTTATAACTTTTAGTTAAAAGTTCTGCTATATAGTTACCTTTTAACTAAAAATTGTTTTTTTTTATTAAAAATAATAATAATAATTGTTTAAATAAAATTGAAAAACCTAAAAATTAAAATGGAGATTTACAAAATAAACTATAAAACCATAAACAAGATTTATATCTGCTGAAAGCATCCAAGGTCCAAATGCAGTAGATTTTTTCAATTTTTTAGTCACGCACATTAAAGATATTTGACTTAAATTGAAGTTTAAAAACATTAAAATGCAAGGTAACATAAGAAATACATTTTTTTTCAATAAATACAATAATAGATTATAAATTACCCATTTATAATAATTCTCATAAAGAAAAAAAAAACAGATATTCAATTTACAAATACAGATTACGCATATTAATGTTTTTGTATGGTCACATTTTCAAACGCCTTTTTCTCGGTTTATCTTTTTAGGGTTGTATGCTTTCTGCATAACTACGTCCAATTTATTGACGATGGTATCCGAGGTAAAGTGTTTTTCTTTATGTGACACCACATAATAGTGCTCTTCTATACAGTATACAGACAGGGAAACTACATCACCACCCGGCAGGGCAATGTTCGGTCTTGCCGCTGAGAACTACGTTGTAATCTTATTTTATTTTCGTAACGAAAAAAAAAAGAGAGAGGACACATTGGAGCTATTAACGCTACGTCTTAACACACCGTTAAAAAGATTTATTTCTTTCCTTTTGAATCGTTGATTTTATTATAAAGCTCGGAATTCCTGGGTGCAAGATTTTATCTGATTGTGCAGGTAAGTCCTTCAGGTAAGTAGTAAAGAGATTTTCACTTTTGATAAGGTAATGAATTTCTCTGTGGTGAAGAATTTCCATCAAGATTCTAACTTGACGGGAATTTACCTCCGATGTCGGAATTCTCCCGGAATGAGCACTTCTAACAACTCGGATAAATCGACATAGTTTAAAAAATCCTAACGTCTTAATTAAATAAACTTGCCAATGGAATTCATTGAAACGACTGTGCTTTATGCGTGTAATTGTAAAGCCATTTTACTGCTATCGTTTGGTAGAAAACACTGAACAGGTAGTCCCTAGAAGTTAGATCTATGCTGATTTAAAATAAAGAACACATTTTGACATTTAGGCCCCAGGAAGGACCATTAAATTATATATCCGCTACAAAAATAATTGCGATATTTGAAAATATTTTTTTTATTAATTTCAGCAGCTGTAATAAAAATGTGAGCTCACTCCGGCACACGGACACGCCCGCAACACCATTCTATCAGTTTCTCTCTTCATTGGTAGACAGATTACGTAGCATAATATAGAGTTTTAGCATGTTCCATGGTTTGATTACTACTGAGCTGTAAATCGGGTTATACGTACGTACCTAAAATGTAAACACCGGTGTGGGAGTCGATTTAAATAATAAGAGCACCCCTGAATTGATGAATAATCATTATCTATAGGTTAGGTTAGTTTAATCAAACAATATCCTGAGATGTAATAGGTAGTAAGTACCATCACAATTTCTCAACTAAAGTGTGGCTACGCTGTGCACATATAATAATGTTATATTAATAATTGAAATAATATAAATAATCTTCAACGTAAATATGAAACAGAAAAAATATAACAGTTGCAACCGAGACACGAACTTGGAACCTCTACTCTATCCGGGAGTAACACTACTTCCAATTCAGCCACCGAGACCTATCCTATCTTAAATGAAACCTATCTTAAAAGAAACCGGCATTTTTAATCGATCTCATTCTTTATTTGAAAATTATTAGTATATTTTTTTCAATTTTATCTTCCGATTTGACTGCCATCTTTGTCTTCCATTTCTCGGTTGTGACCATTATATTTTTTCTGTTTCATATTTGCGTTGAAGATTATTGATATTAATTCAATTGTTGATATAAACATAAAAGCTATAAAGTTAATTCTAATTTAATATATAATAATATCCTTTGGAATCCAAATTCGGGTAGTTACCTCAATCAGGGTAAAGAAACAGACTTCGTCCACATATAAGATGAACTGACCACCTACTTTGGACGGATGAGAGCCACCAAGAGTCGGCAAAACGGGAAACACTTGTGGGAAGTCGGACGCTGAAAGGCTTAAGAAGTAAACCACGACGTTAGCCTTCGGCGAGAGATGTACCGCAACCACTTGGCACGTACATCTCTTAATCTTCGGTCCCAAATAGTGGTAAAAAAATATGAACAAAACGTATCGATTGAAACGTAGTAGACGGCCTCCGTGGTCAAGTGGTTAAGAACGTCGACTACGAATCCAGAGGTCGCGAGTTCAAATATTTTTTCTTTAATTAATTTGTATTATTTCACAATAAATTCATATAAAATAACATATCGTCACCGGAAAGGCAAAAAGGCTTTAGCGCCATTTTGGGAATTTTACACTAGAGCACTTTAAAGTTTTTTTTTTTTACATTAAAATTCATTAGTCTTTAGTACCAGGTTGAATTTTAAAAAAAAAAGGTAACGCAATGCTTTCACTGAGTTACCTGATGCGACAAAAAGTCCCGAACTTGTGTCACTTTAGCCAAGCCTTCTCGCAAATGGTAAATATACTTTAGATGGCCGAAGGGCCACAAAAGTCTATAGAATCAAACGAGAGAGAAAACACTTATCAAAACTGCAAGTTTAACTCATTATTGACTAAATTGTCGCTTGAGCCCATTTGCCTTTCCAGCGACAATATAGTATATTTGCGGCAAGTTCCAGAGTGGTAGATACACAAGAGAATCGAAATGTTACTATAGATGGCTTAAGCTGCGTTAGGTGACCAGATCTGAATAACCAGGTACTTTCCAACCTCCATTTTACCCATATTCTTCTCCTCCCTACTACCTTCAGCCTCACAACATACCCCAATTGGGGATGTCATATTCCCATTATCTCCAGACGGTTGGGAGCAGTTGGGACTCTTGTGCGGTATTCACACTTTTTTTATGCATTAACGGCGGAACATCTTTGTATTACGGAGTATTAGAAGGTTGGCACTTTTCACAAACGAAACATTGTTACAATACACGCACAATGTAGGTGACAAAACTATTAAAACACACGATATATAAAACGACGGAATAAACGCATGTTCACACTCGAGATGAGTAACGCAATACTGAGTGATTCCACGATTCCAGTGATACCTAACGCGTAGGAATATCTTTTCTTATCTAATTACTTATATTATTGACAGTTTGAAAAAACCGATTAACACAAATATGATAAGACACAATTATTATCTTCGCTATCGCAATAAAGTCACTCATTCAAAATGCATTTTCTATC
This sequence comes from Drusus annulatus, assembly GCA_022651775.1. Classification (NCBI taxonomy): domain Eukaryota; kingdom Metazoa; phylum Arthropoda; class Insecta; order Trichoptera; family Limnephilidae; genus Drusus; species Drusus annulatus. The sequence continues at coordinate 54,927 of JAGWCC010000065.1, read as the reverse complement.
ATCGCATTGTTTTACAAATATCTTAAGGCGTGTAAACACTAACCAGGATAAACAAAAACCTACTGCATATTATACAATATAATAGCCTTTTCAATTACGTTTGTACATTCGTTCATACGTACGAGTGTGAAATTTTTAAAATTTGAACCAATGAATGTGGAAAATTATCATAATAAAAAAGTATCATTTTCATATCCAAACAAGCGATAAAGTACCTACCTATAATGTGCAATTATTTTTATTCTCTATTTGAAAATGATGGTTTAAATCAATTCATGTTTTTGATAAACGATAAAGTACTTACCTATAATGTACAATTATTTTCATTATCTATTTGAAAAGGATGTATTAAAACTATTCATATTTTTTCTTTACAATTCAAGTTGAATCTTGTGATTTTTCATGGATAACGACTAATTTAATTTAAAATTAACAAGAATACCATCTTAATAAAATACTTGAACATGTAAAAACAAAAACAAAAACAATCGAAAATACCACAAATAAATATTAAGATAGAGTTATAAAAGCTGTTTATAATAAAATTAAAATACAAGATTTTAAAAATAGAAGAGCATCAATGCAAACAAGGATAATTAAATTAATTAAAAACTCCATAAAATCTTTTTTTTTTCCCAAGTTTTTTAAACATTTTAAGAACTTTTGGGAACGAACAACATTTTTTTAAATACACGAAATAATGACAACGTGTTGAATATAAATGGTACCTACGTGTTATTCAAAGGTTTGTTGGTCCGAACGTAATTGTACCATCATTCTTTGAAATCGTGTGAATCGAGTATTGTGTAGGTACCACTTGTTCCACCGCTGTCTTTTTTTAACGATTCGTCAAAGATAACTACGTTCTTAAAAGAGTTTATCGTTTTATTATTGAGTTTGAGCTTGTTCTAGATGAGTAACGAAAGAACAAATGAAAATAACAGATATTACAAATTATAAAATTGCATCAGTTTTTTTTTATCAGTGATGTAATGTGTTATCTTGTATTTTGATCAATTTTCTTTCCAATTCGACTAGAAAGGAATCGTTAAGTTTGGTCAGGTAAGGTGATAATATTATTACTTGTACCTAAATTTATATGTAACTGTAACTCCCTGCATTTATGTAAACCTATACTGTTTACTATTCAATCCATTTAACCAATAACTACTACCATATTATAATGTATTAATTATTTTGTTATACTTAGATAACGACATAACATACTACGACCACATAACATATCGTCGCCGGAAAGGCAAAAGGTCTGAAGCGACACTTTAGTCAAAAACGAGTTTAATATGCAGTTTTGAAAAGTTTTTTTCCCGCATCGAATGCTCTGACTCTTGTTTGATTCTGAAGACTCTTGTGGCCCTTTAGCCATCTAAAATATATGTAAAGAATTAAATAATAACTTTATATGAGACCACGGTTATTATTTTAATTTTTATGGCCGACTGATTTCGCTTAGCCCCATCATCAGGTTTAAATAACCACGGTTTTTCAGAATTCGCCTATCATCTTATTGAAAAAGATCAAACCTCCATTAAAGCACCGGCGCTCATATTCTTCACAAAAATGGTCATGGCAACAGATTAAATAATTTAGAAGCACTAGAAATTAAGAAAGCCATTTAAATTAATAGTCATATTCTTAATAATCAATTCATATTATCTGTCTCGTTCTCTCTGCTCCTTTTTTTTAATTTAAAAGTTATTCTGTTGTTTTCTCACTATTCTATCATTTTATTTTATATTTAGTTCTCTCTATATATTTATATATAACCGCACACTTTCTATTTTTTTTTTAATTTAATTTTGTACCCTGATGAAAACTAAGCGAAAACGGTCGGTCATAAAAATTAAAATAATATCCGTGGTCATATTCAAACTTATTTTTTAACTTCTTTAAATATGTCAAACCACAAAGTGATTACTTTCTACGAAAAATAATTATTTAAGTGATTTAAATGAAGGCTTAAAATCCTTGGGCAAGGCTGGGTCCGAATGCGAGTTATTGAAATAATATTGAAAATCACGATGGAGCCTAAAGTGCTATGAACTGGAAGTAAGTGAATTTAAGATTGTCGGCAATCAGTTTATAGTTACGCTATGTATGTAGTTACTTAGTCTTCAAAATTTCAAAGTAAAGATAAAAACATTGAAGGAAAGAAAGCTCTTAACAGAGCCGGCACGTCGGTAGGGCAACCGGGACCACAGACCAGGGCGTTAAAATTTAGAGGGCGTCAAATTTTGATCCAAGTAGAACACTTGTCATTACAGAAAACTATACCAAAAGCACGCTTTTTCGCCGAAGATTTTGCTAGTTGAAGCGTTGTGGGCATGATGCTTATAAATATATCACCCGGGATGTTAATAAGTATGTATTTATGTTGCGAATTTTTAGTTGCGGGGCTAACATACTCGTATTTAATCATTTTGAATATTATGTAAAAAAAATATTAAAATAATGGTATTCTATTGTTTTCTTATTGTTCTGTTATTTTTTTTTCTTCTTCTGTATGTAAGTACTCGTTTAATGTAACCGTATTCTTTGTTTAGTTAAATTTTGTATTCTGATGTTGCTTAGGCTAAGCGAAACCAGTCAGTCTTAAAAAATAAAATAATATCCGTGGTCTTATATTAAGTTATTTTTTCATTTCTTTGAATATGTCAAACAACAAAGTGATTGCTTTCTACGAAAATATAAAAAAAAGTGTTTAATAGCCTGATTATATCCCATTTTTTTTAAATAACCGTTAGTGAGCTTTAAATTTGATGGATGAAGGATGATAAATGAGGTAAAGAAATACAAGTGCTAAATATTTATTAAAATATTATATTAAATACTACAAAATAATAAAGTTTTTGTAAGCTTCTTTTTATATCCGATTATAAGACCTACGTTTGTATTCTAACCGCACCTTCCTACCCCCTTCTCTCTTGCACACATCGCAAGGCATAACACCAATAAATTATTAGGCAGTAATTCGTAACATAGGGAGGAAAGTTATCAAAAAATGGTGTACCGTGGGCGCCAAAAAGACTTGGGCCGCCCCTGTCCCTGGAGATTAATTTCATTGATTAAATGAGAATGAGCTTCGAAGACAAGGGATTTACATAAAGGTTCTTTCAAAATTGAAGTCTTATCACAGTATATTACGCTTAATCTTAGTTATAAAGCGGTTTTTTAGTCATCGAATTCGGTACACATTTCTGTGTGTGGTCTCGAAGGCTTTGTGGGCGGAAGATTCTTACCAACCTGGAGCCCAAATATGCAGGTGAAGATGAATTACATTTTGACATCATTGTTATAAAGTTGACAAAAATGTTTGTAAGCCTGAATTGATTTAACAAATTTTAATATGTTAATTTTAATAATGTGGCAAAATCTAGAAAAAGCATTCGGTGGATATGACGCTTTGCTAGCAGTCTGACGAGCCGAGGCCCATACTTACAGCGGGAAACCGAGTTACTACCTTTTCAAAACGAGTTAAGTTGTTTTATAAATCATAGGTTAAGAATGAATACACACTTTTCGGCTTTCTAGTGCAAGCAAAACTTAAAATTATTTATCTGCCAATACTATATGAATAGTTATAATTTTTTTTAAGGTTTCCAGTGAATACAATTCTTATACGGTATTTAAAATATATACGAGTATATATATATGAAATTAATACCGGAATTTTAAGTAAAACGTTAAAAAATGCCTTTGCTGGTTAAAACTGCACCTTTTACTGATATTTGAGTGTGTTTTTCATAGAATTTAAAGGATTACAGTAAAAAAAATGTATTCCCTGGAAACCTCAGACATTTTTCTAACTACCTATAGAAAATTTGCAGATAAAAGATTTGTAAATATTAAGTATTACTTTATGGATGCTATAATGTGACGTTTAGAGTCATTTTTTCGTGCTGGTCCTTAATGTATATTTTCATTTTTTATAAAGTCCATGCCCCAAGACATACACCCAAGTTATCGTAAGACACTTTTTAGATATTTATTAACTAACTAACTATCACGCCGTATCTCCCAGGGGTAGGCAGAGAGGATGAACCGCCATACAACTCTATCTTGGCACACACTCCTTGCTTCATTCACATTCATACATACCCTTCTATTATTTTGACTCTTAACAAGGTCCGACTCAAGTGATTGATTCACTTGATCGTACAATATCTTTCACACAATATCCTCAAAGTTGACATCCATGAAGAAAACAATTTCCTTCAAGGCCTAGTTTGTGAAGTTAGTGTATTTTTTTAATATCTTCTTCGGGCGACCCCGACTTCTTCTACCATTCACTTTCGCTTAATATTTATTCTTGCACTTTTTTTTTTCATCCGCTCTGCCATCCATTTGGCTTACATCAACTTTGCATTCTTTACGAATATCCACATTTTTAACACAGTCATACATGGTTTCACCGCACATAAGCCTCAGGGATCTCATTTCTAAAGCATCTAGTCTACTTGTCTTCAGTTTAAATCGATAATAAATAATACTTAGATAAAAGATAAAGATGATATTATGATAATAAATATTAACATTAACGTTAAATGCAACCAGTTTCGAAATCCAATAATATAATAAATTACTCACTATGTGAGTAAATCGCAAGCCATATTTACACAACGATAAAGAGTTATCGCTGATCTAATTTCCTCGACGATCAAAGATTATAATATGGACACGGCCTATTTAAAATACATATCATTATTGTTTTTAATAGGAGTGTCTAAAAACAGTCTCAGTGTGTTAAGAATGCTAACGCATAAGGTAATCAACAGAAAAAAAAAATCAATCAATTTCTTCTAGTTGCCTACTTAAAATTGTTCAGAATATATTATTTTTTCATGTTAAGTGATATTTCAAGGGTTAGCCCCTGGTGGAAATGACGTTGACAGAATATTTTCGTTGGCCTAGAAATTCCAGGACGAAAAATGAATGCGAAAATCATGACTCCAATGACGATCAAAAGTTTTTATTGATTTAGAAAACAGATTTTCTGCTTCATAGCTAAGATAACAACTGTTGTCTTGGGGCAATATATTATGATAAATGGATAATTTGTAATTCTGAGATAAGAAAGTAATGAAGTTTGCCGTTTCATTGGATTTTGTGTCAACTTTCGTTTGATATCACTCGAAACTTTGCAAGGCCGTGCTCAGTGGCCATATCTGAAAATCCAGCTACTTTCAAAACACTTTTCTTTCCCATATCGTTTCCCCTTACTCCCTTTAGCTAAGCATTTCCCAACACGATGCCATAAACCCACTAGCTCTTGGACGTTAGAGCTGCTGTACGCAACTAAAATAGAAAAATAATAGTTTTCCAGCAAACGAAAGAAACTTTAAAATGGACTGCATTTTTTAGATTTACAGGGTCAAGTAAATGTTTAGAACAGTACTAAGAATTGTCATTTTGGCCCTTATTGTATATCAAACTAAGAACACGGATACGTTTTGGAGTCTTTTAGAGAATTTGACTTTATATATTTTTTAAATATTAACAATCTTAAAACATGAAACAGAAAAAATCCAGAAACTAAAAATAACAATGGTCTTGACCGAGACTCGAACTAGGAACCTCTACTCTATCCGGGAGTAACACTCTGCCAATCATGCCACCAAGACCTCATTGGTAAGCGGCATTTTTAAACGATCTCATACTTCTATTAAAAATTATTAATATTTTAATTTCTTCCGATTTTAGGCTGCCATCTTTTGATATTCAATTTTTTTTAATTTTATTCTTAAGTGTCAACTTTTCCAATACTATTTACGCATGAGCAATCATGGCCTTGATTTAACAGACAACATTTTCTCGTTGAAGTGATTTAGTATTCCGTCTAAGACACTGTCTCTGCCCGCATCGATATGCTGAGATTACTATAGATTTTTATTCTTCGCACATGGGACAAACACATTGATACTTGTTGAAGCAGGATGTTCTGAGAAAAAATCATTAAGGTACCAACATACAATTGAATTGAAACGAGAACAAATTATGTATATCCTTTTGTCGTTTTAATTCAACATGCAATAAAAACATAAACACGAATTCGGAAGAAAACGATAATTACAAACTGTGCAATTACAATTTGTTGTACTTTTTTATACTTCACTCAACAAAATTGTATTTTTTTTTCAAATTAATTAGTCAATTTATGGAACAGAAAAGAGTGATAGGAGAATATATTATACGACGTGCTAGCGGATGGAAAAAAAATATTTGGAACATCCCAGAAAGACACAATCACGTGGATCAATACTTGAGTCGGGTTTTGTTAAGAAGAGAGAAGAGTATGTATGAATGTAGATGGAACAAGAATAATGCACCAGAAGACAGCTCAGTGGTGAATGGTGTGATGCTTAATTAAAATATGAAATAATAGAAACCTGTTGTTAGATGACTTCAGAAACAAACTTTCAGTTGCCATTTATGTTAGATACAGCATGTATTGGAAAGTTTTTTTTTGAAACGCGTTATTATACAGTAATAAGTTTACACTGTCGATCTAATTTCGATGATTACTGTTCCAGAGATGATAATTTTCATGTTTTTTTGTTAACAATTTTTACAAAACAGTATTTTGTTCATTATATCATCGCCGAAAAGGCAAAAGGGCTAAAGCGCCATTTTGCGAAGTTTACACCAGAGCACTTTAAACATTTTTTAGTTTTACAATAAAACTGGTGAGTGGTTGGATTTAGAAAAAAATAACTCAAATTACTCAATGCTCTCACTGAGTTATATAAAGTGACAAAAACTTTTAAAAAGTTCCAAACTTGTAACACTTCAGTGTCAAGCCTTCTCCCAAATATTTTAGATGGCTGAAGGAACATAAAAGTCTTCAGAATCAAACGAGAGTCAGAGCATTCGATTCAGAATGCGGTGATATGAGCATATCTTCGATAAAGGTGTATTAGGTATACATTGCAGTGACCAGACAAAGATAGGAAGTTCGACCATTTAAGCGCCATAAAAGGTAAGCGGAAGTAGGCTCGTGATAGATGTGTTGATCGTAATTTACTGCCAATTTTGCATGACCCCACACCTCCATACTTCCACAGGCCGCATTAAAGCGCTTGGAATTGAGAGGGTAATCTACTAGAATATAGTGGGCTTCTTCAGTATTGATCTAAAAAAAAATACTTGCAATAAATCTACGTCGAATCAAGCGGGAAATGTTTCCCGTTTACCTCACCCCTATTTAGTCTATTTTTAGAAAAGTTATTTGAGAGTAACTCGAGATTTTTTCAGATACCTAAAATATACATGATTCACATTGTTATTAGAATGTTAGATTTTGTCATTATTCAAATTTATTCTGTGAAACCGCATAAAGCATTGAGTCCTGACAGCCCAGAGTCGATGATGCTAGTAAAGTTACATTTGCATGGGGTACTTTTCCGAAATTCAACCTCAATACGCCAGACGAAGAATTGAGGTTTCTTCATTAAATATCGAAAATTTTGTCAGACTGAGTAAAGGAAGAGAAGGAAAAGAGGAAGATGAAGGTTGGGAAGTAAGCTTACTGTTCAGATCTAGCCACTAAACATGACTAAAGCCACTAAACATGACTAAAGCCACTAAACATGACTAAAGCCACTAAACATGACTAAAGCCACTTCAAGAACCTTTTTGATCCCGAACGGTGATTTTTAACTAAGAGAATTTTTCAATTTTTTTTTTTTACGTGAATACCGCACGAGAGTCTAAACTGCTCCCAACCGTCTAGAGCCAGTGAGACTATGGCATATATGTATGTGTGAGGCTGTAAGTAGTAGGAAGGGGAAGTAGACGAGGAAGGGGAAGGTTGGTAAGTACCTGGATATTCAGATCTGGTCACCTAACGCAGCTAAAGCCATTTATAGTAACATTTCGATTCTGAATTGTGGTCTTTCACCGAGGCGATACTGAGAGTATCTACCACTCTGGAACGTGCCGTAAATATACTTTATTTTATTTTTTATCAATTAAATGTGTTATGACACATATTAATTAAATAAAAATTATTTGCGCACGCCGGGTTCGAACCCGTGACCTCTGGATTCGTAGTCGAGCGTCTTACCACTCGACCATGCAAGCCGTTATATTCTCTGATCTTTCTTAATCTGGATATATTATGAGTACCAATTCTGATAACTAAAACCTCAAATTTACATAAGAGCGTGGCATGAAATAATACTAGTGCAATCAAAAGTGTTCATTTTGTGTTTGTTTCATAAAACAAACAACTTTTAATCGCACCCAATGAACATCAAATACAGTTTAGCGAAAATAATATGTACATTTTGATCAGTTCCTCGGACGTGAGAGGGCTGAGCAAACAGGCGGCGGAATAATATTGGTAGGCGGGAACGGCTTCCGCCCCCGTACCTCGATTGTATCGAAGGTTGTGCGCTGTAGAGGAAGCAGCGTAGTTGTAATAGTAGACTGATCGATCGACTGATGACTGATAGACTGATCGATTTATCGAGTGATACATCGACACCTTCTGTCAAAGATGTTTAATTTTTTTTAATATAGCATTGTTAGATATCATTCCTTAAATTGATTTTCTAGGGTGAAATTATAAATAAATTTTTGTTGAATGGAGATCATCTTGAAAAATGTATGGTTTATAAGGTCTATAAGATTAACAACTCCAAAAATGACCTTATTATGGAATCCCGTCAGATACCGAATTCAAGCATAGAAGCGCATTGGAGTAAATTATTGGCCCCATCAATCTTAACGCTACCAGGATGGGCTCGCTCTCGATGGCGTTTTGCAGTAATGAGGCCTAATATCCTCCATTAATATTTTTTACTTGAATTATTATTTTTTTTTTTTTCATGAATTTCTGTGAATTTTTATTTGTTAACATTATAATTACTATGTATTGATATCAATTATGGAAGGTATTGCATTGCACTACGCTTGCATACCTTCCGGAACAAAACTTTGTTTTTATTATTATAAATACTCACAGTAAGCATAGTCTCTGAAAAACCTTCTTTTGATTTTAACAGGCGTTGAGCTTTAGTGCTTCTTTGTGAATTTGAATAGTTTTTTTTTACATGAAATCGCACAAGAGTCCCAACTGCTCCCAACCGTCTACAGCCAGTGAGACTATGGCATCTCCAATAGGGGTATGTTGTGAGGCTGAAAGTAGTGGGGAGAGGAATGAGATGAGTAAGGGAAAGGTTGGGAAGTACCTGGCTATTCAGATCTGGTCACCAAACACGGCTAAAGCCATTTCAAGCAACGTTTCGATTCTGAATGGTGGTCTTTCACCAGGGCGATACTTAGAGTATCTACCACTCTGGAACGTGCTACAAATATACTATATTATATTTTATATCAATTGAATGTTGAATATTGACATGTTTTAGAGATGTTTTGAAAATGCTACATTGAGGTTTTTTTTGTTGTTGTTCAGAATCATTTCAGAAATAACTGTACTTACTATAAGAAACTAGGTTAGGTGAAAATAGCAGATGTAAGCCATAACATGTTGGTTGCTGGCTAATTTTCACCGAAACTTCGATCAACTATTCTACAACATTGCATTTCAGCAAGTGGTCCGGGCTTAGTAGACACGACAGGAAACGAATGACCGGTTACTAGCAGAGTGTACAAACGCGTCGGATTCCCGCCAGGGCGTCGTGGGTTTCTCTGCTAGCTAAGTCTTTCATCATTGCACAAGCAACATTTTCCGCTTATTACGATGGCAGTAGGAGTTTTTCAAATATTGTCAGGTTATTCGTAACTCGGAAATGTATGTTTAATATATGACTAGTCCAACACTTCCTCTCAGTTCTTTCCTCGCTGGCGTGTATGTAATATACCCGCGCTGCATACCATGACGCGACTCGCGTTGCGTTTTAATTGCCCGCCGTCATTTAAGGAAACACCCAACACCTAGCGCGGCTTGCATGAGCACTGAGCAGTCGGAATACTGAACGCTAGCAGCATCAGCAGTGAACAGATTGAACCCCAGCACTGGCAGTATGAGCGCCAGCTGTATGAGCACTAGCTGTATGACTAGAGAGCAGAATGATCAATGAGCAGTCTGAATACTAGCAGTATGAGCAGTGAGTAGTATGAACACTAGCAGTAAGAGCAGCCAGCAGTCTGAACATTAGCAGTATGATCCGTGAGCAATCTGAACACTGGCAGTATGGTCAGTGAGCAGTCTGAATACTAACTGTATGATCAATGAGCAGTCTGAACACTGACAGTGTGAGCATTCAGCAGTCTGAACACTAGCAGTATGAGCAGTCAGCAGTCTGAACACCAACAGTATGAGCAGTGAGCATTCTGAACACTAGCATTATAAGCAGTGAGCAGTCTGAACACCAGCAGTATGAGCAGTGAGCAGTCTGAACATTGGTAGCATGAACAGGTTAAACTTCAATAGTATGAGCAGTGAGCAGTCTTAAAATTGGTAGCATGAGCAAGCTGAACATCAAAATTATGAGCAGTGAGCAGTCTTAACATCGATAGCATGAGCAGTCTGAACAACAACAGTATGAGCAGTGAGCAGTTTGAACAGTGAATACCAGCAGTATGAGCAGTAAGCAGTACGAGCAGCGAGCGGTTTGATTGGCGAGTACCCCCCAGAACGTGTTCCCATTAAGGATGTTTTTGAAGAAGATTTGGAACGTCGGAAGCTGTGACAATTCAATCGATATTTTACTTTGTTCCGTATTTTAAATGGGAAACAAATGTCGATTTGTAAGAATGAACGCTTATTTTTAAAAAGAGGAAGAAGTGACTTAGGGTATTAGAGAGTTAAGAATAAACCGATGAATACAAAAGGGTTTAGCTGTAGGTTATTTTCATCGATAGGTATATTTATATTTTATGTTTGGATGTATGGAATCCCCAATTTTGAGGATCAATATTGTAATAGCATTAATCGTCAATTCGTCATTCATCCTTTTTCATTGTACATTATGCCCATAAAATACTTACACAAAATAAAAAAAATATATATATATATATACAACGGCCTAAATAATAATAAGTTTTTTTTTTAATAAATAAAAAAAATTGTTTAACGATTTCTCCGAAGTTCCACTGATTGATCTAATACAGTCATTCCCAAAGTGGTCTATATCACTATACCAGGGGTCTTTTCTGACCTGCAAGAGGTCCACGTCAATGAAAAAAAAATTGGGGGTGCATAAGACGTAAATGGGGGTCCACGAGAGTGGATTCCATTAAGACAGGCCGTCACCAAAATGTTGACTTCCCGCAAACTTCAAAGAACTACTTCCTTTTGCGAAAGTTCCAACATAATTCAATTCTCATTGAACAAATACTTCAATTGAAGTGGTAGTTCCGTTGGTGCGAACTACTTCATTTTGCGGCAGTTCATATATTTCAATTGAAGTCAGACATCAATGAAGTACTTTATTCTAAGTACTTCAATGGAAGTTCGACTTCAAATACTACAAAGAACCAAAGAACTAGAAAGATTTGGCGAGGAACTGCTTCTTCCTCAGTTTCATCTTTTTGTCGATTTGCTAGTACTTATTTTGGGTGGAACTTCATAGAGGAATTTTTGATAATTTGCTAGCAGTTTTCGATTTGAGATCTCTACCGACTAGTACTATTTTTTGGCGAGTTCGACTTCAATTGAAGTGTTCACCGCGAAGGGTTCATTTTAAAGAGCTAACAGTTCCTGAAGCGTTCACAAAACTTTGAAGTTTTACCAACGCTAAAAAAAATCAATAGAATAAAAAGCAGGGGGTCTATAAAAAACAAAAACAAAAAGTGGTTTACGGGACAAAAAAGTTTGGGAACCTCTGATCTAATACAATGTAGTGTTAATTTCGTCTGAGATTAAAACCAATTGATTTTCAAATGTTACCTTTTATTTGATTTTTAAAACCGCTTTATCCAGGAGAAAATATTTATTAGTCTGCAATCATAAATCTTGATGATTTTTCAAAAGGTACTCTAAAATACAATTTTTCACCACTTCCAACAAACTGTCATCTCTCTATCAACAGCACAATAACAAATAACACGCTTAGACAAATAAAACTGCGCATACACTGCAGAGAAAAACGTATTAAAAATATTGTTACCAACTCACCTAGAATTATTCAGGTGTTTTTTATTTACAGCGAGCCACCTCCGATCCAATACGGCAGACACCGCGGAATTATTTACCCAGATTAAATCAATTGAGTCACCCACGCAGGTTGAAGAACACACTCACTAACTATTAACTCACTAATTTGGTGTAATGAATTCACAAATCATGTGTAATTAATTCACAGATTCGGCGGAATTTCGGCGAATCCATTCAACAAAACACCGGGACATCCAATAAACAATACACTTTGAATCTGAATCTTTTTCTAGAATTTTATGAACGTATATAATAATTTTTATTTTTGAAAAATAAAAATTTTGAAAGTCATCTATTTAACGGCTCCCATACTAACGACCAAATACTTGTATTAAGAATTACGGGTTTTGAGATTCGATCGAAGATCTAAACTAATCTGTACATAAATTGTCAAAAATCAGAAATGTCTCTCTAACCCTAACTAACAAACTATCACGCCGCTTACCCTATTATTCTTGGACCTATTCATTACGCTTACATCAGCCTTGCATTCTTTCCTGATATCTACATTTTTAACACGGTCATACATGGTTTTACCGCACATACGTCACAGGGATCTCATTCCACAGCATTCAGTCTACTTTCATGCTTCCTCTGCCAGTTTTATGCCTCACTGCCATATATCAGGGTTGGTATAAGCACTCCATTATGGACTGCTAGTTTCGCTTCTTTGGACGATTTCTTATTAGCGCCACAGCGTTCAGTCCTCCATTAATGGAGTTTTCTGCATTCACCCTTCTTTCAATATCCTTATCGGCCTTTCCATCTCTCGTAAACATATTTCCTAAACACACAAACTCATCCACTTGCTCTAAGTATTCATCATTCATAACTATATTGCACGCTGTTCTCGTTCTCTCTCTTTCAAAAACCATGACTTTGGACTTACTTATATTCATCATCAACTCACTCTGCATACATACTTGGTTCATCCTAGACACGAGAAACTGGAGATCTTCCATGCTGTCAGAAATCAGCACCGCATCATATATATTCCACCGATTACCGTATTCTGATTTCTAAATTAAAATCGCTAAATACCACATAATGAAACATTTAAACCTCCGTGGTAGTCGAGACATGTTTGACAAGAAGTTCGGTCAATAGTGTGGAGAACAGTTAACTAAATGAATATCGTATTTTCGACCCTTTCATGGGAATGTCAATTAAAACTTCGATAATTAGAATTACTGTTCAGGTGTAAGAACTTCGTACGACTCACAAATACACTGTTTAACACTTATCTGAATTTTCTCAACCGATAAGTCCAGACACACATTGAAGAGAACACGACATTTCTGCGTCTATTCTAAGAATGGTTAGCAATTTACACGTTTAAAATCACAATGAGGAATTTTATCTCGAGAGAGAGAGTGTTCCCAAGTTTTCACAAAACTTTCTGAACACTTTTGACGTAATGCTATTTTTAACAAAATTATCTTTCGTGCAATTCAGAATAAATTGGAAGATTTAATGGCTGTATTTTATGGAAGACAATGGATAATTACAATATTAGAATACGACATACTATATTGTCTTATGTTTCGGACGACCACACAAATTTAAAACTTTTTGTACACTAATTAGTGTTAAATAAAACCAAATTAGTAAGCTGAAGCCGAACTGAACGTCAGATATCGAAACCACTCTCCCGAAGAAATGTAATAAATATTACTTATCGATATGTTCTGCGTATCTGTTGACTTATCCAACCGATAAGATAAGAATTTATCATTTTCATAAATTAATAAATCTTTGTAACTGCGGCAAAATTTCTGTTTGTTAACTTAAAATGAGTCAAGCCTTTTGCAATGGTGTTTTCGTAAATAATAATAACTCATTTTTTTATGTTTTTCCGTAAAACTTAAATTTCCTACTATTTCAAAATTCTAACAGAATACATGTCACTTATTTTAAAACTGACATATTTACTCTCACACGAAAGATTCCGGTTAGTAATCAAAATCCTAAATAATTTATTTCTTTCGCAGTTACATTAATGTACCACTATTTTAACAAAACATACATGTCGCTTGAACATGAAAACTGATATTTTCTACTCGCCCAAAACATTCCAAACAAAAACCAAAGTAATTTGTTTCAGCCACAATCTAATGTGTTATTATTTAATATCGATGTCACCTATTTGAAAGTAACACGTTTCCTCTCATACAAAACATTCTAATTAATAAATAATAAAAAATCAAAATACATTCTTATTATTCTAAACCGAACACATGTCATTTATTTCAAAACTGACATGTTTCTTTTTATACAAAACATTCTAATTGATAATCAATCGAAATTCAAAATTAATTCCTACTATTTTAAACCGAACACATGTCACATATTTAAAAACGGACACATTTTATTTTAAACAAAACATTTCAACCGATATTCAAAATACATCTTACTATTTAAATTCGAACATATGACACTTATAAAAACTGACAAATTTCCCCTCACACAAAACATTTCAACCGATATTCAAAATATATGTTACTATTTCAAATCGAACACATGTCACTTATTTGAAAACTAACACATTTCCCCATTTCAAGTATATTCAAAATATATTTTACTATTTAAAATTGAACACATGGTACTTATTTGAAAACTGACATGTTTCTCCGCACACTAAATATTCTAATTCATAAACAATCGAAATTCAAAATAAATTCTTACTATTTCAAATCGAACACATGTCACTTATTTGAAAACTGACACATTTCCCTTCACACGAAAAATTTCAATCAATAATCAAAATACATATCACTATTTCAAATCGAACACATGTCACTTATTTGAAAATTGACATGTTTTCCCATTCTAATTGATAAACAATCGAAATTCAAAATAAATTCTTACTATTCCAAATCGAACACGTGTCACTTATTTGAAAACTAACACATTTTCCTTCACAAAAAAACATTTCAACCGATTTTCAAAGTACATGTTACTATTTCAAATGGAACACAAATCACTTATTTGAAAACTGACACATTTCCTCTCACACGAAACATTTCAATCGAAATTCAAAATAATTTCTTACTATTTCAAATCGAACACATGTCACTTATTTGAAAACTAACACATTTCCCCTCACACGAAACATTCCGGTCGGTAAGTCAGATCCCGGCCAAACTGGAAAACACAATGTCGGAACTGTTGAAAATGCCGGCGGGAAATTTGCTACGCGCGAAAAACAAATCCAAATAACAATGAAGGCAACATGCGCGACGGACGCAGGACTTGGCGGCAGGAAAAGCAAGTCTGCGCACATCCTCGATTGCTGAAACCCGACACGAGACTGACTGACCTAGAAGGTGCAAGTTTGTAGACGATTACATTTCATTCGAGTTGACCTACGCGTTTTGAATAAAAGCCATTCCGCGGCTCAAGGCGCACTTATTAAGAATAAATATAAGCGGTAAGCCAGGGCCGCCATACTGTTAATTATTGCATAGTATTTCGTACAGCTTGACACGGATAAATTTGCGGGCGGCCAGAAAAGGAACTAAATCTGCATGTTTTTTGTCACTCGGCTGTCAAAATGATTTTAAAAGGATTGCATTTAACTTAGTCGTTTTTCTTTTTATGATATAAATAATGGGAAAACACATAGAAAGTGATACATGAAACATTATTATCAAAGTTTTGGCTATCGTGGACTTATAAAACCTAAAAACATAAATCACATCTCTATAATTTCAGTATAAAGAAGATACGTTTCCAGTGTAAGTTGTATTTTATTATTTTTATTTTTTTGTAGTGAATACCGCACAAGAGTCCCAACTGCTCCCAACCTTCTACAGCCAGTGGGACTATGGCATCCCCAATCGGGGTATGTTGTGAGACTGAAGGTAGTGAGCAGGGGAAGGAGATGAGGAAGAGGAAGGTTGGGAAGTACTGTTAAATATTATACTTAAAATATTTACCGATGAGAAGAGTTAATTATTTAGGATTATTTACTAAATTTTTAAATATTTTTTATCTGTCTATTGATAGTGTGGAATGATTTTTTCAGTGTATTCATTATTTAAAAAAAAACTGAAATAAATAATAATATTTTTTTTAAATCAGTCGAAACATTGTTCTAAATAAAACCTACGCTTAGGGACATTTTTTTGCACTAATATCCTCAATACCTATGGTGAAGAATGGCAACGCCACCGGCTACAAAGATACCCGTGTCAATCTGTGCTTATTAAGAATAAATAAAAGCAGTAAGGCAGGACCGCCATATAATATTAATTCTTGCATAACAGTTCTTAGAGTTCTTTAAACAGATGTCTGACTCCAGTCTTATTCAGCTTATGCAAATCACCCCATACATTCTCGTGTCCTAATGTTTACATTTACGGTCTGTGATAGATTGAATGGATTAAATCATAAGTCAGCATAACCTATGGAAACAATTTACAGCAAATATTTTTATTTGTGAAGCCTTCGAGACATTTATGCCATCAGTATTTATTTACGATGACTCTACCGCTTTGTGAATGAATAAGGTGCAATAATTAAAATTTTATTCAGTAATTAAGTGTCAGCGTCAAGCTTAGCCGAAAACAAAACAAAAAAGTCGTAATGATTCTCGTATTTACTATGTTTATTTAGAATGCCATTAATTATTTTTTAACAGTTTGTTGTTTAGGTAATTCTGTATGTAATTCTTTTTAGACATGGGTAGATTTGTCGACGGATTAAATTAATCCTGTCTGATTTATCACGCTAAGCGAACTAATTCGCTGTTTCGGTAATTCTTTTGTTTTCGTCTCGTATTGTATGTACCTTTAAAACGTTTTGTCAGTTTGTTAAATTTACTTTAGCATCAATTCTTAATTTAAATGAAATGCATTGTAAAAATATATTTTTTTTAAATTTAAATTAAATGCACATCAGATTCAAATGAATCAAGTATTAGAATTGAACGTTAGACGTCAAGAGTCGAAATAACAGAAGAGTGTCCATGAGAATATGTATGAATGTGAATGAACCAAGGATTGCACTCGATTCTTAATCTATAATTTTATTTTGTAAATCGTTCAATGTATTATGTGCCTACCTGAGTAAAAAAATAAAAATTATTTATATTAAACACTTTCAAAATAAAGATATAATATTCAAATAAGTCTTTCGCACGTAGGCGTCAAGGGACTATCGTCAACATTCATCGATAAAAAATGATAACATTAACCGTAATTTACAAAATACATTAATATTATAGCATCCTTAAGATGATATTTTATAAAAATTACGCTGTAGAAATTAGTCAAACATTGTTATTTTTTTAAATATAGCTTTAGTTTGAAACGATGGCCGTACACCTCTGAGCTGAGGTGTGATTCATCCCAAATCAAATAAATTGTGTTAGTAAATTATAAACTTATACAAACAAAAAGTTAAATTAGGTGCCTTGTTTATAAACCATTTCGGGGAAAAACTTCTAACGAAAATGCTTACTTAGAGAGACATCTGTTGATGAAAACCAGAAGCTAGTTCTCTTTTTTGGAGCTTTCTCGCGGAATGAGAGATTTCAAAGGAAAAATTTAAAATATCTTTCGTTCCCGTTAGTAAATAAAAAATGACAAAAAATAGGTTATTCAAATATTTATTTATTAACCAATTACAAATAAAAATTTCTAATAACATAAAGAGTTTAAAAATATGTATTTAAAAATGCACAGAAATGGAAAAAAAAACCAAAAAAATTATGTACAAGCGTTATGATAAATTAAAGCGAAAAGATGAAAACATATATATTTAGCAGTAATAAAAAAAAAATAAAAAAACTTTTTGTTTATTTATTTGATAACAAAAGACAAACATTCCCAGGTTGCGAACACGCTGACCATATTTAAAGTAGCCCTTGCCCTACTCTCATCATAAAAGATATTTTTTTGGGTTTTGTAATGATACTATAGAGGATATAATACCTGCAAATCGGTTAACGAACTATTTTTACTGAGGTTATACCAAGGTACGGGGCATTTTGCCCATGCTCTGAGAATAATAAAAGACTCGATAGAGTTTAGAGCTAAACTCAAAACTCATCTAACAATTCGACCGGTTTCGGTTAAACTTAACCTTCATCAGGAACGTATAAGTATAAACTAACTAAACTAGTTAGTTTATACTTATACGTTCCTGATGAAGGTTAAGTTTAACCGAAACCGGTCGAATTGTTATATGTGTATAAATAAAGTGGCTTAAAACAAAATTATTTTTTATTTAAATTATAATGTCAAGCTACAAAGTGTTTGCTTCCTTCGATAATTCAAAACTCATCTTTTCAGAAAATCATATCCATGACAGAATTCCCCTAATTTAAACAGCTAAGCTAACCCGTTAGCATCTAAACTCATCTGTATAATAATATATTTTCATGTAATGATCCGCGATTCTCATCCCTCGATCTACTGCTAAACAAAAAGTTCGTCAATTTTTCACAGCCCGCGATAAATGTGCATAAATAATATTTAAATATCAATAAGGTAATTTTAACTATAGCTTTAGGTATCAAGATAGTTTTATGGTAGATTTAGCCATAGCTTTTAAGTTTTTTAAAGCAAAAATGGCGCTACATAAATTAACCAAGTATTATTATAATTTTAATACACAAGAACATATTTAAAGACTTCAAAACGAACGTGCAAGAAATTAGCACGTAGGCAACAAATCGATTAAAATCGATCGGAAGAAAGATTGTATGCATCAAGTGTCTATTAATTCATTAATTTGTGTTGCCTAGTAAATTACTTGTTTAACAGTTTAGATTTAAAAAAATACACCAACACACAATGCAACAATAAATCACATCTTTCCCCAGTGGATTCGATTACAAATCAGTGATTTATAGGTTATGTACAGAAATTAAAACACACCCAACGAAGCGCAAGATATATTTAACATAAGTTAATAACAATAAGCCAAGGTCATGGCCGTATATGGATACAACTGCCTACTTAAAAATATACCATCTAAGTTAGAAATGCCACGTCTAAATTATGAAGCCAAACTTTGACAAATTGCTTTTCGAAATTACTCATAAATCTCTTGCTCTAGTCATTATTTATTGTATTAATCAGTTCGTTTTTGTTAGAGCTGATTTGAATTTTTGAATGTGTAAATATTGTAATAACGGTGTATTAAATGGGATAAAATTTAAAAAACCTTTTAAATTACAGTTTTAGATTTCAGTTGTGCTTTTTATTTAGGGAGATAAATTATACAATCTTTGATTCCTTAATAATTGAGACTGAATTGTCTTATTCTAACGTCGTTTTACTCTACAAGGAATTGTAGAAACAATGTAATTGCTCTTTATTTTCAAAGGAATCAGACCCGTATGTTGGTATTTTTGAAATATGATTAAAATTTCATCACGTAATTTTCGAAAGTTGTCTATTTTAGTGTATAAATCAGCAAATTACGTGCTGGATAACGTATATTTGTATAATTTAATTTTATATTGTTCATCTTTATAAATAAAGCATTACATTTAAAAATAAAATAAATAATGTGTGAATCGTGTTGATCTTATCGTGAGAAATGTTCTGAGAGGTTTATTATTAAATTATCCAGTGCAATTTTAGAACACAAATCATTTTGATTTTACTAAAGTTAATATTATACTAACAATTTGTATGGCGCGGCATTTTATTATGCTTGCTCTAAAACTACAGCGTAGTATAATGAACACACTAACACAATTCTTCGCGCTTTATAAAAAATAGCCGTTTTGAATAATTATGTTCTGCCTGGATTTCATAACTAACTTTATTTTAATGTGCCAAACTGTTTTCGACCGTCTGGAGCCAGTGGGACTATGGCATCCCCGATTAGGAGATCGTCGCCGGAAAGGTAAAAGGACTGAAGCGCCATTATGGGAAGCTTATATCAGAGCACTCTAATGTTTTTTTTTTTAATTTTACAAAAAATCATAAGTCTTCAGTACCTGGTTGGATTAAAAAAAAAATTAAATCAAATAATTCAATGCTCTCACTGAGCTACCTGAAGTGACAAAAAGCTAAAACAAGAAAAATGTATTTTAGATGGCTGAAGGGCCACAAAAGTCTTCAGAATCAAACGAGTTAGAGCTTTCGATGCAAGAAAAAAAGTGATCAAAACTGCATTATTTTTTTTTTACAAATGTGTCGTTTAAGACCTTCTGCCTTTCCAGCGACGATATGTTGTGAGGCTGAAAGTAAAGGGGAGGGGAAGATAGGAAGAGGAGGAGGAAGGTTGGGAAGAACCTAGCTATTCATATCTGGTCACTAAACACGGCTTAAGCCATTTCATGCAACATTTCGATTCTTAACTCTATGATTTTAAGAAGAATATGACTTAATAATAGGTTAAGCCTCATTTTTATTTCTAAAAAGCTAACACTTTGGGTATGACAAACAATTTAATAGATTAAATTTTATAACATTTTTCTAGTATATGAGCGAAAAACCCATGCAATTAAGAGTTACCGGGTATGTTTTTTTTTTTCAATTTCACCCAAATCATTTTAAACGAATCCTACCTCAAAATCCGTCTTAATATTTCACCTTCATCTCAAAAGGTTTTACTAACAATCTGTCATTGTTAGACAGGGGAGTAAAAAATAAAGACATTAAACAACACAGAGTTGTTACTGAAAAAGGAAATAAAAGGCACATGGGTAGATTGGTGGAAGATTGTTTATTTTTTAGTGCGTTTTTCATCTTGTTTTTGTAGATGCCCACAGTCTGAAGGATATATTTGAATCTTGAAAAATCTATTAGTTTTCTTTTTCTGTCTGTTTTATCTTCCACGGTGTGAACCTTGTTACACTAGGTGATAGGTGATAAAATTAGACGTTCAAAATTGTTTGACAATACATCAGAAGATAAGTTGGTACATGAAAGGAAACGTAAAACTAACGATTGAGATGTTAACACTCACTCAATAAAATGAAGATGTTCAAAAGATAGGTTATGATGAGGTGTTAATACCTGTCTATGCTGGTAATTTAAGCAAGATGATCATCTTTATGCTCTTCGAATGCTTAATCCTAATCGATTGGGACATAAAAAAAACGAAGCTTCATTTTACACGATTGAAATATCACTGACGTTTTCTTTTATTTTTTATATTTCATACGGTAATAGAGTCTCAACTGCTCCCAACCGTCTAGAGTGTCAGTGAGACTATGATATCCCAATTGTGGTATGTTGCGAGGCTGAAAGGAGAGGGGAGGGGGATGAGATGGGGAAGAGGAAGGATGGTAAGTACCTTGCTTCAAAGACCCATCGAGCATAATAAAAACACACATCAAAAGACCGTTAATACTTGTTTAGTTGATAAAGGTGCGTATACTAATCGTACAACTAATTGCATGTTGGTATTATTTGTACGTAGTTAGGCATAAAGCGTCCAAGCCAAAATTTGCCAAAATCGAATTTTACATATTTTTCTATAAATAAATACGAGATTTATATCCGCTGAAAACATCCATGCTCCAAACGCAATAGATTTTTGTCTTAGTCTTTTTTTAATAGACATTGCAGAAAGTTGACTTAAATTAAAATAGGATAACATAAGAAATACAATTATTTTTATTGTACATATATTATATTTATATTTTTATAATGCATTGATAGATTATTAATTACCTATTAAAAAAACACTAGTATTCACTATACAAAGCCGTAATATGCTTTTTTATCGTCATATTTTCAAACGCTTTTTTCTCAGTTTCATCTTTTGAGGTTAAATGCTTTCTGCATAACTACGTCCAATTGGACCTAAGCCATTCAAAAGAAAGTAGAAGCCTTTGAACTCCGGGTGTATCGCATGTTGAGACTTGCCCGGACAAACAAATATAGATCTTGGCTGGAATGCACAAAGACAGAGTAATTGCCAACATCATTAAAACGCTCCAATTGCAGAACTTTTGGCATAGTTATAATGGGAAACCAATACAATGAAACACATTAGCTCATAAGGCGTACATTTCAAACACCATTTTTAGGCAAACAGAATACAAGTTTATAGATTTATCTACTGACTTACAATAGAAAGCTTATCTAAGCTCAACTTCATTAACATTAAATATGTCAATGTCCAAAGATACTTATTTATTGTTATTTTGTTACTTGTTATATTTACACTCTTTGCATTTTTAGAATTGTTTGCTCATAATACTTGAATATTAATGTTTTTAAGTGCCAACATGTTTACTGTCCTCAATCTAATTTCCTTTTCTTTGATTTAACAAATATGTCAATACTAATTCGTACGTTTCATCTGGATTTTTATGCCCTTGGCTCCTAGTATTCTTTTTCAAAACATTGGATGTACACATGCACTGTTTTACCCATATCTGAACCTTTTTCTTTTATGCTTTATGATAACGATCATGATTTTAGATAGTTTTAATTTGTATACATATTATTTTCTCCTTGTTAGTTAGTCTTATTAGCTTAATCAATTTAGTATGAAGCGCACTTGAAGTGAAATATCACAAAACTGCGCTCTATAAGTTCACTGTTATTATTATTATTATCAGAAGATAGACAACTCTTCCAACTATTGACATGCTCAACGGCGGGATAGATCTGCTAATTAGAAGCCTGCTGCTGCCTGATTGGAAAATATAAATAAATATTGTAATAGAGTTTCGGAGAGAGGGAAGTCTAAAAATTTAATAAAAATACATAATTTAACACAACAACAACAGAACACTTCGCGTCGCTAAAACATTTGGTTCCTTAGAACATGCAATCTGCTTAGCTAGGATCCAATATCAACTTTAAAAAAAGATAAAAAACATTTTATGTGTTTTTTTTTTCACTTTCGCTCTACTTTTTATTGTGATTTCAACTCTCCACCTCACTTGTTGTTTGGATGTCTATTTTTTACTTTACTAACTGTATTAGTTACAGCTATGTATGTATACAAATTTTATTTAAACTTTTTATTTTACAATTGACATTATATTATGTAGATTTTTCTCTTTTCCTATATCTTATTTCTATTGAATGTAAATATTTGTATTGTATGTATAAAATAAGTCGTACAAAATAAAACAAATCTGTTTTTGTTTTAACCAATGTTCAATCATTCTACCTATATGTAACTTGCCAATATATTCCAAAAAAATTTTTTTTGGTGGTTTTCAAGTTTTTTTTTCAAATGTATTCACTTATATTTGGTATAACCTCCACGTATACACAATGTAAAGCAACCTAAAGCATATGTAAAAAAAAACAATTCAGGAAGCTGGATAAAATAAGATTTTCAAAAAGGACGGAAAGGATATCATTATAAGCCTTAAATATTCTTTAGAAAATAATATTCCTCGCTGGAATAATAATATTACGAAAGGGTAAGGTACCCCTGCATTCTCAGACAGATTACCCAGGTGGCGGAATAGAATAGATTCCCTTATATAAATATGAATAATTTAGTGTATCTCTTACGCACCTATTGAGAGCTCTTGTGTACTTAACTACGTTTTTTCTACGTCTTGGCTTAATAGAGATTGTACAAAAAATATGAAATATTTAAATATCGGCACTTTATGAATATTTGTATAAATCAGTGTTAATAGAAATCAAGTTTAACCCTTTGATCCCTGAGCATATGTTAGAAATGAACTTTCATTAATTATTTTGGGAATTATCTGTTATTTATACCTTAGAAATCTTTTATTTAAAAAAAAAACTAAAAACTCTTTGGGAGAAAAATTCTTCCGGTACGTATTTGTACCGTCAGGCAGTAAGTAAAATTATATTTCATAATGTGTGCATTAATGTTTATTATTGAATACCCTTAAATTTCGACAGATAATTACATTGTAATACTCATTGACAAACTAATATACAAAAACACACATACCTATATCCATTATCACAATAATTACATTTTTAAACCAACACTAAAATAATTCGACTAACCACGTGACAGTTCAATGTAAAACTGGCTCCTCTGGTATCAGTTTTTTGTAAGCAAGCATTAAAAACTGGCCTACGTATAATATAATGTCCAAAAATGTACTTACAGGAATAATATGTTAAAAATTGTTTTTTCTATAAAAGATACACGATTTTTTTATAGACTGGTACAAATTTGTACCGTCAGGGAGCAAAGGGTTAAGTGATTCCTTATTTTTTACACAAATTTAGTAAATTTCATCTCGATAATATTATATATATTTAGTTCGATTTAATAGAGCTAAAATGATTCACAAGTGATACCATTGTAACATTTTTCACTTTGCTACATAGTTGTGATTGAATTTTATCCGTGCTATTAAAACTCGACCGGTTAGTAGCTGAGTTGACAAATGCGTCGGATTCCCACCCGGTCGTCGTGGGTTCAATTACTATGCTAGCTAAGTTATCCATCATCGCACAAGCGAATTCTTCCGCTTATTATAATAATAATAATAAAATTTTATTCCAGAAGGTATGCAGGAGTAGTGCAATGCAATACCTTCCATACTTGATAATTATAAATAGTTACAATAATAATAAAATACAAATTATGATACACACAATAATAATAATAAAAAAAATATATATTAAAAAAAAAATCGTAAGAGAAAAAAATTATGATGGTAGTGAGAGTTTTTCAAATACTGTCAGGTTATTCGTAATATAGGAATGTATTTCTTAAAAATTGAATTTAAAAAAAAACAATGCATTTAATCAAATAAAATAAAAAGTTTTTTATTATTAGACTTTTTTTTAGATATTCCACTTCTTTTTCCACGATTTTTCAGGCTAGATTTAAGTAGTTACATCACTATAATGTTGGAATATATGATATTTACGCACAATCTACACAGATTGAGCAGTGGCATGTGTAGAGGGATGGGGCCAAGTGGGTTGGGGAGGGCCGGCCCCAGTTCCCAGTGCTAATCTGCAAAGACAAGACACGACGCGACCTGGCGGTTTCACTCTCTAAGGTACGCCACTGGAAAAATGCCGTGTGTGCAAACTGAACTCGGGACCAAATTGATATTTTTTATAAAGATAAACATATATATATATATATATATATAACTTTATGATAAACGTATAGGTAAAGGGTGACTAATATGTGATACAAAATATTGAAGGTTCGTTACGAAAATGACTTATACAAGCATAAAATTTTATGTGAACATAATAAACTAAAGATATAAAGCAATAGAAGTATGCTGTAAGGATATATGTATGTTCCAAGAAAAGTTAATTTCAACTTAATTCGGTTTAAATTGATCAAAATTTAATATATCGAAATTCTTTCTTGAACGGACACTCAATTTCACTGGCCTATCTGGGGCCTACGAGTAAACAAATCTTGCGTAAATAATTAGCGGCATCAGTTTTCTTTCAGATCGGTATAGATTCAACTTCTAGAGATTTTATATTCAATGGCATGACACAATTTCTCACAGAAATTATCGAGCGCGATATAACATAATTAAAAATTTATTTTAAACTGTAACTTGACTATCTCGTTACCTACACCATTCAGAGATATTTTCTATGCAAATGTTCAAATATATATAACTTGTATGAATTATTATATAACTTTTGTTTAAAAGCATGTATATGATATTTTTAAATATTTTTTTTAATTTTAGTAACAACAGTATAATATTGTATTAAAAAATAAAAATAAACTTTTTTTCTCTCCACAAAGCATAAAGAAAACACGTAATTAGAAATGTTCTGAACGAAACGCTTAAATAATATAAACATTTTATTTTCCAACCATATCTCAAAAATAGTGTGTTGTTTTGAAATATAACCGAAATACATACTGGCGGACACAATGTGACTAAAAATAATATGCTTCCATATTGTTTTAGGCTCCCTGTAGGTCGTGGTATTGTGTATATATTCCTATTGAACATTCTGAGAAAACAACCCTCTAATCAAAATTTAAATTACCGCAGGGGCTTGTGTGATACGCCCAGTCAGCAAGAATTCAGACTTTATTTCTAGCGAAATAATCATATTTGGACTGGTGATAAAATATTGCAAAATAAAACAATATTCAATACATCATTAGGTACCATATTAAAATGAGAGAGAACGATTTTTTTATGTAATGGTTCTGATATAATAAAAAAATTGTCTTACATTAAAAAACAATTTAGAGCTTGGTGCATATTTAAAGTATATTTTTTTAATAGATATTTTGGCTACATCATATGGGTTTTAAATTTGCTTTTGATTACTGAGTTGAAAAGATCATATCGAGAACTGTTTTAATTTGGTAAAACAAACTTTGATTACTGAATTATTATTTTTTTCAAATTAGGTACAATTTTCTTGTTATTCTCCAGCGGCTACTGTGCACACATTAGCTCCAAAGTGATTACGAGTGCAAATAGTAAATAAAAACCATTTTAATCTAATAAGAATCCCTGAGAAGCTTCGGTGGTTTCAGATGCAGGGACTATAAACCTCTGTTACTATTATGATGTTAATTTAATTCTCTATGTCGCATAGAGTATATTTTCACACTTTACAATGGGAAATTTCTACACAAAAAAAGTAATTTTAAGTATGTTTAATGGTAATAGTAGAAGAAAATATTTTGATGGGATCTCTTAGCTGCAACTTGTTTTTGATACAATTGATGATGTTAATGATTGATTGATAATGCTGATGATCTAAAATTGACAAAATAATATAAAACATGTTTTCCAGCGAAAGGTCTTAACAATTTTCTAACACTGAAATCGATTTACTAAATATAATCTGTTGAATAAATCTATTAGCTGGTGTAAAAACATTATTTCCTTTGCTGAGTGGTTAATATCCTCGACTATGAACCCAGAGGTTACGAGTTCGAGGCCCGACGTGTGCAAATAAATTCATAAAAATATTATTTAACTTATTTTTTCTAAATTAAATAACATATAGTTTATCCGCACGTTCCAGTTTTGTAGCAACTTTAAGTGTCACCCTAGTAAAAACTACCATTCAGAATTGAAACGTTACTTGAAATAGCAAGTGCCGTGTTTGGTAATGAGATCTAAAGTACTTCCCAAAACCTTCTCTCTTCTCATCTCCTTCCCACCCCACTTCCTTCAATCTCACAACATACCTCAATTGAGGATGTTAAAGTCCCCACGAGCTCGAGATGATTGGAGCTAGGACTCTTGTGCAGTATTTATATAAATAAATAAAAAATACATTAATAGTCGATCAATTAAAAACAACGAATGTATTCATGGCTAATACAAAACATAGTTTAATTCGATTAGGACAAGAAGAGTACCTTCAATGATAATTATAATTTCCGCAAAATCTAATGATTTTATCTGACAGGAGCAAATAAAATGGAAATAAAGCTTAACCTTGCGATTGGTAAGCCCTGCACCTGTCCAGCCCCGCTTTTTACAGAGTGACTGACGCGAAAACAAGAAAAGAAAATAACCAGAGGGACGGGGTGGAACCTTTCGCCTTAACCTACCCCCAGAACACCCCTCGAGAGGCTATATAACCTGAGGAACTCTCCCAATCTGAACCATTGTGAGCTCAACAGTCTTCTAGGAAAGAAGATACAAGTGATATAGTGACAAAAGTTATAATTTTACAAAATGAAATTTCTTTACTGTTTCTAACGAGGAATAAAAAAATTACAAACTATTTTTCTCTGAGGTAAGTGAGCTTTTGCTATACGTCTTTTAAAGTTTTTAGTCCTTTTTAATGTGTTTTTTTTAAGTCTTAAACAAAACAAATAAAAGATTGAAACTTAAAAAAAGCACGTGTGTATTACGTACCTACCTAACACCTATGTAAATTATTGCACAAGATAAACGTATTTTTATTTACTTAATTATTTTATCGAACATTTTTTTGTTTTTTTTGTTGTTTGGTATGTTGTCCATCGTATTAGGCATACGCCTGTAAAAACATTAAAAATACAATTTTTTAAATACCCACAAGCTTTTCTTTTGACAAGTTTTTTTCAAAATAAAACCTAACAAAATATTTGTGGATGTATTAAATAAACAAATCATTATATAATATTTCCCCGTGAAATCGTATTACCTCATTCCAGGAAGGACAATATTTGAGAAAAATCATAAAATTAAATTATAATGTACAAAGATTTAAAAAAAATAAATAAGTGTGTCTCTTTTATATTTATTTGCTGCTACTATAAGACCATTATTTGTTACTATTGTCGATTTTATAATGGCCGGTAGACTAAATTAAGTTTCCTGTTTTCTCCAGCTAGTTCATTGGTGATGAATTATTCAAAATATATGCGATGTGGGTTAATAATAAATTTCGAAATTTAATTTATTCAAGAAACACTGTGACTTGGGGGTAACCGTGTTGTGTTTCCTCCTCATTGTGCCCACGTTTCGGACAATGATTTACAGTATTTATCATCATAGCGGATGTTTGGTGTAAAAAAAGTATGGCAGCTAGACCATGCACTTATTGAAAATGCACTAAAAATGTAGTGAAAAATAATAAAATAAATTTATGTAGACTTTTCATATTTACAAGAATTTTTAATTTGAAATCACCCATGAAACCGACACTTTTTTGTAAAGATTTAAAATAATAAATTTAATGTTTTTTTTACAGAGGGGAGACAATGACTCCGTCTTTTGCAGTTTTGACCATCATATATTTTCTCATTGCGACAGAGTGGTTTTCACGTGGAAATGGCTTAACAACTAATTTAGAAGCAATCATCCCAGAGCCACCACCCACTGAAAATACTGATCAAGTTCATTCTGCTGACAATGCCAGATCCAAGAGAATTTCGCATCATACTGAGAGAATCATCTGGCCGGTCGAAAAAAACAATATTTTCTTTTACGATCCTAAGGAACGTTTCTTTGGAAGAAACCCACAAAAATCAAGCAGCTTTTTGGATATATTGATGAAGAGCCTGATTACGCCGGAGCTTCTTAGATCGTCGCATCATTGGGAATCCAACGACGGCTTTGAATTGAGAAATTACATCGCTGGTGATGAAGACAAGTTTGTTAAAATAAGACGTAATGAAGATCTGATTCCAACATGGCCATCAAGGGGGAGAAGATCGGGAAATGACGTATTAAAAAGTAATAGAACCAGAAGAGAAGACGATTTGGAACTGTTTTGGGGAAATAGGGGGAAGAAAAGTGACGAGTCAGATGTTTTTTGGGGCAATCGAGGTAAAAAAAGTGACGACAATGATCCTTTTTGGGGAAATCGAGGACGTCGGTCTGATAAACAAACTCCTTTATCGAGTCGTCAGCAAAGAGTCGACGATTCGCCGTTTTGGGGAAATCGGGGCAAGAAAAACGACGAAGATCAGTTTTGGGGTAACAAAGGGAAAAAAGACATCGATGATCCGTTTTGGGAAAATAGAGGGAAAAAAGAGGACGAACCATTTTGGGGAAATAGGGGTAAAAAGGACGTTGATTCATTCTGGGAAAATAGAGGCAAGAAAGACGATGAACCATTCTGGGGAAATAGGGGTAAAAAGGACGATGAACCATTTTGGGGAAATAGAGGCAAAAAGGATGATGATCCATTCTGGGGCAATAGAGGTAAAAAAGACAATGAATTATTCCGGGAAAATAGAGGCAATAAAGACGATGAACCGTTCTGGGGCAATAGAGGTAAAAAAGACAGTGAACCATTTTGGGGAAATAGAGGCAAGAAAGACGATGAACCATTCTGGGGCAATAGAGGTAAAAAAGACAATGAACCATTCTGGGGAAACAGAGGCAAGAAAGACGATGACCCATTCTGGGGCAATAGAGGTAAAAAAGACCATGAACCATTCTGGGGAAATAGAGGCAAGAAAGACAATGAACCATTTTGGGGGAATAGAGGTAAAAAAGACAATGAACCATACTGGGTAAATAGAGGCAAGAAAGACGATGATCCATTCTGGGGAAATAGAGGCAAAAAAGACAATGACCCATTTTGGGGAAATAGAGGCAAGAAGGACGATGAACCATCCTGGGGAAATAGAGGCAAAAAAGACGATGACCCATTTTGGGGAAATAGAGGCAAGAAGAACGTGGACCCTTTCTGGGGAAATAGAGGCAAGAAAGACGTGGACCCTTTCTGGGGAAATAGAGGTAAAAAGAATTTTGGCGATGATCCATTCTGGGGAAACAGAGACAAGAAAGATAATGAAGACGATCATTTTTGGGGAAATAGGGGAAAAAGAGAAATCGGCGACGAACTTTTTTGGGGTAACAGAGGAAAAAGACAGTGGGTAAATGTGTTAAGTAATCACCATGTTACTAAAAATGACGACATTGATCCGTTCTGGGGAAACAGAGGCAAAAGGCGAGATAACTGGATGGAACTTCTCAAAACAGTACAGTTTTATCACACGAGACCCTTCGATAAGCAAAGCCTTGAGCGGTTTACTGATTCGACAAGGAATTTTAGAATCGACTTAGAACCCACGATATCAACTAACGAAATTCAAAACAGATATGACGACCACATGACACATAGTTCACAGAAAGCAAAGTTGTTTGCTCTTATTTCTGCAATTGTGAAAAACAGACATCGAAACTATGATGTAATCATTAAGAAGGATAATAAATTCGACCCGAAAAATGAAACAACAGATGGAGAGATTATTGCAAATGAAGGAATAGTCATCGAAGAAAAACCTGACAATCTGGAAGATTTGATTGAAATAAAAGATAATTCGATGTATGAAAAACCAAAAAGACCTAAGCAAAAACGAGATTTAAAGTCGTATTTTTACAGCATGTTAAACACGTTCAACAAAGTACACGTGTTTAATAACAAACAGCAAAAAACACAAAAGAATTCAAATAAAGCTGTAAATAATAACGTGACCGTGATCTTGACAACCAAAACGATTGGTGTTATGAAAAAAACTCCGGAAAATGCAGAACACCCTATTAAAGCAAATTCGAAAGATGGTCACTCATTTGTAACAAAACCTACGAATAAATTTGATAAGGAAGAAATCATTTCTAAGGACTTGACACATGGGATCAGATTAACGCATAATAAACGATAAATCATCGTTAAATCACTTCGAATAATGACAATGATTTGGGAAGATACGGCAAAATTAAAGTTCCTCTAATAATAAACTTTACTACATAATCAAAGGAAGTATGTTTAAATAATTCTTAAAAAGGCCAATCGTTGTATTAAGTTTCATATACACCATACTTAATAAGTTTTTTAACACGATTAAGTAAGACTTGTCATGGCAAAAAAGCCGAATAAAAATATTGAAAAAAAAGGCTAAATTGTATTTTAACATGTTTGAATAAATTACCCATTGTTATACTGTGGCTGGTATAGCTATAATAAATATAATTATTGCAAACATGAATAATATAATTCACCAGAATATTGTTTTTATTGTGTTACCTTTCCTAAATCACGACAACATTTTGTTTGATAATCAATAAAATGATTAATATAATGTGTATGTACTTTTACACCTTAAAGGAATGGTTAGACAATAGCTGGCTATTCAAATCTAGCCACTACACATCGTCAAAACCATTTCAAGGAAAATTTCGATTCTTGTCATTTCGTTGTTTTGTGAAAAAATACCGCAAAGGCGCTTTCCAAATTTTAATTCCTAGGCTCCATCTTATTACTAACTACATATAATCTATAACATATTCATATTTGTTTTTGTTATGTACATATTAATAACAGACGCATACTTACCTGGCAGGTCACTTGAGAAAACAACAATAATTTTATAATTTTTTCGTACGAAGCAATCACATGGTGGTTGGACATTATATTAAATAAAAAGACGACTTTGTTTTTACGACCACACGAAGCTATGATCCAAGCGAAACCGGTTGGCCTTCATCATAATAAATTCTGTGGTTTTAAAACAAAGTATTCTTTATTTAATATAATGTCCAACCACCATGTGATTGCTTCGTACGAAAAATTATATCAGCAAGTACAGCTAGTAAAGCAATAATGTATAAAAATTATTCGATTAAGTACAGAGTTATGTGTATCAATATATTCTTCTACAAACAATGTTTAAAATTTAAAGTGTTTCCTAATTATTTAAATGGTTATTTTAATCGTGTTAAAAGTCAATCAATTTCCAATCATTCAGTGTTTCAAGCCAAAACAGCATGGCTTAAAGAAGACCTAAAAAGTGCATACAAACAACGCAACGCCATTAAACTAAACCTATATGTGTTACATACGGAACTAGTGCATCAACTCCACCCGTTGGAATGGTCCGTGTTTGACGACAAAGTCAGACACTTAGCATCAATAAAATCATTTAAAAAAAGTGAAATTCTAAACAAAAAACCTTAATTACAATAAAAAGAACTTCAGTGATGCGGTTGAAAACGTTGCTGTCGACATAGAGACTGCTCTATATAGACGCCCTAATAATTTCTTTTATAAAAGTGCCGAAATACTAAAAAAACTTATCCCTAAATTCAAACCAAGTTCCAATCAAGAAACTTTCCATATGTCAAACATTAGAGAGAAATTAGAGAAAGATAAATTAATTTTAACGAAAGCTGACAAAGGCAATACTGTTATTATTATAAATAAAAGTGATTATCACTCAAAAATGGAAGATTTCATTAATAAAGATAAT
Organism: Drusus annulatus; assembly: GCA_022651775.1. Taxonomy (NCBI): domain Eukaryota; kingdom Metazoa; phylum Arthropoda; class Insecta; order Trichoptera; family Limnephilidae; genus Drusus; species Drusus annulatus. The sequence goes on along the minus strand of JAGWCC010000065.1, from coordinate 22,202 downwards.
TGTGTAATTTTACCTCAAGACCCAACTAGTAAATACTTAGATAACGTCAAAACTACATTAAAATCATGTAAAACCCCAATATTTATTGATGACACATATAACAAAGTAAAATTTTTAACAAAAAACCCAAAAGTCCCCAAGTTATATGGATTTCTGAAAATCCATAAACCTAATACCCCCATTAGACCTGTGGTTTCTTGCTGTGATTCCCCAACTTTCAAATTAGCTTCATTTATCACAAATCTATTTAATAATACAAAAGTGTTTTCACCAAAATATACCATTAAAAATTCGCTAGAACTCATCAGTGAGTTAAAAGACTTAGTTATTCCCAGTAATAGTAAAATTATTTCATTTGATGTAATAAACTTGTTCCCTAATGTTCCAATAGCAGAAAGTAAATCCTTGATTAGTAAATTACTGAATAATTCTAAACTCCCGAGGGTTTTTACTAATGATCTCTCTCGCTTATTTAACATCTGTCTAAACCAAAACTATTTTAAATACAACAATATTATTTATAAACAAAATATGGGTTTGCCAATGGGGGCCCCAACGTCACCTTTGGTGGCGGATATATTTATGGATAATTTAGAAAACGACATTTTTGATTGTAAATCCCCTCTCCTTAAAAACGTGCTAATATGGAAAAGATATGTAGATGATATTTTTTGCATTTGGACGGGTACAGAACGTCAACTAAATTCTTTCCTCCAACTTATAAACTCATTTCACACTCAAATACAGTTCACCTTAGAATTACCTATTAATGCGTCCTTAAACTTTTTAGACCTTACACTATCTCTATCAAACAATCAAATCGAATTCAATATTTACCGTAAACCAACTTACACAGACATAACTATTCATAACACATCGAATCATCCTATATCTCATAAGCATTCGGCCTTTCATTCAATGATTCACAGATTAGTTTCCGTGCCACTGTCTAGTATTAATTTTACAAACGAATTGTCTGTAATCAAGCAAATAGCGTTAAATAATGGATATGACTCAGACTTAATCAATAAAATCCTTAATAAGAAATTAAAACAAATTTCCACAAATAAATTCCTTTTCAACAGTACTCCACTTAACGATAACTTCAATCAAAATTACCAGTGGCGTAGGATTTTTATTCATAAACAGTTTTTCCACCTTAAGTGTTAAGAACCTCCCTACAGATATAAAACCCGCTTACTACACAAATAATAATCTCGGTAAATTTTTAATCAATACAAAGGATAAAGATGATAATTTAAGCCATTCTGGCATTTACAAACTGAACTGTAATGATTGTCCCGCGTTTTATGTTGGAAAAACAGCACGAAATGTTAACACTAGAGTTAAAGAACATTTACGTTGCTTAAATGGTACCGGGTTCTCTGAATTGGCAAACCATCTAATCTCATCAAACCATACTTTCGAAAAAACTACAGGAATTAGTCTTTTTACATAAAAACGGGATAGGCATTAGATTAGACAATTTAGAAGCACTCGAAATTAGGAAATCTTTAAAATCAAATTTATCACTTAACCTACTTAATAATCAAAAAAATGTATCCTTTAGCCCTATTTTAAATATGTTTCCTGTAAATCAACCTTTATCCCATCATTTGTCAACTTCACCCTCATTTGATGCTACGAATCACTCTGTTTTATTCCATAACTCACCCATTTAATTATTATTATGTATCCAAATACCTTCTTTTCCAGTAACAATGTAAAATGTCGTTTCATATATAAATTCAATATAGGATCTTTGTCTGCCCCTAACATTACATCATTATCTTTCTATTATGTACACTTGTTTATTTACCAATTCTTCGTAATATATATTAAGCACTTTCAACTGTTCCCTCCCTCTAATACATGCTTTCTCTCTTCCTTCTTTGTATTATATACTGTCTCACTCTATCATTAACTGTTGTACCTATATATACCTGTTAACTCTGTATTTTTCTTTAGTTATATTTTCGTAGAAAGCGATTATTTTGCGGTTTGCCTCTTTCAATTCATATTATCTGTCTCTTTCTGTCTGTTCCTTTGCTAAAATTTAAATGTTATTATTTTGTTATCTCACTGTTCTCTTAATTTATTTTATATTTTTTCTCCTTCTGTGTGTATATATAACCGCACCCTATGTATTTTTTTTTTCAGCTTAATTTTGTACCCTGATGATGCTAAGGCTAAACGAAACCGGTCGGTCATAAAAAATAACATTAAATCTGTGGTCTTACAAAAAGTTATTTTTTTTAAATTTCATTAACAATAATTTAAGTTATTTATATGTTGGAGAAAAATATGATTTTTTACTCCGAGGACTTAATATTAGCAAAATTATAGTTGGTATTTATTTAAATTATTATGTTTTTAATTGTTCGATTTAAGGGCGTGACAGCAAATTTAATAATGGGCTTTTTGAATTTGTATAACATTACAAGAATTTCATTTAAATTTATATAAGGGTGATTCGTCGCTCAATAAGAGACAAATTGTGTGAAAAAGCTTTCACTGCCATTGCCCACAGGTCGGTAAAGGATTACAAAATATTGTTAAGTCTCCGTGATATATTTTATGCTGTTTCTGAAACTTATAAGTTTAAAATTAAATGCCTCAACTGGTGTACTGTAAAGTTCTAGTTGGCTTTGCGGTCACTTCTTCCACAACTCCCCAGCTGATGGGTGCACCGTACATTTGATATATATTTATGATTTATATGACTGCCCACTAATATTGACCGATTAATAAGTTATTCATACAAAATATTCATAATTATTGCGGTGGCATGTTGGGCTGAAGGCTGGAACTCCTCAGGTAACCAAATACCATAAAATGCCATTGGATAGCTATCGCCAACCTTTTTTTACATAAGATTTTTCGATACGCAGATTATTCTGAAAACAAATCTGTCGCCTCGCGATATTTTTATACATTATGTTTTACACTCATACTGCAAAATTGATTATTATATTCAAAGAAAAATAAGTTCCATTAAGGGTCAGCTCCCAAAAATACACACTTTTTGGCTTTCTAATACAAGCAATACTACAAATAGTCTATCTGTTGATTTTATACGGGTAGTTAGGCAAATATGGTTTCTAGTGAATGTAATTAATAAATGAATAAAACAGTAATCTTTTAAATTATTCATGAAATGCATACTGGAATTTTAGGTAGAACTTTTGAAAATGGCTGCGCTGGTTTTCAAACTGCAACTTTTACTGACATTTCAGTGTGTTTTTTTTTATAGAATTTAAAAGATTACAGCTTAAAATATTTATTTACGGGAAACCTTAGATATTTTCCTAACTGCCTATGTAGAATTTACAGATAAATCATGTGCAGTATTGCTTGTATTAGAATGCTACAAAGTGACGTTTAGCATCATTTTAGGTGCTGACTTTAAAAAGAACGCACTCGGGGCCCGTTTCGTGCAAAAAAATGTTTTGGATTTACGACCGAACCATTCAGAATTGAAACATTACTTGAAATGGCTTCAGCCGTGTTTGATGACCAGATCTGAATAGCCAGGTACTTTCTAATCTTTCTCTTCCCTATCTTCTTTTCTCCACTCCCCTCAGCATCACAACATACCCCAATCGGGAATGCTATAGTCTCACTGGCTTCGGAACGTTGGGAGCAGTTAGGACTCTTGTGGAATATTCGTATTGAAGATGAAAAGAGGTTGATGTTTTCGGGAATTTGCACCGAAGGAATCTTCTACATAAGAATTGATATCGTAATATAATTAAAAAAACTCAGTTTTTAGAAGTTTGTTCTTAGACAAGTGATGTTTTCTTGAAGATGAAAAGTTTGTCGTTTCCTTCTGCGGATAAGGAATATAGACCCAAGCTGTATCAGCAGACTATTTGCATATTGGCCGAAGTAGTTTATCCGCGAGTGGAATGTTATTGGCAATTTCTCAAAAGAGTCGATTAAATTGAAAGTGGTGGAGCCTGTTTGAAATGATCTAAGGGAGATATTACTTTAACAGCTGAGAGTTAACACGATATTGTTCCAACCTGTTTTATTCGCGTCCACTTAACATACTTTGTTAATATTTAACATGTTCCGGAATTTACGCACGATCGTACGAAAATTAATCCAGGATAGTGCTTCTTTTTGTTAATTTTTTTTTTTCTTAAACATACGAGTATATATTTATATGTATGGGATCATAACCTAACCTAACCATCATGCCATTTCACATCCTGATAGAAAAGCCATGTTAAATCAATTTGTCTACTCTGTTATCTTAGAACCCTGGCTACTGTTCACGTTTAGACCCGGGTGTTTGAATTCGCGTCACATTTAAAGTCGTGACAAATCGGTATTCGCACCATTTTGATTTATGACATTTGTTAACCGCTGATTTCCGGCCCGTCAGTGCTTCTATTTCGTTGACAGCTTACTTTATAAAGGGATGAAATGTTATAATGCCCTGCCGGAAACACTAAAAATTATACCGATTTTTTAATTTTAAAATAGCCCGTTAGAACCATTTAAAATAAATTAGCAATATCAAGTAGTTTAAGATATTATTATTAAGTCAAAAAGAATATGAATCATAATTAGATACTTAGTAAACTTTGATGTACAAGAAACTAAAATAAATAAAACCTAAACAGTTATGATTGGCAACTTAACCAACGACTGATCCAAAAACTCAACTTTAGTTTTGATAAAACGCCGACGGGCCGAGAATTGGCGGCAGGGACTTTTTAAATGATAAAAAAAAATGGCGTTAATTACCGATATGATAACAACGTCAAATGTGACGGAGGTTCAAACCAAACTAGCCCTTAATGACATTTCCTAAGGATCGCCTTCATCGCAGTGCATCGGTCAATGGTTTGTTTATATGGCCGTTGTGCAATTCAATGCTCTCATAAGAGCGATTATTGCATAACAAATTGATTCCGCTCGTACTGTGACCTGTCGCATTTGTTGACTAATATTTACACTCTCCAATCAAGTCGGTAATAAGGCCACTTAATAATATCTCGGAGAATCGCATTTCCAAACCCTCTTCCAGTAATGAGCAGCAAAAACGTACGGATTTTTTGATGGTAAACAATTCAAGTAGTTAATATGATATTATTTTCTATCGTAAAACAGTAATGCAACAATTCTTACTTCGAGGATTATGATTTCGATTGAGACAGTTCAATAAATAATAGTAAATTAAGTAAAGTAAGTAAATTAAAGACAGAAAAAAAAACAAAAATGTTTTAATTTTTTCGTAAGAAGCAATCACATGGTGGTTGGACATTATATTAAATAAAACAAAGTATTCTTTTAATTAAAAAAAAATTATTCATTGAATTAAATTAACTAAACTTTTTATTATAAAGCACAATTTTCCAATCTTCTTATTTAGTAACATTTGCCTTAATTTCGTTAAAAAAAATGTAAAGGTTTATTCTACTACGGTCCAATGGACAAATATGATTATCTGTCCTGAAGGGATATTAGAAGTTATTTATGATTGATAAGCACCCTCTTAAGGTCATTTTTATCGCGAGAACAGTGCTATAGAAGTCGGTCAATTATTATTATTAATGCTTTATTTGTGATATTAAAATAAGAGACTAATAGATTCGAATATTTTTTTACGTAATCGTATATATAAACCTAATAAAGTAACTATATTTAACGTATTTTACCACACATTATACTTTATTTGAAATGTTTTTATTAAATCAAGATACATCGCGTGATTTTTTACGGGTAACCAGTAAAATCTAACAAGCAACTAAAACGCAATCATGCTGTCTCTTGGACGAAGGTTTGTAAATACGCTACCGGGAGTTGTATCAAAGCGCATCGTGACACTTAAAACATTGTTCTACGGTCACATTCCAATCACAGAGAAAGATCACTAATTCATTTGTTTGTCATTTGGACTGGACCTAAATTTAAATGGACAGAGCACATTTCTTCTTAAGTGGTGCGACGGAGTGGTCCGTTTGTAGAAGTTTCTAGACCAAGCAAATTTATTCAATAAAAATACAAATTTATCTGATTTTTCTTATAAAAAGCAAACAAGCAATGGTTTTTACTAGCGTTGGGAAAAACTTCAATGTTTTGTGAATGCTTCACGAATTGCTAGTTCTTTAAAATGAACCCTTCGCAGTGAACATTTCAATTGAAGTCAAACTCGCAAAAAAGAGATTTGAATTTATCCAGTTATTTGTTCAGTTAACACTAAAGAACTGAAACTGGTTCCTCGCCAAAACAAAAGTACTAGTCGGTAGAGATTTTAAATTGAAAAGACCTAGAACTGGAACCGGTTCCTCGCCAAAATAAAAAAAAGTACTAATCGGTAGAAATTTTAAAACGAAAAGAACCCCCAAAAAATCACGTTCCCTTAGATCGAAGCACTTTGAAGTCGAACTTCAGTTGAAGTACTTCTTTATAGGGTTTGAAGTTCGACTTCAAAACTGAACTGCTGCAAATTGAAGTAGTTCTTTGTAATTCTAACTTCCATTGAAGTATTTGTTCAATGAAATGAATTGAATGAAGTTAATGAAATGAATGAACGCTAAAATGAACTACCAACTTCGATTGAAGTATTTGTTCAATGAACAATGAATGAAGTAGGGACTGCTGCCAAAAGAAGTAGTTCTTTGAAGTCAACAATATTTGCATAACTAACTAACCATCACACCGTTTCCCCACAAGGGTAGGCAGAGAGGACGGACCGCCATATAACTCTGTCTTGGCACATACTCCTTGCTTCATTTACATGCATACACCGCCTCATACATACTCTTCTGTTATTCTGACTCTTCACATGATCCGATTCAAGTACTTGATTTACTTGATCGTGCCATGTCTTTCTCGGGCGTCCTTGACTTCTTCTTCTATTCACTTTCGCATCATATATTATTTTCAAACTCCTTTCTTCGTTCATTCGCTCTACATGCCCAAACCATCTAAGCTTCCTTTTTTATCCTATTCATTACGCTCACATCAGCCTTGCAATATTTGCATAGTTACAACAATTTGATGAAATGAGATCCACTAGGCGTATGTGTGACTAAATTATGTACGACCGCATTACGAAAATGCAAAATGAACGCAAATCTGATAAAAGCGTAGCGAGCAATATTAACATAGTGACATTTCGATGCTTTGGATTTGTAGAGGGGATGCGTAATATACTACCCGAAAGTGAATAGTAGAAGAAGTCGGGAACGGTCGAGGAAGACGTGGCACGATTAGATGTATAAATTACTTAAGGCGGGATATGTCAAGAGTCAGAATAATAGAAAAGTATATATGAGACGACGCATGAATGTGAATGAAGCAAAGTGTTGTGTGGCGGTCAATCGTCTCTGCCTACTCCTTCGGAATAGCGGTAGCGTGATGGTTTGTAATTTGTCTTTTCGCGGTGATGTTACGCTATTTTGATACAAAGATTTATTGAATAAAATACAAAAATTATTAATAACATTTTTTTAGAATTAGTAATAAAGTAACGCAATCATTTCTAGAAAGAAAAAAAGCAACATTACATAAAAAAAATTCCAAAAATAATGATTTATTTAATTTTAACATTACTTTTACTAATAAAAATTTTATAATATTAATTGTGATGTGACCTAACTTGCCAAGAAAAAATATTTGTTGCTTTAATCCACCCATTTTAAATTTAGAATAAGGTCTGCTTACTACATTATATGTAGGTACTTAAACAGGTAGATGGGAATATAAAAAAAAATATTTTTAAATATGATAATTTCAACTAACATCAGTTCCAAATTCGAAACGTTCACACTCGTACTGATGTACATACTCACAGAGGAAATTATTTATAGTTAAATTAAATTACTAATTTCTATTTTTAAATCAATGTCAAAGGTCAATAAACCAAATAAAAATGATAAATCATACAGCTATTGTAAATAAAATACGATTTATGTGTATTTTTCGCCATAATTTTATTATTTTACGCAGTCTGAACAAAAACATTAAATATAATCTCATATAAGAAGGAATTTTACGGCATCTTCGTGTCAAAACACGATAACATGCTATTCCGATGGCGCCAATGACGTCATTCGGAATTGTTTAGTGGCTAGATCTGAATACCTGAGACGTTAAACTTAATTTGCAATCTTTGCAGTTTGTTCGTATTTATTTACATAAATTTTGTAGTTTGTACTTGCATGTTTTACATGTTCACTGGTTTTATAAATTCCATGGTCAGCAGGATAACATACCTACTGATAAAGAATGTGAAAAAAGGTTTATATGAAAAACCAAATATTTGGTTCCAATTCTACAATTAAGTAGATGTGTTCTACTATCATTAATAATTTATTTCTTTATAGAGTAGTTTTTGTAAATTACTTTTTTTAATACAAGTGTAATGGCCCACCCAGTTGCGCCCATGTGCAATTTAGCCCCTGTCACTTACCATTCATACCAATGTCCTTTTGTATTTCTTAATTGCTTCCTTTAATGTCTTTCTGTCTCTTAAATTGTATTGTAAAGATCGATTTCTAAAATTATTTTGAACATGCACTATGCCATAGACCACATGTTGGACTATGATCCTTAAGTTGACCATTACTACGACTCTCTATTTTACCCTCGACCTATTTCATTTCACGCATTCCTATTCAGATCGCACTGCCGTGCGGTACGTAAATATCTTCAGTTAAAAATTATTATACTTCATAAATTCTTCCAATAAAAATTATTCAAGTAAAGTGATTATATTGTATTCTAAATCCCCGAACAAAAGCGCGCCTTACCCAAGGAGCATCTGTCGAGTTCATCAGCGAACATTACACAAGCAATCCCACAAATTATGAATCCTCTAATTTTATACGAGTAGTTAGGAAAATGTCTTAAGTTTACAGTGAAAAAAAATCGTCAGTCGTAATCATTTTCACCGGTTAGTAGTTGAGTAGACTAACACGTTGGATTCCCACCAGGTCGTCGTGGGTTCAATTCCTCTTCTACCTAAGTCCTCTATCATTGCACAAGCAATAATTTTCGCTTATTATGATGATGGTGGTAGGACATTTTCAAATTTTATCAGGTTATTGGTAACCCGGGAATGTTTGACTTTTTTATATTTAGTGTGTGAAAATTAGGTATTGAAATACCAGTAAAGCCAGGTAGTGGCTGTTAGGCTATTGCTATACATTGTTTAAAGTTAGACTGCACTAAAAGCATGTCATACAAGCATTAAAATGAGAATTTCTGCTATTTGCTTTCCCAGGAGCACATATCGCATGCGATGCAACATTGACCAAGTGCACACAGTACCTACAGTCTACGGTGAGTACGTTCGTTCTACCGCAAGCAGCCAACCGCCGCATTCCGAGTGTCCTGACATTTTAAGTAATGCCCACACATTAGCCGATATGCAAAATTAATGCGCAGATAGAACTGCACATGTTCACAGGGTTGATATTAGTGGAATTGTTTATATAAATACAGGCAGGTCTTGTAGGCTTTCACATTGTGCACTCAGTAATGCCAACATTCCTATAATACTGATAAGAATAATGCCTGGCTAATTTTCAATATCACTCCAAAGAAGCTGGACAAAACCACAAAAGTACTTTGAACCACAATTTTATTATTTTTAAAACCTTAGATTCTGTGCAGAAACGGGCGTTCCATTTGGTAGATATATAAGGTGGGAATGCTGTTCTTGTTCTACCGGTATTTCAATGGAAGATGCTTCGAGAAATATGCGTCATTGATCCCTTCGGCACCGGTGCGTAGCCGGGAAACTCGCCAAACGCGCGCCCAACTTTTTTACACGATTGACATTCGATACGTGAGAACGGGTCCCTTCTAAGACTCGTTCTCGAGCTCTAGCTCTTCTAGCTTGGCTGTTGATCAATTTTCCAGCCTCTGAGTGTCTTCCCTCCTACAGCTTGGGCCTCTTCAAGACCCAGGCTCACTCCTTCCTTTCCTCAAAAATACCCTCCACACAGCATCTTCAATGATAGCATAAAATTATTTCCCTGAGGGCCTTCTGTGTGAAGTTAATGTAATAAAAAGCTTCACTACCCAGCTTTGTTAATCATTTGGCACGAGTGTAGATCCGGGGTACAGCTTGCAGGGTAAATAATACCCCAATGATAGCCAACCTCCGGTAGGAGAAGGCACCAGAAGAAGAAGTAGACCCAGCTTTGCTTAAGTTTTAGTCCTTTTATTCCTTATTGAATAGATGACAAAATGGAACAAGCAATATGTTGTCTTATTTTCGTTCGCCACAATTAAATGAATATTTCAAAGTTCTATAACTCATGATGGAAATGATGTGTAGAGCTCATAATAGCTGCGTTATTCTAGAGATTTTATTAAAAAAGAGTTTTGGCTGATTTAGTATGGTAGACTTTCTGCTTTTTATTTTTCTATTATTGAAACTTGTGGTGAAAATTTACTGCAGTATTTTAATGACCATATTTAAAAAATTAACATGAGAATTTATTTAAGTTTGTTCGACTTTTTTTTTTTTTAGACCGGACCGGTTTCACTCCGTTTTGTCGGGTGAATAAAATTATTATTGGCGATGTCAAAAAAAAACAACATATTATACTTCGCTCTAAATTGTATCTTGATTTTTTTATCAATCTAAAAGATATTATATTAAACGTAAACATCATACCTTGAAAGATTTTAACCTCAATCTTATAGGCAATAAGCGATTAGCCACTTCCCACGACCATAAATAACTTTAGAAAATTTGCACGTCGGAAGGTACCCGCCTTTTCAATTTTAATTGTTTCTAACAAATGAACACGATCATTGTTTATGGTATATTGTTTTTCTCTTTATAGTCTCAAAGCATGGCGATCTATCGTTGCAATACGAATATGGAAATCTACCTATGCGGTGTAGGCGTTTTCCCAGGATAATCGCCCTCTCCACACACAACCAAAAGTCACAAATAGTAAAATGAGAGCTGTTCAAAAGGAATATTTCAAATATATACACTAGCAAACTTGGTGAAGATTATAATCCGTCCCTTTCGCCAGCACCTCTTTATTTTGTATTGAGCTTTTTCAGTAGCTGCTAGATGTGTATTTGATTTTTTTTAGCGGATACTCAAACCCGTGTGGGAACTCCGTTGACCCGACGCCCCCAGTGACATCTGTAAGCGGACTCGTGAACTGCGGCCACCGCTGTGACCGATATCTTTAGCATTTCCATTTGGGTATCAAATTACACGTGAAATAACTGGTATAGAATAATTCTGTATGGGACGTATGCACGTAATAGCTCTGGAAGCAAGGAGTGGTTGTTAATTGAACGATATAGGATAAACCCAGTAGCCAGTTGATGGATTGACATGATCATGTTTATATGATAAGTAAACACTGTGTAAAAAAACTCCAAGTCGCCGCATAATCCTCTAAAGTAATAAACTAATATTTCATCTTAGGGGAAGATTTCGTGCTTCTTAATAAGCAAAAAGAAGGGTGGTGATTATGTACTTTGTTATTTTTTGAAACCCGTTTTTTGTGTGAATTTTGAAATTACACAAAAATCTGTATGCTAAAGGAAGAACGGAATGATTAAAAAAAAACACAAGTTTTGAGTTAAGTTTGAAGAATTGTTCCTTAGGTACATATCAAGCAAGGAAAAATGAGATGAGTCAGGAAATAAAATAATGTGCTATTATATACAAAAAAAAAATTTCATAAATTTTGTTTTGGCTCTCCTGAACATTTGCTTTTATTGACTCATTCTATTCCTTGCTCACACAGAAATTACACACTGAAACAATCGTTTATATCAGCCCACTTTTGGAATACAGTAAAAATAAGTAAAACACTTTTTGTATATTTATTAGAAAAAGAAATAAACTTTTTTGAAAAGAAAGGCAAAAATTATCAGTTCATTCAAAATGTTTTTTTTTAGTTCTTCCTACTTCCATCATTATAAAACTTAGGTAGAAGAGGATTGAACCCGCGACGCCTGGGTTGAAACCCGATGCATTTGTCCACACGGCCACTATTCGGTCAACGTGTTGAAGATCTGCTTATTTTAATCATGACGTTAGGGACTCAATTTATTTATCAGTCCATTTAAGAAATATATTTTTATTTCGTATATGGACGTTTTCAATCAATGCGTTGGTATGTTTACTGTTAAAAATTTTTAATCGAAGACTTGTTTCGATTTTTTTATTCAATAATCGACAAACACGTCCATCGAAAGCAAACCGACAAACAGGCCCGTCAAATCCCAGCCAACTATCACAACGGGCCCATCACACAATTGAATCTAAAACAATAATTGCGTTCGCCATTTACGACGCGTCACGAGTCAAATAAATTCGTGACTCGATCCGGCTGACCCCAGATGAGTCACAAGAGGAAGGAAGTGGAAGTGGAAGTGGTCTGCGGATGCAGTTTAGCGACTACAGATGTCGCGTAGGTGTGGTTCTCAATCTCATGAGTATAATGTGTACTCATCACGGTCAGGAATCTGTAATAACGGGGAACTTGTAATAAAGTTGAGAAATATATGCTTCTGGTGTTGAGTATTTTAAAAATTAAACTAAAAATTTTCCAATGCCGAGAGCGGGTAAACTAACTAACTAACCATCACGCCGTTTTCCGCAGGGGTAGGCAGAGAGGTCGAACCGCCATACATCTCTGTCTTGGCACACACTCCTTGCTACGTTCACATTCATACATCGTCTCATACATACTCTTCTGTTGTTCTGACTGTCCACGTGGCCCGATCCAAGTATTTGATTCACTTAATCGTGCCATGTCTTCTTCGGGCGTCCCTGACTTCTTCTACCATTCACTTTCGCATCATATATTCTTTTCACACTCCTTTCTTCGTTCATTCGCTCTACATTCCCAAACTATCTAAGCATCCCTTTCGTGATCCTATTCATTACACTTACTTCAGCCTTTCATTTTACCGCACACACGTCTCAAGGATCTCATTTCCACAGCATTCAGCCTACTTTTATCCTTCCTGTGCCAGTTCCATGCCACACTGCTATACATTAGGGTTGGTATAAGAACTACATTATGGACTGCTAGTTTTGCTTCTTTGACATTTTTTCATCATCGCCAATAGCGTTTAGTCCTCCATTAATGGAGTCTCCTGAATTCACCCTTATTTCAATATCCTTATCCGAGATCGAGTGGGACTATGTAATCCAAAAAGGGAAAAGGGGAAAGGAAAATTTAGAAGAGAAGTGTATCTAACGAATTGACTAGCGATCACGCCATTTTTGTTGTAGGACTAGGCAGACGTAGAGGCTGAAAATAGCGCAATTCTGTTTTAATATACACTATTTGCTTCATTCACATTCATAAATCGTTTCATATATATTCTTCGGTTATTCCGACTATTGACAGCAGTCGACTCAACTATGTGAATTAATTTATAGGTTAATGTTTTCTTGGAACGTTTCCGACTTCTTCTTTCATCCACTGAAGCTTTGATTTCTCTCCAGACATTCTGTTCTCTTTCCATCAACTTTCAATTATTTTCGGATCTCGTAGTTCGTAACACTGTTAATGATTTTTCCTCACACAGCCCCCATGGATCTTATTTTTGAAACGTCTAACTTCGTACTTCTTCTCCCATCACCATACTTCAGTGCCATTCATCAGAGTCAGGGCAGGTTCCGCGACATCTCACGCCCTGTGCAGTACTTTCCAATTGCACCGCCCCCCCCCCCATTTTATAATTCAAAAAAAAAATCCGTGACAAAAAATATAATTTTTCGATAGCCGTTGATTGCACAGTAATGTTGCCAGCGCAATAGAAATCATAATTATCTCTATGTTTTTGCACAGTTTGAACGTATGGTGGATCCGACGCTGATCAGAGCAAATCTAATGTATGGCATATATCAGATCTTAATTATGGACTGACAACTTTTGACAAGGTAATACTGCATTCAGTCCTAGAATGAATTAAATTTACAACTATCACCTTTATCTCATCCTATCGCCTTTTCGTCTCTCGTTGAAATGTTTTCCAAATACAGAAACCCATCCACTTGTTCCAAGGATTCACCGTTCACATTTAATAATAACACGACTTAAGACTTACTTAGAAACTAAACGGCCAAAAACTATTTCAAACAACAATATTGTTCTAGTAAATATTTTTCACTATGGTATGACGAGAAAATTACACACCTGCAGCTTTAGTCCTACAAGCCAAAGCTGCTTGTAACAAGACAGCTTGTTTGTTATTACCGTAACAAACTATAAGAAATCTCAGATAATTTACTTTTGAATGACATTGATGAGCCTATGAAATAAAACTGAATGGCAGATTTTTTAGGCATCCAGCTTAGCACGGCCTGGTTAATAAAAAAAGTTGTGATTTTGAGTGATGGATTTTCTACTCTCCAAAACATGACGTGCTTCAAAAAACATTTACATACAAGCGTGATATTTTCTGACACCTTTCGTACCTATTATCTTAGGTTACGTGGAGGAGTTGTTAAATTTAATAAATAATAGTGAGGTTTGACTATGATGAATTTTATCATCTCGGCTTTAAAGTCGGGGAGTTAAGAATATTACCCTGCTTTGGATTTTTAAATGAACAGAATAATGACTGTATTGTTTTAGAATTAACTGTTTTATATTTATGAATATTGTGTATTAATACACTTACTCGCTCTATTTAAAAACGCCTTAAAATGAAAATTTTGTAATGTTTTTAAAAAAATAAATAACTGAATAACTGAATCAAAAATTCTACAAGATCGCGAATAAGAAATTTTTAAAAATCAATACCTGAACCATTTATAATAAAAATGATTTTTTAAATTTCTAGGAAATGGTGAGACAGAAAGGGTCAGCACCCAAAAGTACATACCTTTTGAATTTCTACTACAAGCAAAACAAAAAAAATGTCTAAGGGTTCCAGTGAATACAATACTTAAACAGTAATCTTTTAAATTCTTTATGAAATGCGTACTGTAATTTTAGGTAAAACGTTCAAAAATGTCTTGATTTTTTGTATGTTTTTATTAGAATTTAAAGGATTACATTTAAAAGATTGTATTCACTGGAAACCTCAGTCATTTTTTTAACTACCCATAGAAAATTTGCAGATAAATCATTAGTAGTATTGCTTGCATTAGAATGCTGTATTAGAAAGTAACGTTTAGCGTCATTCTTGAGTGCTGACCCTTAAGCCTATAATTGAACCTAACGTTTACTAACATCTTGTAGTTATGGCATCATATAATAAAAAAGTATACAGATAATTTATTTTTTTTAAACACACAAAATACCATACAGTATGTCAGAAGTAATACAACATTCAACACGCACTTATACTATGATTATAGAACATGATCACGCAGCAAAATATAATTTATCACCTTCTCAGTCAACTAAATAATATGGTAATAACTTATTGATGTATGTAAATATGCGCATATACCCAAAGTAATTAATTATATTATATGCTTTGACTATATAATATACATAGCACACGCAAATGAAGAATGACAAATCTAAAAGAATGTCTCTCTCATAAAACTATACCTGTTTATTTTGTAAAAGAATGTCTAACCACTTTCTTAATAAAAAATAAATATCACTTTCTTTCAACAATCAATTTTTCATTGTGCATTTTTGTAGCACACAATATATCAATGATATTTATTTTTGACAAAAATGCATGTAAACATACACCATTCAATTTACTACGCTTTAATCAATGATATTGTCTGCATAACTCATTGCGAGTAGGTTTATCACGTCATGAATTATTTCTGTAATCGACCAGTTAGTAGCTGAGTGGATAAATGCGTCGGGTTCCCACCCAGACGTCATGGGTTCAATTCAATTCCTCTGCTACCTAAGTTTTCCATCATTGAACAAGCAACATTTTCCGTTTATAATGACGGTAGTAAGAGTTTCTCAAATGTTGTCAGGTTCTTAGTAGCCCGGGAATGTTTGTATATCTTTTAAAAAAAGTTGTAAACGAAAGAAGCAGAGGTGCTCGCTAGTGCCGCCGCCTGTTCAAACAAGGCCTTCATACCTAAGAAGCCTACTCATTTAACGTAAGTTAGGGAGGTCGCGGGTTCGATTTGAAAATTGTCCAACCGATAATATGCCAAAATCAAATTTTCACGTTTTCCTATTGATAAATACGAGATTTCTATCTGCTGAGAACATTCAAGCTCCAAATGCAATAGATTTTTAGTAATTCATTTTTTTTACCAACCCACATTGCAGATATTATTAAAGCTTAAAAACATTTAAATGTAGGATAACATAGGAAATACAATAATTATTTTAATAAATATATTTATAGATTAAAAATTTCTTCCTATTTATAATAGTTCTAAAGAAAAAACACTGTTATTTACTTAAAAAACCGTCATATGCTTTTGTATCGTCATATTTTCCAACGAATTTTTTCTAAGTTTCATATTTTTGGGGTTGAATGCTTTCTGCATAACTTCGTCCAATTAGACCTGAGCCATTGAAAAGAAAGTAGAAGCCTTCGAACTCCGGGTGTATCGCTTGTTGAGACTTGCCCGGACAAACTAGTATAGATCTTGACTGGAATGCACAAAGACAGAGTAATTGCCAACACCATTAAAACGCTCCAATTGCAGTACTTTTGGCTTAGTTATAATGGGAACCTAATACAATGAAACACATCAGCTCATAAGGCGTACATTTTAAGGCATAAGCAATAAAAGTTTATGGATTAACCTACTGACTTATAAAAATTGACGCACTCTGAAGTTACACTTTGCGCTAAGGTTCCACTTCTCTATGGTATCCGAATAAACCATAAAGCTACAAAGTCAGAACCAGTAGTACACAGTAGTGGGTGAAGATAAATAACTCTTCTACTATTTTTAGTGCGGCGTGTTTAGACTAACGGATATAAACGTTGGACCCCCCAAGTAAACTGTGCTTAGCTTGTAAGATGGTATACTGACTTCACACGCAATTTGTTTAACTTTGAAGCAGGAGTAACGGTACTAAAGGCAGCCATCAAACTACTCATCTACTAGACCTCAGGAGATAATACTAGTCTTTTCATATAAATATATATTCTTGTTTCCTTTTTTAACCAAATTTTATAACCAGCCAAATCAGAAAGCACTGGGTGTAGCTAAATGTGTGTCACACTACTTCATTTTGTACTTATATAACTCCTTTGGATATATAATACCTTGTTTATATGTGAGATGTACATAAATGCTTACTTTCTCTTTTTACACTATGCATGTATCTACAATATTTTTATATCATTCATTTCTTAATATATTTGGTGAACAACTGGTTTTATGAGATCTTGTTAAATAAATAAATAAACGTACTACTTAGAAACGGAAAGATTGCATATTTTCAAACATACGAGTGTAACTGTTTAAAGCTCGTTAAAAATGATGGTGAAAAATCAGACTTTCAATCAATGAAAGTAAAACAATGTTATTAAAATCGTGTAACTAAAATATCAACATGATTATGAGACTATGGCATCCTCAATTAGAATAGAAGGTTGAAGGTAGTGGGGAGAAGAATATGGGAAAGAGGAAGGTTAGGAAGTATCTGGCTATTCAGATCTGGCCACCAAGTAGGGCTAAAGCCATTTCAAGCAACGTTTCAATTATGAATGGTGGTCTTTCGCCAGGGCGATACTTATCCGAGAGTAGCTACCACTCTGGAACGTGTTTTATTTTAGGTATATAAATTAAATGTGAAAATAACACATATTCCTAAATGTAATAATGTATTTGCGCACGCCGATATTTTAACCCGCAACCTCTGGATTCACTGTCGAGCGTCTTTAGCACTCGGCCACAAAGGCGGTGAATAATCCTCATCGTAAATATTTTATCAACGAATGCATATTCGTAATCGTAAGTATTTGATTATTGATTGTATAATCGCAGGCGTTACGAAAATTGATAGAATAATTATAGTCGTGAAGAATATTATTTTTTTAAGGCTCTCAATGGCCTAGAGTCAGTGATACTATAGCTTTTTCATTCGGGTATGTTGTTAAGCTGACGGAAGTAAGAAAGTGAAGGAGACGAGAAAGAGAAAGGTTGAGAAGTACCTAGATATTCAGATATGGTCACCAAACACGACTAAATCCATTTCATCAATGATTCCGAATCCACAAGGCCGATACTAAAGGAATTGATACATTTATGGAATTATCGTTAATTATAGTTTGGTATTTGATCATATAAACCTAAGATAAAAAAATCTTTATGCATGATTTTCATGGATTAATTTACATGTTGATTACAGATTTAATAACGTCAAACCAAGTATATTAACAACAATATCATAAACGCTTTGTTAGTCTTTGTTTTGCGAGAACAACACGACAGGCATGTGTCTAGTCTAGTGGTCCAAAAAATTAATTGTAATTTCTAATATTATTATCGTAGAAAGCAATCATTTTATAGTTTGACATATTTAAAGAAATGAAAAAGTAATTTTGTATAAGACTACGGATATAATTTTAATTTAGCACTAGAAGTAAAGAAAACCAATAAAGGAAGACACTAAATTAATATTCTTAATGATCAGGTAAATTTGTCCAGTAGTCCAATATTAGGTATATTTCCTGTAAACTCATAAAATTTATCATTATTCTTGAATCACCTTCTCAGTTGACGTTTTGTATCTTTCAATTAATGTTATCTGCCTTTTTCTCTCTATTCCTTTTTATAATTGAAATTTTATTTTATTGTTTTCTCATTGTTCTGTTATTTTATTTTATATTCTGTTCTCCCTCTGTATGTTTATACTACCGAACACTTTGTATTTTTTGTTTAGTATAATTTTGTACCCTAATGATGCTTAGGCTAAGCGAAATCAGTCGGTCATAAAATTGAAAATAATATTCGTGGTCTTATACAAAGGATTTTTTTTTTTAATTTTTTACAATTATATGTGTTTGATGGGTAAAATTATAGCTTTACTGTTGTCGTAAGGTTGCTAGAGAACTTAAATACAATATTTGTTACGGCCGCACCTAGCACATCCCGAATCTGCCAATCCGTCATACAAAATGATTCATGCGAGTAATAGTTGAATTAAATGACACGCGAGGCTAAAATCATTACTGCCTCAGCTCGTCCTTAGCGCGTGCCAATCAAAAGGTCTGAAGGAGGGAACGGCCAGCGTTATAATAACACATCTCATACTCATAGGAAAGTTCGAACACTGATTGGGTAGGTATCTAACTACTTACGGATGCTGGGACATTGACACCACTCGAGATTTGAGATAACTCCAGGATTATTAAACTGAAGAGAATACAATAAACGATGTCTTGCATTTTCTTTTTTTGTGCTAGACACATTAAGAGACTCAAATTTTTTAAGGAAGTGGTTTTATGACACGCTCATTCCCATATAGACTGAAATAAGGGTGAAGGATTGGATGACTCTAGCTTTTGATTCTGTCACAAAATAATTGATTAAAAAATTAAAGCCACTTCAATAACAGCGGGTCATCAGCTGGACGATTCTGAGTCAGACTATGAAAATATAGAGTTAACCTGCTGGATTCCCCGCAAGGTACAATTTCCGTCATGCCTTGCTGATTGTGATATCGTAATAACTCACTTGCGTTTTCTTCTCAGAAAATGTATTTTTGTTAATTTTTGAGTGGTTTTTCTGGAACAGCAACTTATATTCGGAGAGTTTGTGTTTTTCTTCAACGCGTCACAAAAAAATGATTATGAAATGTGAAGATTTTTTTTGTCGTATTCGTAAAAAGCATTAACTTTGTGGCTTGCCATATTTATAAATAAAACCGACAAACTTTATTTAAAACCACTGTTATTTTCAGTATTTTGTCGACCGGTTTCGGAAGCACTCTTCCATCTTTAGGGCAATATTAAAATTAAACTAAAATACAGAATACATATTTAGGTGTTGCAATGGGAAGAAGAATGGGTAATTGGGGGGATTATTTGTCGTTTTATGTGTGGCTGAATACATTTCCTTCCAAATAAAAGTAAAATTGCATGAGGTTTTTTTATAATTGCAAAATCTTTTTTTCTCGACACTCTGACATAAGCAAGCTTCAAATACTAATTTCTCGATTTGAAGCGAACTTAGCGCAATGCAAAATATCTCTATGGATTGATTTTTTTGATGAAAAGCGATTACAGTTCGCTTAAATATGCGAACAACAGGTTTCAAGGACAAAACTCCTAAAAAGATAATGATGAATGCCCGGTGACTATTGGCACCTCCGGCACACTAGAGGTTAAGACACCCCTAATTGAGGAATGGAGGAAGAAAGGGGAGAAAGGGCGAAAATATCTTTAATTTTATGTAATGACAAGATTTTCTAAAATGAAAATGAATAGAAAAATAGGGATAAACCTGGCTGTTTAGTTCTAGATTATTAAAAAAAAACAAGGTATTCAGGTACAATATTAATTCAAAAAACGTCTCTCACCGAAGCAAGACTCTTACCCAGAACAATATGGAAATATAAAACATTAAAAACCACCTAAAACTTTTTTTCAAGTAACATCGAGTAACCCACTACATTCGGGCCCAAAATCAGAGCTTTTACCGCTGTGCTGTGGAGCTCGTCAATATGAATATATTATTTTTAATACAAAAGCATATAAATATTTTATTAAACGGTTACTCACTCAAGCCTTAGCACCCAAAAATGGCACTAAACGTCACTTTATAGCATTCTAATACAAGCAATACTACAAATGATTTATTTGTAAATTTTCTATGAGTAGTTAGATAAATGTCTAAGGTTTCCAGTGAATATTTTTTTTTACCTGCAACTTTATAATTCTATTGAAAAATATTAAAATATCAGTAAAAGGTGCAGTTTCAAAACCAACAAAGATAATTTTGAACGTTTTACCTAAAATTCCACTACACATTTAGTAAAGAGTAGTAGTTGACGGCCTCCATGGTCGAGTGGTAAGACGCTCGACTACGAATCCAAAGGTCGCTCGTTCAAACCCGGCGTGCGCCAATAACTTTTATTTAATTAATATGTGTCATAACACATTTAATTCATATAAAAATAATAACAAGTATATTTGCGGCACGTTCCAGAGTGGTAGATACTTTAAGTATCGCCCTGGTGAAAGACCACCATTCAGAATCGAAACGTTGCTTGAAATGGCTTCAACCGTGTTTGGTGACCAGATCTGAATAGGCAGGTACTTCCCAAACTTCCTCTTCCCGATCTCCTTCCCCTTCCCACTACCTTCAGCCTCACAACATACCCTATTTGGGGATGCCATAGTCTCACTGGCTCTAGACGGTTGGGAGCAGTTGAGACTCTTGCGCGGTATTCATGTAAAAAAAAAAAAAAAGAATTTAAAAGTTTACTACTTAAGAATTATATTCACAGGAAACCTTAAACATTTTTCTAACTGACCTAAAAAATTTAAAAATAAATCGTTTGTAGTATTACTTATACGAGTATTTGAAAGACAAGGTGTATTTTTGGGTACTGACCTTTAAGCGCCGATTTCTACAAATGTTGCTGAACCTTTGTGATTGCTTGGCAGACGATCGTGCGACGCTGTTCTATTAAAGTTTGCAGTCAGATAATAATGATAATAACGGTGAATTTACATAGCGTAGTTTTGTGATAGTTCACCTCGATTGCACGAAAAACAATACTACCATAATACGGGCATTTGTCAAATATGGTGGTGGTAAGATTTATAGATTAGTTACGTATTCGAATTTATGAAATAAAAAAATATATTAAAAAATCAAAATAAAGAAAATATATGAAACGAAGTGATTTATTAACAAATAAAATGATAAATGTTCACAACCGACCCACTGACGATCATTGACCGTCGTGTTCGAGTTGACCTTTAATTTGTAGTTTATAATATTATCGGAGTAGTTTTTCAGAAAAAAAATGACAGCACAGTTGTGTATCAAATCCTCTAATGTCATCATTAAGATAACCCGGCAGTTGCAATGTATAATAATAGTAAAAACACTTACTGTTGTAGCACATAGGGGCCTCTTTTGTCAATCATGGATGCATTGACACGTTGTGACACTAAGGGCTATGGCGTATCTACAAATTCCCGAGCCCTGGGCAAATCAACGAGTCCTTGACCGGGCCCCCACCTCTTCCCACAAAATATTTAAAAGTAATAATAATCTCTTTGTGGTTTGACATATTGAATGAGAATTAAATAATAACTTTGTACTAAAAAAAGAT